>OX422212.1:483902993-484551857 GCA_949130495.1 Sambucus nigra | reverse complement strand
AATATTTCGTTTCCTAGCCAAACAGGTTGGCATTTTTAGGAATATTTTGTTTCCTAACCAACCGAAGTTGGCATTTTTAGGAATATTTTGTTCCCTAACCAACCGAAGTTGGCATTTTTAGGAATATTTTGTTTCCTAACCAGCCGAAGCTGGCATTTTTAGGAATATTTTGCTGCTGAGCAGCCTGAGCTTTGCCGAGTTTTGCTGAGTAGTGTGTAGCACTAGTATTCCCCGAAAAATTCTCAATAAAAGGAGAGACTTTAGCAGAATATCTTCATTTTATTCATACTGATGGAACTGTGTTACATATACATCACTGATAATACTTGCGTAGGTGCTCTACGTTCCATGCATTCTTGAACTCTTCCCCCTCTAGAGTTGCTATTCGATAAGTTCCTGGTTGAACAACTTCTGTAACTCGGTATGGTTCATGCCAGTTTTCTTCCAGGTTATTGTGCTTTTGAATTACTTTCTTCAGCACATAGTCTCCTTCTTTCAAATCGCACCTCTTCACCCTTTTGTTGTAGAACAAAGTTATTCGCTGCTGGTAAGGAGCATTTCTAATGGTTGCTTCTTCTCTAACTTCCTCGAGCATGTCTAAATCCAGTCTTCTCATTAAGCCGCTGACAGGGGAATCAAAATTTAGTACCCTGTGTGTTGGGAGGCCCAACTCGGCAGGTATAACGGCTTCAGTTCCAAACGCCAGCATATATGGTGTTTCTCCAGTTGCTACTCGGGGAGTAGTTCGGTAAGCCCAGAGTACTGTTTGTAGCTCATTGATCCAATTCAATTTTGCATCATCCAGTCTTTTCTTCAAGCCATTTAGTAGCGTTCTGTTTGTCACTTCAGTTTATCCATTGCTTTGAGGATGGCCGGGTGCTGAGTGGACCTTCAAAATGTTTGACTGATGACAATAGGCAGCAAACTCCTCGTTATCAAATTGTGTTCCATGGTCTGTGATGAAGGCATGAGGTAGACCATATCGACAAATGATGTTCTTCCAAACAAATTGGTACACCTTCTCGTACGTCATGTTAATGAGTGGCTCAGCTTCTACCCATTTAGTAAAATAATCCACTGCGACGACGAGGTACTTGAACCTTCCTCGGGTCGTTGGCAGTGGCCCAACCAAGTCAATTCCCCACATGGAAAATGGCCAAGGGGAAGTTATGGGTGTCAACAATGCTTATGGAGTTCTTCGGATGGAGGAAAAGCGCTGGAACTTGTCGCACTTCTTGGCGTAGGCTATACAATCAGCCCTCATCGTCGGCCAGTAATATCCTTGCGTCATTACCCTTTGTAAAAGCGTCCGACCTTCTATGTGTGCTCCACAAGACCCTTCGTGGATGTCTTCAATTAATTCTTTCACCTCGGAGGGGTGTACACATCTCTGCAAACCTGCCATAATTCCTCGTCTATATAAAACACCATTAGTTAATACGTATCGAGCAGCTTTAAACTTCAATTTTTTGGCAGCGAGCTTGTCATTTGGCAATTCTCCCTCCTCGATATACGCCCTGATGGAATCCATCCAAGATGGTCCTAAATCAAGGGTGATAAAGTTCATCGTCAGATCTTCATCTATGCTCCGACCAGCTAACACTTCAATTGGGATTATTCGTCGTAGCTCGGTGCGAGTAGCTGATGCTAGTCGAGCTAGGGTGTCTGCTCTCGCAATCTTTATTCTTGGTATTCTGACCAGCTGAATAGCGGTAAATTCTGACACCAGCTCCTTTGCCTTTGCATGATATCTGATCATTAATTCTCCTCTAACTGCATATACTCCCATCATTTGGTTTATGATCAATTGAGAATCACTGAAAACAATGACCTGTTGCGCCTCCATAATTTTTGCTAAACTAAGTCCGGCAATCATGGCCTCATATTCAGCCTCATTATTGGAAGCTTTGAATTGGAAACGCAAAGCGTATTCCATATCGACCTCATCCGGAGTGCTCAAAACTATCCCCGCGCCGCATCCTGCAGTGCAAGATGAGCCATCTACATATAGTCTCCATATAGGTAACTCGTCTTCAAATTTCTGATCAGTTAGAGTTCCTCGGTGAAATATTTGTTCCTTCCTTTCCTCCTCGGATTTTTCTTGCTCTTCGTCAATTATTTCTTCTTGCCCTTTTACCAACCGGAGTTGGTCTGAGACCGAAGTCAATGATCTTGTAACATCCACTTGCCCTTTTACCAACCAGAGTTGGTCTGAGGTAGTGTTTGTTGATCCTGTAACATCCACAGGTTGATCAGCGAGCAACTTTTGTTCCTCGGAGCTATCAGGATAGGTGAACTCTGCTATAAAATCTGCTACAGCTTGCCCTTTAAGCGATGATCTGGGTTCATAGACTATATCATATTCACCGAGCTCTATTGCCCAGTACATCAATCTTCCTGATTTTTTTGGCTTATGCAGGGATTGCCTCAATGGCATATCAGTATATACTACTATGGTATGAGCCTGGAAATATGGCCTCATTCTCCTACTCGCCTCAATCAGCGCCAGTGCCAATTTCTCCAGCCTTGGATATCTGATTTCTGCTCCTCAGAAGGCCTTACTTGTGTATTAAATTGGCTTTTGTACTCCATTCTCCACTCTGATCAACGCCGAGCTAACTGCATTCTCGGACACTGCAAGGTACAAGTACAATGTTTCTCCCATCACTGGCCTAGACAACAATGGGGGTGCTCCCAAGTATCTCTTCAAGTCTTGAAAAGCCTTCTCGCATTCATCATTCCACTCAAAAGTCTTTCTGAGTGTCTTGAAGAGTGGGAAACATCTATCAGTTGCTCGTGACACAAATCTGTTGAGTGCCGCTACTCGTCCTGTGAGACTCTGTACTTTCTTCTTCGTCGTTGGAGATCGCAGCCCTAATAGAGCTTTGATCTTTTCAGGATTTTCTTTAATGCCTTGTTGATTAACAATGTACCCTAGAAACATGCCTTCTCGTACTCCAAAGATGCACTTCGTCGGGTTCAGCTTCATTTGATATTTATCTAGTTGATCAAAAGTCTGACTTAAGTCAACTAGATGATCAGCAGCTTTCTTGCTTTTCGTCAGCATATCGTCAACATAGACTTCCATGTTGTCACTGATTTGTTCAGCAAAGACCTTGTTCATTAGCCTCTGATATGTCGCACCTGCATTTTTCAAACCAAAAGGCATAACATTATAACAATAAGTTCCCCGAGGGGTAATGAAAGAAGTACTCTCCCTGTCTTCAGGTTTCATTTTAATTTGATTGTAGCCAGAATAAGCATCCATGAAGCTCAGCAACTCGTGTCCCGAGGTAGCATCCACCAGTTGATCAATTCGGGGCAATGGAAAATGATCCTTTGGGCATGCTTTATTGAGGTCGGTGAAGTCCACACACATCCTCCACTTGTTGTTCTTCTTCTTTACCATTACCACATTGGCTAACCAATCTGGATATTTAACATCTTCAATGAAACAAGCTCTTTGGAGCTTGTCGACTTCCTCATGTATAGCTTGATTCTTCTCGTGACTGAATACTCTTCTTCTCTTCTTCACAGGCTTGATCTCCTTATTCACATTGAGCTCGTGACATAAGAAGTTTGGGTCTATCCCAGGCATATCTTCATGACTCCACGCAAAAGTTTGTCTTCTGCTTTTAAGGAAAATTATCAATTCCTATTTTAATGAGGCTTCCAATGACGAACCTATTTGATTAGTTCGCTCAGGGTGCTCGTCGTCCAAAATGATGTTTTCAGTAGCTTCCACCACTTGACCCTTCACGAGTTGCGACTCATATCGAGGATCCAATGTTTCAATTTCTGCACCTTCATCCACTTGATAGGTAGTAGTCTTTTTCTTTGATTCTTCCAATTCTTCTTGCTCGGCGGATGAATAATAGCATTCCCGAGCTACTTTCTGATCACCTTTCACAACTCCTACTCCAAAGTTTGTTGGAAATTTTAGGCACTGATGCACTGTAGATGGTACAACCTCGAACTTCTTTAATCCTACTCTTCCCATGATGATATTGTACGATGACTGGACATTCTTATCCATCACAAAGAAACGTATTATTTCTGTCCGACAAGCAGGCCATGTACCAATGAATATATCCAACTTGATCGTCCCAAGTGGAAATACTTTCTCGCCAGCAAAACCAATGAGGGGTCTGTGGTAAGGCTCCAGTTGAGATAGCTTTAAATTTAAACTATCAAAGCACGAGTAGAACATGATGTCTGCCGAGCTACCATTGTCGACCAGTACTCTTGAAATCATGACTTCCTTCATTCTCATTATGATCACCAGCGGGTCATCATGAGGATATAAAACACCTGCCAGGTCATTTTTTAAAAAATCGATAACCAATCTCTCTTTGTTTACCTTTCTCGGGCGATCTTCCTCTGCTAGATTTATTCGCTCAATGTATGAGCAAGCTTGAGCCTCACCGGGGTAAGCTTTTCTTTCTTCAGTAAGGTCTCCTCCTCCTGCATCTCCTCCTGTAATAACATTACAATCAAATGACCCAAAGCGTATTGAAAAAACCTCTCGTTCTAGCTGCCTTGGTTTCTTGGGAAGATCGGGGTCATCCTCTGGATCAACTTCATGGTTTCTCTTCTTGTTCTCCTCTGCTCGACGAGGAGACCTAGATCTCTCTCTAGTTCGGTCGTTATTTCTTCTTTTGCCTTCTCGATCAACATACTTTGCTAGATTTCCTCATCGGATGAGTGTTTCAATTTCATTCTGAAGAGCTATGCAATTTTTGGTCATATGGCCATGATCCTTGTGGAACTCGCAATAGTTTTCCCTATTCCTCGTGTCAGGGTCTGCCTTCATTTTCTTTGGCTAGTTTAACTCCTCGCTGTTCTTAATTTCTTCCAGGACGTAGTTGATATTTACCTTCAACGGTGTGTAATTATTAAATTTCCTCAAGACTTCCCATGACGACCTATTTTTGGATTATTTGTCACCACCATTGTTCTTATGTTCTTTCTTCTTAGCTTTATCACCTTCCACCTTGGTTTCTTTGGCGTCCATATTCTTCTTCGCAGACATAGCCTCCTCGGCATTCATAATCTTGGACGCTTTTCCCATCAGGTCCGACATGGTTTGAGGTGGATCTTTGGCCAAAGTGTAGTACAACTTGTTTGGCAATAGTCCACTCATCAAAGAGGTAATCGCTGTCTTTTCCTCATAATTAATGACTTCGAGTTTCTCGTTATTAAAACGAGTTATATAATCTCTGGTACTCTCACCAGCTTTTTGTCTAACACTTAACAAATGAGCTACTCGTTTCACTCGCTTTGCTCCAAAGCAGAAATTCCCAATGAATAGCTCAGCCAATTGAAGAAAAGTTAAAATCTTACCCCGAGGAAGACTATTATACCATATTTGAGCAGATCCGGTAAGTGTTCCCGAGAATGCTCTGCATCTCATCTCATCTGGGACAGCATAGATGTCGGTTACAGCTTGGTATTGTTCTATATGAAGGACAGGGTCAGTCTTTCCATCATACTTGGGAGTCACAACAGGTGCTTTGAACTTTGATGGTGTTGGAAAATCAACAATGTCCTGGACAAAAGATGTTCCTCGAACAAAGGTTCGTTGTAGAGGATTCTTGGCCTTAGCCATTTCCCCTAATCTATCCTCCAGCCTATGAATAGATCTTTTCCATGCATCATTTCCTTCCTTGGGCCTATTGGTTCGAGCAACTGATCATGTTGAAGTAGCTTCCTGGGATTTATCTTGACGAGCAACTGGTCGGTCATAGGATCTATCTTGACGAGCAGCTGGTCGCGACTGGGCAGATCCTTCCCTTAAATCTGATGGTCGTCGAAAGCTCCTTGACGCTGCATTAAGAGGACTTTTGTTCCTCCAAGTGCCTAACCGAACGAAAGGAGAAACCATACTTAATCTTTCCAATGCGCTGGTCCTTTCTGGGGAGAGGGTGACACGTTGTTCAGTATCCGTGGCTCGCACCGACGAAGTTCGCCCAGGTTGATAAGAGAAATCATCAGATTCCTCATTACGATGTGAGTTAGTACGCCTAGTACGCGAAGAAGGCGCACGGGTATTTCTTTGAATGATTCGTGATCCGGAATGGGCTGATGCACCGCCATGGAGGGTTTGGATGAGTTGTCGCATTGTTTCTTGCATGACGATCTGGCCTTGAGCCAGATTTGCCATTATTCCAGTCAGATCCGGAATAATTGGTGGAGCAGATGGATTTGGAGGGGTCCCAACATTTCGATTGCTGGATTCGGGAATATCCGCCATTGGTAATGAATTATTTTTGATGAAAAACGATATTAGCAGTCGTTTCCCACAGACGGCGCCAATCTGTTGATGTAAAAAATTAGATCACTCTAATAATGAAATCACAGATAAATAAGTGAGACAAAGAATTTTAAAGTGGTTCAGCCTTATAAGAATGGCCTACGTCCACTGTTGCTTTATTGCTGAGTGTTTGGGAATTCTCGATTACAAGTTATCTCAAGAAATTCCGATCTGGGAGTCCAGATCCAGATTCAGCTCTCTTTACAATGAGGATTGTACAATGTATTTATAGCCCTGAGGCTGTAATGTGAAAGGGTAATACATTAAATGATGTACATATGAAAGGGTAATACATTTAATGCCCTCTTTGCGTGTGCGTCTGAATGATAAGCCTTTAATGAATCAGTTGAACTGTTGGTATCCGGCTTCGAGGTGCAGCTCGGACTGCCTGAGTTTCTCGGACCTCCTAAGCTTCTCGGTATTCAAGAGTCCCTCGGAGAGGCATTGTTCCTCGGAGCTTGTGAGTTCCTTGGGGAACTAGTCTTCCTCGCTGTAGTCTTGTTCCTCGGAGGGGGTGGGTTCCTCGGAAGTGTTTGTTGTTGCCATATAGATAGCCACGTGTCTTCATATGATTGGTCCATGTCAGCAGATTAATTTTGGTATCAACAATTTGATACCCAGTATAAAGATGGGAAGCTCTTCTAATCCGCTTGCTGTCATTCTCAAAAAAGTAAATTAAATGGAGCCAATTATATTGATTGGAAAAGGAATTTGGATATAGTGTTGATTATTGAAGATTACAAGTTTGCGTTCTATGAGATTTTTCCTGGGCAACCTGGTGATGGGGCGACCAAAAAGGAAACCCAAGCTTACCAAAAATGGATCAAGGTTAATGCGATGGGACGATCTTATATTTGGACATCTATGTTAAATGTTCTGTATTATCAGTATCAGTCGATGACCCATGCCTATGACATGATGCTGAACCTCAAAGACATGTTTAAGGATTATAATCGTGTTATAAGGAAGGTTGCCATGAAAGAAATCATGAACATAAATATGGCTGAGGGAACCCCAGTGAATATGTTTTAAGGATGATGACTCTTCTCAATGAGTTTAAAATATTTGGAGCAGAAATTGATGGGGAAACCCAGGTCGATATTGTTATCTAATTACTTCTCAAGTCCTTTAAGTAGTTCCACCAAATTACAACATGAACAAACTTTGTTACTCTTTGGCAGAACTACTCACAGAACTACAAGTGGTTGTGGGTCTCATCAAGAAGTCAAGAAGTGATTTTGTTGATGATAAAGGTTTTACTTCTAAGCCTACGGGAAAGAATAAGAATAAGAAGGCTAAAAAATAGGCTATAGTCCCTTAGGTAGCTCGTGACTTCAGGGAGGTGTGAATTGGAAGAATAATTGTCAAATTTCCCACAATAAAAGAATAAAATAGGTAAATTTTATTCACTTATCGTTGAATCATGTTTTGTGGTTTGTACTATCGGTACCTCATGTGTAGATACGAAAGCCACTAGTCATGTATGTAATTCATTATAAGGGTTTCAGTAAGCTAGGCGACTTAGTGATGGAGAGATTTATCAGACTATGGGAGATGTTACGAGAGTATCTGTACTTGTTGTGGGAGATATTTTTTAAGATTTAATAGTGATATGGATTTACTTTTAAAAGATCGTATTTTGTACATTTCATTAGAAGGAATTTGATTTCAATTTCTTGCTTAGACTTTTATGGATATTCAGTTTCTTTTGATAAAATCATGGTTATAAAGAAAAATAAATCTTTTATTTATTTTGGTAAGTTGGCTGATAATATTTATACTATAAATCCTATCTTTCCCACACAACAAATTAATGTTTTGCATAATTCAATGGGAAAAATTTAAAGAGAAAGGAACCCTCCTTTGTGAACCAACCGTATCTTTGGAACTTATGCCTAAGTCATTTTAATCAAAAAAGGATTTATGGACTGGTATAAAATGGTCAATTGAGATTACTGTAAGTGGAGGCACTTCTAGTTTGTGAATCCTATTTAGAAGGTAAAATAACCGATAATCCTTTCTCGACCAAGGGTTATAGAGCCAAAGAACCATTAAAATGGATTCATTCTGATTTATGTGGTCCGATGAGAACTCAAGAAAGAGGGGGCTTTGAGTATTTCATGACTTTTGTAGATGACTACTTAAGGTTTGGGTACATTTACCTAATGCACAATAAGTTTGAAGCCTCTGAGAAATTTAAAGTTTATAAGGAAATAGTGGAGAAACATAAAGGTAAAAGTATTAAGACACTACAATATGATCGTGGTGGCGAGTACCTCTTAGAGGACTTCAGGCAGTATCTTAAAGATCAATGGATCACATCCTAATTGTTTGCACCTGGTATGCCTCAGCTAAATGGTATATCAAAAAGGAGGAATATGACTCTTTTGGATATGATTATGTCCATGATGAGTTATACAGATCTCCCAAATTCCTTTTGGGGATATGCTTTAGAAACGATTACTAATATACTGAAGTTGGTACCTTCGAGGCGATCTCTACTACACCCAATGAATTATGGATTAGGAGAAATCCCAATATGAGATATATTCGAATTTGGGGTAGTCCAGCACATGTGCCAAAGAAAGATCCCAGTAAGTTGAAATCAAGATCAGAAATGTGTTTCTTTGTAGGACATCTTAACGAAATTAAGAATTAATTATTATATGATCCTAAGGATAGGAAGGTCATTGTTAGAACTAATGCTCTATTCTTGAAAGAGGATATATGATGGATCATAAACCTAGAAGTAAAGTTTTTTGATAAGCACCCAAAACTGTACATTTTATACCCCCAAAAGACGTACTTTAGTTGCTAATTCTCGGCAATATGGGTCTTATGTGCTTAATTGTTTAATATGCAGGTTTAATTGCAGTTGCGGTGTCAAGAGCTATATTTCGGAGAAATTTGCAGTTAAAATGGAGATAATTACCAATCCCGTAACCTTATCCCGTAACCCTAGCCCAAACCATCACCTCAAGTTTGTGTGTGTTTTGTTTGTCTTTTTATTATGTTTTAGATTTTTAGTTTGACTCATTTTTTATTTTTAGGATTTATTTTAGATTTATTTAGTATTTTCTAGATTTTATTTTCTATTTTTATTCTATTAGTGCAATTTTATTTTATTTTGATTTTTATTAGTTTTTAGTGTAGTCTTATTTTATTAGGATTAGTTTTAGGAGTTTATTTTTAGTTTATTAGATTTTATATTTTTTAAGACTTTATTTTTCATTTAGATTTTAAGTTTTTATTTCTTTTGTTTTATTTTAGTTTTTATATAGCTTAGGATTTTATTTTTTTTAGTTTTAATATTTTTAGTTTGTTTTATTTTTAGTTAGATTTATTTATTTATTTTAGTTGAGTCTTTTCATTATTTTATTTTTATGGGTCACAATTTAAACACACACACATACCCAAGTACCATATACCCTAATACACACAATCACCTCACTAACCCTCACCAAATCTCCTACACCCTACCACACCACATACCTACCACTTCATCTTCCGCAACCTCATTCTCTCTTCCTCTCTCCTCCATTGAAATGCCTCACCCTCACCCTCACCCTCTCTCTCTCTCTCTCTCTCTCTCTCTCTCTCTCTCTCTCTCTCTCTCTCTTATATTTCCACCATAACCAATATACAACAAACCCATTTTCCTACAACCTTGGAACTCTCCCCTTATGCCGACCTAATCGAAAATCTCACCCGTGTCCGAGTAGACCCGCGCCCCTTCAACCCTTCTCCGGCGACCCTACGCCGGCGAGTTCGTCCCACCTACCTGCGCCACCATCCCCAACCCCCCAGCCAAACCTCCTAACACTAGCAACCAGGAACCCCCTCTCCGGAGCCTCCAACCCGAGGCACCCACAGTCGCAAACCCTCTACCCTTAACCCTCACCGGCGTCGGAACCAACTCAATCCGGCCCCTCTCTCTCTCTCTCTACGGCAACCCGCCGCCGCACCCTACCATCCCTCCGGCGTCGCGTTAGACCCCCTTAACCCGCTCCGACCCTTGGTTGCCCAAGCCGAATCCATCCAAGGCTATAAACTTGGATCAAGCACAAAACCAATTTTCCATTCATTACCCATTTCCATGTTTTTCCCAAACCAAATCGTGACCTGCAAAAACAAATGCTAACAAAACCCAAAACAAATCCCCACATGTCATTTAACCCTCACAACTCACTTAACCCACTTTACCATTTTACCTATTATAACCCCAACTAACCTCTTTTAACCTTTACCCAAACTACCCTTATACCAAATCAGATTTTTTATTCCCTCACCCCTCCTTCACATGACCCAACACCTTATCCACATGCACCCCTTAGCCCCATGTGTGCCATGCATCTACTATAATAGAAGACTCAAGACCCCATTTGAAAGGACTCATCATAAAATAGAGAGAGGAAATTATAGAGAGAGAATTGTAGAGAAAAATACCATTTGTAAATAGTTTTATTTTATTCTTTTTATTTTTGTTAGATATTTGTGAGATTAAATATGGTAAGAGAGTTAATTGAGTGAATATTTAATTTCAAATCGTTTGGATGCTCAATTGGAGGGATTGTATGCTTCAATTTGGAAGAGTAGAGTTCAACTTTCTCAAAGAGATTTGGTTTGCTTGTTCTATTCCCTTCTATTTTATTTTAGTAGCCTTGATTATTAATTTGTCAAATTTCATATCATGTTAGGCTAAATCCCCTTTCAAGGGGTGGGGTAAAACCCTTATTTGATGTTATTTTATTTTAATTAGTTTAATTACTTGAAAAGTCCCTTTGAATGTTAATTTTGATCCCTCACCCTTAAATTTAAGCCTCGAGAGAGGGTAAATGATTTTCGAGAGAAAATCGAAATTCTAGTGATAATACCCATTTTAGATTCAAACTAGAGATAGGGGTTTCTTAAGTGGGGTATTATAACTTGAATTTCAACTCTAAAATTATTTTCTAAAATTTACATGAATTTTAATCGATCGATCCTAGCGGGTGATTAATTAAAAGGAGTGTAGATCTATTTTTCTAGAGTTGTGGGGTGTTAAACATAATTTTCTAAAAGATTACTATTATAATTACCCTTGCAACGAGAGTTGGTTTGTAATTTGAATATTAATTTGGGAGAATTCAAATAATTAAATTAATTAATTAGAATATCTAAAATTTGTGGTGTAATCCCACTCCTTGATTGTTCTCATAATTATTTACCTCATTTATTTTTAGTTTAGACCTTATTATTCATTTTAGTCATTTTCTAGTTAGTTTTTATCATATCACATTTAGTTTAGTTTAGTCTTATTTCACCTCACCTCACCCTATTGTTTTAATATTGAAAAAGCTAAAAAAATTAGAAAAGTGAAAAAACACAAAAAGAAAATAAAAAGTGAATTACAATTGAATTTGTCTCTATCTTACTCCCTAGGAAATGGATTGATACCCTTACTTACCTCTACTATTTAGTTTAATATTATTTTGTAGGTAATTCAAGGTTTTGATTAGAAGGAGATTGTACAACAACGACAAATATATGCAAAAATTCTTTTTATCAAATGGCGCCGTTGCTTGGGATCGAACCCGGGTCACCCGCGTGACAGGCGGGAATACTTACCACTATACTACAACGACATACGCAAAAGTTCTTTCTATCAAATGGCGTCGTTTCCATTCTTGGGATCGTGAAGCGCTCGGAGTGGATTCATTTTTGTAGTTCATTTATTTCCTATATTTTGTTGCATTTTAGTACATTTTTCTTTATTTTAGAAGGATTGTATTAGGATTATTTTATCCTTGCTTGTATTGCAGTGCATAGAGACACCATTTATTTTTTATTTTTAATTTGTAATAATTGAAGACAAGCGTGATAGGGAAACCGGACAAAGTAAAGAGAAGTCGTCCAAAGGCGAGTATTTAGAAGCCTCTCTACCTTGGGTCGTTAGGACTCCTGGGGACGAATGAGATAGGCGTGATCTCCCCCCGCCCGACTCAAATTTTTCGGCACCCCACGATGTAAAAACCGTAGGAGGTACATTTTTTAAACCATCGCGCCTCTCCTGTTAGCGAGTCAATTCTTTTGTGTGCTCTTGTGTGATTTAATTCTCGCATTTATTTTTTTGAATGGTGTGATGAATTAAATTACTAAGACCTACACCTGGTCACTCACGAGAAGGGATTTCATCACATGACTCACTCGCTTACCATTGTGTGCTACCCTAGCCATCACTAAATTTAAAATCAATTAACTAGGTAGCTTACTAGGAGAACTATTTGCAAAGGCGATCACTAAAATATTTTCGTGATTTTTTATCGCCCGCGGACTTAATTAAAATTTGACTACCCTCTCACTAATTTTGAAGATAAAAATTGGCTATGTGCTAGTTAGGAAATTCTCTTGACTTGTGTATGTCCAATTCATTTTTCGGTAGTCGAATTTTAGTTAGTTCGTCCCAAATTTCTGAGTCCACACTTTTCCCCACATTTTCTTCCAAAAAATCAAAAAAAATATTTTCTTTCTTTCCTTTTTAGAAAAATCAAAAAATATTTTATTTCTTTCATTTTTTAGAAAAATCCAAAAATATTTTCTTTCTTTCCTTTTTAGAAAAATTCAAAAATATTTTCTTTCCTTTTGAAAAAAAAAATTAAAAATTCCAAAAAAATATTTTTCCCCTTATGGCAGAAGAACGTCCTTTACGGGACTACTTTGGTCATTTTCCATTGACACGTGACACGTGTGAGAGTGATCCCGCGCCGTGTCTTTATGATATCATTAGTGGTTTCACCTCTCTCACGAGTACCGTTGGTACTCTTGACCCATCTATGCACTCACCTCCTATTCCATCACCCTCGATGTCAAGTGCCGACGTGTCTCATCCTTTGTTGTGCACCCACTGTTATTATGACGATCACATGTCCAATGAGTGCCCTTACATTACATATCCATCCGAACCAACCATGGAACATGTGTATCCATATGACACTGTTCCGGAGCCCACCTCGACCTACTATCCCGATACACCCAATTCCGAGTAATGTGAGTACCCGAGCTATTCGTGGAGGCCTGATCACCCTCCCACACAATACAAATTCCAACCCGATGTTATGGATCCTCACACGTTCCAACAATCGTCATGGCAACCTTGTGCACCTGTTCATGATCAGCTCCCTCACTACGCACCCCATGAGTATCAACCATTTGTCCATCACGAAAGCAATCCTTTCGTGTATGATGAACTTGGCCCCACCCCACACACTTCATATGAGTATTCTCCATATAGTCCCGATTATAGCGAGTTGTGTCCACCTCACCCACCACTCCACCACCACTATCATCGACCTCCACTCTCGAAACCCTCTTGCAAAATTTCATACTTGAGCAAGAGCAAGCCACTCAAATTCAAACTCTCCAAAGGCTTGAACAAAGGTTAAATGTATTTGAGTGTGCGAGAGAGTCGGACATTCCTATGGTTCCACCCATCGTTGCAACCGAGTGTGACGATGATGTGTCCTCTTGTGACACGAATTTTGAGTGTGACCAACCCTATACTCCCGAGAATCTCGAAGTTGAGACCATCCCATGGTCCGGGCCCCAAGTCGACAATTGTGTTGACTTACCTTTCGATAGTGAGACTGATCCAATCCCACCATGTCCATCGAAAACCACACTTGAGGTTCCCACTCCCGAGTTATCCAAAAATATGCCCGAGCTTTTACCTTATGCCCCAATTGCCTATGTCTCTGACATGACCATATCTTTTAGGTTCGCTCTGACTACGAGTGCTCACCATTGTACCGAGATAGTGTCAAAGATGGTTACCACCTCTCTTGATATGGATCCTACCCCGTCATATTTGGCTCCCCTTGAGCCGAATATTGATGTTGATTCATCTATCTCGGATCTTAATGCCTCGTTAGACCCTTTCACCACATTAGATGGCGAAATAATGATGGATAAGTTGATCACTCACTCGTTTATTTCCACACTTCCTGATAAGCACCCAAAACTGTACAATTTATACCCCAAATAGATGTACTTTAGTTGCTAATTCTCGACAATTTGGATCTTATGTGCTTAAATGTTAATTATGCATGCTTAATTGCAGTTGCGGTGTCAAAAGTTATATTTCAAGACAATTTGCAACAATATGGTGCTAATTACCAAATTCCCCGTAATCATACCCAATTCCCTGACCCTAACATAGCCCATCCTAGCCTTAGCCTACCTCGACCTGTGTGTGTGTTGGTTTTGTACTTTTTTTTTTTTTAGATTTTTAGTCATTTTTTATTTTTTTTAGGATTTTTTTTAGAGTTATTTAGAATTTCTTTTTATTTAGTTTAATTTTGATTTTTATTAGTTTTTAGTTTTAGTTTTATTTTATTAGGATTAGAATTTTTTAGGAATTCGTGTATTTTTAGTTTTATTAGATTTTGCATTTTCTTTTTAGGATTTTAATTTTAAGTTTTATTAGATTTTATTTGTATTTGTATTTTTTATTTTATTTCTTTTTACTTTTATTTTTATTTAGTCTTTATTTTATTTTTTAGAATAGAAATTTAATTTTTAGATTTTTAGTTTTTATAGATTTATTTTATTAGTTAGTTTTAATTTTGGGTCAATTATTAAATAGTCCCTACTATAAATATATATTTTTTAAAAATGACACATATTTTTAGTTTAACCCATTTAATCCCTCAAGCACTCAATATCCTCTTATTTTTAGAGCTCCGCGCCAGCAGCACTCCCTCTCCAAAATATGTGGCAAAGGACTTTTTGAGACAAAATAAAAAAGTTTGAACTAAATGAGTATTAAAAAATGTCCGAGGGACTATTTGGTATATGTCCCAATTATTTTACTTTTTTAAGGGTCCAAAATATACACACACACTCAAATACTCACTCACACACATCCTACTAACCTACACTCAACCACACACAACCACACACCCCTAGCTTCCATACATCCTACCTCACCCTATTACACTCCCTAACCCTATCGTCTTCAACCTTTCACCTCTCTCTCCTCTCTCCTCTAAACCCACTTCCCCCATTAACAAAACCATCTCTCCAACCACCATTTCACACAAAGAAAACTCACCACTACAAAACCTTAACCCCCTTTTTAAACCCAGATCCGACCCCCAAACCGGAGCAGCCTCCGGCGCCTCTCCGGCTGCCCCTCTTACCTCCGTCGGCGTTCACCGCGTCCCGAACACCCCCCTCCGGCCGACCTTTCTCCGGTCGCAGCCACTGCAGCCGGCGACCTCCGCCTTCAACTGCGCCGGAGTTGTTCCCTAACTGGACCCCGTTCCTCTCACCTCCTGTCCCGGCGAAACCCGCCACCATCACCTCCCACTACTCCGGCCACCATCTGCCCTTGCCGAACCCAGCGCCGGCGAGCTCTGCCACCAAAATCTCCAACCCGAAAACCCCATCCGACGTGATCCAACCACCCCATACCCGCCGGCCTCTCTCTCTCTTTGCCGGCGCCGATTCCACCCAGACCCCTGCTTCCGCCTACCTCCTACAAACCAAATCCGTTCCCCCTCTCTCTCCTCACTCATACCACCATTTCAGCCATACCCACATCCAACAATCAAAACCCAAACCCAGTTCAAACCCCATGCCCATTTACCTAGACCCATCTCTCATTTTAACCCAAAACCCATTTATCATGTCAACCCATTTCCCAAGTCTCACACGATTTCTCCACCTGCTTGCAAATCAAAGCCAAAACCAAAATAACCAATTAAGCCACATGTGCCCAACTTAACCCACTTATTACCTTTAAACCCCTTTTCCCAATATACCCTTAAAAAATCCCAACTACCTCTTCGAACCCAATACCCAAAAATACCCCCGTAACAAAATCAGATTTTTATTCCTTCACCCATTTATCCTCACACCTCACCATCCACATGCACCCTCCATCAAAATTCCTAATTAACCCTCACCCAAATACCATCCATATCCCATAAACCCTTATCATCCCATTTTTACCCCTAGTTTCATGTATAGTATAAAAAGAAGATGAAGACCCAATTCAAAAAAAGAGCTTGGCAGAGAGGAATTTTTAGAGAGAGAATTGTAGAGAAAAATACCATTTGTAAATAGTTTTGTTTTACACTTTTTTAGATATTTGTGAGGTTAAATATTGATTGAGATTTAATTGAGTGTTCATTTATTTTCAAATTAATTGGATTCTTAATTGGAGGGTTGTATGCTTCTCATTCAAGGATTGAAGTTTACTGAATTCAAGAAATTGGTTTGATTATTCTTCTCTCTGCTCTTTATTATATTAATGCCTATTGAATATTTGTTTGTTATGTTTGATACTATGTTAGGCTAAATCCCCTTTCAAGGGTGGGGTGAAACCCTTATTTGATGTTATTTTATTTTAATTACTTGAAAAGTCCATTTGAATGTTAATTTTAATCCACCACCTTTAAATTTACGCCTCGAGAGAGGGTAAATGATTTTTGAGAGAAAATCGAAATTCTAGTTATAATACTCATTTTAGATTCGAACTAGAGATAGGGGTTTCTTAAGTGGGGTATTATAACTCTAAATTTATTTTCTAAGATTTACATAAATTTTAATTGATCGATCCTAGCGGGTGATTAATTAAAAGGAGTGTAGATCTATTTTTCTAGAGTTGTGGGGTGTTAAACTTAATTTTCTAAAAGATTACTATTATAATTACACTTGCAACGAGATTTGGTTTGTAATTTTGATATTAATTTGGGAGAATTCAAATAATTAAATTAATTAATTAGAATAACTAAAATTTGTGATGTAATCCCATTCCTTGATTGTTCTCACAATTATTTACCTCACTTTATCTCTTATTTTTAGTGTTAGACTTTATTTTCCATTTTAGTCATACTTGAAAAGTCCCTTTGAATGTTAATTTTGATCCCTCATCCTTAAATTTACGCCTCGAGAGAGGGTAAATGATTTTCGAGAGAAAATCGAAATTCTAGTGATAATACCCATTTTAGATTCGAACTAGAGATAGGGGTTTCTTAAGTGGGGATTATAACTTGAATTTCAACTCTAAAATTATTTTCTAAGATTTACATGAATTTTAGTCGATCGATCCTAGCGGGTGATTAATTAAAAGGAGTGTAAATCTATTTTTCTAGAGTTGTGGGGTGTTAAACTTAATTTTCTAAAAGATAACTATTATAATTACCCTTGCAACGAGAGTTGGTTTGTAATTTTAATATTAATTTGGGAGAATTCAAATAATTAAATCAATTAATTAGAATAGCTAAAATATGTGGTGTAATCCCACTCCTTAATTGTTCTCACAATTATTTACCTCATTTATTTTTAGTTTAGACCTTATTATTCATTTTAGTCATGTTCTAGTTAGTTTTTATCATATCACATTTAGTTTAGTTTAGTCTTATTTCACCTCACCTCACCCAATTGTTTTAATATTGAAAAAGCTAAAAAAATTAGAAAAGTGAAAAAGCACAAAAAGAAAATGAAAAGTGAATTACAATTGAATTTGTCTCTAGCTTACTCCCTAGGAAGTGGATTGATACCCTTACTTACCTCTACACTTTAGTTTAATATTATTTTGTAGGTAATTCAAGGTTTTGATGAGAAGGAGCTTGTACAACAACGACAAATATACGCAAAAGTTTTTTCTATCATTGTTCTTGAAGAGTTGAGAGGGAACCAACAAGATTCTTCAATACCACCAGTACTCGATAAAACAACATAATGTGTTGACACTAATACACCAGTACAGGGACTACCTCGTCATAGTGTGGGGGTTTTACATCAACCTAAATGATTTATGTTCTTAGGAGAGTCTTATGATAAGGTCCCCAGATGAACTCGAAATCGATCCCTATAACCATAAAGAGGCTTTCCAAGATAAAGGTACGAAACTTTGGCTTAATGCAATGAATTTTGAGATGGTATTTATGTATTTTAATCATGTATGGAATCTTGTAGATCCACCCGAATGGATAAAATCCATAGGATGCAAATGGATGTATATGAGGAAGAGAGGGATGGACAACCTTCAAGGCACAACTTGTTACTAAAGGATTTACTAAAAAATAAGGCATCGATTATGAGAAAACCTTTTGGCTGGTTGCTATGCTAAAGTCCATCCGGATTCTCTTATCCATTGCAGCTCATTTCGATTATGAAATTTGGAAAATGAATGCCAAGATTGGATTTTTTTAATGGGAATCTTGATGAGTGTATATATATGTTGAAGTCAGATGATTTTATATCTCAAGGCCAAGATCATAAATTATGTAAGCTTAAAAAGTCCATTTATGAACTTAAGCATGCAACTAAAACTTGGAACATTCTTTTTTATCAAACAATCAAATCTTTTGATTTTGATCAATGCACAGATGAGTCTTGTGTGTACAAGAAGTTAAATGAAAGTGTAGTGGTGTTTTTAGTACTATATGTGGACGACATTCCTCTCATTAGAAATGATGCTGGAATATTATCTTCGGTTATAGTGTGGTTCTCCAACCAATTTGATATGAAGGACTTGGGAGAAGCTAATCACATCCTTAGGATCAAGCATATGCGAGGTTGCAAGAATATAATGTTTGGCTTATCACAAGCTACTTATATAAATTCAATTCTTGCTAGGTTTAGCATATAATATTCCAAGAAAGGGTTCATCCCTTTGAGACATTGAATATCTTTCTCCAAGTATCAGTGTCCTAAGACACATGATGAGATATAAAAGATGAAAGGAATCCCTTATGATTCCGCAATTTGGAGCCTCATATATTCTATGTTATGCACTAAACACGATATATGCTTTTATATTGTCATGGATAGTAAATATTCGTCTAACCCCAGTCAAGAATACTAGGCTGCTGTAAAATATATACTCAAGTACCTAAAACGGACACTAGATTATATTCTAGTTTACCAGGCAGAGAGTCCAGTACATATTGGGTACACAGACTCAAATATTTAGTTTGATAGAGATTTCAAAATGTTTACCTCAGGATATGTTTTTAACCCAGGATGTGGAGAAATTAGTTGGAGGAGTATCAAGAAATCATGTATTGTTGATTCCACCAAGGAAGATGAATATGTGGAAGCATCTAAGGCAACCAAGGAAGAAATACGTCTTATAAACTTCCCAATGGATCTTGGAGTGGTACCTTTAGTTCAATAGGCTATTACACTCTATTGTGATAATAACGGTGCAGTTGTTAACTTAAAGGAACCCAAGATCCATAAGAGAGGTAACACACATCGAGCGTAAGTGTCATCTCATTCGAGAATTTTTATAATGGTGTGATGTCAAAGTTACCAAGATTGCATCAGAGAACAATCTGGCATACTCTTTCACGAAAAACTAACTAGCTAATACTTTTGATAGTCATGTAGAGGTGATGGGAGTGAGATGTATTACAATATGACTTTGATTCTAAGAGGTAAATTGTTAAAGCAGTAGACTAAAACCACACTTTATGTAATAGTTTTAGTTATGGATTTATTATTAAAATAAAATCATTTCCCCTACTTTAATGAGAATCATGTATAAACATAATGTTTACATCATTATATATAATGTCGATGTATTTTATTCTACTTAGTAGGTGTTCTAATATGTAGATTACAACTTATGCACAGAGGATCAAAACACCAATTTTTGTGGAATATAAGTTTTATAATTCGCAGTCATAGATGGAACTGGGCACCATCAGTTGGGTTGTAGCACAATATTTTAGTAGGTATATCTTGATTATAAGAGACAAAATAATTTCAACTTATTGTGCTAGTACACTTTGTGTGTATTGGACGAGACTACTTTGAGGTAATTATCTTTATACTTATTTTATAAGACAACGCATACCTCATGATTATTAGGTTTACTTAAGGCTCTTAATTTGGATATGATTGATGGTTATATGCAATGGTTATTTATTTCTTTGACTTATCGGGTGAGATTTATTATTGAATAAATAATCTGGATAGATTGAGTAATGGTAATTAATGTATGGTGAAAGTATTTTACGGATGGAATATACGTCTTGGTATAGAGACTGGTGATACCCCCTTGAGATGCTTATAAGTTTTGTATGTGTCAAACCCTGTAGATTGATTATGTTAAGTTGGAGCGCTCAAGGACTTAAAGAAGTTAATCATATACATTATGAATAATTTATTTATTAACGGGGATCTATAACCTTAATGTGGGGAGAATTAAGTAACTAATAATAAGGAGATCAAAATATAATTTCGAGTTATGGAGTGGAGTTACAAATATAATTATGTAGTGTCATAAATTATAATTAATGGGCTAGGATTAGAGTTCGAGTTGGATTCGGTTTTCTCAGACCCATTAGGATCCACATACTTATTACTACTTAGGTTCCCTACAATAACCTATATATATTAACCTAAGGTTCCTTTTTACTCATGCAAGATGTCACTCTTGAGACTCAAAAACCCTAATTCGAAATTGTGAGAAACAGAGGCAACAGAGAGAAAAGGTGAGAAGAAAAGGTGGTCATGAAGGAAAAGCCCACACTCTGCTTATGACTATTCGTATCGAGAATACAATATAAGATCACGAGCTGCATCGAGCCTATGTTCTAGATCAATCATCATCACATACTATTCATGCTAAGACGAAATCCAACCAGATATGTCTTTAAGGTAAACCCTAATTCCGCCTTGTAGGGCTTTACGTATGCAAAAGTTTTTTTATAGTTTGATTTATACGCGTAATTAATAGACCCTAGGAAATCCGCTCCATTAGTGTCCTTAACTCGTCAATTAATTTACCATCATCATTTACTAATGACACGTTCCTCCATCTTAGCTTCTAAACGCAATTTGGCCTTCTTCAACTTTAATGACTCGGTGTACAACTCTCAAAAGGCCACTTGAAGATCACTCTTCTTCTTCTTCTTCTTCTTCTTCTTCTTCTTCTTCTTCTTCTTCTTCTTCTTCTTCTTCTTCTTCTTCTTCTTCTTCTTCTTCTACTACTATATTTCTCACTTGGGAATCACAAGACCGGACCTCGAAACCTTCATGTAAATGATCATCTTCAACGATGAAAGACTTTTTATCTAAGACCACACGACTAGCCATGAATTTAGTGAAGTTGTGCTCAATAGAGGAATCACATTCCTTTTATGCCTCACTATCACTAAGGGTGGCATTGTACACCTTTAGTTTCTTGCCTTATTTCCTTAGTCTTGTTGAACGCTCACGAGAATAATTCACAAAACCTTGGCATTCAAAGAATTTGTCCTGATCATCCACCTTCTTAGGACTATCCCTCTTCTTCCTATCATGGTCATTAAATTTTTTAGGTTTCTTCTTAAAAATATTATTTTCTTTAAGCTTTATAAACTTCTTAAATCTCCTAAAAAACCTAGCTATCTCTTTAGTATCAATCTCATTGTCACTATCGAAATGGGACAGATCCTCCTTCGGGCTTTCAAAGTAATTGCCTTGTCTTTATTTTCATTTTTCTTCTTTGGATAACATCTGTTCATCTCATAGGTTTAAATATCATATATAAGTTCTTGGACTCTCATAGTGTCGACACCACCTAAGGAATCTAGGATCATGACTTTGGCATTAAATCTTTCACGTAATGACCTTAAGATTTTCACACAACTCTAGGCTAAAAAATAGGCTCACCTAAGTTGAACAATGAACTGATAATATCCGAAAACTTGGCATAGAAATCATCAAAAGACCCATTCTATAACATCTCAAACTTAGTTGTCAGATTTTGTAGTTTAGAAACTCTAATAGAATCAGTACCCTTATGTGTGGATTGTAAAATATGCCAAGCATCCTTCTTGCTCTCGTAAGTCATAATTATTCCAAACTCTTTGACGGTCACAATGAAAAAATTAGCATTTACACCCTTGTAATTAAAAGTCGAGGCTTTATTTTCAGCCTTTGTCCTAGAATTGAACACTTTCGGAGCACCACCCTTGGTGGGAGGAGTCCACCCATAGTCAATTGAGTTCCAAATGTTATTGTTTATCGATTTCAAGAAAAATCGCATCTGTGCTTTCCAATAGAGATAATTTGTCCCAATAAATAATGGAGGCCGGGTAACCGAACTCGCCTCTCACTTAAAATCCATCTAAAACCTAAACATACACAAAAACATAGATCTACATGACATCTTAGTGTTCTTGCTCTGATGCTAATTTGAAAAATGATAGTCCCTAGGGTTATATGGAAACACCACCAGATTTTAATTTTCACATTATATTTATGCACCAAATTAAACTAATTGTTGTTGAAATGATTTAATAATTTCATTCTTGACCTAAGCATGCATCTATGTCAGATTAAGCATGAGTAAAAATTATAAATCACAAAATGATTATGTACTAGGAAAATCCACAACGGGAAAAATCTCGAACGACCCGGCCACATAAGTCCACTACTATATATGTATATTTACAAGAACAACTTAGACTTACTCACAGACTCGAACGACGGGATCTCATTCGAATGAAAACTATAGGTTCATTCGAACGAAGTCACTAATCTCATTCTAACATAAAACCATCTCATTCTAACATAAAACCATCTCATTCAAACGAACTATCATTTCTCATTCGAAACCGACTTCAAACGAGCTTCGAACAAGATTGTGCTGATGATAGAGAAAAACTCACTTTAACTTCATTTAAGGTCATTCTAATGACATCCACTATCTTGTTCAACTGAACCTAACAATTTCGTTCAAACGACTTTAAAATAAAAAATATATTTTTCTTTTAAAAACCCATTTTATGAAAATAACCTCATACAAGATTTTGAAAACATACCCAAATAAATCTAGGGATCAAACATAAACATGTAATCATCCCTCAATGAGATCCCTCAGATGATGCAGATAAAACTCGACTAGAAACTCGATGTGTACTCGATGTCACTTTAATTTATCCGTTACGGTCTTCATTCACACATCACATGTTTAAAGGATAAATAAATCAAATCCTAACAACCTATGACTCAAACAAGTTTTGTCAAACATGAAATTAAGCCAATACATACAAATTGACTTGATTTAAAATTTATCCTTACAGGATTAGGAACTTCTCTAGATAAGTCAACAAGTTGACAAAAGCTACGAAGTTTTTAGGTCCAAATCCTAAGGCTAAGGTACCTTCAAGGGCTTGAACCAAAACGATGACCAAACCCCATGTTCCTATCATTAGATCAATTTTCTCACCATGTTCCTTTAGAAACACATCGCTAGGAACCTCTAGCAGTTAAAGAGTTTTCCACTCATAAATGAGTTGCATGCTTCGTTTCATAGACTAGGTGTGTTTATTGTTGATTCTTTCCCCAGTTTTCATGCGAGTTTTATTCCAGGCTTGGATTATTTTTAATGCAAGATTATTTATATTCTTGATTAGATGTGTATCATTTTGATTTTCATATATCTTTTGAAAAATAAGAAAAGGCCCAAAAATATTTTTCTTAATTTTTTATTTTGGTCTTATAAATGAAAAATACAAAAATATTTTTTTTATTTTAAGTCTTTTAAGAAAACCCCCAAAAAAATTTATTTTAAAAAATACAAAAAGATTTTGTGTTTTGAGATTTTTGTGGATAGTTAGTGTAGAGATGATTGATAACTCGTGGAACACATACTTCTATCTATTTTTCGATTCTTGGATTATAAACTTTGGAATGTAGTGCGAACCTATACACATTTTTCTAGCTTAATCATCCGTACGAAGTTTTCCGAAAACAACTCAAGTTGACTATGTTATGGTAACTGCCATACCACAGACACGTACATGAGTTAACTAGTATGTATTTTCAATTTCGATCTAAAAACTTTACCTACATCTATTTTCACTCAATGGGGTCATTTTTATTCGTCAAATTTTTGAGATGTATATGTAAAAACCATTTCTTGCTAGTTTATTTTAGCAGTTATGAGAGAAGCATTGGTAAAACTACCTAAAGAGGTGATAGCTACCTAGATATATATATATATATATATATATATATATATATATATATATATATATGTGTGTGTGTGTGTGTGTGTGTGTGTGTGATAATAAAAGAAAATAATAATGAGTTATCTATGCAAATGCATACGCTTTAAGAATAAAAATGAAATACACATGCAAAGAATAATTTTTAAGTAGTGACGAGCTGTAGACCAATGGGTTTGCAAATTTTCATCTAGTACATGATTTTTTTGCCTTATTGAATTGTTAATGTAATCTCTTTATTTCTAGTCTTAATTGGCATGAACTTATGAACACTCATTTTTCCCCTTATGGTTGACTTGTAATTATTTTCAACTATGGGTTGCATCAAAGGGTTCATGCATAATATAAGTGGGTTCAATCTAATTTTTTTCGGGTTTTTGAGTCCATCCTTATTCCCATTAGATAGCTCGTATCATACATTTGGCATTATCTTGAACTTGTCAATTCCCTTATGTTTGCGATTGCTTATTTTTAGTTGTTTTGGACATGTTGGGATATGGATTTGATGTTTCTTATTGATATTTGTGTTACTATGTTCATATTTTCATGCATATCTATCACTTATCTAATTAAGCATATGTATTAATTTATTATATATATTTTCTTAATTTAATTCGTTGGTGATAAACTTTTGTTTGATTTCTTCCGTTGTCTGTCCACAAAAAGAGGGAGGTATTTTAGGATTTGGGTAGATTGATGTATAGGAAATTTTTGATTCGGTGATATTTTTTTGGATCTTTTCCATTTTGTATTTTATCCAAGAATAACCAAGGGGGGAGATTTGTAAGGGTATATTTTAAACTCCTTTAGGTTTTTAGTTTATGTTGGCTTAAGTTCGGAACAAACCTTTCAATCATAGTATCATTGTATCGAGCTTACTAAGTAGTAATGCAACATCATATGAAGACTAACAAAAATAAATCATCGTGGTTGAGATTACCAAACCGAATTAGAAAGTTCATTGTGTATAAGAGATTTGGTAAAGGTAACAATTTTCAAATGTTTTGTAATTCCTTGTAGTTTATTTTATTTCTTGGAAGTGACAATACAAGAATTTAATTAAAAAAGTTTGGATTTTTTTTATATTTTTTTTAACAAAATTTTGTCAAGGGTCAACTTTAAGTGACCTCGTTTGAACGAGGTCACCCTCGATTGAAGAGGTCAAAAGAGAACCTTTTGTATGAGGAATTGGACCTTAATAGAAAGAAAACTTCAAATGAGGTTCCTTTGATCTAAGTTTGTTTTGAACGAGGGAACTCTATCTTAGAGAAAATTCCCTCGGCTAAAATATTTATCAATTGAAAACCCTTTGATCCGAGGCTGTCATTTAAACGAGGACCTTTATCTTGTAAAACATGTTTGATCGAATCTCTTTCACTAAAAAACTATTTAAACACTTGTAGACGCATATTCCATCCTTCTGTTTATGAGAGAGTGTCAAATTAATTCAATTAAAGTACACTCTAGGTTTTAAAATCCCCTGAGATATTCTACGTTGAAGAGGATAACATGTTGGATTACGTGTGGGCTGGTTTTCCCTAACTAAGAACGATGACAACCAAACACTGGTGCTAAAAAAAGAGATCTCAAACTAGAATATTTTATTGAAAATTGGATCTAAAAATTGGTTGTGGTGTAAAATAGGCTTTGGAGGCACAAGATATGTTCTTGGAAATTATTTCGGCAAAGACCACTTGATAAAAATCTTTTTCAGAACTCCTATTTATAGAAAACATGAACTCGAGGCGGCACAAAAAAGAGGAAACTCATTCAAATGAAAACACTAGGGTCATTCAAATGAGTTGTGCAATCTCATTTGATCTAAATAAATCTCGTTCGAATGAGATAGCCAAAATCGTTTGAATGAGGATCAAACGACATTCGAACGAAATCTTCATGTGAAACAAAAATAACTCGATCAATTCTAGTTTAAAGAGCTTTCGAACGAAAATAATATTCTCATTTGAACTAATCTTTAAACTCATTCAAACGACTTAAAGAAAGTCGTTTGAATGACTAGAAAACTTCGTTCGAACTAATTTAACAGAAAATATTTTACTTTTATAATACATTTTTGAAAAAAAGGCCTCAAACATTTTTAAAACACCCAAATGAGTACAGGAACCAAACTAAATACGCATACATGCCTCTTGAGATCCCATGGATATTTAAGATGAAACATGACACAATGATAAAGTCTTTTCGCTTGGTCATTAAGGTATTCAATCACACATCATAGGCTTGAAGGATAAACAAACTCAAATCCTAACCTATGACTCAAATAATGTTGTCTAAACGGAATAAAGCCAAAATACATATAAATTGACTCGATTGGAAATTTCTCATACACTTAGCCTCTAGGGTTCTCCCAAAATTTTATTATGCTAAATGGGTTAACCTAATAGGAGATACTAAACTAATAACTACAAAATTAAGCCTAGGCCAAAAAGTAGCTCCAATAAAAAGGCACAAAACATGCTCCAAATGACCTAAAACTTAGCTCAATCCATATATTAAACCAACGGGTTATAATTCCACTGAAATAAGCTCAAACCAAAATGTGTAAACATCATACGAATCTACTTGAAGGTTAACATCATTTACAAGGCAATCATCATATTTGTTGATACCAAATTTAGTCTGCTGACATAGATCAATAAAGTGAAGACACGTGGCAGTCTACGTGGCAACAACAAACACTTTCGAGGAACTCACACGCTCCGAGAAACCATACTACAACGAGGAACACTGTTTACCCGAGGAACTCATACGCTCCGAGGAACGAGAACTCTCCGAGGAACTCTTGAGCACCGAGAAGCTTAGGCGGTCCGAGCTGCACCTCGAACAAAGCATTAATAGCGAGATAACCAACAGTTTGACTGTTCATCAAATACTTATCATTCAGACGCATACGCCTAAGGAGAATTGAATGTATTACCCTTTCACATTACAACCCCAGGGCTATAAATACATTGTACAATCCTCATTGTAAAGGGATCGGAATTTCTTGAGATAACTTCTAATCGAGAATTCTCATACAATCAGCAATAACATAACAGTGGACGTAGGACATTCTTATAAGGCTAAACAACTTTAAAAATTCTTTATCTCATTTATTTATATGTGATTGAATAATTAGATATGATCTAATTTTTTACATCAACAGATTGACGCCGTCTGTGGGAACGACTGGTAATATCGTTTTTCCATAAAAAATAATCCATCACAAATGGCTGATATTCCAGAATCAAGCAATCGAAACACTGGAAGCCCTCCAAATCCATCTGCTCCGCCAAATATTCCAGATCTGGCTGGAATAATGACATATCTGGCTCAGGGCCAAACCATCATGCAAGAAACTATGCGTCAACTCATACAAACCCTCCATGGCGGTGCACCAACCCATTCAAGACCACGAATTATTCAAAGAAATACCCGTGCATCTTCTTCACGTACTAGGCGTACCAATTGATATCGCAATGAGGAGTCTGCAAATTTTTCTTATCAACCTGAATAAACTTCGTCAGTGCGAGCCACAGATACTGAACAACGTATCACTCTCTCCCCAGAAAGGACCAGTGCGCTAGAAAGATTAAGCAGAGTATCTCCTTTCGATCGATTAGGTCCTAGGAGGAGCAAAAGTCCTCCTAGAGCCCCATCGAGGAGTTTTCAATGACCATCAGACTTAAGGGAAGGATCTGCCCAGTCGCGACCAGTTGCTCGTCAAGATAGATCCCAAGAAGCCACCTCAACGCGATCAGCTGCTCGAACCAACAGGCCCGAGGAAGGAAATGATGCATGGAAAGGCTCTATTCAGAGGCTGGAGGATATATTAGGGGAAATGGTTAAAGTTAAGAACCCTCTACAACGAACCTTTGTTCGAGGAACACCTTTTGTCCAGGCCATTGTAGATTTTCAAACACCATCAAAGTTCAAAGCACCTGTTGTGACCCCCAAATATGATGGAAAGACTGACCCTGTCCTTCATATTGAACAATACCAAGCTGCAGCCGATATCTATGCTGTCCCAGATGAGATGAGATGCATGGCATTTTCGGGAACTCTTACCGGATCTTCTCAAATATGGTATAATAATCTTCCTCGGGGTAAGATCTCAACTTTTCTTCAACTGGCTGAGTTATTCATTGGGAATTTCTATTTTGGGGCAAAGCTAGTTAAACGAGTAGCACATTTGTTAAGTGTTAGATAAAAAGCTGGTGAGAGCACCAGAGATTATATAACTCGTTTTAATAACGAGAAACTTGAAGTCATTGACTATGAGGAGAAGACAACGATTACTGCTTTGATGAGTGGACTACTACCCAACAAGTTGTACTACACTTTGGCCAAAGATCCACCTAGAACCATGTCAGACCTGATGGGAAAAACGTCCAAGATTATGAATGCCGAGGAGGCTATGGCTGCGAAAAAGAATATGGATGCCAAAGAAACCAAGGTGGAAGGCGATAAAGCTAAGAAGAAAGAGCATAAGAATAATAGTAATGACAAACATTCAAAAAACAGGTCAGTAAGGGACGTGATGAAGAAATATGATAATTAGACTCCTTTGAAGAAGGATATGAACCATGTTCTAGAGGAAATCAAGAGCAACGAGGAACTAAACTGGCCAGAGAAAATGAAGGCAGACCCTGATAAGAGGAATAAGGCAAAGTATTGCGAGTTTCATAAAGACCATGGCCATATGACCAAAAATTGCATAGCTCTTCAGAATGAGATTGAAACACTTATCAGATGAGGAAAGCTGGCAAAGTACATTGATCGTGGAGGAGAAAGAAGGAACAATGATCGAACTAGAGAGAGGTCTAAATCTCCTCGTCGAGCAGAGGAGAACAAGAAAAGAAACCATGAAGTTGATCCCGAGGATGACCCCGATCTTCCCAAGAGACCAAGGCATCCAGAACGAGAGGTATTTTTAATACGCTTTGGGTCATTTGACTGTAATGTTATTACAGGTGGATATGCAGGAGGAGGAGACCTTACTGCAGAGAAAAAAGCTTACCTCTCTGAGGCTCAAACTTGCTCGTACATTCAACGAATAAATCTCGCTGAGGAGGATCACCCGAGAAAGGTGAACAAAGAGAAGTTGGTTATTGGGTTCTCAATGAATGACCTTGCAGGTGTTCTATATCCTCATGATGACCCATTGGTGATCAAGATGAGAATGAAGGAGGTAATGATTTCAAGAGTATTGGCAGATAATGGTAGCTCGGCACACATCATGTTCTACTCGTGCTTCGATAGTTTAAATCTAAAGCTATCTCAACTAGAGCCTTATCATAGAACCCTCCTCGGTTTTGCTGGCGAGAAAGTATTTCCACTTGGGATGATCAAGTTGGATATATTCACTGGCACATGGCCTGCTTGTCGAACAGAAAGAATACATTTCTTCGTGATGGATAAGAATGTTCAATCATCATACAATATCATCATGGGAAGGGATTGAAGAAGTTCGAGGCTGTACCATCTACAGTGCATCAATGCCTAAAGTTTCCAACAAATTTTGGAGTAGGAATTATGAAAGGTGACCAGAAAGTAGCTCGAGAATGCTATTATTCATCCGCCGAGCAAGAGGAACTGGAGGAATCAAGGAAAATACTACTACTTATCAAGTGGAAGAAGGGGAAGAAATTGAAACATTGGATCCTAGAGATGAGTCACAACTCGTGAAGGGTCAAGTGATGGAAGCTATTGAAAACATCATTCTGGACGACGAGCACCCTGAATGAACTACCCAAGTAGGTTTGTCGTTGGAAGACTCACTAAAGCAGGAATTGATAACTTTCCTTAGAAGCAGAAAGAAAAATTTTGCGTGGAGTCATGAAGATATGCCAGGGATAGATCCAAATTTCTTATGTCACGAACTCAATGTGAATAAGGAAATCAAGCCAGTGAAGCAGAGAAGAAGAGTGTTTATCCTCGAGAAGAATCAAGCTATATAGGAGGAAGTCGAGAAGCTCCAGAAAGCTTGCTTCATTGAAGATGTTAAATATCCAGACTGGTTAGCCAATGTGGTGATGGTAAAGAAGAAGAACAACAAATGGAGGATGTGTGTAGACTTCACCGACCTCAACAAAGCATGTCCAAAAGATCAGTTTCCATTGCCCCGAATTGATCAACTAGTCGATGCTACCTCGGGACACGAGCTGCTGAGCTTAATGGATGCTTATTCTGGCTACAATCAGATTAAAATGAAACCTGAAGACATGGAGAGTACTTCTTTCATTACCCCTAGGGGAACTTATTGTTATAATGTTATGCCTTTTGGTTTGAAAAATGCAGGTGCGACATATCAGAGAGTCTTTACTGAACAAATCAGTTGCAATATGGAAGTCTATGTTGACGATATGCTGACGAAGAGCAAAAAAGCTGCTGATCATCTAGTTGACTTAAGTCAGACTTTTGATCAACTAGATAAAAACCAAATGAAGTTGAACCCGACGTGCATATTTGGAGTACGAGAAGGCATGTTTCTCGGATACATTGTCAACCAACGAGGCATTGAGGCGAATCCTGAAAAGATCAAAGCTTTATTAGGGCTGCGATCTCCAACGACAAAGAAAGAGGTGCAAAGTCTTACAGGACAAGTAGCAGCACTCAACAGATTTGTATCACGAGCAACTGATCAATGTCTCCCATTCTTCAAGGCACTCCGAAAGACTTTTGAGTGGAATGATGAATGTGAGAATGCTTTTCAAGACTTGAAGAAATACTTGGGAGCACCTCCACTGTTGTCCAGGCCGGTGATGGGAGAAAAATTGTACTTGTATCTAGCAGTATTGGAGAATGCAGTCAGCTCGGCGTTGATAAGAGTGGATAATGGAGAACAAAAACCAATCTATTACACAAATAAGGCATTCCGAGGAGCAGAGATCAGATATCCAAGGCTGGAAAAGTTAGCACTGGCGCTGATTGAGGCGAGTAGAAGAATGAGGCCATACTTCCAGGCTCATACTATAGTCGTATATACTGATATGCCGTTGAGACAAGCCCTTCATAAACCAGAAAAATCAGGGAGATTGGTGTACTGGGCAATAGAGCTCGGAGAATACGATATAGTCTATGAACCCAGATCATCGCTAAAAGGGCAAGCTGTGGCAGATTTTATAGCAGAGTTCACTTATCCTGATACCCCCGAGGAGCAAAAATTGCTCGCTGATCAACCTATGGATGTTACAGGATCAACAAACACAAGCTCAGACCAACTCCGGTTGGTAAAAGGGCAAGTGTATGTTATAGGATCATCAAATTCGAGCTCAGACCAACTCCGGTTGGTAAAAGGGCAAGAAAAGATGGTCGACGAAGAGCGAGAAATATCAGGGGAAGATGAAAGGAAGCAACAAATATTTTGTCGAGGAACTCTGTCAGATCAGAAGTTTGAAGACGAGTTACTTATATGGAGGCTATATGTAGATGGCTCATCTTGCACAACAGGCAGTGGGGCAGGAATAATTTTGAGCACTCCGGACGAGGTCGACATAGAGTATGCCCTACGTTTCCAATTCAAAGCTTCCAATAATGAAGCTGAGTATGAGGCCATGATTGCAGGTCTTAGTTTGGCAAAAATTATGGGGGCGCATCAAATTATTATCTTCAGTGATTCTCAATTAATTGTAAATCAAATGTTGGGAATATATGCTGCCAAAGGAGAATTAATGATCAAATACCATGCAAAGGTGATGGAGTTGGTATCAAAATTTTCTGTAATCCAGCTGGTCAGAATACCAAGAATGGAGAATGCAAGAGCAGATGCCTTAGCTCGATTAGCATCAGCTACTCGTACCGAGCTACGAATAACAATACCAATTGAAGTTTTGACTGGTCGGAGTATAGATGAAGATTTGGCAATGAACTTTATCACCCTTGATTTAAGACCATCTTGGATGGATCCCATCAGGGCATATATTGAGGAGGGAGAATTACCAATTGACAAGCTCGCAGCCTGCTCGGTATGTATTAACTAACGGTATTTTATATAGACGAGGAATTATGGAAGGTTTGCAGAGATGTTTACATCCCTCCGAGGTGAAAGAATTGATTAAAGAGATCCATGAAGGGTCCTGTGGAGCCCATGTAGCAGGTCAGACACTTTTGCAAAGGATGATGACGCAGGGATATTACTGGCCGATAATGAGGGCTGATTGTGTAGCATATGCCAAGAAATGTGACAAGTGCCAGCGCTTTTCCTCCATCCGAAGAACTCCACAGGCATTGTTGATACCCATCACTTCCCCTTGTCCATTTTCCATGTGGGGAATAGATTTGGTCGGGCCACTGCCAATGACCATAGGAAGGTTCAAATACCTCATCATCGCAGTGGATTATTTTACTAAGTGGGTAGAAGCTGAGCCTCTCATTGATATGACGTACGAGAAGGTGTACCAATTTATTTGGAAGAACATCATTTGTCGATATGGTCTTCCTCATTCTTTCATCACAGATCATGGAACACAATTTGATAACGAGGAGTTCGCTGCCTATTGTCATCAATCAAATGTGTTGAAGATCCACTCAGCACAGGCCATCCTCAAATCAATGGATAGACTGAAGTGACAAACAGAACGCTGCTAAATGGCTTAAAAAAAAGATTGAATGATGCGAAAGAAAACTGGATCAACGAGCTACAATCAGTACTATGGGCTTATCGAACTACTCCTCAAGTAGCAACTGGAGAATCACCATAAATGTTGGCGTTTGGAAGTGAAGCTGTTATACCTGCCGAGTTGGGCCTCCCAACACACAGGGTACTAAATTTCAACTCCCCTGTCAGCGACTTAATGAGAATATTGGATTTAAACATGCTCGAGGAAGTTAGAGAAGAAGAAGCCATTAGAAATGCTGCTTACCAGCAGCGAACAACTTTGTTCTACAACAAGAGAGTGAAGAAGTGCGACCTGAAAGAAGGAGACTATGTGGTGAAGAAAGTAATTCAAAAGCACAATAAGCTGGAGGCAAACTGGCATGGACCATACAGAGTTACAGAAGTTGTTTGACCAGGAACTTACCGAATAACAACTTTAGAAGGGGAGGAGTTTAAGAATGCATGGAACGCAGAGCACCTACGCAAGTATTATCAGTGATGAATAAAATGAAGATATTTTGTCGAATTATTTCTTTTTATTGAAAGTTTTTCGGGGAATACTAGTGCTACACACTACTCGGCAAAGCTCAGGCTACTCAAATTTTTTCTCGAAAACACCAGCTAAGGTTGGTCGAGAAACAAATATATTCCTCCGGGAAGTAAAACCTATATTCCTCCGGGAAGTAAAGCTACCAATATTCCTCCGGGAAGTAAAGCTACCAATATTCCTCCGAGAAGTAAAGCTACCTATATTCCTCCGGAAAGTAAAGCTACCAATATTCCTCTGGGAAGTAAAGCTACCAATATTCCTTCGGGAAGTAAAGCTACCTATATTCCTCCGGGAAGTAAAGCTACCTATATTCCTCCGGGAAGTAAAACTACTTGTATTCCTCCGGGAAGTAAAACTTGAAATAAAACTATATGTTTCTCGGGAAATAAAAATATTCCTAAAAATGCCAACTTATGCTGGTTAGGAAGTAAATATATTCTTGTAAACGCCAACTAAAGTTGGTCGGGAGGTAAAATTATCCCAAAAAGTGCCAAAGCTCCTCGCAGAGGAAAAATCCACTAACTATGGCTGGTCGGGGATAAAAACCCACTAACTGTAGTTGGTCGGAAACATTTTATGAATACGAGAAAATAATCAAGCAAAATTATTGATACTCGTGACTTTTTAAAATTGTTACTAAGTTGGTCGAGAAATAAAATATTATTTTTGCCAAATGACTACCATAAATTCAAGCTATTCGACAATAAGTTGATCGACAAAGTACACAATATTCTTATCTTTTTAATAGACATACATGCACAAATGTAAAGTATTTTACAAGACAATAGCAAATAGAAATGAAAGTCTTTCATTAAATCCAAAACAAATTACATTAATAATGAAATGAAAGTTACATTGATATTGAAATGTATACTAACTATTACATCAAAATTCCTACTCTATTGGTCTTTTCCCCTCTGCTTTTGACACAGGTTCCTCGCCAGCAGGCAGATAATTTAAAGCCAGGGGAGAATTTATGAAGTTGAGATCCTTTAACATCCTGATATTCATCACGGATGGTCGATCTAAGAGGTGCTCGGGACGAGATACATCAACACTTGAATGGAGATTGTAGTCGCCGAGATACTTGGAAATTAATCATCGAGGAATGGCCCGATCAGAGATCCAACTCATATCAAGTTTGAATGGTGGCACAGGTAGGTCGAGCAGCCTAGGATCATGATAGTCCCACAGGTAATGACCCTGTTCGAGTTGCAGCACACCTAAGGCATTCAACCAGCCTTGCTTGTAGCCCTTATTATTGGCATTCTGGATACGATCGTCCAAGTGATAGATAGCTTCGTTGTATCCAACCATCCAGAACTCCCTGGGCTGTTTGTGGAATTTATATGTTAGTCTTTCCAGCTGCTCGTGGAGATTTTTGATGAAGATCTCTTTCTTCTCCAAGGTAGACTTCTATGTGGAAAGCTGCTCTTCTAGGTCCCTGATCTTCTTTGACATTTCAGCCAATACCTGGTTCTTCGCCATCAGCTTGAAGGCCTGGTTTTTAAAGTAGACTGAGTCCGCTGTTCCTCAACAGGAATCCGAGGAGCTCTTGCTCGTCCTCGAAGAGCTCTTGCTCGACCACGAGAAGATGTAGAGGGACCAGACCTCTTCAAGGTTTCCAACTCATCCCTCAAGTTGGCGTTCTCGACCTCTAAGAATGAGAATCCCTCATCAGTCACTGGGATCAAGGCATTTGAAATGGAAGCTGCAGACTTCAACTGAGACAACTCTTTCTACAGGTTGTTATTTTCTTGCTCTAATAGTTCAGCTATCTGTCTGCACTCCTCGACTTCGCCCCTCAGAGTTCTCCCCCTCACCTCGTAGCCAGCAAAACACGTCTCGTACCCCTTGTCAGCATTGAGTTGCTGATACTTCTTCTCATACCCCTCATGCAAAAGGGCAATGGATTCTTTGTATTGTTGCTGAAGTTCTTAGAGGGTGCCTTGGAGATCCCCGATCATGTCGTAATAAGCCACATTATTCGCCACTGCTCGATTAAGTAGACACTTCAGATATTGGTATGCTTCAACTGCTTGTTCAGAAGCATATTGGCCGAGGATGTCGACGACTTGTGCTGCACTCAGATCTGTGTGACCAGCCTTAAAATAATCATTGCATTGCCTTAGCAGTACAGTATCATGAGCAGATAATAATTCCATCCTAGCCAGAAACTAGCAGAGGAAGAAAAGAAATAATCAATAAGAATCAAGACAGAGTATGAATAAGAGACAACAATATGCAAGAACAAAAATTCAATTTTTATTATATCAAGGATCAGAGTTACATATTCATGGTTACAATTGACAAAAGAAAAATATAAAGAGAAACCCAACAACTCTACACCTTTTCCTTGTCTCCCAAAACCTTTTTGGGAGGCTAGGACGAGAAAGTAGGTTGCTCGGAGGGAGTAGAAAGTTGATCGGGGAGCACCAGCAGTTTCTCGGAAGAAGTAATAATTTGCTGAGGTTCCTCGTTAGCAGGCTGGATGGCTGGGGGATGATCTCCCATCACCATAAAAGACTCTTTGGAGGCAGCTTTGTCCTCTTCTAAGTCTTCAGGAGTTGGAGGAGGACCAGGGATGTGTCGCTGAAAGAGTTCAGAATTTTCATCCACTTTCATCTCCTGTAGAGCAGCGACCCATCCATCCCTAAAGTACTTGAGGCTGCCATAGTCCACTTGCGACACCATGACAACCAATCCCTTGTTCCACCCCTTGTCCCATCCAGCGCTGAAGGACTTCTTCACAGCCATTTTCCTCTTCAACTTCTCCGAGGAAAGCTTCTCGGACAGCAGGTTATCAGCAGCTTTCAATTTATTCTCGACCTCCTCCTTTTGACGACTTACTTCCTGAAGTCGACTTAACTCCTCCTCAGCAACCTTGAGTTTATTTTCAAACTCCTCAGCATTCTTGAGCTTCCCTTCGAGCTCTTTATTTTTCCCCTCCAAGTCCTTTATTCTCTTCTCCAACTCCTTGGAGACCTAAACAACCTGATCTTTTTCCTGCTCGGTGGAGGAAAGCTTGTTCTCCCAGATTGCCTTGTCAGTAGCATATTTCTGGCGAGAATCTTCCAAAGACTTCGTTAGGCCCGCCAGAGCTTCCTCCACCCTAGATGAGGAGCTTGAAGCTTTAATTGCTTCATCCTTCTTCAAAATTATATTGAAGCAGCTCGTCAACTGTGAAAAGAAAATGAAAGCAAGTCAGAAACAGAAATGACAAGGGAAATATGAAAAGTTCAAAGTAAGAAGACTTACAGAAGCAAGGTGGCGAGCAGCCCATGAGGTAACCATGTCCCGAGAAAGGTTTTCCTCAGTACCTTGGACCTCGGGAATGATCCAAGACTTTACCGAGCTCATGGCAGAGCTCGGGGGAACAAAAGTTGGAACACCAGTTCCAGTAGCTGGGGGCTGAGTGATGGTGTCAGCCAAATTGACCGAGGAGCTTTTCTTCAGCTTCCTCGGGGGAACAGGGATTGATTCAACCAAGGAGGAGCCCTTGGTCGGTGATATGACAATCACCTCGCCTGGAGCAGCAGCCTTTCTCGGGGCCACTGGAGGCTTCTCGACAACCTTCACAACAGTAGCAGCCGAGGAAGGCGCATTATTTTTCTTTGTCCCCTCCCCTGGGACATCAACCTTACTTCTTTTTGCCTCTCCAGCACTAGAGGCAGGTTTCTCAAAAAAGGTGGGAGGTCTTCTCTTCTTCATCCTTTCACTTAAAGGAATGTGTGATTCAGGCGAGGAGCTGGTGGAAGCTGGTACTGGCTCTGTGTCACTTATCACCGGACGAGCAGTGAAAGAAGTGGTGTAGCTCTTGTACTGCAGCAGATACGAGGCTGACCTAATGTGCTCGTCGGCAACACTCTGATGCAAACTCCAGATACGTTTTAAGTGCCTTATATTCACGTCTTCTTCCTTTGGATACTTTCTTTTGCTATCAACTGCAAATAAATCAAAATTAAAATATCAGTGGCACATTTTATCAAACACAAAAGAAGCATAATTTCAAAAAAAAAAAAAAAACCTATCCCATTGCCATAGGGAGGGCATCTGGGACCTTGATACACTTCATCTCCTGATAAAGGAGCATGTTGCCATTTTTTTATTACAACTCCATGCTCAAAATAGTCCCTATTGGCATCCGGGAGATTGACCACTAAATCCCTATTCAAAAATCTAGTTTTTAAATAAAAGGTGTTATCACCAACTGCCCATCTATAACAAAACATGATTTCTGGAATTCCTATGCGAGTTCCATGGATTTGATTTAACCTATGAACCCCATTAACTATTCTCCATGTATTTGGGGCTATTCTTGCAGGAACAACGTCAAAGTATTGACAAAATTCCAGACATAAGGGATTGGGTGGAAAAGAAAATCCACACTCAGCAATAAAGAGACTGGGGAACCAATGTCCCTCAGCCAAACGGAAATAATCAGAAGGCTCAGAAAGCTCTTCCAGAATAACCTAGGAGGGAATAGAAAAATCAGAGCGAAACTTATCAAGAGATTCAACAGGATAAACCATGATGAATAAAAGAAATGAAGAAGAAGGAAGAAAATCTTACAGAAAAAGAGTGGATCTGATGACAACGAATGATGGAAGAGATGAATGCACAGGAGAGAAAGAGATGATGGAAAACTCAAAAATACAAATTTGAAAAGGTAGAAGATGATGGGAGTGTCTGTGAAGTTTAAATACCTTGCCTTGGGAAATGGTAAAGTAATGATTAAAAAAAGAAACAATTACGCTACCGGCGGCTAGAGGAACAAAAAGGGCGCGGCAATCGAAGCGAGAAGAAACGATTACGCTACCGGCGGCTAAAAGGACAAAAAGTAGGCAGAGATCGAGGCGGTTATGAAAATTCAAAAAAGCCTGATTCTACGAATTTGGAAAGAGAAATAAATACAAGGGAAACACTCCTAAAAATTAGGAGGACTATTTAAAGCTATCATATTCCGAGAAAGAATGTTCCACACTCCTCAAATTTCGAACTATGAAACATTGGGGGTTTCTGTTGATACCAAATATAGTCTGCTGACATGGATCAATAAAGTGAAGACACTTGGCAGTCTACGTGGCAACAACAAACACTTTCGAGGAACTCACACGCTCCGAGGAACCATAATACAACGAGGAACACTGTTTCCCCTAGGAACTCATATGCTCCGAGGAACGAGAACTCTCCGAGGAACTCTTGAGCACCGAGAAGCTTAGGCGGTCCGAGCTGCACCTCGGACAAAGCATTAATAGTGGGATAACCAACAGTTTGACTGTTCATTAAATACTCATCATTCAAACGCATACGCTTAAGGAGCATTGAATGTATTACCCTTTCACATTACAACCCTAGGGCTATAAATACATTGTACAATCCTCATTGTAAAGGGACCGGAATTTCTTCAGATAACTTGTAATCGAGAATTCCCATACAATCAACAATAACATAACAGTGGACGTAGGCCATTCTTATAAGGCTGAACCACTTTAAAAATTCTTTGTCTCATTTATTTATCTGTGATTGAATAATTAGATATGATCTAATATTTTACATCAACAATATTCATTTAATTAATTATCTCCGTTAATTAATTAAGTAGCCAATAGACGTAACTTAAGTTAAATATTTAATTGTTAATTAGTTATATTGCGACTTGTTATTATAAGAACCTACTTCATGATCAGTGGGACCCAATGTCTGGGGAATAATCCAATTAATAAAATCCCCGATACTGAAAGCCCCCACATTATAAAAATCGCTTTTCAATTAAATATTAATTTCCTAAAATGCGGAATATGATGGTTCAACACAACACACACCCCTTCAAATTTTAATTTCTTTCAAATTAAAATTAAACTCAACTAAAGTGAAATAAAATTAATCCAACATAAATATTCACTTAAACAAATTTAATTTAACCCATGTCTTAAAATTTGTCTAACAAGATTAATTCATTTTTCTATTTAGGCCAAACCAAATTTTATCAAATTAAAATTATCTTGACTTGAATTAAATTAAGTTAAACTTCACCCATACTAATTTTAAGCACCAAATTATATTAGTGTGATAATTAAACCAATTTTATCTTGAATTATCCTAAGCATGCATTCTAAGTGATTTTGCACGATAAAGGTAAATCATATCACACTACACGCCGATGTATGAGGAAAACGTAAATGAGAAAAACCTCGGACGACCCTAGCTTAACAAATCCACTAAGTATGGAATTACAATTACAAGACAGTAGGCTTAAACTAACAACTTGACTCCGTCCAAGCCTTGACGCTCCTTCTGGTAATTACCTCCACCTAGTAGATAACCATGGACTCCTCCATAATCTCGGAATCTACCGATTGGGGTCTTGGTCACCATCACCATCACGCAAATCCTTTCTTCGAACGAGTACACCGCAGAAAACAATTACTCTCCTTTGTGGGTAGAGAATAAAACCCAAACTTCTCCTTTTTGTGGTAGAGATGAACCAATGGTGACAAACACTCCAAATAAAAATATATATATGAAGGACTTGGAATTGAAACTAAGACATATGGGTGTGTATGTGTTTTTATGAAATCAAATCATTTAGACATCAAAACACAAAAGGGAACTTTTGGTATGGAGAGATGTGCTCTCAATGTAGGTGAAAAACTCCCAAAAGTTCAGCTGAAAAATGTTCCCACGAAATGGTTAAAAGTAGGTACAAAAAGAGGGTTAGTGGGTGGTTACCAAAAACTGCCAGAACTTTAGCTTTTCTTCCAAAGTCGTTCGAACGACATCGTTGAAACGAAATTGCAAAGGGAAAATAGGCCAAAATCTCGTTGGAAAAACTCGTTCGAACGGGGTTGTTAGAATGAAAATTCTAACGAAAAAATAGAGAGTTTTTGGTAAACTCGTTGGCAAAATCTCGTTCGAACGACAATCTCATTATTACGACATTTCGAACAAAAAATAGAAATTCCAGATTTTCAATTTTAAGATCAAAAACTTTTATCCAAAGTTCTAAAATAATTTCTGAAAAATTAAAAGTCATTTTAAATTAAAATTACACCCATAAAATATTCGAAGTCTCCTACATATATAAAATTGCATTCATACCTTTTGGAGCCTATGAAATCCTGAACATGATGACGTAGAAACGGGGCACTAGAACGTCGACAATGATGAAGCTTTACAAATCGGACCTCTACGTCTTCAACAAACTCGTCATAGAATTGGATGGATACATAAGACATTCTATCCTATGACTCAAAACTTTTTGTCCAGAATTAAGCCAAAACTACAAATTGACTCGATTGGAAAATTTTCCTTACAGACACCTATCCCCTGACGATTTCATATGCGCTAATAATACTAAGTCAGTTAATTTATTTATCATAATGAATTATTATGAGTCTGATAATATCACTAGACATACAATCAAGTCAACACGTAACTTAAATATTTTATCCAACATATACAGCCTCTCATGGTCACATCCTAGTCCATTAAATAACATCTCAAAAGTCCATCAACTTAAATCATAAAGTAACATAACACATGTCACGTAACAATTCATCCATATCCAATAATCAATTTCTCAATTTATTAAATACAATGAAAATATGAGGTGTTTTACATTTCCCCCCCTTGAACAAGGATTTTTGTCCTTGAAAATTTGATTATTTTAATACCGAACTCAAAAGTGTAAGAATATCTTTCCCACAAAAAATATTCTCACTACTAAATATAATCCACTATCTCTTCGACTTACCATGCGCTAAGGTCTCTCATTGTAACTCCCATTCGACTATAACTCAAACCAAAGTAGTCTAACTATTAAAATGTCAAATTGTACCTCAGGAACTCCCTTCATTATGTACATGTAGATGAGGGCGTGCACACGCTGAAGGTGATATGATAAGGTCAGATGACACTGACCCCATTATATGTAAGATCATGAAAAGGACTTATGTATCAGGGTGCTATCGTCCCTTTGTAAAGGCTTCACTAATTTAATATGGAGGTTATTTCTTCATATTGGTTTTCAATTATTCTCAATGGTCATCTAGCTGGTTTCTTTAAATCTTCAACGCGTTTGAGGCAAGGAGATCCACTATCTCCTTCCCTTTTTATTATTGCATCTGAAGTTTTGAGTAAGGGATTCATGATCTTATGAGTAAGGGTACAATAAGAGTTTTTTCTCATCCAATAGACTGTCCTTTAGTAAGCCACCGCAGCTTTGCATATGATATCATAATATTAATTAATGGAGCTAGAAGAAGCCTTAAGAATCTCATGGATTTTTACATTGCTATGAAGAGTTTTCTTGTCAGTTGATCAATAGGGACAAAATAAATTTTACTACAAGTGATAAAATCTTTAGAAGATGGAAAAGTTCTATATATGATGTTTCAGGGATTAAGTTTACAAAACTCCCTTTTAAATATCTAGGATGCCCTCTTTTCAAAGTTAGAAATCATGCAAGTTTCTTTGAAGATCTGGTGGAGATGGTTAGAGGTAAAATGAATGGTTGGAAATATAATTTTCTTTCATATGGTGGTCGTTTTGTCCCCATTAAATTCATGCTCTCTTCAATACCAATATATACATTATCTGCTCTAAATCCTCTTAAAAGTATCTTATGCAGAATTGAAAGAAGATTCAGTAATTTCTTTTGGGGTTCAAATAAGGAATTTTGATATAAATATCACTGACTCAAGTGGAAAAACCTATGTTACCCTATAGAGGAGTGGGTTTAGGTTTTCGAAGATTGAAAAACTTGGTCAAAACATCTTGCATGAAAATTGCATGGAAGTTTAAGATTGAAGACTGTTTATGGGAAACTTTCATGAGATCTAAAGTCAGTTCAGCTCTAGTAGATAAAGGATCTCAATATTTGAAGAAGATTACGAATAATATAGAAGAATTTGAGATGCACTTAATAGATAATGATGGGAAGATCTACTAGAAATTAACTTTATGATACATTTAGCATCAAAAGTGCCTTTGATTCAATCAGAAGGAGTAAGGCTCAATCTTCAGTTGCAAAGATCCATTGGAATAATACTATTCCTTATAAAATGTCTATTTGCATGTGGAGATGCTTGAATAACAATATTTCGTTAGAAGACAATATTCAAAGTATCGATATCATAATTGCCTCAATATGTCAACGCTGCTATCAATCCACTAAAAATATAGACCATCTCTTCATTCAAGGTCCTATAGTTGAGGAAGTGTGGAATTTATTTGAAGGTTTGTTAGGCATTAAAATATTTTTTTTATTATATCAGTGGCATGGTGATGATGTGGTGTCTTAGAACTAAAAGGAATGACCTGATCAAGTACCTTATTGAAGTAATACCAGTATGCATTATATGGGAAATTTAGAATAGCAGAAATATGGATGTCTTTGATGGGAAAAATTCGAAGTAAAATTCATCATTTCTCAAACTATAAACATAGTGAAAATATAAGTTACGATAAATCATTCAAAGCAAGGTGCCCTTATTACATAAATAACTTGTTCTCCTTGTACAAAGGAGTAAAGAAGATGAGGGTCGTCAAAGCTATTCATTGGGTGAAACCTATTCAAAACAGTATGAAAATGAACATATATGGAACTTCTAAAGGAAATCCTGGAACTTGTGGTTTTCGAGGTATTCTTAGGGATGATAAAAGAAACATGTTATGAGGATTTTATGGTTATGGATGAACAAACTCAATCATATTTTCTTTTAAAATTGTTCCATCAATTTAACTACTTAGAGGTGGAGGTTAAATTTGACTCAAAGTTATTGGTGGATTTGATAAATTTTCAAAGTGAGAGGATGCCATGGAATATTAGGATTATTATGAAGGATATTTCTATGTATAGTAATTTAATGATCCTGAAAGTTAATCGTTGCTTTAGAGAAGAAAATTCTGCACCAAATTCTTTGGCCAATTTTGAAGTTGAGAGGAAAATATCAAGTATTTTTTAAAGATTTAAATATCTCACTCACATGACTAAAGGTTTAGTTAACATTGACAAATGGAGTATGCCATACCTTCTAAAAGTTTCATATTTTTTTTTTTAGTTTTAAGTTTTGCTTTATTGTATTGTTGGTTACTTATAAAACCAACTTTATTTTTTCCCCATGTTTGTTATGCCATGTTTGAAGGGCTATTCTTCAAAATATCCTAATAATTTAGGGGGTCAATACCTCTTGTACATGAAAAAAGAGTTGAGAATGACAGGGTTTGAGAATTAATAAGCACAAATATTTGACAAATAATCCGATGACAGGGATTGGAAAACTTTAAAGATACGCGTGAGAGGTTGTAGTATCTTACTTGAGATATATGTATGATATAATTTTGAGAGAGATTAAACATATTTGAGATGACAATATAACATTTGGGATAGGGATGTTTTAGGTACGGTTGAGGGTATGTGTTATCCTGGATTATCTATATAGATATATATTGTGTATGTTTATATATTGTGTGATTATGTGGACATACCTTACTCATGAAAAATCTATTGGTCGGAATTACGTTCGCATTCAGGTCGTGTACCATACGCTTAACTGATAAATGCAGGTAGTAGTGGTGGTAATTATATAGTAATCACACATTTAGGATAAACATGCTCTCATGAGGAGATACGAGGATGGTTCGATCCATTGGGCGATAGATAGATGCGAGTGGTACTGCATGGTGACACATTTTGATTATACACCAGGTATGTCTCCCCTTTCTTATAGGAGGTAGTTTGATGGGAGACACCTATTGGTCGGGTATGGACCATTTATGATTCTACTGTGTATTGATCTCCCCGAGGCTGACTTTATGTGTGATTTTTTCAAGTCCGTTTCGTATGGGACTCCTACAGACTTTTCGATAGAAATACGAGATTGTTCCCCGAAGGTAGTGGCCTTTGTGTGATGAAATAAATTAATAAAGACAATTTATATAATATAATGAAGGATAATTGATTATGAACCCCATGTCACGTGAAATAAATTATGTGCTTTTTTTGTCTTCTTTGTGAGTGACATTATGGGGGCTGACATATGCATTATAATTTCGAGATGAAAATATTTAATTAAAAATATTAGGTAGTCAAACTTTTACGAGATATTGAGTACCTTAAATTAAAATATGTGTGTGGGCTTTGTGGTGTAACCTTACTTGTGTAGTTAGTTTCATTCCATGATATTTATTCGTTCCGTTATAATAGTTGTTAGTCTACGGATAGAGACTTGTAGTACAGTGACGCCTGGGGTTAGGAAATGCGTGTAGTATTGCACTAGATGAGAGGTGAGATACTAATTGCTTTTGAGAGACGATGGGTGACATGTTTATTATAAATTGTTCGCATAATTTACATTGATGTATTTCAAATATTTCTTCCAACTTTTGGGCGCTGACATAAATTATAAATGTCCCCCCTAAGAAATATTATTATTATTATTATTATTATTATTATTATTATTATTATTATTATTATTATTATTATTATTATTATTATTATTATTATTATTATTATTATTATTATATACAGGTTTAGTAAGGATGAGGAGTCAGACTTGCAGTTTGTGACAACCCGCTCACCAAAATAGGGGGTGGCCAGCCCAATACTCCAATATAACGGAATCATAGATGGAATCATTCTCAGCATCAAAATAAAAATATAGAGTATCCAGGATAACCACCCAATATTTCAGAAAACGGGTTGCCAAAAATTTTGATTTGAAAGTAAAGAAGTGAAAACAAACAACCCAAATTCCTGAAAGATAAGGGAGACCCCAAGACTTATAAATAATACAACAAGAATACAATAAAAAGACCGAATATGTTTCCGGTCACCAAACTGATACACCAATAATACACAAGTTCAATAAATTACTTATTACATTACATTAGACATTTACAAAAGCTTGGGCATCTCACCCGAACAAAAGACTTGAGCTTAACTAGAATGTAAAAATGAAAACATCTATACCAATTGTGTCCCGTAACACCCGCAATGCATCACGGCTCGCCGAGGACATCGGAATAGGAATTCAAATCAGGCATCCATGCGGAGGAGTACCTGAGCAGAGACAAGATGCATATGCAACAAGAAGTGTAAACGGGTCAGGGCCCGGTTCTATATGATTACCAGATGAATAAAGAGTATGACAGTTATGAATATCATCATGATAGGAAGAATAAAGTCTATCTACACAATTCTAAAACATAGGTTAAGACAGTAAAGAAAAGAATGAGTTTAATTTTAACTAAGGAGGAGAAATGAAAGATTAACATAAATAAAACTTCTATCATATACCCCGATTCATGTCATAGTTTATTCCTCAACATGAAAATAAATCTATAACTATAAGCGCTTATGGCTTTTATCTCAATTTTAAGCTCTTTGTGCCTTTTTATTTTAATTACATGCTCATCCTGGCATTACCATTCCTTAACAGGAATATTATTATCAACAAATGCTCTTTGTGGCATTTCATTGTGCTCTTTATGGCACTACATCATGCTCTTGATGGCATATCTCATACATCAAGTCCCACTTGATTATGAATAGTTATATTAATATACATATAACGATTCTAAGACCGCCCCTCCGAGTTTCCCCACTGGGCGCGCCCCTAAATGACCATCATCTTCCAGGGCCTATCTATACAAGACAACCTGGGCTCATAACGTAAACGTCGGGAAGCGGCCATATGCCTGCGGGAGATTCAAGACCACACCCGGAATCTCCTCACCAGCGCATAAAATATAACATAATCGCTCATATGGCCTATGGACTATATCCACCCTGCATTCACTAGCCAGGGGGCATCACCAAGCGCGCGAACTTCCCTTATGATGTCATTTAGAGAGGTGTGTGACAACTATTTTATTTATCATTTTTTTTGAAGAATCAAGTAAATTATCATTTACCGAGTTCATGATTAAGTAAATTATCATTTACTAAAATCAATACCATTTCCACGTACATGTTTCATTTATATCCGAAACCTTTTTCCATTTACTTTATTTGTAAATGATATAACTTATTATCCGGAGCCATACGTATATCATAATGGTATTACAACCTCAATGAATAAATGAAATATCAATCTATTCTCCCAAGATTTACTTGTGAAGTTATTATCAACCATCAAGACGGATCATAGCTCTATTGAGCTTCTAAGGTCTCTCAAACGTAATACTACATCTCCTAGTCTTATATTAATCAACTAGAAGAAAAGAATGCCCTAACATTAATTGGCACAACCCCGGAAAAGTTCCCACTTGATTTATTTGTAATGTAGGGTGGATAACTAATTCATCTAGGACTCTAAAACTCTAAATTTACTTCATTCAAGAAGGATCCTAGTCCCTATTGAAGAAAATAAACCTAGGAAACAAAATAAGATTTCAAAGGTGAAAAACAGGGGACCGGTCGACCGGTCCCAAGACCGCGGTCGACCGCGTCTCAAGGTTTTGCCTACGAAAGAAAGCAGAAAGCTCAAAATAGAGGGGCCGATCGACCGGTAAAGGAATCACGGTTGACCGCGCTCAAAATTTATGCTTTTGTAGGAAAGCAGTAAGCCCTCCCACGAAGGCCCGGTCGACCGGTCCCGAGACCGCGGTCGACCGGTCGTAGCAGACCTAGGGTTCTTCCTTCTTCCAAAAGCTAAACCCAAATCTCAAATCTCTTTCATTTTGAACACAAACCCAAAGATTATCCTACATGATTTATAACCATTAATACTCACCATTTATCATCAAAACTAATATTAGGGTTCAAATCCCATAAATTCCATTTGTGATCCATAAATGCAAATACACAACTATCATACAAATTATTCAACTTATATCACATATTAGCAAGTAGAAAACTTGCCTTAGGGTTGTAAATTCAGATTTCATGGTGGTGGAAGCAATCTCCCATCTTCAATCTTCATTTTCTCTCTTCTTTCTCCATTTTTCTCTTCTTCTTTCTTTCTCTCTTTCTCTATCTATGTTCAAGACATAAAAATGGGGAAAAATAAGGGATTTAGGAGACTAAAATCGTGGCTTAGGTTAAAATTCCCAACTTAAATGGTTAACACCACATTAAAATGACTCCCAAATACGCATTTAAGTTAAAACCAGTCAAAAGTGCCCGGATACAATATGGCACTTATTTTGACTGTCTCGCACCATCCGGGACTAACTACACCCTCTAAACTAGCATCCGGAAATTTTATAAATTATTTCGAGTTCCATTATCATTTAAATCAAAATGTCAGTTTAAATACCTGACACTACAAACATGCAACCCGATGATATTTACTTTCACCTACAGTAAATATGCATCAAAATAGTAAATATTAACTTCAAATTCATTAAATTAATATCTACTCCAATCCCCACATTTTATATAATTACCTTATGCGGTAAAATTAGTATAAAATGAGTCTCCCAGAATCGAGGATTGTTACACAGTTGTAGAGATACAACTTGGTATTCTTATAGATTGGGATTTCTAGATTCATTGTAGTACTATTTATATTCACGAGTTCCCTTGGAGGTGGTCATTGTTGTACATTTCATCCTTCAGTTATATTTAAGGGTGGAAGCGGTACGGGTTTTTACCGTACCGTACCATTTTGGTCCGGAAAAAAATGGTTTTGGTTTTATATATTAAAATACCAGAAACCAGTCTTATCGAAACCGAAATTACCGCAAAAAAGTTGGTTGGTTTTGGTTTTAATATTTAAAAAACCTATTTACCAAAATTACTATACCGAATTTACCGAAACCAGAAAAAATCGTATCGAAATTACCATACCGTATCGAATTTACCGAAACAAAAAAACAGTACCGAAATTACTGTACCGTACCGAATTTATCAAAAAACAAAAAAAAGTTGGTTTTGGTTTTGGTTTTAATATTTAAAAAAGTAGGTTGGTTTTGTTTTTGGTTTTTTTGGACTTTTAGTGTTGTTTACCGAAACCATAAACCAGAAAAAACCAGAATTTACCGAAACTAGAAAAAAACAGAAGAAACCAGAAAAAACCAAAATTTACCGAAACTAGAAAAAAACCAAAATTACCGAAAAAATTGAAATACCAGCCGGTTTGGGTTTGGTATTGATTTTGGTGTACCGGATAGTAAACTAGTACGGTTTGGTTTTACCATCTATAGTTTGGTTTTGTTATTGGTATCTACTATTTACCGACCAAACCGTACCGGTTACACCCCTAGTTATATTTCTTTTATTCGGTTGGAGCTTTTGTAAAAGAAATTATATATAGTGGATTCAATTTCTATTCAACTCAGTATTCTCTTATCATTCTCGTTGAGTTTTATCATAATTGGTTTTTATTTATTACAGTTTTTTGATTTATCGTTGATGCTGAGAATGATATAAATTGCAAAGCATCCCCGACATTCGACGTTCCAGCGTGATCAAGTCGGCATTACAAGTAGGGGGTGCTATAATACGTGAGAATATAAGGCTCTTGAAAACCTAAAAGAATGAATTGTGGAGAGAAAGGTTATAGTCTAAGGACTCAAAATACTGCTTACTAAATAAGCTATCGGTAATTACAAGTAATACTAACCTAAATCCACTAGTTTAAGGTGATTAACTCAAGGTTTTATACATCAAAACAAATTATGGGTTTAAGAACCCTAAGTTTATAATTCTAACCAAATTAATTCAGACTTGATACAATTTCAAGGGGATATTATAGGTTTCGTTAACATTATTTAAAGGATAACAATATAGATGAGATTAAAAAATCGAATCACAGGTTTTCCCAACAATTTATCTTGGTTTATTAATAAAAGTTTAAGGTTTAACATCATAATATAACATATTTCATGAATGGATTTAAAGATGATTAAAATCAGATTTGTAAACATATAAATTTAATATCCAATTGATGACTACTGCCACCGTAAAATAATCTGAATTAAATTATTAGATGATGTAAACTTGACTATAGATTGAATGAGTAATCAATACCCATATTCACCAAATCCTTTTCTCACTCTTGGTAACTCTTCCCTCAATCTCTATAGGGTTTTTCTAATGCTTCCAATATGGTTCAGGTTTAGTATAATGAACTTTTAAGTTGGCTTCCCACGAATTTAGTCTATGGCTCCTTACGAGCCTTAACCCAATGAGCTCGAATAACACTCAACATGGAAAAAACTCTTTCCAAGCCATATACTGGCCCAATGGACTTAAATTCCACCATTCTAAGTAAAAAATGAACATTTTCAACGTCCCAAAGGTCAACCTAAAATATAACAAATTTTATTAAATTAATTTTTATATTAACTTACTTTATAAGATGGTACATCTAATTATAAATTAATTGTATGTGACTCGATTTTTAAGAAACTACTTAACAATCAGTGGAATTCGATACCAAGGGGATAATCCAAATAAGGAAACCCTCGATACCTAGTACCTGACTATTCTATAATCTCTCATAATACTAAGTCACATTCAATATTTAATTAATGAATTACCATGTATTTTAATTTTAATTCACAAAACACAAATAAGATTAAATATAAGGGTCACATATCAGCATCCTACAAATATAATAAGTGACATATCACTTATTATGGGTGTATATAAGTGGCTTATGGAAGGGACAAAAATTACAGATAGCTTAAACCTAAGGATCAAGTAATGGGGAGAAATGCAAAGAGCGAGTGAGACTTTTTATATTTATATAGTTTTGAGATAGTAGGTAATATAGACCCAGTGGAAGATATTTGTCATGCCGATAATGAAAGGCCTTATTTGACATTTATTTGAGGTTAGGAATTTTACAAAATATGCTCCATTAATCTCTCGAGAGTAATTCTTTGTGCCACGTCTTGTTTGTAATCCTCTTGAATATGTTGTTACATTTATTATAATCCCATGTGTTATTAAATTGAAATGTTGTATATTTTGCAATTTGGGCAAGTTCCACGAATTTTTTATATGACATTGAGAATGGGCACCCGCCAAAAGTTCAAATGTCCAGTATTCAAATAAGGCTTTAAGATGCCTAGGTGAAGTGAGGTGAGGTAAGGCCCGATGTCCCATGGGTGTGTTATTGAAAAATCAATTGGTACAATGCTTAAGTGTCGTATTGGACGTATATCGTGTTTGTATTGTTGCATTTTTGTCTACCTTTATCATACTGAACATATTATTATCATGTTGTGTATAAACCTCGTCATTTTCAGTGGTAGGTAAGTGTGGATTTATATGATATTAGTTTATAAACAATTTTTTGAGGCACAACATGTTGAGAATATTATTCATGTACATAATTAGCATTGTAATATTTGGGATCTTAGTGTTATTTATCAGTGAAAAGATTAAAATTGTAATTATTTGGTGGTGTAAATTGTATTTTTTTTTATTGAGAGACTTTATAAATTAAAGAAGTCTCATTAGATTTTATGGAGAGAAATAATTATCTTGTAAATCTTTCATAATTAAGTATCATATTAAAGACATAATTCTCTCTTGAGTAAATTTTTGATGTAATGCAATTTTAATTTTTGAGGAAGAAAATTCTTTAAGGAGGATAGATTGTAATAAACCTAATCTAGTATATAGTTGATTAATTGGTACATAAGTATAAAATTGTCAAAAAGTTTCTTTTGAAAATGTAATTTTTACCAAATTGAATTATTAGCATATTTTGGACACGAAAAAAACATTTGACCGACTTGTATTGGTGATACGTTTAACATGTACAACATTGGAACTAAGTTTTTTGTAAAATAAAATTTATTGATTAAAATTAATAAAGATGGGATTTACAAATGATTTTATGGTATTTTGTATATACTTTGTGAATGTTAAAAAAAAAATAATCTTAAATTTATTAATTTGCATTAGGCAACGGGTTTCTTATTATAAAGTAACTTATATGATGATAAATTGAGAACATTATCTACAACAATAATATTTCACTGAAATATAAATAATGATTGTTAGTGTACATAGTTGTTTGAATATATGAATCCATTATTTTAAATTTTAGATATACTAATGATGATGATCCTAGAAGTGGTAAAGCTCCTGTAATGTTTATTTATTATAAATTGTTACCATGCAGTATGTGTGGAGGTGGAGTTTGGAAAAAAGGAGTTAATGTATTAGTTAGCTTGATTGTCACATAACCTTGGGGATAAACATAAACTCTTCAAATTCTACACTGGAATGTAAATAATTAGATGTTAGCAAATCTCTATACTACTATAAAATGCTATAAAAGCATTTAGGACTCATCACCAATGAGCCTATCCACGTGGCTGTCCCACCCCGACTAATTCTAGCATCAGTCACCACCAAAACTAAGCCGGGTGTGAGTAAATAAAATAATATTCTTAGCATGAGAAAAATATGAGACATTATAAACTCAATCCACAATATCAATATTTTTATCCATCCCAAATGATATTAACAACTTGTAACAACCCGAGATTTTTGGGACAATAATTAATTATTTTTGGGTGAAATAAATATTGATTTAATTGGAGAATAATTAAATTGGCATTTGAGGCCAAAATACGAAGATGTTAGAAAGTGATTCGAATGATGATTCTGAGGGTGAGATTGTTTCCGGAAGGGTCGAGATAGTCGAAATGATTGTACTTGGGGCTTATTTGGGTTCCAAAATATTTTAAGTTCGTTTGGCTCAAATTAAAGTGGCCGAGTCATTTAAAGTGTGTATTATCATTTAAAGTTGTGTATTTGGAGATAAGGATTAAAAAGCCTATGGGAGATTAAATCTCATTTGAGAGAAAGAAAGAGAGGAAGAAAAGAAGAAGAGAAAGAGGAGAAAAGTGGGATTTTCGGCCATTACGCGATCTCGAGGAAGATTCAGACTCTACGAATTTGAGGAAAGTGATTAAACTTGCTAAATAATTGTTGTGTGTCATTTATTTCATGACTTGTGGACAAAATTATGGATTTTGGGTTTAAAATGTTAAAACCTAGATTTTGGGTAAAATATTAGATTTGATGTGTATATATGGTTTGGAGGTTATAAAATAGTTGGGATGAGTTATACAATACATTTTGATGATATATATATATATGTTTGGGTTGATGAAAAGGGGTTAGAAGATGATAAAAATGGTTTTGGGGAATTTTGGGTTTTGAAGAAATATAACCCATTTCGTAGCTTGCTGAATAAACCGAATCGATTCGCCCCTTTCGAATCGATTTCGGCTGTTGCAGAACCTACAGGTCTTTAGGTTCAAATCGATTCGACCCTTGCGAATCGATTCGGTATGTAGCAGACTTACAGGTCCTTTGGAATGAATCGATTTGCTGGGGCCGAATCGATTCGCTGATTGGGACCAAATCGATTCGAAGAGACCGAATCGATTAAAAAATGAGGCTGTTTTGCAAGATTTTTCTAGAGTGAGTTTCGCTCCGTTTTGTTTAGGTTTATCGATTGGGAATCTCTATAGGAGTTATGAGAAGTGTGTTTTGGAGACTTTTAGGGAGTTTCCTTTATGAGGAATTATTGGAGTCATCTTGACTTAATTCGAGAGAATATCGATTGGAGAGTATCTTAGCGACCAGTGGGGAACCCACTATCATTGAGATATATACTTGGAGATATTTATGGTTTTATAAGGGAGAGTTAGAATGCTCTTAATGATAATGAATTTAGTATTAAATCCCAAATGGGATAACTTTAAAGGTTCTTGTGATTGATTGAACCATATTATGGATTGAAAATAATAATGTTGATCGATGTGCATACGGATATAGAGAATATCCTTACCGTAAATAGAATTTAGAGACAATTCATATAAATAGAAGTGAGGTGTGAACTTCAAGTGAGAAATAGTATAGTGTATACTAAGTGGGGAAGTTATGTGAGTTATTTACGAATAGTATATCGAGAGTAAAATACACTAAATAATGATATTATTTCATCTACGCCTAAGAGCGTAATAAGAGCATGTAAATAGTGTGATATATATACCTTGTGTGATGGTATACATTTATATGATGTGATTATGTATGTATATCTTGTGTGAATGATATATATATGTGAAGAATACCCCCTCTATGCTATAATGGGAAGTTGCGCGATGTGGGTGAGGCCCCTGGCTTGAGGAGCAGGGCGCGTATAGTCCCCAGGTGATATCGTCCATTTATTATTGTGTGATTTTTATTAGGGGTGAGACGTGGTGGGTATGTTTTGTCTCATTTCTGGGGAGGAACTATGACCGCTTCTCGTATGTTGTGATATGGTGTTTTCCAAAGCGGTGTGAGATTTTGACCTTTGGCACCCAGGATGATATGCGAGTGATTCCCTGGTAGATGATAGCATTGACAACCTGCATCCTTGAGTTATATCTCGATGGGATGGTTATTATTATACTTGTGTGAATAGTGTATAAATTGTATATGATTATGTGATATTATTTTTGTCTCTAGAGTAAAGAGACATAAGAAGATTGATTGAATCTCATTCCGGGAGATTTTATCCGACTATTAGTGTGATGAATATGTAAAGTGAAAATGAAGAGTAGATAATTATATGAGTATATATAGTACTTTGGGTATCGAGGGCATAATGGACCTCAACGACCAACACTTCCAAGGAGTAGTGTGTCGGGGGGTTCCTTGTTTGGATTTCGCTTGCGAGACGTCCCACGCACGAAATGCAACGCAATATTGGGAGTGGGGAGAAGTTAGTCCTTAGTTCTCATATATATATATATATATATATATATTAGTATATCTCGACAATCGACAGTGCCAAAGAGTAGTGTATCGACGGGGTTCCTTGTTTAGATTTTGCTTGAGAGACGTCCCACGCACGAAACGCCGTGTACTGTTGAGAATTGAGAATAATAAATCATTTATAGTATAAGAGAATTTAGGTTATACACGTCATGCATTGAGGGAATAATGAATCTTGATAATCAATACTTCCAATGAGTATTATATCGGCAGAGGTTCCTTATTTGGATTTCACTTGCGAGAAGAATTGGAAGAAGTTTAGTCCTTATCACTTAGATGATAATAACTCATATATATATATATGTCAATAACTAGAATATGAGAACCTCTAGTAAAAGAGAATGTTTATGTATATTTTATATGTTTAGAAAGTGGGTGAATAGATGAGAGTGGTAATATTTGAAGTTGAGAGATGATTTAGATGGATTTTAATTGAATATAAAAATTAGGAGTAAGTTAGATTATTTTGCCCCTAGATAGATTTGGGCAATTATTTCGAGATCATATGCATACGTTAAGATGCGCGCTTTAGATGAGATGTGAGATAAATCTTATGGAGAGTCCGACTCCACGTTAATCATGTCATAATGCATCTATAATTATTATGCATTTTAATGCACTTGCTATAAAATGTTTTCACACCTCTGTCTTTGACCCATTTATATTTTCTCTTGCTATGTATATATATTGTATTATTCTAGGTGTTCCTCCGCAAGGTCGCTATTGATGTTATTCATCCAGCGTATTCGTGGAGCTGTGGCAGTAGCGGACCGTTGCGGTATTTTGATATAGTAGATTCCTATCTTTTGTAAATCTAGATTAGGTTTCAGTTTGTATATCGGGTTTATACTCAAGTGTTGTAGTGTAGCGATTTTATATTGTCTCTCTCAGATTATTGTATTGTCTGTGACCTGACAACATATTCGGGTATTTCATTTTGGAGATTTTGTTGTACTCTGATATTAGTCTCTTTTATATTTTTTGAGCATGTGTGCATCTCTTATCATATTTAAAGTTATGTTATTGGTTAGTTGTTGCATGGTACTATTTTAGAGATATAAATAAAATGTTTTAAAATTTTTGATGCCCTCTTTTTGTGGTAATGAGTAGTTAGCCGTGTTTATTTTTAGAATCATCAGTAGATGCTGAGAATGATCCACTCGAGATTCCTGATTATTTTAGTTTAGGGCTGACCGCCCGTTATTGTTTTAAGCGGGGTGTCATAGGTGGTATGAGAGCATCAGGTTCTAGTGTCTTTAGGATCTGTGTGGGTTTACTGTGATCTTCCGCAAGTGTTCTTGAAGTAGATCCCTATTATTAGGATTGTTGTGTTCATACGTCCATATTTTCTTCTGTGATGAGAAAACAATTGAAAGGCATTATGATACATTTGTTCTTGTTTCAGATGCCACCGAAGAGAAGTCATTCAGGAAGGGCAAATAAAAGGGCTAAGAGTGGACTCCCAATTGCCTTAAAGGACTATGACTATAGATGAAGTTGCCAGTATTTTGGCACAAGCACTAACTGCTGCCATTTCTGCGATGGCACATCAACCTGCAGTTTAAGCAGCCCAAACCCATTCGGGACTATCTTTGTGGGAAAGAGTACGGGAAGATTTTAGTAAGGGGCATCCTCCAGAGTTTTCAAGGGGAGTTGATGCGATGGCTGCAAGTAAATGGAAGAATAGTATGTAAAGGCACCTTCGTATAGTTGAATGTAATGAAGTGCAGAAGTAATTTATTGACACCTTTAAGTTAACGGGAGCAGCTCTCCAATGGTGGGAGTCTATCACCACATCGAAACAGAGAGATGCATTGCCCATAACAGATTTTTGGGAACTCTTTGATCGAAGGTATTTTCCTTTCACGATTCAGAAGGGAATGAGGAGGAAATCGATGGACGTGTTTCAAGGTAATAGAATGGTGGAAGAGTATGAAGGAGAATTTAACCGATTGACGAATCTAGTACCTGAGGAGGTGAATACGAAATAGAAGCGTATATCAAAGTTTATGCGAGGTTTAAATTGGAAAGTTCGGTAGCGATTGTTAGGGAACCCAGCGTTAGTGACTTTCGCCGAGGTAGTGAATGCGGCACTGTTGTAGTGTCATGAATATCGTCTTCGTTCGTAAGGGGATAAGAACTCGAGAGATTAGGGTTCATTAAATAGGTATGGTGAAGAGAATACCAGTAATCCCAGTGGGTATAAGTCGGACTATAGAGGGTCACAACAACGTTATGTTCCTCAAGATGGGCGGAGAGGATTTGTGGGTAGATGTTTCTTTTGTAAGGAAATAGATCATAAAAAGAGAGATTGTCCTAAAAGAGGTAGAGGACCACGTTTTGAGGAAGTTTTAGAGGTGCAGCCCTTACAACAGATTTGAGGCCATTTTAAGCCAGGGGACTTTGTGTGGGAACCCATTGATGAGGAGATGAAATCGAACTAGTGATGAACGTTGTAAGTTATTTTCTTGTGTGAATAGGATTATGCTATACGAAGTTTCGGGAGTATCGTATGTGAGGGTAGTGCTATAATCCTATTATGTATGGAATGACCCGAAAGGAAATTTTGAGCAAGTGAGGCTCTTATATCATTATCTTTTGAGAGAATAGATTATCTTGTGATGTGCTAATAGAGAGCTATAGCTTTGTTGTGAATGTAAGAATTGTTAAAATGTGTTAAGTAGTAACGGTAAAGTTATTTGCTTTATAGTCGTGCTAGACTTATATATTTTTATATTCCAGCTATGGAAGAGCCTAGTGTATGGCAATATATTAATATGACGTGAGAGATTATTTTTGAAGTGAGTCAGAATTTAGTGGATTATTATTGAGCGAGAGATTCTAGCTCATAATTACGTTAATTTTGAGAACTATATATTATTATGAGTATGAGCACTGTTAAAACCTTATGCCTTGAGCATAAGGTATTTTAAGTAAATGTCGAAAGTCATAAACTGTTTTTAAAATAAACTGTTTTCAAAACAAACTTTTTATAGGCCTTTGGGCCATATCAAAAAATGATTTACACAAAAATATTTTAAACTCTCATTTTGCTATTTTAAAAATATTTAAAAATATTTTAATATGAGAATTCTAGTAAAAGATAATGTTTATGTATATTTTATATGTTTAGAAAGTGTGCGAATGGATAAGAGTGGTAATATTTGAAGTTAAGAGATAATTTAGATGGATTTTAATTGAATATAAAAATTGGGAGTAAGTTAGATTATTTTGCCCCTAGATAGATTTGGGCGATTATTTGGAGATCATATGCAGACGTTAAGATGCGCGCTTTAGATGAGAGGTGGGATAAATGATATGGAGAGTGAGACTCCACTTTAATCATGTCATAATGCATTTATAATTATTATGCATTTTAATGCACTTTCTATAAAATGTTTTCACACCTCGGGCTCTGACCTGTTTATATTTTTTGTTGCTATGTATATATATTGTATTATTCTAGGTGTTCCTCCGCAAAGACGCCATTGATGTTATCCATCCAGTGTATTCGTGGAGCTGTGGCAGTAGCGAATCGTTGCGGTATTTTGATATAGTCGATTCCTATCTTTTGTATATCTAGATTAGGATTCAGTTTGTATATCGGATTTATACCCAAGTGTTGTAGTGTAGCGCTTTTATATTGTCTCTCTCAGATTATTGTATTGTCTATGACCCGACAACATATTCGGGTATCTCATTTTGGAGATTTTGTTGTACTCTAATATTAGTCTCTTTTATATTATTTGAGCATGTGTGCATCTCTTATCATATTTAGAGTTATGTTGTTGGTTAGTTGTTACATGGTTTTGTTTTAGAGATATAAATAAAATGTTTTAAAATTTTTGATACCCTCTTTTTGTGGTAACAAGTAGTTAGCCGTGTTTATTTTTAGAATCGTTAGTAGATGTTGAGAATGATCCACTTGAGATTCCTGATTATTTTAGTATAAGGATGGCCACCCGTTATTATTTTAAGCAGGGTGTCACACAACTGAGCTAAAAAATCCATCACATGCTAAAACTCCAAATAATAACTAATCTCCAATAGTATAAAACTGAATAAACTCCAACTGACTCAATAATGAAATATTTGAATAAAACCCATATAACTTTGGAACCGAATGGCCCAACAAAACGATAAACCGAGTCTCAATGCAAATACGAAAGAAAGGAAACTAATCTAAACTAATACGCATAAAGTAAATAACTCCAGCTGCACCTTCAAGAAAGTCTCCAAATAATCCTCTACAGCTCCTCCAAAACTTATCCTCAAAAAGTTAGTCAACGCATGAGGTCAGAGCCCCGAGCATGAATACACACTACCCCCCTCAAATAGGGTCCGTGAACCCACAGTAACATTATACACAATAAATATAAAATACAATATTTTAATTACGAATATAATTAAATACGGCAAGATAAATTACTAAACACCTCAAAGATTCTGTCAAAGACACACTAATATCATTTTAATTATCCCAGATTAGTTTAATTAAATTAATCCAAATTATCATTATTTTTCAATCCTTACTTTAATTATGTATATCGGTCCTCCCGCCTCGGATGATTTCTCCACCAAAAAATACACCACCTCGTCAAAACGCCAGCTGATCCGTTTAAACTATCAACACTTGATGATTGATGAGGTTCCACACATGACATGACATAAAACACCGGCTGACCCGTTTAAACTGTCGACCCTCACTGATTATGTTGCCAATATTTTAATACTTGTCTCATTATCTTAGGTATTAATTCTTAATTTCTCAATTTCATAATTAACAAATTACCCCACCCTTTTAATCGATGTGAGATTATCAAAATATCCCTTAGTCCCATACCTAAGGGTCCCCAAGTCACCAATACGTCCTACCATATGTATAAGATGAATTTCCTACATAAATATCGACCTAGTCTCATACCTAGGCTAGCGTAATGATGATAAAGTATCAAAAATCAGCCCACCCCCGATATAATAAAGTTGTAATAATCTACCCTCATTAGTCCCATACCATCAAAAGGCCTACCCACTAGTCCCATACCTAGAAGGCATCCTAAAATATAGGGAGAGCAAAAATAACCAACAACCCATCGTCACAATGGCAATTTAATAATACCAATAAGTCACACAAACAAGCATAATTAATCAACGTATAAAACTACGCATAATAGTCTAATTCAATTAAATCTTAATTTAATTATTACATCGTCATATATACCCAATTAATCCCATTTAATTATTTTAAATTAAATACACCGAGATTTCATCATTAATACATCATATTTCCAATTTCATTATCTCTAAACAATTTACATGAGTTATACGTCCTCAAAATTCATTTAATTCAAAACCAAGGTTTTTCTACATGCAACCTATACCAATAAAATAAAAAATTCACTCATCAATCCTACGCACCTAAGGGTTATGAATATTATTCAGATTAAAAGATTTAATAAAAATAGTCCCATAATTAGTGTCCACTTTCTCTAATTAAGTTACTAATTGATTTTAATAAAAAACACATGAATAAGGGTTTAGGGGATACTTAAAACGCGTAATACTAAAGGAAAAGAATAGAGTATTCATGCCTGAATAAAATTTGATTAAGAAATCTGATATTGAAGATGTATTCTTCTCAAAAAGTTGATAAATATCCGTTCTTGAGGTGTCTTGAGAAAATCCAGTTAATCTTGACAAATCTTGAGTTGAAACTTTGAAAAAAATTGGGGCAAAGGTTTGTAGATGGAAGATAAATATGTTGGAGAAGTCTTCTTAAGGAAGAAATATGGAAAAAGTGATTTGAAAGACCCAAATACGGATTAGTTTTAATTTATAATGATTAGGATTCCTAATGCTAATAGAATTCTATTTACACTAAAATAAATTCACCCTGTTAGTCACGGTCTAGGACCATGACAATTTGTTTTCTTTTCTTTTTGACTGCAATTTGAATTTCGATTAAAATCCAACCATTCAATATTAAAACTCACATTTTAAGTTCCTAATAGTAATTAAGTTCAAAATTTTATTTTACTCCAAAAAATCCAAATTAATCAAATTAATTATGATATAAAACTACGAGGTGTTACATACTTCCCCACTAGCACAAGAATTTCATCCTCGAAATTCAGCAATTCGTAATCGCGTAAAATAAAATATGGCTCACATTTTCCTACCCATAGAGTACCCCAATTAGGTGCCCATACATCTAACCTACCCTAACATAATAAAAATACAATATATATGCATACATAAATAAGTATTTAAGAAATATTATGTACTGCGATACTCTACTAGCCACGCAGTCTATCCTTCTCTGCTTGAGGCTGAGGCACATAGAACCTCCCATAACCGGTATTGGTTGGTGATGCGGCTACTCCTTGACCACCTAATGCTGTCGGTGCTGCTGGTGATCCCTGAACACCTGCTATGGAGAGAACTGGAGGCCTCAGTCCTTGATGTCCTGGTACCCCTTGACCTTGTTTCCCTTGTGTGACTTAACCCTTTTGGGTGTGTGTCGCTTGACTTTGTTGCCCCTCCCTCTTGTTACAATGAGCCGTTCGATGTCCTATTTTTCCACAGACAAAACATGAACCCTTAATAGATCCTGAATTCATCCCCCACTTTTTCTCACTCTGTTGTCCTTGATTTGTTCTCTATTTCTTCCGAGCTTGGTCATTACGACCCTTATTCTCACCACCTTGTCCATTTGATTCTCGTCTCTTTCCTAATTTATTTTGATAATTGTCCTTCTCTTGCCATAGTAACATTGCGACATCCACCACTTGAGCATAAGTAGTGTACGTCGGATTTCCCAACACCATTTGCCTAATCGACCAAGACAATCCATTAATGAAACATTCCATTTTCTTCACCTCAGTGCTAACCTCGTCTGGTACAAACATAGATAAATTTGTGAACTCCTATTCATACTCGACAATAGACTTTGAACCTTGCTCCAAGTCCATAAATTCTCGCTTCTTCGCATTCCTAATTGCATACGAAAAATACTTAGTGTTAAACTTTATAAAAAAATCTTCATAACCTAACTGATCTCTATCCTCCAACATGGTGGCACTCTCCCACCACCGTAAAGCATTCCCAGTTAGCTTAAATGTTGATAACATCTGCTTCTATACATCTGTGCAGTCCACCATCCTCAAATGTCTCTCCATGTACCTCCTTCAATGGTGAGTAACCGCTGGGTCATATTCCCCTGGGAAGGTGGGAGGATTGCCCTTATGAAAGCTGGTTCTCACCCTATCCCAAGCCGAAACAGGTGTACCCTGTTGTTGTGCCTCTAAAGTCACCCATCTCTATCTCCCCATATCCATACCGGCCTCCGTGGACTCATATATTATAGCTGCTAACTCCTCGGCCTCAAAGACAATCTCTCGCTGCCTCACCTGAGTCGCGGGACCAGAAACAGACTCCTCTCTCCTATTCCCAACTCTCCTTGTGTTCGCCATCTACAAAGATAGGAACAAAACAACATCAGACTCGGAATGATTAAGAGTATAAATCATCAAAATGGAATCAAATAAAAGAAAGGAGGAAACTAAGATGGACTCATAACCTACGAGACCTAAGACCATGAACTGATACCATGTGTCACACTCCGTCTAATTCTAGCATTGGCCGCCACCGAAACTAAGCCGAACGTAAGTAAATAAAATACCATTCTTAGCATGAGACATATATGAGACATTATAAAATCAATCCACAAGATAAATATTTTTATCAATCCCAAATGATATTAAGAACTGAGCGAAAAAGATCCATCACATGCTAAAACTCAAAATAATAACTAATCTCCAATAATATAAAACTGAATAAACTCCAACTGACTCCATAATAAAATATCTGAATAAAACCCATACAACTTTGGAACTGAATGGCCCAACAAAACCATAAATTGAGTCTCAATACAAATACGAAGGAAAGAAAACTAATCTAAACTAATACGCATAAAGTAAATAACTCCAGCTGCACCTGCAAGAAAGTCTCCAAATAATCCTATGCAGCTACTCCAAAACTTATCCTGAAAATGTTAGTCAACACACGAGGTCAGAGTCCCGAGCATGAATACACAATAATCCCCTCAAATAGGGTCCGTGAACCCGGACAGTAGCATTATACGCAATAATTATCACAATAGAGTATTTTAATTATGAATTTAATTAACCACGGGCAAGATAAATTACTAACCACCCCTATAGATTCTGATAAAGACACGCCGATATCATTTTAATTATCCCACAGTCCCAAAATGTTAATTTAATTAAATTAACCCAAATTATCATTATTTTTCAATCCTTAATTTAATTAAGTATAGCGGTCCTCCGGCCTTGGGTGATTTCTCCACCAAAATACACATTCCCTCGTCAAAACGCCAGCTGATCCGTTTCAACTGTTGAACCCTGCTAATTGACGAGGTTCCACACGCGACACGATATAAAACGCTGGCTGGCCTATTTAAACTTACGGTCTTCGCTGATTATGTCGCCAATATATTTTAATAGTCTTGTCATTATCATAGGTATTAATTCTCAATTTCTCAATTTCATAATTTATAAATTACCCCACCCTTTTAATCGATGTGAGATCATCAAAATATCCCTTAGTCCCATACCTAAGGGTCCCCAAGTCACCAATACGTCCTACCCTATGTATAAGATGAATTTCTAACATAAATCTCGACCTAGTTTCACACCTACGCCAGCATAACAACGATAAAGTATCAAAAATCAGCCACCCCCAGAATAATAAAGTCATAATAATCTACCCTCATTAGTCCCATACCTAGAAGGCGTAAATAATCAAAATGCCTACCCACTAGTCCCATACCTAGAAGGCATCCCAAAATACAGGGAGAGAAAAAATACTCAACAACCCATCGTCACAATAACAATTTAATAATACCAACAAGTCACACGGACAAGCAGAATTAATCAATGTATAAAACTACGAATAATAGTCCAATTGAATTAAATCCTAGTTTAATTATCACATTGTCATAAACACCCAATTAATCCCATTTCATTATTTTAAATTAAATACACCGAGATTTCATCATTAATACATCATATTTCCAATTTCATTATGTCTAAACAATTTACATGAGTTATACGTCCTCAAAATTCATTTAATTCAAAACTAAGGTTTTTCTACATGCAACCTATACCAATAAAATAAAAAATTCACTCATCAATCATACGTACCCAAGGGTTATGAATATTAATCAGATTAAAAGATTTAATAAAAATAGTCCCATATTTAGTGTCCACTTTCTCTAATTAAGTTATTGATTGATTTTAATAAAAAACACATGATTAAGGGTTTAGGTGACACTTAAAACGCATAATACTAAAGGAAAAGAATAGAGTATTCATGTCTGAATAAAATTTGGTTAAGAAATCTGATCTTGAAGATGTAATTTTCTCAAAAAGTTGATAAAGATCCGTTCTTAACTTGTCTTGAGAAAACCCAGTTAATCTTGACAAATCTTGAGTTGAAACTTTGAAGAAAATTGGGGCAAAGGTTTGTAGACGGAAGAAAATTTTTTTTGGAGAAGTCTTCTTGAGGAAGAAATATGGAAAAAGTGATTTGAAAGACCCATCCACAGATTAGTTTTAATTTATAATGATTAGGAGTCCTAATGCTAAAAGAATTCTATTTACAAAAAAAAAAAAAACTCGCCTCATTAGTTACGGTCTAGGACCGTGACAATTTTTTTCTTTTCTTTTTGACTCCGATTTGAATTTCGATTAAAATCCTACATTTCAATATTAAAACTCACATTTTAAGTTCCTAATAATAATTAAGTTCAAAATTTTATTGTACTCCAAAAAATCCGAATTAATTAAATTAAATATGATATAAAACTAGAGGGTATTACAGTGGCATCATATCTTAATCCACTCTCGATTTTTTATTCCACAATTCTCTCCACCCACTTTTATTACCCTTCACACCTCCTCTCCATAACTCTCTCTCTCTCTCTCTCCCTCTCTCTCTCTATCTGTGTGTGTGTGTGTGTGTGTGTGTGTGTGTGTCATTCTCTCTCCCCCACCCTTCATTACCCAGTGTCCCTGCATTTTATCTCCTTAACTCTTTACCTTCCAACCTCTCTCTTAGGAGAGATTCCCCCTCCCTTCATATATATAAGCACTACCATTGTTTCCAACTCAATATTCGTCCTCTCATTTCTCACTTTCTCTCTCAACATTCGAGTTTGGGTCAAGTTGGGTATGAGTCTGGTTGGAGTTTGGTGATGGATTGTCCCCGGTGTACATGTGCATTTGAAATTCAATATCAATATCTCAACTTTAAACCACAAGCTATGTTTTTTCTTTGTTTTCATCTTCGTAAATGTGCTCTGGCAGCCGTGATACAAGCCCGTAAAGAGATATTATAATTTCTTCTTGAGTTTTAATGATAAAGTTGTTCAGATCCGAGGGATAGAAGTACACATAAAAATGGATATTTTACTATTGTTCAGACCTATATATTTTAATTATTTTAAACATGGGAGAATGCATACCGTACTGTAAAATTGTTGAAAATTTGAACGAATTCTTCTTTCCGGTCAACCTTTTTCTTAAAATTACTCTGAATAATTTTAATTGATTTTTTGTTCAGGAGTTTTTTTTAAATATATAATTTCTAGTGGTGTTAGGGGTGTTTGGATTTTAGAGAGGATGGTGGTGGCTTGCGGTGTCAAGATGATGTGTCGGTGGTTGTGGTGATTGGTGATGGTGATTGACGATGTTGGGTTGTGACTGCTTGCGGGTGTTGGTTTCAGTGGTGACTGGGTGATTTCAACTGTGGTCTGGTGGTGGAATAACTTATTAGTAATGTTGTTAAGTATAAATTTTTAATGCCATGTCTATAGATTTGAATGAATTGGTTTACCAAATTGCTTCATTTTCTTTTAATGATTTTCCTAGTTTCCATATTTTTTAGTGCCCTATGAAATTTCCCATGTGCAAATTTTTACATTTGTTAATTTTATTATAATATAATATTATAAATTGTTTTTCATTTACGAGGTGACCACCGTGAAAGATTACTTCCCATTTGTTCTAAGTAGTGTGGCCTCAGATGCAATAATTGAGTACAACACTTGCTACATTCTTAAAAGAATTTACAATTTAATTTTATTTCATTATCCATTTTTCTGCTAGGAAATATTTACAACTTAAATATTGATCTTCTTCTTCTTTATAATTAAACAATTTTGTGGGTACCCAAAATTTAGAACCATGGGCCTGGATGAGTAGCCCAGTCCTGACGGCCCAAATTCCGGGCCCCTCATCTCTTATTGATCCGGTCTCCCCCACGTTCCCACAATCGGAAGTTACACGGGAGATGGAAAATGTGGAGAAACCCATCACCTCCACTTACCTGCATGTACATGTATATATTAAACCCTAGGTCCGGGGCAAAAGGACAAGTTGTATTCTTTGTAATCACTCTCCGGAGTATATAGAAATAATATCGACTGCACCATCGTGGACGTAGGCACATCTCTGCTGAACCATGTATATCCTTTGTTGTGTGATTGGCATCTTATATTCCTTGTTCTTTTCCTGATAATTGCTTCTCTCGTATTTATTTGTGTTGCATAATAATTGCCTCCACAATTGGCGCCGTCTGTGGGAAACGTTCATCTTTCCCTGAGAAGAGCCCACGTCAAGAAACGAGTTTAAGATGTCTGGCCACAGCAGCAATGCTCCCCAAGAAGGAGATATTCAAGAGCCACCTGCTCCTCGCAGGATTAGGTCTGAAGTCCGACATTCAGATCAGAGAGCTCGCCTGGGAAAACCAGCCTCAGAAGAAAGTCAGGGACCAGCGAGGTCCACGCAGATATCTAGGTTGATTGATGCGTACGAGGCAAGGCTCCACGAGCAGAGGCCGTCTTCTCCCAGATACGAGGCTGAGAATGCTCGCTTGAAAAGAAGACTGGAAAGACTGGAGAGGGAGCTTCGCCCTGATAACAGGAGACGCCCATATCGCACTCCTAGCCCTCAGGCGAGCAAGTCTCGCAGCCGAGGAAGGATCCCTAGGCGGGACGAAGGAGGCGAGTCAGATGACGACCTCCGTGAACAACTGCGAAGAGCTCGCCACTACCAGAGCCCTGCTCGCAGCGACGAGAACATACGAAACATGGTCCGTAGGGAGATGGACCAGCATCCCGCTCACCACAGAACAAGATCAACCAGAGAACTCGCGAGGCAAGCTCTCAAAACTCAGATTGAGTCACCTTTCACAAGAGAAATCGAAGGGGAGGAAGCTCCCAAGAAATTTTCCATTCCATGGTTCAAGATTTACGATGGAAAAACTGATCCCATCGATCACGTCAGGCAATACCGACAGGCCATGACCCTCTGGAGTCACCGAGATGCCCTGATGTGCCGCATTTTTCCCTCAAGCCTTGATGATGTAGCACAGAAGTGGTTCGAGAGGCTCCCCTACTGGTCAATCAAGAATTTCAAATCCCTAGCCGAACTCTTTACGGCACGATTCATTACCAGTAGCTCCCATCCCAAAAGGATGGATGCTCTGCTAACAATAAAGAAAACGCCTCAAGAGACCCTCCGAGAATACGCGAAGAGGTATTGGGAGTTATTTAATGAGATCGAGGACTGCGCGGAGGAAGTGGCAGTGGCCTCCTTCAAAATTGGGCTCCCTAGTTCTTCCCTCCTCTACTAGTCCCTGACGAAGAAGGAAGCTATGACTATTGACGACCTAATGGCCCGAATCGAGAAATACGCAAAGGTGGAAGATGTCACCCTCCCTAATACAGGAGAAAACGGTCGAGATAAGCTCACTACCAAGGTAGGTGAGAAAACTGAGAACCAGAGGAAAGGAGGAAAGAATGGAGGCAAAAATGGCTCCAAGAACGAAGGTAACCATGACGCGTCGAAAGCATTCCAGGCGATCAACACCGTCTTCAAAGAACTAATTTACAAGGTTCTCGCGAAGATCAAGGATGAGCCATTCATCAAGTGGCCCAAGAATATGGGAGGAGATCCCTCGAAGAGGAATAGTGCGTTGAGATGCGCTTTTCACAAAGAGGGAGGACACAAGACCGAGCACTGCAAAGCTCTTAAGTCTCACCTCGAAGAGTTGGCCCAGTCCGGGCATTTGAACGAATTTGTGGAAAAAAGGGCAGAGAAAGTAACTGCCAACAGAGAGACGAGACCCGATAACGTGCTGGAGGATGATGTTGGACACGAGTTCGCAGTAATCCACGGAGTATCTGACGTCAAGCAGATACAAGGGAACTCAGCTCGAATGGAGATGAAAAAACTTACAGCGGTAATGCAGGCTTTTCAAATCGATCCAGCAAAATCACAGTTAGGAAAGCATCGACGAGCAGAGGACGTCAACTATAACAAGCATATTGTTTTCGCGGATGAAGATTTGATGGGAGTACGGACCCCACATCATGATTCCCTAGTCATTACACTCAGGATAGCCAACTTTGACATCGACAAGCTGCTCGTCGATCAAGGAAGCTCATCCGAAGTAATGGACCTCGACCTATTCAGGAAATTGAAGTTGAGCGTTGCCGACCTAAAGGAAGCTACTGTTCCTTTGGTCGGCTTCGCTAGAAAATGACCATGACCCTAGGCAAGATAGTGCTGCCAGTTCGTGCTGGGAACGTCTCCAAGATGATTGAGTTTTTGGTAGTTGACATCGAATCACCGTACCAGGCCATCCTCGGCAAATGATGGCTTCATGAAATGAAGGAGGTCTCCTCGACCTACCATCAGAAGCTCAAGTATGTAACCGAGCGAGGAGTAATGGAGATCCACGGTGACCAAGCGATGGCGAGGAAGTGCTTCATAGCAGCCATCCGACCAAAGCCAGAGAAGAAGCCGGTCAACCCAGCGAGAAAGTTAAAGAGGGTGTGATACCTTCTAAATAGCAATTAAAGTATGGAAGACCTAGAGTAGAGGAGACTAGGATCCTCCCCTTCGAGCGTGTTACCGAGGACCTGGTGGAAGTTATAGCCGAAGCTGGTGACAGTAGCAGAGTCTTCTTGATTGGAGCATCTCTCACCGACCAAGAACAGAAGGAATTGACGACCTTGCTGAGACACAACGTAGATGTTTTCGCATGGGAACCATACGAGCTGCCTGGCATTGATCCTAATATGGTCTGTCATCAGCTGCACGTCGACCCCACATTCAAGCCAGTCATGCAAAAGGCACGGAGAACTGCACCCGAGAAGGATAAAGTGGTCGAAAAGGAAGTTGAAAAACTGTTGGATGCAGGATCCATACGGGAAGTGCAATTCCCCAAGTGGTTGTCTAACCCAGTAGTAGTTCCAAAGAATAATGGGAAGTGGAGAGTTTGCATCGACTTCACTGACCTCAACAGAGCATGCCCTAAGGATAGTTTCCCCCTCCCAAAGATAGACCAACTAGTAGATGCCACCGCAGCTCACGAGCGAATGAGTTTCCTGGACGCATACTCAGGATATCACCAGATCCCCTTGTATGCCCCAGACCAGGACAAAACGACGTTCATCACGACAGTTGGGTTATATTGCTACAAGGTCATGCCATTTGGGCTCAAGAATGCGGGGGCAACCTATCAGCGGCTGGTCATAAAACTGTTCAAGGATCAAATGGGAGACACAATGGAGGTCTACATCGATGACATGCTCGTTAAGAGCGAAAAGAAGGAAAATCACCTCTCAGACCTGTCAAAGACCTTCAAAATCCTCAGGAAGTACCGAATGAAGCTTAATGCGAGCAAGTGTTCCTTCGGTGTCCAGTCAGGAAAATTTCTTGGATACTTGGTCAGTGAGAGAGGCATAGAAGCTAATCTAGACCAGATCGATGCAATCAACAGGGTACAACCCCCTCGAACAATTCAGGACATGCAGAAGCTCACTGGAATGCTCGCTGCCTTAAATCACTTTATTTCCAAATCTTCCGAGAAGTGCAAGCCTTTTTTCCAGCTTCTAAAAGGGAGTAAACCGATAGAATGGAGCCTAGATTGCTCGCGGGCATTAGACAAGCTCAAATCCTACCTAAGCACTCCACCGTTGCTGGTCATACCACAGCAAATGGATTCTTTGTACCTGTACCTCTCTGTATCCAATCACACTGTCAGCTCTGCGCTAATATGCGAGGTTGCAGGGATCCATCACCCCGTTTATTACGCGAGCAAGACCTTATTAAACGCCGAGCAAAGGTACCTGCCATTGGAGAAGCTCACCTTTGCCCTAGTAATATCCTCGAGGAAGCTGAAGCATTATTTTGAAGCTCATACTATCATCGTCCTTACATCGTACCCCCTTAAGGCGGTCCTAAGGAAAGCGGATTTGTCGGGCAGATTGTCTAAGTGGTCCGTCGAGCTCGGCCGCTTTGACATCCAATTTCAACCAAGGACAGCTATCAAGGGTCAGATCCTTGCTGATTTCATAGCCGAATTCACAGGCGAAGAACTCCCCGACCAACCTCAACCAACAAAGAAAAAGGAGAACCAAGCAACAGTGGAAACCTGGAAACTGTTCATTGATGGAGCCTCCAACTCAAAGAGGGCAGGCGTAGGCATTGTTTTCATCACCCCAGAAAACACCATCCTTGAGCAAGGAATCAGGCTTGGATTTGCAGCCTCCAACAATGAAGCAGAGTACAAAGCCCTAATAGCCGGTCTCCAAAAGGCGCCATCTCTGGGAGCAAAACGTTTATAGGTGTTCAGCGATTCTCAACTAGTCTCCAATAAGATAAGTGGAGATTACAACGCGAAGGATGAAAGAATGGCAGCCTACCTCGCCCTGGTGAGAAAACTAATGACGAGATTTGAGGAGATCAACATCCAACAGTTTCCCAAAGGGCAAAACAGTCATGCCAATGCCTTAGCAGCCCTAAGTTCGACAGTTGATTCTAGCCTTAAAAGGGTCATTCCCATCGATTTCTTCATTTGTCCGAGCATTAACCACAATAGCAAGCTGCCAAAAGTGGAACAAATACTCTAGGTGGGATCAGCCCCCAGCTGGATGGACCCCTTAAAGGACTATTTAAAGGAGGGCATGCTCCCCAGAGGATAATAAAGCTGCCCACCAGATAAGAGTCAAAGCTTCTCGCTTTCACTTATCCACAGGAGGCGACTTGTATAAGAAGTCCTTCTCTGGTCCCTACCTTAGATGCGTCCACCCAGGCGATGTCGAGCAAGTGCTGCGTGAGCTTCACGAAGGAATCTGTGGAAGTCATGTCGGAGGAAGGTCTTTAGCCTTTGGAGCAATGAAGGAAGGCTATTGGTGGCCATATATACAAAACGACTCCGCAGTATATGTCCGCAAATGCCTGAAATGCCAACTTCATGTTCCTATGGTCCACCAACCCGCCAGCGACCTGAAATCCTTGACCATCCCATGGCCCTTCGCCCAATGGGGAATGGATATCGTGGGACCACTGCCCATCACTGCCGGCAATTGCAAATACCTGTTGGTTGCAACTGACTACTTCACCAAATGGATCGAGGCAGAACCATTGGCAAACATCCGAGACGCTGATATGATAAGGTTCATATGGAGGAATATAATCACTCGATTTGGAATCCCCATAACAATCATCACTGATAATGGGACACAATTTGAGAGTGGCCCCTTTCAGGACTTCTATAACGAACACGGGATCAGGCACAACTTTAGTTCGGTGGCCTACCCTCAGAGCAATGGGCAAGCAGAAGCTTCCAACAAAACTATGATCGATGGATTGAAGAAGCGATTAGAGCGAGCCAAAGGCGCATGGGCAACCGAGCTACCCCATATCCTATGGGCATATCGAACAACTCCTCGACGAGCAACAGGAGAAACCCCATTTTTGCTAATATATGGAATGGAACCAGTCATCCCACTAGAAGCGGGCTTGCCAACAATGAGATCAGACCTTGTCGACCAAGGCCAGAATGATGAGGCATTGCTCGCTGAACTCGACCTCGCCGACGAGCGTAGAGAACTTGCCCTAGTGAAGCTTGCAAGCTATCAGCAACAGCTCGCAAGGCACTACCACAAGAGGGTTAACCCGAGAAGATTCCAAGTTGGGGACTATGTCCTAAGAAACGTCCTGGGCAACACGGTGAAGTCATCAGATGGAAATCTAGGCCCAAACTAGGAAGGACCCTTTAAAGTAACTAAAGACGACCTGCAAGGTGCCTATCATTTGGAAACGATGGAAGGCAGAGAGATACCACTAGCATGGAACGCAGCTAATCTCAAGAAATTCTATTTTTAGATTCTCAAGGAATTCTATTGTTGAATCTTTTTCTTGTATTTGTTATGTGAAAGGACAGTTCATTTCCCTTATTACTAATGAAATCAGTAACAGTTTCATTTTATCACACATCTTTTCCAAATCACAGGCACGATGGTCGATATAGCAGGGGAATACCCCTCCTCAGGTCATCGTCATGAAACACGAGAGACCTCTTAGCATTGCCCCTGGCAATATATAAAGCCCTACAGAGGATTCTTAGGCAATGCGAACAGATTTTATACTGGCCATCAAACCTACTTTAGTTGAGAAAATCACAGGCACGATGGTCGATATAGCAGGGGAATACCCCTCCTCAGGTCATCGTCATGACACACGAGAGACCTCTTAGCATTGCCCCTGGCAATATATAAAGCCCTACAGAAGATTCTTAGGCAATGCGACCAGATTTTATACGGGCCATCAAACCTACTCTGGTTGAGAAAAATCCTGACCGGATGAAGACACCCAATACTAGGTGTGTCCTCGCCAATTGCCCTACTTAGGCCTAAGGGAGTGTGACGACACAACCTAAAAAGTAAAATGGGGCATAATGGTATTTTTGTATTATACTGGACTGGGGGGACACTTGCATGACAAAACAAAAGGGATTATGAAGCAGCAAGAATATAAAAAAGATTGGATGAAAACGTTTAGTCGGCAAAATTGCCCAAAACACGAACTTTTCATTAATCTCTTATATTTACAATAATGATAATACATGTTTAGTCGGCGAAGCTCGCCCAAAGCATTTACATTATCATAAAAAATAAAAGAATAACAGCGTGCAAAATCTCAAGGAGGTGGAAGCCTCCGAACAAGATAATCTGCCACTCTAGCTCTTCGTCCGTCATCAAGAGTGGGGACTAGATCTTCCACAACCTCATTTGCATCCAACTCCAATAGTTGCCAAGGAATAACATCAATGGGGATCCATTTATCATCCCTCTTGAATGGGTTGGGCATCAGAGTGGAGGAGGACATCTTGTGACGATACCATAACACCGAGTTCCTCGGGACCTGAAGCTCTTTCAAGGCACTTAACCACCCTCTGATGAAAGAAAGTTCCTCGAACTCAGATAGTTTGGTTGTAGCATCTAGCCAGCCTTGATCATAATCGTTAGCCCACGCTTGCCGAGGACCTTTCTGTAATACCCCGTATTTTTATGCTATATTAATTTGGGGATTTATTAAATTTAATGTGACTGTTTATTTAATAAAAATCCGGAAATTAATTATGTTATAATTATTAACGTGATGAGAGTTAGTAATTATGGGAAACTTATTGAATATTACTAATGAGCATAGTAATATATTATATTGGTTATATTGAATGTCATAAGTGAATTAAATGACTATTTCGGAAATTTAAGTCGGGACGTGCCCGTGTCACGTCGGGAATAATTTTCTTAAATTAAAAAGTGAATATTTTATAAGTTGTTCGTATGGTCGTTTTGAGTGTGCCAACGCGTCCGGAAGGGTCGAGATAACAGAAAAGTGTACCCGGGGGTTTAGTTTGGGCCTCGGGGCGTTTTTAGGCCTAATTGGTGCCCCGGGAGGGCATTTTAGTCATTTTACATAAGTGGGTAATTAAACCCACGAATTTCAGCCAACCTATATCAGCCATTAGGTTAGCCTCTTAGGGTTAGAAAATTCACAAATCAAGTGATGGCCATTGGATAAGAGAGGAGAGAGCTCCAAGGCAATCCAAGGCCAAAAAGCCACCGGTTTGCACCGCCACCACCACCACCACCACCGCGTAGATCACGAGTCGGAACGCAGCCATACCAAAATCAGCCGTGAATCTGCATACCAAAATCCCAAGCAAGTGTTTAAACTTGCTATTTTCATTGATGCAATCTTCATGTTAGCTTAGGAATGAATTGTGATAAAAACTATGGAAGAAAACCCCATTTTTGATAGGAGAACCCATGTAGTATTGATGTATATGTTAATTCTGGAAACCCTTACCATGTAGAGGTAATAATCCACGAAATTTGGTGATCATAATAAAGAAATTTTAGAGAAAGATTCATTAGAAATCTGTTTAAGAAAATTCTAGGGTTCTTGATAATTGGACATGATTTTAGGTTGAAAATCCATGTTTAATGATAGTTATACACATGCTTTACGTTATAAACACCTGGTATAATGTTATAATGATGATAGTAGGATTTTTGGGACTATTAGAATGGAAAAATATAGTTTTGGATGAAGAAGTTTGATGAATCCCGTAACTGCATTCTGCAGAATTTTGCCCAGACCTGCTTGATCGATCGATCGAGCCTAGAGCTTCGATCGATTGAAGATTCGATCGATCGAACCCCAAGCTTTGATCGATCGACCCCTCCTGGCAGACTCCTATTTCCCTTGTTTAATTAGTTAAATAAAGTTTATCGTGAAATAATTTTTGGGCATTCTAAATAAAATGATTTGGGAGACATTGAGGACCAGTAGGGTATATGAATAAATGATGGAACCTTTAATCTTCAACGAAAATGGTATTTATGGGATACTTACTTTAGGTTAGTGGATTTATGAATTTAAAGGGTGAGGTGCGTAAGAGAGTTACGTTGGAATCTAATAAAGTCACTTACTGAATTTCAGATTTGTGAGGATATAATCCACGAGTGTTAGGTAATAAGTGAGAAAACCCTTCGAGTTAAGGGTAGGAATAAAACCTTATACGTAAATCTATAACTGTGAAATTAAGGATAAATGGTATAATTACGCGTGATGAGAAGAACCTACATTAATATGATAAAGTGGTATATTTATATGATTGTGTGTGTACATATATTATATGCATGTGAAAATCATACCCACGCTACTTGTTATCCCTGAGGTTTCCGCGCTGGGACAAGTCTTATCTCGATGGGACCTTTATGGGGGATATTGACTTTTACCCTAGAAGATAGATGTCCTTGGTACAGGCTATCGATGTGATAGTTCAGACGGCCCTAAGAGACGCAGGTATGTACCATCCTCTTAGAGACTTGGAATCTATTCTTCGCCTCAATATTGTTTGTGTATTTATGTTAATACAATTCGAGAGTGATTCAGAATGTATTCCCCTTAATATGAGTGATATGGGGCTTGGGATAATGGAAGTATGCACGCACCATAGTTTTATTCGGGGTGCTGTTATATATATATATTATACGAGTAGTTAATATATATATGAGATGATGATATTTGAAACTGTCTACTGAGATTTGATAAGTAGGACATGGTTGTTGACTCAAATTATTAAATACTTGTTTTGAAAAAAAAAGTATAATATGTCACTGTAAAACTTTATTGATTTTTATAAAGTTAAAATGGAGGACTTTGATTACTGTTTGGAACATTCTTTTTAAAATGGAGTCGTGAATTATAAATCTTGCGAGTAATCTAAGTTAAGTTAAATCTTTTAGAAAAACTAGTGCGTTAAATGATAAGAAACCATGGGGAAGGTTAGTGCGATAGGTGTGCACATTAGAAGAGAGGTGAGTATTTTCTCAAGAGAATGACGTACTAATATGTTGTTGCATTGGCCTGTATCAATTTTAAATACTTGCTAAACGTATTTTAAATCAAACACACTTTCGGGCTCTGACCCGTTTCTTTCTCTCTCTCTCTCTCTCTCTCTCTCCCTCTCTCTCTCTCTCTCTCTCTCTCTCTCTCTCTCTCTCTCTCTCTCTCTCTTGTATATATATGTATATTTTCAGGTGCCCAGCCACAGGGGCGTCTTGCTTAGGATCCCTTGAGAAGAACGAGCTGCAGCTTAGGTGGGAGTTGCAGGTCACTTGAGTAGACGGCTTCTGTTATTGACTCCACTCCTTGTACTCTCATTTATTGGGCACGTGTCGCCCCTTTTCATCATTTCAATTGTTGTTGGGACATTTATATTTCAGTCATTTCCAGTATTGTTCTTTGGGATTTATTCAGTATGGACTTGTGATTTTAGTTTCATATGTTGACATTCGTTTGACGAATGTATGATATTATTTAGTTTATCGTGGTGTGATTCTTAATTGTAGAAATGTTGTTTTAAATAAATAAATCTTTTTCTTTAATTAAAATTTGGAAAGTTTGTATGAAAAAAATGTTTTGACACTTAGCTTAATTATTTCGGGTGTTTAATTGGAAAATTTATTTTTATCGACAGTGATGCTGAGAATGAACCAACTGTTAACCTTGATTTAATTTAATAAACGAGTGATCGCCCGGTATTTAATTAGGCAGGGTGTCACAGGTGGTATCAGAGCCTCAGGTTCTTGTGTCCATAGGATCTGTACGGCTTATTTCGCTTTCAGCTTAACGTTATTGCTATAGAGCCCTATTTTTAGGATTGTTGTATTCTTGCTTTTACATTTAAGTCTTCAGCTATTCGAGATTTGATGGTAACTGTAGACTAATAAACTTGTTCACGTTTCAGATGCCTCCGAGACGTGCTCCGAAAGATAGGCGTGCCCAAGACGAGGAGCCAGCAGCTCCAGCACCAGGCACAATGAATGCGAGTGAAGTAGCCGCCATTGTTGCTCAGGCGGTGAATGCCGCGATAGCGATGATTCAGCAGGCTCCACCCCAGGTTCAGGCAGTGGTGCCAGCACTAGCAGAGCTTCCATCCGCATGGGAGAGGGTTCGGGATGCTTTTCAGAAAGCGCATCCCCCTGAGTTTTCTGGTAGCTCCGATACTGTTATAGTCAGCTAATGGAAGAAAGACATCCAGCGGTACCTCCGTATGTATGAGTGCACGGACGTGCAAAAACAATTATTGGCTTCCTTTAAGCTGGTGGGAGCCGCATTACAGTGGTGGGAGTCCACTACTACTTTGGAGGAGAGGGACACGATCTCTATTCAGTTGTTCTGGGAGCGGTTTGACCGCAAGTATTTTCCACCCACAGTGCAGACTGAGATGAGGAGGAAATTACTAAATCTGAAGCAGGAGAACCTTACTGTAGCTGAGTATGAGGAGGAGTTCACGAGACTTCTCACTATTGTGCCGGATGAGGCACCCACTGAGAGCAAGAAGATTTTGCTGTTTGTCGACGGGTTAGCTTGGAGGATCCGTCAGCACCTTATTGGAAATCTATCCCTGAGTACTTTCACTGATGTGCTCAATGCAGCGTTACTACATTGCCAGGATCACCACTTCCATCTTCAGGGAAGCAAGAGAGCAGGGGAGTCCAGCCAGCAGGGCAGGACCAGGGGTAATAGTGCCAGTGGGGAACCAACTCATGGACAGACTCGTCAGCATGAGCAGAGTTCCCATCAGGGGGACCCTGCTAAGCGATTCCGTTCAGGTGATTCTAGGTAGGGATTCGGAGGTTTCAGGCAGGGCCAGCAGGTTCAACCTAATCAGCAGGGCCAACACCGACCACAGGGCCAGCAAGGCCAACAGCGTGCACATCAGGGCCAATAGGGCCAGTGGCGTGGAGGTAACGGCCAGCAGGGCCGTGGACAGAAGGGTCAGAGGGGCAGAAACTTCAAAGGCCAATGCTTTGGGTGCGGTAAACATGGCCATAGGCGCCAGGATTACCCAGAGGGCGATAGGGCCCCACAGCAGCAGGGAGCTCGTAATGAGCCGCAGAGACCACTCTTTCCACCTGCCCTCCCAGCTCCAGCCCAGGTGCCATCCCTACCAGCCATCCCAGCAGCTCCAGTGTAGTAGGGGCAATTGCAGTATGGACATGTCTATAACGTCCACCAGGTAGCAGCTCCACAGGAACCACCCGCGATTGAGGGTATGTTTCCTATCCATGGTACTATGGGTCGAGTTTTGTTTGATACGGGGGAAACGCATTATTTTATAGCTACGCATTTCGCGAAGTCCTTAGGGTTGTTAGCCACAGCAGAGAGCACCGTGACGTGTGTCGACTCACCACTGGGGAGTGGGTCACTTATATTCTTTATATGCTGGGGAGTAGGGGTAGAGATTGGTAGCTTGGTATTACCTGCAGACATGCTAGTCTTAGACATGCACGAGCATGATGTGATTATTGGTATGGATTGGCTCGCAGCTTATAGAGCCATGATTGATTGCTTCGGTGGAAGCATTATATTTTCCATTCCGGGGCAAGAGATGTTTGTAGTGGCGATGCCTCGCCCAGAGGGAGGTTCGCCGCTCATTTGTATTACATAGAGGAGGATACCTCTAAGGAGGTTATGATTCCTTTGGATTCGATCCCAGTTGTTAGGGAGTATTCTGATGTGTTTCAGGAGATACCAGGCCTACCGCCCAGTCGTGAGATAGACTTTGTTATAGATTTATTGCCTGATACGAGACCTATAGCACGTGCACCGTACCGTATGGCTCCAGCAGAGATGCGAGAGCTACGAGATTAGATAGAGAAGCTATTAGGTCAGGGCTTCATTCGTAGGAGTACCTCACCTTGGGGCGCTCCAGTCTTGTTTGTGAAAAAGAGAGATGGTTCACTGAGATTGTGTGTGGACTACCGAGAATTGAACAAGGTAACGATACGAAATAAGTATCCGTTGCCTCGAATCGATGATCTGTTCGACCAGTTGAGGGGAGCAACTTTCTTTTCGAAGATAGATATGAGGTCGGGGTACCATCAGTTACATATTAGATGGCAGGATGTTTCAAAGACTGCCTTCTTGTCGAGATATGGGTCCTCTGAGTTCAGGGTGATGCCGTTCGGACTCACAAATGCCCCAGCCGTTTTCATGGACTTAATGAATCGAGTATTCAGAGAGTTCTTGGATCAGTTTGTCATCGTCTTCATAGATGACATCTTGATATATTCACACTCCGAGGAAGAACACGCCGAGCACTTGAGGCAGGTTCTTCATACCCTACGAGAGCATCAGTTGTATGCTAAGTACGAGAAGCGTGGATTCTGGTTGCGAGAGGTACAGTTCTTGGGCCATGTTGTTTCTGAGAAGGGGATAGCAGTTGACCCGAGCAAAGTGTCAGCGGTGAGGGAGTGGGGACAGCCCACGACACCGACGAAAGTGCGTAGTTTCTTGGGGTTATCCGGATACTACAGGAGATTCATTCGGGGATTCTCTAAAATAGCGGGTCCATTAACGAATCTGACTCGCAAGGGAGTACCATATGTTTGGGATGACGCTTGTCAATTGGCTTTCGACGAGATGAAAGACAAGTTGACTTCAGCGCCAATCCTTGCGTTACCAAAGCCGGGTGTAGAGTACCTGGTTTACACCGATGCGTCCTTACGGGGACTTGGGGGAGTACTTCAGCAGGAAGAGAAGTCTATAGCTTTTGCTTCCCGCAAGATTAAGCCGCATGAGAAGAATTACCCCACCCACGACCTGGAGTTAGCAGCGGTCATCTTTGCATTGAGAATTTGGAGGCACTACTTATTGGGTGAGAAATTCCGTTTGTTCCGTAAGTCACCGCAGTACCTGTTCACTCAGTGAGAGCTGAATATGCGTCAGCGCAGGTGGTTAGAGTTTGTGAAGGACTACAAGTTCGATATACAGTATCATCCAGGGAAGGCCAACGTAGTTGCTGATGCATTGAGCCGTAGAACGGTAGACGATGTAGCGGACATCTGGAAAGCAAAGTGGAAGGAGTTGGGTCACCAGGACGCAGTAGCCCGTTCTTTCATATCCGTGACGTCAGTCACACCCGAGATTGTTACGAGGGTGATACAGGCACAGACCACAGACCCGTTTTTCCAGGAGCAGATTGTGCGACTTCTAGCTGAGGGTGCTGAGTCCTATTCTGTTAGTTCTGATGGAGGTTTGCGGTTTAATGGGAGATTAGTGGTTCCAGAAGGAGCGGAGTTACGTCATGAAGTGATGACTCATTCTCACGGGTCCCGATTTGCAGTACATCCGGGAGGTGATAAAATGTACCAAGACATGAGGCGTCAATACTGGTGGAGTGGGATGAAGAAGGATATCGCTGAGTTTGTGTCCAAGTGTTCTACCTGCCAGCTGGTGAAGGTGGACCACCAAAAACCGTCAGGATTGCTTCATCCATTGGAAGTACCCGCGTGGAAGTGGGAGAGTATTTCCATGGATTTCATTACAGAGTTGCCTACGTCACAGCGGGGCCACGATTCTATCTGGGTGATTGTAGACCATTTGACCAAGGTGGCTCATTTTCTGCCAGTGAGGACAGATTATACCACGGGTCAGTATGCTCAGTTGTTCATCGCTGAGATTGTCAGATTACATGGGGTGCCCCTGAATATTGTGTCAGATAGAGACAAGATTTTTGTGTCACGTTTCTGGGAAAGCTTTCAGGAGGCTATGGGTACTGAGTTAAGATTGATTTCAGCTTATCACCCACAGACAGACGGACAGACAAAGCGTACTAATCAGATGTTAGAAGATATGCTACGCATGTGTGTTCTCGATTTTGGAGGAGGATGGGAGCCACATCTTCCACTGGTAGAGTTCGCTTATAATAACTCTTATCAGTTTACGATTGGCATGACTCCATTTGAGGCTTTGTATGGCAGGCCTTGTCGTTCTCCAACTTGTTGGCTCGAGGTGGGGGATAACAAGTTGCTAGGGCCAGAAGTGATTCAGGAGACCTCTGCGAGGATTGAGATAATCAGGAGTCGTATTCGGGTAGCCCAGGACAGGCAGAAGAGCTACACCGATGCGAAACGATTCTTCCGTGAGTTTAATGTGGGAGATCAAGTGTTGTTCCATGTATCTCCTATGAAGGGAGTGATGAGGTTCGGGAAGAAGGGGAAGTTGGCTCTGAGGTACGTAGGACCATTTCCCATCATCGAGAGGATTGGGCCGGTAGCATACAGGTTGGGATTGCCAGAACATTTACATCGCATCCACGATGTATTCCACATCTCGTCATTGAGACGATATCTTTGGGATGATATGGCCCATACTCACATTGCGATAGATGAGATAGACTTACAGTCTGATAGCTCTTACGAGGAGAGACCAGTGGCTATTCTAGACTATAGTGAGAGGAGATTGAGGTCGAAAATAGTTCCACTTGTGCGAGTCCAGTGGGAGCATCATAATGTGGAGGAATCCACTTGGGAGCGTGAGGCAGATACGCGCGAGAGATACCCAGAGTTGTTTTTACCAGGTATGCCTTATTTTCTGAATTTCGGGACGAAATTTCGTTATTAAGGGGGAAGTATGTAATACCCCGTATTTTTATGCTATATTAATTTGGGGATTTATTAAATTTAATGTGACTGTTTATTTAATAAAAATCCGGAAATTAATTATGTTATAATTATTAACGTGATGAGAGTTAGTAATTATGGGAAACTTGTTGAATATTACTAATGAGCATAGTAATATATTACATTGGTTATATTGAATGTCATAAGTGAATTAAATGACTATTTCGGAAATTTAAGTCGGGACGTGCCCGTGTCACGTCGGGACTAATTTTGTTAAATTAAAAAGTGAATATTTTATAAGTTGTTCATATGTTCGTTTTGAGTGCGCCAACGCGTCCGGAAGGGTCGAGATAGTCAGAAAAGTGTACCCGGGGGTTTAGTTTGTGCCTCGGGGCGTTTTTAGGCCTAATTGGTGCCCCGGGAGGGCATTTTAGTCATTTTACATAAGTGGGTAATTAAACCCACGAATTTCAGCCAACCTATATCAGCCATTAGGTCAGCCTCTTAGGGTTAGAACATTCACAAATCAAGTGACGGCCATTGGAGAAGAGAGGAGAGAGCTCCAAGGCAATCCAAGGCCAAAAAGCCACCGGTTTGCACTGCCACCACCACCACCGCGTAGATCACGAGTCGAGGAACGCAGCCATACCAAAATCAGCCGTGAATCTGCATACCAAAATCCCAGGCAAGTGTTTAAACTTGCTATTTTTGTTGATGCAATCTTCATGTTAGCTTAGGAATGAATTGTGATAAAAACTATGGAAGAAAACCCCATTTTTGATAGGAGAACCCATGTAGTATTGATGTATATGTTAATTCTGGAAACCCTTACCATGTAGAGGTAATAATCCACGAAATTTGGTGATCATAATAAAGAAATTTTGGAGAAAGATTCATTAGAAATTTGTTTAAGAAAATTCTAGGGTTCTTGATAATTGGACATGATTTTAGGTTGAAAATCCATGTTTAATGATAGTTATACACATGCTTTACGTTATAAACACCTGGTATAATGTTATAATGATGATAGTAGGATTTTTGGGATGATTAGAATGGAAAAACATAGTTTTGGATGAAGAAGTTTGATGAATCCCGTAACTGCATTCTGCAGAATTTTGCCCAGACCTGCTTGATCGATCGATCGAGCCTAGAGCTTCGATCGATCGACCCCTCCTGGCAGACTCCTATTTCCCTTGTTTAATTAGTTAAATTAAGTTTATCATGAAATAATTTTTGTGCATTCTAAATAAAATGATTTGTGAGACATTAAGGACCAGTAGGGTATATGAATAAATGATGGAACCTTTAATCTTCAACGAAAAATGGTATTTATGGGATATTTACTTTAGGTTAGTGGATTTATGAATTTAAAGGGTGAGGTGCGTAAGAGAGTTACGTTGGAATCTAATAAAGTCACTTACTGAATTTCAGATTTGTGAGGATATAATCCACGAGTGTTAGGTAATAAGTGAGAAAACCCTTCGAGTTAAGGGTAGGAATAAAACTTTATACGTAAATCTATAACTGTGAAATTAAGGATAAATGGTATAATTACGCGTGATGAGAAGAACCTACATTAATATGATAAAGTGGTATATTTATATGATTGTGTGTGTACATATATTATATGCATGTGAAAATCATACCCACGCTACTTGCTATCCCTGAGGTTTCCGCGCTGGGACAAGTCTTATCTCGATGGGACCTTTATGGGGGATATTGACTTGTACCCTAGAAGATAGATGTCCTTGGTACAGGCTATCGATGTGATAGTTCAGACGGTCCTAAGAGACACAGGTATGTGCCATCCTCTTAGAGACTTGGAATCTATTCTTCGCCTCAATATTGTTTGTGTATTTATGTTAATACAATTCGAGAGTGATTCCGAATGTATTCCCCTTAATATGAGTGATATGGGGCTTGGGATAGTGGAAGTATGCACGCACCATAGTTTTATTCGGGGTGCTGTTATATATATATATATATTATACGAGTAGTTAATATATATATGAGATTATGATATTTGAAACCGTCTACTGAGATTTGATAAGTAGGACATGGTTGTTGACTCAAATTATTAAATACTTGTTTTGAAAAAAAAAGTATAATATGTCACTGTAAAACTTTATTGATTTTTATAAAGTTAAAATGGAGGACTTTTATTACTGTTTTGAACATTCTTTTTAAAATGGAGTCGTGAATTATAAATCTTGCGAGTAATCTAAGTTAAGTTAAATGTTTTAGAAAAACTAGTGCGTTAAATGATAAGAAACCGTGGGGGAAGGTTAGTGCGATAGGTGTGCACATTAGAAGAGAGGTGAGTATTTTCTCAAGAGAGTGACGTACTAATATGTTGTTTCATTGGCCTATATCAATTTTAAATACTTGCTAAACGTATTTTAAATCAAACACACTTTCGGGCTCTGACCCGTTTCTTTCTCTCTCTCTCTCTCTCTCTCTCTTGTATATATATGTATATTTTCAGGTGCCCAGCCACAGGGGCGTCTTGCTTAGGATCCCTTGAGAAGAACGAGCTGCAGCTTAGGTGGGAGTTGCAGGTCACTTGAGTAGACGGCTTCTGTTATTGACTCCACTCCTAGTACTCTCATTTATTGGGCACGTGTCTCCCCTTTTCATCATTTCATTTGTTGTTGGGACATTTATATTTCAGTCATTTCCAGTATTGTTCTTTGGGATTTATTCAGTATGGACTTGTGATTTTAGTTTCATATGTTGACATTTGATTGACGAATGTATGATATTATTTAGTTTATCGTGGTGTGATTCTTAATTGTAGAAATGTTGTTTTAAATAAATAAATCTTTTTCTTTAATTAAAATTTGGAAAGTTTGTATGAAAAAAATGTTTTGACACTTAGCTTAATTATTTAGGGTGTTAAATTGGAAAATTTATTTTTATCGACAGTGATGCTAAGAATGAACCAACTGTTAACCTTGATTTAATTTAATAAAGGAGTGATCGCCCGATATTTAATTAGGCGGGGTGTCACACTTTCTTTAATAAGTGCCGCAATCGGGTAACGTTCCTTTGAAGCCCAGCAACAATTACATATGCTCGACGGACGCCATCGCGGAGCTCTTGAATCTCTTTATCACGCTGTTCTTCTGCTTCCCTGTTCGTGCCCCTGGTGCTCCTACCAGCTCGCGGGAGGGGAGGACGAGTGGAACCTCGCGGCATAGGAGGAGTATATCCAGCTCGCGACGATGAGGAGCCTTGCAAAACCACTGAAATAGTGCTCGGCGCATGCTCTCTAAGTTGTAAGACCTCCCTCCTCGGGCTTTCATTCTCCTGCTGCAGGAACTCCCCAACTTGGTTGACCTCGGTGGCCTCTAGGAGTCTGGTTGTCAGCACATTGACTTCTTCTTACACTGAAGCACCAATGTCCTCCATCTCCTGGAGCCTGCCCCTCAGCTTGACCACGAGCTCAGACTGCTCCTTATACTTTTGATTCCTTGACCTAAGAGATTTTCAAAGCCTAACAAAGGCCTGACGAACCTGAGGACTGGCATTGGGACCAAGAGTCCTGCCCAACTGAGATGTGGCAGGAATATACTCTTCTACATCAGTCAACTACAAGACATAAAAGGGCAATGGAAAGAAAAATCAATCAACGCACTGGAAAAAGAAGCCTTTTTATTTCATTGATAAAAGTCAAGTACATCGAGAAGAAATTAGAAAAATTACAAGCAAAAATACAAGAATAAGTCCTAGAAGTAGATCAACTAGCAACCTCAGGCTTCCCAAAGGTGGCTGGCTTCTTCCCCTTGTCAGCAGCAGCAGAGGCATCCCCCTTTACAGGGATGCCCTCAGTCGCCTGGGTAGGACAAGCAGCGGTAGGAATTGTCTGAGAGGAAAGATCAACACCCTCGAGGGCTGGGGCAGGGGCGTCTCCGTCCACAGTTAGCCTCGGACCCGGGTCATGCTCGTCGAACATAGGAGATTCAGCTTCAACACCAGCAGCCAAGAGGGCCTTGTTCCAGCCCTTCTTGAAGTTTAAACGGCTGATGTAGCCTATCTGAACCTCAGTGTCTTCATAAGCAGCAGTCCACCCGAAGTTATATAAATCCTCCTTGATGGTGGCTACCTGGGACTCTTTCTCCTTTAATTGCTCGGTCAGAACCTTGTTCTCCTCCATGACCCCCAGCTTGCTCGAGCAGACTAGGTCATAGTCCTACCTCAGCTCGCTCAGCTCCTTAACCGCCACATCCCTCTCTCGATTAGAATTGATGAGGGCCAGATCAGAGGAAGCTCGGGCGGCGTCAGAAATCTTTAAATCAGCCTCCAACTGAGAACCCCTAACTTCCAGAGTGGACTTCTGCTGCTCCAACTCGCCATTCCTTCTCACAACTCGTCACGAGAACGATAGAGCACGACGAAGTCAGTCACAAACTGCCAAAAATAAAGAAGAGATCAAGAAGGAGAAACAACTAAAACTTGTTAAAGAATTGAAAAATGGAGAGGATCTTACCAAGGCTAGCCTCTGGCTAGCTTGTAGGGCCAATTGATCAGACCCCAACCCCCTCTGGCGATCTACAGGGAGAACTGCCCTCTCGAGCAGCGCAGGTGCCAGCTGAGGAGAAATGGCAACTGAGGCCCCCTCGGGCAAAGCAGACACCGGGACCAAGGCTTGCCCAGCCTTCGTCCTTGACTCCATCTTTCTCCTCTCTTCCTCTTTCTCCTTCTCCATTCTCTTCCTCTCCTCTATCCTCTTCTTTTCCTCCACCTTCTTTCTTTCCTCCTCCTTTTTTCTCTCCCTCTCTCTCACCTGCTCTTCCTCTCTCCTCTTCCTCTCTTGCTCCTGAGTAGAAGACCGAGAACCAGTAGCCACGACCCCAGAAGTAGACTTTTATTTCTTTTACCTCTGTGCAAGAAGCACGTGGTCCTCCTCATCATCATCATCTCTAATCAAGTTCTTCCTTGGAGGCATCTCTTCACCTGAACGGCTGAAAGTGCTCGACGATCCTCGAGCTTCCGAATCCTCCTCATAATCAGAAGAACTGCTACTGTCAGAGCTCCCTTCACCCAAATTACTCGCAGCTCCTATAGGCTCACTCTCAGAGCTGTTCTCCTCTTCGTCCAACTGGATAGGCTCAGCAGTAGTCTCTCCGAAGGAATCAAATTCTGGCACACTATCCACAGGCCGTGCTATGAAGCTGGAGCCTATGTTCTTATACTAGAGAAAAAAGGCAGCAGACCTGGGATGCTCTCCGTCACCCAGAGGCTCCCTGATATTCCAAGCTTTCACCAACTCCGAGATACGAACCTCGCTGAGAGCAGGCTCCAAATTCTTTCACCTCCCTGTGGAAGAAAAAGCAAAGAGGGGTTAGAAAAGTCACAAATCATCAAAAGTTGAAACAACAGTACAATGTCTACCTATATATTCCTCCTCATAAAAAGGAACATAGAACCTCATAGACCCTTCAAACTGGAGAGGGAACTGCCAATTCCTAATGAGGAAACCCTCTTGCCAGTAGTCCTTATGGGAATCAGGTAGGTTTACTACCAATACCCTATCAGGGGTCCTAGCTTTGAGGTATAAGACACCTGAACTAGTTCGAGAAAAGGAATAGCAGAAACAGATCTCGGTAAGTCCTAACCTAGCAGCATACAACTGATTTATTTTATGGACGCCATTTACTATTTTCCACACATTGGGCGAGCATTGTGCAGGAACAATATTGAAATAGCCAAAGAAATGCAGAAACAAATCATTGGGAGGGAAAGTAAGTCCCCCCCTGAGAAAGCAACAAAACATGGATCCAGTGGGCATCCTCTATATCCATAACGTTCCTAGGAGGGGAGGCACGACACTCAATATCTACCCACTCAGGGATGTTGTAGAACTTCCTAAATTCAGAGATTGACCTATTTCCAATCTTTGCCATTGAAAAACTCAAGAAAAGTTACAAACCAAAGATAAAGTGCACAGAAAGGGCACGAGAAACTTACAAAACAGAAGATCGGTTCAAGTGATGAAGAAGCACGAGCTCAAGATGACTAAGAAGCAATGGGAATGGGGATTGAGAGAAGAAGGTACAAGGCGCTAGATTTCTCAGAAGAAAGAAGAGTACTGGAAGGGCTGAAGCGATGAAAGAAAAAGTGGCTATCCCAATAAGCCTTCAATTCTAATCATAGCGCACAATAAGCGAAGCGGGTGCCGCCAAATCAACTTCACAGTTTTCAAAGAATCGCAAATCAGCCATAATGGCTGATCATTTAAATCCATTGAACCCATAAACATGGCCCAACAAATTTAGGGGCAATTGTGGGTACCCAAAATTTAGAACCATGGGCCTGGATGAGTAGCCCAGTCCTGACGGCCCAAATTCCGGGCCCCCCATCTCTTATTGATCCGGTCTCCCCCACGTTCCCACAATCGGAAGTTACACGGGAGATGGAAAACGTGGAGAAACCCATCACCTCCACTTACCTGTATGTACATGTATATATTAAACCCTAGGTCCGGGGCAAAAGGACAAGTTGTATTCTCTGTAATCACTCTCCGGAGTATATAGAAATAATATTGACTGCACCACCGTGGACGTAGGCACATCTTTGCTGAACCACGTACATCCTTTGTTGTGTGATTGGCATCTTATATTCCTTGTTCTTTTCCTGATAATTGCTTCTCTCGTATTTATTTGTGTTTCATAATAATTGCCTCCACAAATTTCATTTTACATCTTTCTATACACAGTTATATAAATTAACTATTTGTAAAAAAAATTATGTGGTATTGTGAGTTTAGTTGTCTTTTCCCCCTAGCAGATTTTGTAATATTTTTCCAAAATATTTGATGTTTTGTCATTTATATTTATTACTGAAATATTTAACAATGCACAATTTTATAGAACTTATTATTTTTAAATGCATCCGTACATCACACGGGTTGACACCTATTCTTATATATAACCCTAAACACTTTACAAAACCCATGTAGAACATACTAAAGTCTTTACCCTCTATTAGTATAACAATTTCTAGTGATAAGGCATAAAGGTGGGATAATAGAGAACATTACAAGGGCTCGAGGGATGTGTTATAGACCTGCAATATTACTAGTTTGATGATGGAATTTTGAAAGTTTAGATTTAATTTATGTGACATTCTACATTGTGATTTTGAGGTAAGGGGTTTAGACAATATGATTCTCTTAATCTCTCAAGAGTATTTTTTATTCCCTATCTATTTGTACTCTTATTTTTAATATCATGATGTTATTAGGATTCAATATGTTGTTCGGTTGAAATATTGTGTGTTTGTTTATTTAATCTAAGTGCCATGATTTTTTTATATGACATTGACAATGGGCACCCACCTAAAGTTTAATATCCATAATAAGGCTTTGAGATGCCTAGGAGAGGTGATGCGAGGCCCGATGTCCCATGATGTGTTATAGAAAAATAAATTAGTACAATGCTTGGGTGTGGTATTGAACTTTTATACTTTTTTTGTATTGTTGCATTATTAGTTATTGTTATCGTAGTGAGCATTTTATTCTTGTCATATTGTGTATTTCTCCGTCCTTTTACTTCCAGTGGCAGGTGATTATGGATTTGAGGCGAGTGGAGTTAAAGAAGTTTGGGTGGAAAATGAGAAAGAGATTATTAAAAAATTCTATTATTTATCTAGTGGAGTTTTTTTTATTTTTATTTTTTCAGAAATAATGTAATTATAGAAAATTATAAATTGTATAGTTTGTGGAGAATAAAAGTGTAATTTTATTGTTGAGAGACCTTGTAATCATTGATTAATTTTAGTTTATTACATTTTGGAGACTTATGATATTTTTTTGGGAAAAATAGATGCTCTGTTTATGTTATTGAGGTCTTTAGTTTATATTTTAAGTAAAGTAGCGACTCAAATTTATTCGGGTTGTTACAAATGGTCGGCTAGAATATAAATTTCAGAAATAACAACCAAAGTGGATTTATGTGAAAAGTGTTGTGTTGTGTCTCTGTGTGAAGAACTGAGTGACTAGAATGAACTAAAATCTAAATCCACATTTACACGCACTTATTAACATCAATTACTAACGAATTTTAGAAATTTATATGAAGACTTAAAAATACAAGATTTTAATCAATATGCAATCAGACCTACAGGTTCAAATACAAATACCTAAAAAATAAAGTTTATACTCTCATAAAATCTTTTCGAATTTTACGTTTTAGAATAAAGTTTTTAGATCTCGAATTTTTTTTGATCCGTAAATATAAATAATATATTTTCACAAAAATCAAATCCAAAATTCTTTTAAAAGATATTGAGTAGAAAAACTTATATCTAACAGAATATATACAAACATATTTTCCAAGTCTAAAATATGAATATACTCAACTAAAATCGAACATACAAAGTAATAAAACATTTAAGTCAAAAGAATATTTTTGATTTTTACTGTTGAGAGAGATAGAACTATATTTAGTGATGTGCAAATTTAGAAATATATGAAATTAAGTTTCTCTCAACATATATTGATTGAATATCAAGATAAACGGATTTCAAGATTATTTTTTCTGGGAGAAATAACTAGGAAATTGATGACAAAAATACACACTCAAACCCTCTTCGACACCTCTGTTAATCTCATTGTCTCTCTCTATTTCGAATAGAGTATATAAAATATCTCCACATCCTCTTCTCTCTCTATCTCTCTCATATTTTATCTGTGAGTCTTAGACTCTCTCTAATAATGGGTTGACCAACCCTAAAAAATGGTATAATAGGGTTTATATACGTGAGAATAGAAGGCTCTAAAAACGCTGATATAATGAATGGTGGAGATTGATTTTACCGAAAAGGTTCGAATCCAATTACTGAAAATATGAGTACTGGTAAAACAAATTGAGAGACCGAATAAAACCAAAACTATGAATCCAATTAATAAAAATCTTGAATATAATTTGACAGCTTAACAAAATGGTTTAAAGAACCTTTAAAGAAACGTGTAATCTAACAGTTTAAAGAAGGAATGGAATCTAACGGTTACGAGGAGAACAATTGGAACCCAATGTGAAATCTCACGATTGTGATTTCTAAAAACCAAACCCTTTATGGTGCAACGGTTATAGATGTATATCCCAACCAATAATATAATAGTTATTAAATGAATCTCTATAGCCTTAGGGCCTGTTTGGTAGTTGTAATACCCCGTGATTTTATTGATTTTTATTTAAGGGATTAATTGAATTAATTGGGAATTAATCCGGATATAAATACTAGCGGGATGTGAGTTGGTATTTGATTATGATGTTAAAGTTGAATATTTCTGAGTACTTATGGTAATATATGAGTACTGAAAATATTAAAATTATCGCGAGGCAGAAATACGATAATTTGGAAATTTAATTGGGACGCGCGTGTCAGTCGCGTCAGGATTGAAATTATTTAAATTAAAAATTGAATGCTAGTTTTATCAATCATATGATCATTTTGAGTGCTCCAACGTGCCCGGAAGGGTCGAAATAGTCAGAAAACACTAGCCGGGGGTTTAGTTTGGGTCCCGGGGCATTTTTAGGCCAAATCGACAACCTAGAAGGGTATTGTGGTAATTTTAAAAATTAGGGAATTAAAACCCACGAATTTTAGAGTTTATTTTTATATTTGTAAAGAGGCCACTAAGTCCATTACCAGCCAAAAGTATTAGAAGTGGGCTACGGGAGTTAGAGAGGAGTTACCATAGGGTTCCAAACCAAAAACACCCACTACCATCATTTTGGAAGAGATTTGTGACCGAAAAAAGGAGAGAATCAACCTTGGAACATCAACAACACATCTGAAGAACAAATCTAAGGCAATTTATTTGATATTTTTAAGTGCATTGAATATTTCTTCCATGTTTAGTGTAGGAACTATTTTGTCTTGAAAGTTTTGTGGAAAACTTAATGAAATTGATATAGAAACTCAAAAGTTGGGTTAGAAATTGCATGTAGAACAATTATGGGCAAAATTTGGTATTCAAAACTTGACTTTGATGATTTAAAAACGGATTTATGATGAGTATTTAGGCATAATAAAATTCTGGGTTCATGTTCATAGGGTTTGGGGTAAAACTTAGGGATTTATGTAAATTGCATGTTGATTAAGAGGATTTGACCCCAATAATATGTTAAGAAGCGACCTAGGAGGACTTAGATTGGTTTACTATCAATAAAACCGAATTGGTATGATCTTAGAATGGATTTAGAGAAGAGAAAAATGAAGAAAAATGAAGTTGGTGATTTCTTGGCGAAGTCTGCCATCTCATTAGAAGACCTGCCCAGGTCGTTCGAACGACCTCGTTCGAATGAGCTTCTAACGAGATGACAGTGTCCCTTATAACGAGTTGTTAGTTCATTCGAAGCCATTCGTTTCAAACGACACTCGTTCGAACAACCTCGTTCGAACGAGGTTTCTAATGAGTTGACAAAATGGCCTTTTAGGTCTGATTTTATTTCGAATCTCCAGTAGATTTATATAATTGAGTGTTAACCATACTTTGTTGACTAGTGGATATAGTTGTGAGAATGGAAGTACATCGAGGATTAAAACTTAGAATTTTTGTAGTAAACCGGATGATATTTATGGGTTAGGATATAAGTATCCAAAATTACGACGTTAGAAGGGTTGATAACTTTTAACGTATATTATTCGGGGAGTTGTAATCTTGCAACATTTAATGACAATATAGAAATGTAAAATATACCTTTAATAATATTGAGATATCTAAGAAGTGTGAATGCTTAGTATTTGTGGTTATCTGTGTATAACATACCTACCATACATGCTATCATGGGAGGTCGGCATTCGATCAGGGCCATCTAATCTTTGTGTACCTACGGGGAGATTTAGATTGGTACCTCAAGGACATAGGTGACTTATTGAGAAGTTAATAAGTCTGCTTATCATAGGAGCGTAGGTATGTGTGTGACCCATGTGATGTGAACTATGTTCGCCTCCATTATGTGTGAATGTTATTATTTGAGAATGATTCCTGAGAGATTCGGAATGCGTGGTCCTTATGTATGTGATATATCAGGATTGGATAGCAGAGTATGTGTGCACCGCAGCTTGGTCTCGGGGTGCCAGTATTGTTTATTTACGATGAGAATAATATACTGTTAATTGAAATGAACTGTCATGTATAAATGTAAGGGTGAATAATAGCAACATTGTAGTAGAAGTTAAAAGTGAAAAAAATCTCTCGTGATTAGCATTACTAATATTGGGAACTAAGAAGAAAAGAAAAACTCTCTGTTTAAATTAAGATGTCGGATATTAAATCGTGAATCGTATAGTAATGTTAGGTTGTGTATTGGACTAGTTAGATATGAGAATAACTAGAACGGGTATGGGTACGATAGGAGTGCACAATTAGTTGAGAGGTGAGGAACTCATGTGAGTGCACGCATTATCATGTACTTTATATTCACTGTTTAATTATATTAAAAACTTGTTGTATTTTAAACAGTTTTCACAATTGGGCTCTGACCTGTTTTCTTTCAAATCTATTTTCTTATAAAAACCTTTTAGGTGCCCATCCACAAGGACACCAAGCATAGGAGTTCCATTCCGGTGATGTGCTGTAGCTGTTGTGGAAGTTACAGGATCTTGACAGTAGATGCCTTCACTTTCGATCTTGACTCTATTATCAGATTTCCTCAACTGTTGGGCATGTCGCCCCATTTCTTTTAGAGACATTTTATCCATTCAGTTATTTCAGATTTTGGGTTGTAATTAAATTAATGATTCAGGCTTTGTATTTTTTTATTTCAGTATTCGAATTGTTGTGAGGTGTATTCCTCCAGATTCAGTTTATTACATTGTTATTCTATTGTGACTATGTTGTGTTTGTTATGTTAGCATTTCATAATCTAACTTATTGCATGTTAATCGGATTTAATTAAAATTGACAACTCACTTTTTAAATATTAGGTGGCTAGTAATTGTTAAAATGTTTTCGACAGTCATGCTATGAACTGAACCAACTTGACATTTTGTATTAATTTTAATAAAGGAGTAGCTACCCGGTATTTAATTAGTCGAGGTGTCACAGTTGTCCCCAAAATTGTAAATTAGCCAATTTAAAATGGACTCATTCATGAATTGCATTATTATTAGTGTTTGGTTATAAGAATAAACAAATTCAAAAATGAACCAATTCATGTTGATTCACAAAAACTTAAATTAGTTAATTTCACCAAAAGCTTGAAATTGCACAATTTATAATTACACCATGAATCTTAAATGCACCACTCCCATAAAATACTCTCACCATACTACTCTCTCTCTCTCTCTCTCTCTCTCTCTCTCTCTACACACACACACACACACACACACACACACACACACACACATATCAAAAGTAAATAACTCCATATTTCTTTTCCAAAAAAACCACAAATTAGATTTAAACCCATTTAAAATTAATACATCAACAATCTATTCATTTCAAATTGATCAATTTATAAAATTAAATAATATATGCAACCAAACGGGCCCTTAATGAATCTAGGAATGAAACCTACAGGTAATTGATAAGATCCAACGGTTGGAACCAAAAGACTCAGTCAACCAGTGCTTCCTGAATCTAATGGTTGGAATGACTAACCAAGAACGTTACAATCCAATGGTTAAAAGCAATGGTTTTACATTATATGTATTATACTACACCAAATACTACGCATGGTCATGGTCCAAATCCGTGACCATTGGTGGTGGGTCGCGGATTTATTTCGTGACCAATTCGGACGTGACCATTTTTGGTGGTCACGGCCCAAATCCTTGACCACCACCATTGGTCATGGCCCAAAATGGTCACAGACTTGGTCAGGGATGAAATCCACGACCCACTATTTTGTGCCCACAAAACATGGTCACGACTCAAATCCGTGACCTGTTTTATTTTAAAAATAAAATGGTCACGATCCAAATCCATGACCTGCTTTATTTTAAAATAAAAAATAATCACGGTCCACATTTGTGACTATTTTTAATAATAAAAAAGCACTTTATCCTTGAACCGAGGGTCTAATCGGTCAGTTATTGGGAGTGTGTAATAACTCTTACTTTTGAGTAATCTGTTTTTATATTAAAATGCCATGTGGGTTAATTATATAAAATAAAGGAAGTTGAAGTAAATATTACTTTAAGTGATTTACGAGATGATATTTACTGAGTTTTGCATATTTACCGTTAAGGGAATGTAAATAGTGTAACATTATATTTTGTTGCATCGTTGTGCTTTAAGCGACTGTTATGATTTATATTCTAATCGGGATATTATTTAAAGTTAATATGACGTTGGAATAAGAAATATTGAACGATATTCCGGATGGAAGTTTAGAGGTCACGGTTAGACGGGAAATGGTTGAGTCAAAATAAATGCCAGATGTGTTTTTGGGTTTCGAGGTACTTTTGGCTAGTTATGACTTAATTATGATGTTACGAGTCATTTTAAGTAAGTAGTAGCATTTAACGTTGGACTCAATGTATTTTGGATGTTTTGGGTATTTTAGTCTTGTAAGAGCATTTTATATCTCATTTGTGTATTTATAAACCTAGAAGAGAGAGCTTGGGAGAAAGAAGAGAAAAGAGAGAATTTGATGATTTGGACTGGGAATCATTGCAACGAGAAGATAATCTGAGGCTAAAATTTGGAGGCAAGTTCCTAACTTGCGTAAATGTATGATTTTGATGAATAATTTGTATATATAGTTAATGTTCTTGAGTTTGAGCCATTTATGGACTTTGATGATTTGGTTGTTTAAATCCTAGGTTGTATGATCTAGACTTGTTTTAAATGGTCTCTTCCATTAGGTTAACATGGATAAATGATTTGGAGATGTTAATGGTTGATGATAGTTGGTTTAGTTGTAAGAAAAGAGATTTTTGGGATTTAGGGTTATATCAACCCGTAGCCAAAATTGGGCCTCTCAATCCGGGGGAATCGATTCGCCCCCTTAGCGATTCGATTCGCTAAATGGTGGCTACAGGTATGAGAAAACGAATCGATTCGGGTTAAGACCGAATTGATTAGGACCTAGACAAAAGGTTGGTTTTCTCAGCTGAATCAATTTTCTTTTTGAGCGAATCGATTCGCTTTCAGGGGCAAATCGATTCGACCTTAGGCGAATTGATTCGAAAATCCTGTTGTTTTAGAAAAAAATTCCAACTTGGGTTTTACTCCTTTTATTTTAGGTTTGAATCTTAGGAACCTTCTTATATTAAATAAGAAAGAGTATTAGGGTCTCACATAAGGGGGATTAATACCCTAGGTTAGTAAGGGGTATCTGAGCTTATTTTGGGGGTTATTTAGTGGAACTTAATGTATCATTTCATCTAGTAAATGAGCCTAGGACTAGGGTGGAGTTGGGTAGCATCGTTTTGAACTCTCGGGGGCTAGTATGGGGGTAATTATACTTCGTAGCCTAAATGGTTATGCACACAGGGTTTCTGAAATAAGAAGTGTATATTTATTTAATATATCATATGATTATGGCACTCACCTACATACCTCTCTAAATGTTATTATGAGGGAAGTTATGTGAAAGAGGTAAATCCCCTAGCTAATGATGCAGGGAGAATATAGTCCTCGGTCCATAGGACCGATGGTTACATTATATGATTGTTTTATTCGAGGTGATGTAATTTCGAGTATGATTATGACTCACCGTCGAAGGTATATGGCCGCTTCCGTCACATTGCGATTTAAGACACCCAGGTGGTCTTGATTATAGGACCTGGAAGATGATAGCATTTAGGGGCACATCCAGTGGGGTGACTCCCAGAAGGATGGTCTTATAACCATTATATTATGATTGAAATTGTTCTCACGGTTATGGAAATTCATATGAATGAATTAATGAATCTGTAAATCAACTTTATGGCATATAATCCCCCATTGATAAATTGACTAGTGAAGATATATTTTATGAACTAGTAAACTAGAATGTTAAATAGAATTAGGCCATTCCTCTTGATTAGATGGGTATTTTAACTTATAATGGAATGGTATTGCGCTAGGGTATCCCCTTAGAAGAGAGGTGAGGATGATTCTTATTATGAAGAGCGAACTTAACCTATTTATGATATTTAGCATTCATAACTGTTATGCATCTTATTCACATGTATATCATATCAAACCGGGCCCTAACCCGTTATGTTTCTCCTTCTTATATGGTTCTTATTTATGTTCAGGTGTTTCGCCGCATGGGAGCTCGCTTTGATCTTTCCTTCCAGTGTCAAGGAGCTACAAAATTTTGCGGATGTTGTAGGATTTTTGTAGTAGACGCATCAATCTTTTGGATAATCTAGTTATGATTTGTCTATATATTCGGGCGTGTTTCCCAGTTATTACTCATATCTACTGTAATATTTGGTGTGGCCTTTTGTATTAGTCTGTTAAACGACAGCTTATTCTGTCAGGTTTTGTAGAATTGTTGTTAAACTATTGCATGCCTTAATCTATATCCACCTTCTGTTATAAATTTGGATTATCGAAATTATTTTTATCAAACTCGCAAAGGTAAATGAGATCCGTTTTCAAAAATATTTAGTGGTTGTCTTGAATTATTATTATGCAACACTGATGCTAGGAATGGACCATCTAAGATTCCTATTTTTATTGGAGTAGCGGGTTGGCACCTCTTATTTCATTAAGCGGGGTGTCACAGAGTGTGCCTTGGGTTACATTGACTACTTGGGTAGACACATGGTCGGTTCCTATAGATTACATTTGTCCCGTAAAAGCCTAATGGTTTGTAAATTATTATCGTGATCTCAAACTAGGGTCCCGTGACTATGCGCTCAATTTTTACGGGTTACATTGGTTCCATGTGAGGTGTTCGTGCCTCTTAGAGGAATGTTTTATGGTTGTTTTACATTTCACCCTTTGACAGCATGTTTTTAAGCCTAAGTCAAGATATTATGCAAATTTTCGTTGTACTCTCAAACCTGGGCTCCCATGATTACACGGTCGGTTCCTGCGAGTTACATTGGTCCTGTGCGAGGTGTTCGTCCCTCTTAAGGGGCCGTTTTGTGGTTGTTTTATATTTTCACCATTTGATGGCATATTTTTGAGTATAAGTCTAACAATTTGTAAATTTTGGTTGTGATCTCAAACCGGGGGTCCTGTGACTACGCGATCGGTTCTTTGCATTACATTGGTCCCGTACGAGATGTTCGTGCCTTTTACGGGACAGTTTTATGACTATTTTACGTTTTCACCCTTTGACGACATGTTTTTAGCCTAAGTCTAGATGTTTTGCAAATTTTTTGTCGTGCTTTCAATCCGGGGTTCCCATGACTGTTCGGTCGGTTCCTACGAGTTACATTGGTCTTGTGCGAGTTGTTCGTGCCTCTTATAGGGCCGTTTTACGGATATTTTACGTTTTCACCCTTTGACGGTATGTTTTGAAGTCCAAGTCTAACGATTTGCAAATGTTGATCGTTCCCTCTAACCAGGGGTCCCTTGGCAACGCGATTAGTTCCTACGGGTTACATGGGTCCCGTGTGAGGTGTTCGTTTATCTTACGGGGCCTTTTTATGGTTGTTTTACGTTTTCACCACTTGACGGCATGTTTTTAAGCCTTAGTCTAACATTTTGAAAATTTTGGTCGTGCTTTTATACCGAGGGTCCCGTGACTACTTGGTCAGATTTTACGGGGTACATTAATGTTCTGCGAGGTGTTTGTCCCTCTTAAGGGGCCTTTTTTGGCAGCTTTTTGTTTTCGCCCTTCTACGACATGTTTTTAAGCCTAAGTCTAACAGTTTGCAGATTTTGGTCATGCTCTTTAATCGGGGGTACCGTGACTATGCGTTTAGTTCCTGCGAGTTACAATGGTCCCGTGCGAGGTGTTCATGACTCTTATGGGGCCGTTTTGTGGTTATTTTATGTTTCCACCCTCTGACGAGATGTTTTTATGCCTAAGTCTAGATATTTACCAAATTTTAGTTGTGCTCTCAAATCGGGGGTCCCATGACTACGCGGTCGATTCCAATGGGTTACATTGGTCTCGTTTGAGGTATTCCTGCCTCTTATGGGACCGTTTTGTGGATGTTTTATGTTTTCAACCTTTGACGAAATATTTTTAAGCCTAAATCTAGTAGTTTGAAAATTTTGATCATGCTCTCAAATCAGGGGTCCTGTGACTATGCGGTCGGATTCTGCAGGTTACATTGGTCCCGTGCGAGGTGTTTGTGCCTCTTACAGGGCCGTTTTGTGGCTGTTTTCTGTTTTTACCCCTTGATGACATTTTTTAAAGTTGTAAGGACATATTTTTTAACTCATGTTTACATTAAAGTATCTCGTATACCGCTACAATCGTCGAAGAATTATTCAAGATCATTCAAGCATCAAGACGGATCTAAATATCAAAGTTCTTCAAGACGAATTCGGTAAAGATTATTTTCTTATTCCATAATTTTTCACTTAGAGTTTTGGGATATTTTTAATAAAATATTTTCTACGTGTTGGAGCGGAGCTTTTAATATTTTTTAGTCAAAAATATAATTTTTCGGAGGTTTTGAGGCGGTTCATTTAACGAGAAAAAGATAAATAAAAAATATTATTTTATTCATCTCATTCGAACGACATCGTATGTCGTTCAAATGACATTGCATGTCGTGCGAAGTGCCAGCTGTCATTAAAACGACACTGGATCTCGTTCAAATGACATGCTATCTCGTTTGAGCGACCTGTCACCTTAAAGTTTTTATAAATAGGGCTCTCCAACTCCGTTTTTCATAAGAAGTCTTTCTCATTTTTTATTCTGCAAACACTGCGAAATCAACAAAATACTTTTAGCTTCTTCTTTGTTTTCAATTCACAAAAATCCCATATGCTATGGTGAATTATTTTGGAACCCAAGAACATACATCTTGTTCAAGTTTGCTCTTGTAGGGAGGGTAACCTACTACTGATCTAGGTACCACTTGAGGGAGGTACTGGGCTGACGACTGCCATCATTCAGGTTCGTTGCGTGTGGATCTTTGTTGAAGATAGAATGCGTGTACTTGTGGAGTAATTCGGTTGTTGCACTGCTGACGACACCGACCGACACCACTGGGCATTCGTGTGTTGAAATCTATTTCATTGTAACCGTGTAAGTTGCGATTTACAAGTATAGTGAAATAAAAAGTTTTTCCCTTCGGGGATTTTTTCCTGAAATTGGTTTCCTTTGCATTCTTAATGATTTTATGTTATCAAATCACATAGATGCATGTGTTAAGGTTTTAACTAAAATTTGGGCTAATTAAAATTTAATCCTGGCAATGTAGAAGGGAGGCATTAACGACATCTGTATATGTCACCAATGCCGGATTACCAATTAAGTGCTGCCTGATCCTCCAGGCCAGGCCATCCATGAACTTTGACTTCTTTCGCTCACTTCATTTGGCACAAAGTTCTCCAAACGGGTGAACTCTTCCTCATAATATGCCACTGAACGGTCACCCTGTACTAATTCGCTGAACTTCTTCCTCATTTCAGCCTCTACTGCTGGTGGAAAGTATTTGCCATCAAATCGCACCTATAACTCGTATATCATCATCAAATCGCTCTCCTCAGCGATGGTAACTGACTCCCACCACTGTAAGGCTGCCCCTGACAGATGGAAAGTAGCAAGCATCTGTTTTTGTACATCGGTACACTCAAACATGCGCAGATGGCGCTGAATATTCTTCTTCCAGTCACAAGCCTCTACTATATCCGTACTACCCCGAAACTCGAGTGGGTGACCCTTCTGAAAGGTCTCCCTAACTCGCTGCCAAGATGGTGGTCCCACTGGAGCCTGAACTACTGGTGCCACGGGAGGTGGTGCTTGGGGCTGAGGAAAATGGGATGCCATAGCCCTCATTGCTGTCTCAACTTCCCGGGCTACAATCATGGCCACCTGAGTAGTGGAGATCAACTCGGGTGGGGGTAGGGTTGGAGGTACCTATGGCCACTGATGAGACTCCCTCAACTCATCCCTAGCCTCAGCCCTCTCCGCTCTCTGCCTCTTCGGTGGCATCTGAAAATAGATCGAATCGTATAAGTACACAATTATACAAAAATCTAATAGCAGAAAAAATACGATATCTCAAAAACGGAAATGAATCAATAGTCCTAATAATAGGGCTCTATAACAACTGAACGCTACGCTGAAACGTAGTAAACCGCACAGATCGTAAGGACACTAGAACCTAATGCTCTGATACCATCTGTGACACCCCAACTAATTAACACCGGACGATAAATCCTAAATCAAATTAGAACATGTTTTTCAGTTGGTTCATTCTTAGCATCATCGTTGCCTTTTTAATTACTAACCACCTAAGTGAGAAAATTAGACTGGTGCCAAGTTTTATCTTTCATTAATTTAATGAAATACTCATGCGGAAAAAAAATAATTTAAACAATTACAATATACTGAAATCAACCATTCACATCTAAATAATTAATCGAATAAACCATCGGCTCAAATCCAACAAAAGTAAAGACAATTAATAAATCTCAACAAGTCTGACATAAGTACAGAATAAATTGTGAGTGACATGCTCGAGTAACTGATAGGAAATCTCTACACTAGAAATGAAAAGAACGAGGCACCTATCAAACTCCCGCAACATCCACACATGCTGGAGCAACGGATCCCTGGAATGAGGCAAGCCTGGCGTCCCTCTGACTGGACGCCTAAAAGGCTTTTAAAAGTTTTTATAGCAAGGGTTAGTACCCAAAAGATTTGGAAAACATTTAGCAAATGATTAACTTGAAGTAATAAATATGTACGCATGCTCTTCATATTTTAGTTAGTGCCTCACTCCTTTGAGGACATTCTCACCCCTCCTCTAATGTGCACTACTAACGCCTTAATTAATTTACCTAGTTATTTATCCCCTGACTAGATAAATAATATAGCCCCTTGCAACCACCCTACTCTAACTGAGTATGCCATAATTGTGATTTCTAAGTTATTACTAACACTAACTTAATTAATCACTCCCCTTTGTAAATTCATATAACTTTCACACCCATTATTCAAATAATACAATTCACGTCTGTATCAATTAACCCGTATATAATTATTTACCAAATTATATACATATAGTCATATTACAACATGCACAAATATGTTGAAATAATAATTAATAATGATCATCCTCCCGAGTAATAACTCATCGGATGTATATCCTTTAAAGTGCTATCCCACTAGGTATATTCACATCACCTAGTTACCGCAAGTCAAAATCGCTAACTAACTAGGTTAATACATAAATATTGGAGGCAGTCATGTTCCTTCCCTTAAAGTGAGATGTCCCACACCCATATAATAGACGCTATGACCTGCGAATATACTTTCCCTACATCTCAATCTAGGGGATTCATCTACTAAGCGCAACCTCCCCTATAGCACTAGAGTATATGTAATACTAATATCTAGCCACTGATATTAATGTAGATACCATATATATACTATCGCACACCGTATATATATATATATATATATATATATATATATATATAAAATGCCCCGACTATACCACGTACTAAGTCCGTAACACAAGCCCCTATAATTTATCCTCGGGTTATGGCCCACTCTGATCATTAATTAATTTGCACATTAATTAATTCAATTATTTTTTTTGGTGTTGTCCCAACCAATATATTCAGACTCGCTCTCGTGGCCCGAAGTAGAACTATAGCCGAGTCTAAATCCCTGACTCCAAGTTATTTAGCTATCACTCTAAATTAATTCAACACCTTGGTATCGCTCAACCATCATACTCGAACTCGCTCAGTCGATCCATATTTAATTATTTCGAAATATTCTTCCCAATATTTAACCATAGTGTGTCACATAAATTTATCTCCAATCCTAGTTGTTTTTCCCTCACAATTAATTTGATTGTATCTCCTATGTTTATTTCTCATTAAGGAAGGTATGTGAAGAAGTTTTTAATTAAATTACCCTTATATATATATATATAAACTGGCCGAACTGCTAAAATTTCTCGACCATCGATCGATCGATCCCCAACCATCGATCGATCGATCGAAGAGGTCTTCGTCTTCCCCACGTCTCTATTTCAGCCATGGAAGAAAAACTCAAAATCTCCAACTTCTTCTATAGTCTAACCCAAGTCTCCTCATCAATTAAATACATCCAGAACCTCCTAAGGAACCCCCATAAAGTCCCCAAATCCCGTTTAATTTACGTTCTCTACTCTTTATCTAAATTGGGGAAAAACCCATATTATTTGTTAATCCATCTCAACATCAAATTTTTATCTCAAATTAATTTCTAACTCATCTGGGTCTACACATCTTACCAGATTATATACAAATCTCAGATTATACATAAATTTCTACACAAATTCGAAATCAGGAAATTCATTTACAAAAACCCTTTTTTGTACCCCATAATTCCCAAAACGAATTTTGATTTCTCACATCACATAAGTATGAATCATAATAAGAATTAGATGCTACAGCAAGTTGACCACTTGCCTTATGATTTCGTAGGGTTTGATTTGAAGTTGTGAATTCCAAGTTTGAAGATGAAATTCCTTCTTATGGCTCTTTCCTTTGTCCCCCAAATTTCCTTTAACTGCCTCTTAGGGTTTCCTCTCCCCTTAAGTGTTTTCTAAACATTAGTAAGTCGTTCCCCTTTTCCTTATAATTAAGTAATTAGGCTTAATCCCGTTTTTGCCTAATGGGCCAAGCCCAAGTGACCCAAATGCCCTCGTGTGGGGCCGACTATGTCTAAAAATGTCCCGTGACCCGTTTACTACCCCCGGATACACTTTTTTCGACTATCTCAGCCCATTCGGATTCAACCGTACACTCAAAATTGGCATCCAAATTAATTTATAAAAATCCTTATCTCACACCCAATTTAGTCTATACTGACTCTCGGCTGGGATAACTAAATGCCTCGTCACTTTTACCCGTAATGACGCAAATAATTTATTACTATTCACTTAGTAATTTAAATTTCCCTAAATATTAACCATTTACTCTCCGATTAATATTTAAATAAATATACCATAATTAATTCAATCAAAATTATGACACACAAGTAATTTAGAATTTTTCTCCAAATTAATTAAATATTAAATGCCTAAAATTATGGGTTTTTACATACTCCCCCCTTACAAAGGAATTTCGTCCCCGAAATTTGGTCGTACCTGTGGTGAATAGTTATGGATATTGTTCCCGCATATCCTCCTCCCGCTCCCAGGTAGACTCGTCCATATTGTGATGACCCCACTGTACTCTAACTAGGGGAATAACCTTGGATCGTAACTTGCGCTCACTACAGCCCAGAATAGTCATCGGTCTCTCCTCATATGAGATGTCTGGATATAAATCAATTTTCTCAAGTGGAATGTGCCAGAAGGCCCTCTCACTCCTTCGATCTCTCTTCAGCGATCTCACATGGAACACGTCGTGTATTCGCTGAAGATGCTTTGTCAATCCCAGTCTTTATGCTACCGATTCCACCCTCTCAATAACAGGGAATGGCCCCACGTACCTCGGTGCTAATTTACCCTTCTTGTCGAACCTCATCACCCCTTTCATAGGGGATACTCGGACTAATACCTGATCCCCAACCTCTAACTCCACATGCCTCCGTGAAGCATCAACATAAATCTTCTTCCTATCCTGAGGTATCCGAATCTGCCATTGGATAAACTCTATCTTGGCAGACGTCTCCTGGAAAATTTTCTATCTCAATAGCTTGTTGTCCCCCACCTCTAACCAACAAGCGGGTGAATGACAAGGTCTCCCATATAGTGCCTCTAATGGTGCCAAGCCAATCATGAGTTGGTAAGAGTTGTTATATGCGAACTCTACCAAAGGAAGATATTTCTCCCATCCTCCCCCAAAGTCTAATATGCACATCCTGAGCATGTCTTCCAGCATCTGATTGACCCTCTCAGTCTGCCCGTCGATCTGTGGGTGATAGGCTATACTCAAACGTAACTCTGTGCCCATGGACTCCTGAAAGATCTGCAAAAAATGGGCCACAAAAATTTTGTCTCTGTCAGACACAATATTTATTGTCACCCCGTGCAGCTTAACAATCTCCACTATGAACAGCTGCGCATAGCGCATCATCTCAAAGTCTATGTGAAACGGCAGGAAGTGGGCCACCTTGGTCAATCAATCTATAATGACCCATATGGAATCGTGACCTCTCGGCGATGCAGGTAACCATGTAATAAAGTCCATGGAGATCCTCTCCCACTTCCACACGGGAATCTCTAGTGGCTGTAGCATCCCTAATGGTCTCCGATGGTCAACTTTCACAAGTTGACACGTGGTAAATTTCGAGATAAACTCTTTTATGTCCCATTTCATTCTTTCCCACCAATACTGCCTCCTCATATCCTGGTATATTTTATCCCCATCGGGATGTAGAATAAATCTCAAACCATGGGACTCTGTCATAACAGCGTGCCTCAACTCCTCATCCTCTGGTACAATTAACCTCCTATTTAGGCATAGGCCTCCTTCCGAGATGATCGAGTAACCTTCCTCTCCCTCAGCTAATAGATGGCGTACCCTAACCTGACAGCTCTGGTCCTTCACCTGATTCCTCACCTCTCGCATAATGATCTCCAGTGTGATGGATAAAGCTAACATGCAGGCCTTGGCTATATCGTCCTCATATCGAAGCTCTCTCCTCTTCGCTTTCCAGACTTTTGCTATTTCCCCAGTTAGTCTCTGGCTCAATGCGTCTGCCACCACATTAGCCTTACTAGGATGATATTGAATATCAAACTGGTAGTCTTTCGCGAATTGTAGCCACCGCCTCATGTTAAGATCCTTTTGTGTGAAGAGATACTGAAGTGACTTGTGATCCATGAATAAAGTGAACTGCTCTCCTAGAAGATAGTGTCTCCATATCCTCAAAGAAAAAATGACCAATTCTATCTCTAGGTCATGAGTGGGGTAATTCCTCTCGTGGGGATTTATCTTTCTGAAAGCATAAGCTATAGCCCTTTCCTCCTGCTGAAGCACACCCCAAAGTCCCTATAAGGATGCGTTAGTATAAACTCGATAATCTAGTCCTCCCTTAGACAAAGCAAGTACAGGTGCATATGTCAACTTGTCCTTCAGGTCGTCGAAAGCTAATTAACAATGATCACTCCAAGTGAAAGGCACCCCTTTCCGAGTAAGATTAGTCAAAGGGCCCACAATCTTTGAGAATCCTTTAATGAACCGCCTGTAATAACCGGCTAATCCCAAAAAGTTGCGCACCTCGATCGGTGTTATGGGCTGTCCCCACTCTCTCACTACCGACACCTTACTCGGATGCACCGCAATACCCCAATCTAACACCACGTGACCAAGAAACTGTACCTCCGATAGCCAAAATCCACACTTCCCAAATTTGGCATAAAGTTGGTGATCCCGTAGCGTCTATAGAACCATACGCAGATGCTCTATGTGCTCCTCCTCGGTACGCGAGTAGATCAAGATGTCATCAATGAACACGATGACAAACTGGTCGAGGTACTCTCTGAAAACCCTATTCACATGATCCATCAAACTGTGGGAGCATTGGTGAGCCCGAATGGCATCACCCTGAACTCATAAGATCAAAATTGCAATAGGAAAGCAGTCTTAGGAACATCCTCCTCTCGGATACGCTGGTGATGACACCCTGACCTCAAATCGATTTCGAAAAAGTAAGACGCCCCTCTTAATTGGTCAAATAAATCATAAATCCTAGGAAACAAATACTTATTTTATATCGTCACCTTGTTTAACTCCCTATAGTCCACGCAGAACCGAAGTGAACCATCCCTCTTCTTTACAAACAACACCAGTGCACCCCACGATGATGTACTCCGTCGAATGAAACCCTGACCCAGGAGCTACTGAATCTGCTCTCTTAACTCACGCATATCTGAAGGGGACATACGGTAAGGTAATCAAGAAATGAGCCTCGTCCCCGGTGCTAAATCGATTACAAACTCAATTTCCCTGCTGGGTGGTAACCCTAGTATTTCCTGGAACACATCTTCGAAGTCCTTCACTACCAGAATTGAATCCAACGGAACTACCACCTCTTGTAAGTTCTCCCCCTCGATATAATATAAGTGTGTGCGTGAACCTCCCTCAGGTAGAGGCATCTCTATTAGGAACATCTCCTGTCCCGAAATGGAGAACACGATTATCCTCTCGTAACAATCCACAGTCGCCCGATAACCTACTAACCAGTCCATACCTAGGATGACATCATACCACTCTATATCTAACACTAAGAGGTCCACCGCTAAACTAAGCCTCCCAATCAAAATGTCTACCCCTCGACAAATCGAGTGAATCAATGCCCCGCTGCGTACTGGCGACTCTACACACATACGAAGACTACCCGCGATCTCTAGTAACCCGACCCGTTTAGCAAATATAGATTTAATGAATGAATGAGATTCTCCCATATCAAACAGTATACTACCCTCATGACCATGGATGATAAACATATCCTCAACCGCTAGCGGGGCCTATTTTGCTGGAGGATCGAGAACATCCCGAACGTTATACACACGCCCATAGTGCATCTGCCCCTGCTACTGTGGGGCTGGTGGAGCCGGTGATGCTGGGGCATCTGACCTTGCTGCCCTTATTGGGCACCCTCCTGTTAAACTCTGCCCCTTTATAGGCACTCCTTCTTGAAGTGTCCTGTCTGGCCATAAAAAAAGCAGCGTCTCTGGCCATCCCCCTGTCGTTGGACCTGACGTGGTTGACCCTTCTAGCCTCCCCCATTGTTCCCTTATCCCTAACGGCCTTGAGGAACCTACTGTTTGCTGATTTAGGCCAGACTGGACCTACCTGAATCCCTGTCCTCCAGGTCGGAACCCATCATGCCTTAATTTCTTAGCCTGGTTCCCTGGCTGATTGTTAGTCTGCTACTGAGTACCACTTATGTCACCAACAACGATTGCCTTGCCCTGCTGGCCCGGCTCCCTTACCTTCTTACTCCCCTTCGCATGAAAGTGATGATCCTGGAAATGTACAAGGGTGACATTAATGACATCTGTATATGTCACAAACGTCAGATTACCAATCAAGTGCTTCCTGATCCTCCAGGACAGGCCATCCATGAAATTCAACTTCTTTCGCTCCTCGTCGCTCATCTCATTTGGCACAAAGTTCTCCAAACGGGTGAACTCTTCCTCATAATCCACCACTTAATGATCACCCTGTACTAACTCGCTTAACTTCTTCCTCATTTCAGCCTAAACTGCTGGTGGAAAGTATTTTCGGTCGAATCGCACCCAGAACTCAGATATCATCATCAAATCCCTCTCCTCAGTGGTGGTAACTCACTCCCACCACTGTAAGGCTGCCCCCGATAGACAGAAAGTAGCAAGCATCTTTTTCTGTACATCGGTACACTCCAGTATGCGCAGATGGCACTGACTATTCTTCTTCCAGCCATAAGCCTCTACTGCATCTGTACTACCCCAAAACACGGGTGGGTGACCCTTCTGAAAGGTTTCCCTAACTTGCTGCCAAGATGGTGGTCCCATTGGAGCCTAAACTGTTGGAGCCACGAGAGGTGGTGCCTGGGGCTGAGGAAAATGGGCTTCCATAGCCCTCATTTTTGTCTCAACTGCTTGGGCTACTATCATGGCAGCCTGAGTAGTGTAGATCAACTCGGGTGGCGTGGTGGTGGCGGTACCTATGGCTCCTGATGAGCCTCCCTTAACTCATCCCTAGCCTCAGCCCTCTTTGCTCTCGGCCTCTTCGGTGGCATTTGAAACTAGATCGAATCGTATAAGTACATAATTATACAAAAATCTAATAGTATAAAAAAATACGATATCTCAAAAACGAAAATGAATCAACAGTTCTAATAATAGGGCTCTATAACAACTGAACGCTACGCTGAAACATAGTAAGCCGCACAGATCCTAAGGACACTAGAACCTGATGCTCTGATACCATCTGTGACACCCCTCCTAATTAATCCCGGGTGATCAGTCCTAAATTAAATTAGAACAAGTTGCTTAGTTGGTTTATTCTTAACATCACTGTCGCCTTTTGAATTACTAACCACCTAAGTGAGAAAATTAGACTAGTGCCAAGTTTTATCTTTCATTAATTTAATGAAATACTCATGTGGAGACAAATTAATTTAAACAATCACAATATACTGAAATCAGCCATTCACATCTAAATAACTAACCGAATAAACCATCGGCTCAAATCCAACAAACGTAAAGACAATTAATAAATCTCGACAAGTTTGACATAAGTACTGAATAAACTATGAGCGACATGCTCGAGTAACTAAAAGGAAATATCTAGACTAGAAATGAAAAGAATTAGGCGCCTATCAAACTCCTGCAACAACCACACATGCCGCAGCAATGGATCCCTGGAATGAGTCAAGCTTGGCGTCCCTGTGGCTGGACACCTAAAAGGTTTTTAAATTTTTTTTATAGCAAGGGTTAGTACCCAAAAGATTTGGAAAACATTTAGAAAATTATTAACTTGAAGTAATAAATATATACGCATGCTCTTCATATTTTAGTTAGTGCTGCACTCCATTGAGGACATTCTCACCCCTCCTCTAATGTGCACTACTAACGCCTTAATTAATTTACCTAGTTATTTATCCCCTGACTAGATAAATCATATAGCCCCTTGCAACCACCCTACTCTAACCGAGTATGCCATAATTATGATTTCTAAGTTATTAGTAACACTAACTTAATTAATCATTCCCCTTTTTAAATTCATATAACTTTCACACCCATTATCCATATAATACAATTCACGATCTATATCAATTAGCCGTATATAATCATTTACCAAATTATATACGTATAGTCATATTACGACATGCACAAATATGCTGAAATAATAATTAATAATGAACATCCTCCCGAGTAATAACTCACCGGATGTTTATCCTTTAAAGTGCTATCCCATTAGTTATATTCACATCACCAAGCTACCCCAAGTCAGAATCGCTCACTAACTTCGTTAATAGATAAATATTGGAGGCGGTCATATTCCTTCCCTGAAAGTGAGATGTCCCTCACCCATATAATAGACGCTATGACCTGGGAATATACTCACCCTACTCCTCAAGCTAGGGGATTCATCCACTACGTGCAACCTCCCCCTATAGCACTAGACTATATGTAATACTAATATCTAGCCACTAATATTATTGTACATACCATATATATACTATCGCACACCGTATATATATATATATATATATATATATATATATATATATATATATATATATATATATATATATATATATACCCCGGCTATACCGTGTACTAAGTCCGTAACACAATCCCCTACAATTTATCCTGGGTTTATGGCCCACTCTATTCATTAATTAATTTTCACATTAATTAATTAAATTATTTTTTTTTTGTGCCGCCCCAACCGTTATATTCAAACTCCCTCTCGTGGCTCGAAATATAACTATACCCGAGTTTAAATCTCCGAATCCAAATTATTTATCTTTCACTCTAAATTAATTCAATGCCTTGGTATCACTCAACCATTATACCCTGACTCGCTCAGTCGATCCGTATTTAATTATTTCGAAATATTCTTTCCAATATTTAACCATAGTGTGTCACACATAAATTTTTCTCCAATCCCATATGTCTTTCCAATATTTAACAATTGTTTTTAATCAAAATCCCCTTATATATATATATATAAACTGGTCGAAATGCCAAAATTTCCCGACCATCGATCGATCGAAGAGGTCTTCGTCTTCCCCAGGTCTCTGTTTCAGCCATGGATGAAAAGCTCCAATCTCCAACTTCTTCTACAGTCTAACCCAAGTATCCTCATCAATTAAATACATCAAGAACCTCCTAAGGAACCCCAATAAAGTCCCCAAATCCCGTTTAATTTACGTTCTCTACTGTTTATCTAAATTGGGGAAAAACCCATATTATTTGTTAATCCATCTCAACATAAATTTTTTATCTCAAATTAATTTATAACTCGTCTGGGTCTACACATCTTACCAGATATATACAAATCTCAGATTATACATAAATTTCTACACAAATTCGAAATCAGGATATTGATTTACAAAAACCCATTTTTGTACCCCATAATTCCCAAAACGAATTTTGATTTATCACATCACATAAATATGAATCATAATAAGAATTAGATGCTACAGCAAGTTAACCACTTGCCTTATGATTTCATGGGGTCTGATTTGAAGTTGTGAATTCCAAGATTTAAGATGAAATTCCTTCTTATGGCTCTTTCCTTTGTCCCTCAAATTGCCTTTAACTGCCTCTTAGAGTTTCCTTTCCCCTTAAGTGTTTTCTAAACATTAATCAGCTGTTCGCTTTTCCTTATAATCAAGTAATTAGGCCTAATCCCATTTTTTGCCTAATGGGCCAAGCCTAAGTGACTCAAATGCCCTCGTGTGGGCCCGACTATGTATAAAAACGTCCCGTGACCCATTTACTACCCCCGGGTACACTTTTTCGACTATCTCGGCCCATCCGGACTCAACCATACACTCAAAATTGGCATCCAAATTAATTTATAAAAATCCTTATCTCACACCCAATTTAGTCTATACCGACTCCCGGCTGAGATAACTAAATGCCCTGTCACTAATACCCGTAATGACACAAATAATTTATTACTATTAATTTAGTAATTTAAATTTCCCTAAATATTTATCAGTTACTCTCCGATTAATATTTAAATAAATATTACCATAATTAATTCAATCAAAATTACGACACACAAATAATTTAGAATTTTTTTTCGAATTAATTATATATAAAATGCATAAAATTACGGGGTGTTACATGATGTTTTTGTTGAAGAACTTGGGGCACGTGAGAAAAATTTGAAAGAGAAGCTAGGATATGTCGAGGGAGAGAGGTAGCCTTCGAGGGATGATGGAGGATATGAAAAAGGAACTTTTTGAGTTTGAGTATTCTAGACGTTTGCTCGAGTCGAGGATAGGTGAGCTTGAGAAGAGTTTGAGAGAATCAATAATGGTAAAATTTGATTTGGAGTCGAGGTCAGAAAAGATAGATAAGATTTTGGGCACTGTCCAAATTAAGGAAGATAGGGGTGATACAGGCTTCGATGATAGGGTTTAACCCCTTCCCAAAGCCAACCCCACACGTGTGAGAGAGCCTCTTAGGGAGGTTAAGAGAGAGGCACGGAGGGTTGTCAAGTGAGAGCCACCTAGGATCATTAGGAGGGAACCACCTAGAAATTTGAGGAGAGCGTCACCTAGAAATTTGAGGAGAGTAAAACCTTTAGGTAACATTCACCGCCCAGTTTACACTTGCACACAATTTGGTAAGTAAGGTCATCTTAGGCGTTTTTGTTACAAACTTTTAAATGGACCTAGGAAGTTTAATAAAAAAGTAAATTCGATTCCTCCAATCCTCACCTGTCGTTACAAATCTGTTTGGGCTAGGAAATCAGAATTAGAGGCTTATGGTCTAATTGTTCATGACTCTCGTTTTCTTGCACGTGATTCACCCCATGTAAGATCATTTGGTTGATTGTGCTGGTTATTTGTCACATGCTAGCTGTGCTCCCTGATATATTCTTGCTAGTGTTATGACTCTCTTTGTTGTAGTTTTATTAGTTTAGCTACTATTTTTTCACTATTTTGGATCTGGCAGCATCTTTCAAGTATTATTTTCTAGAAATTTTTTCACTGGGCAACACTATTTAACATTCTGGGGAATCTGTGAAAATTTGATTTTCTCGTTCGAGCGATTTCTGATCTCGCACGAAGCCTTATCGCGAGATACTTTGTCATTTGAACGACATGGAGTCTTGTTTGAGCGACCTGGTTAACTTTGACCATTATCTTTGCAGTACCCTGTGTTCTTTGGCTACATTATTTGGTCTTGCTGGGTTGCTTCTAACAGTCTATATGCATTCATTCTTGGGTTTAATGCCTAATTGCTAACACTGCATTGTTCGTTTAATCACACCCGCTTAGATTGATGATTCTTTGTGTGATTTACTATTTGCTAGCATAGGATGATGGCCATGCTGAAATTATGCCTATTGCTAGTGTGTACCATGTTTGTATTTATGGTTTTTATTTTTTATATATTTTGATAAAATTTTTGAAAAAGACAAAAAGAGATTTGTATTTTGTTTTACATCATATATGAATGGACACTTAGGATGGCCAAGTCACAATTTCATTCCATTTATCCATGTGACAATTTGATAGTGTTTTGAGACAATATATCATGTCATCCATGTGCTTTACAATGTTTCGAGTCGTTGAGATGATATTAGTTTATACTTCCTACATGTTTGACTCATTATTTCCTTTATTGGACACATGCATGGACTTTTTTTTATTATTGTACTTGTACATCACATGGTGGTTAAGTGTTTTCATCTTAATCTTGTCCTTAAAATGAACCAAGTGCAATAATACGAGAGTAATAAAGTAGTGCATGTAAAGGCCATTGCTCGTGAGCAATTTATTTAAATTTTAAAAATTATGAGTGACACGGGAAAGGGATACGAGAGTATAAATTGGCTCTACATGAAAGCCACCATTTGAAAAGAGCCCTCATAAAAATTAAGGCAATAAAAAGATGAAATATGCCAAAATTTAGGCCAATAGGTTTTCTCTAAGTTGAGAATATAGAACCCTATTAGATATAAAAATTGCAATATGTTTTATGAGGGAGTTTGGTTGGCAAGTAATCAATGGGTTTGCACGTCCTTTGAGAAGTTCTCGAAATGAGACTAAATAGTTTTGGACGTTATTGGTGTGAAAATCACTCAGGCTTTGATTTGTTGATTTGATTTTGTCGATATCATCTAAATTTAACGATTTTATACCTACGGATATTTTTGGATGTTCATTCGATAGGAGTACACTTATGCATCTTGAACATAAGCTTAATTGAGTTTTATTACCTATTGAATTAGTTCACACCCATTCATTCCATATCCATGATTCGGTTGTTTTAATGTTATTCATGGTGTATTTTTGTAAATTGTTTTTTTGTTTGAAAAAAATGAAGAATGAAAAATAGTTTGTGGGTCTTTTAAGTATTTCCTCTACATGTGCATAGTTTGATCCATGTTTGTCGTGACACTCCATGTTTTGTTTGTTTAATATTTTCCTTTTCTATTTCGAACAAATAAAAAGGGGGAGAACGAATTATGGGGGAGATTTGATTATATTCATTGATATATATTATAGAATTTCAAACTCGATGCGTCACGAAGGTATTTGATTTATCTCATGTGTGTAGGTACAAAAGTGAAGATCATTATGTTGCACACCCCGATGAGAAAATCTTTGATATTTGAAGATTGATGTAAATTTTTGAAGAGAAAATATTGAAGACTTGCATTTTAAGTACCTTTTCACTTTTGGGTTCATGGGAGGGTATTAGATTTGTTTAGGCATTTTGTTTTGATAATTCAGATTGTTTTTATTTTGTACCAGTATATACATAGGGGGAGATTTGTAAGGACATAATTTATAAGTCCTGTTTACATTAAAGTATGTCGTATACCACTTCAATCGTTGAAGAATTATTCAAGATCAAGACGGATCCGAATATCAAAGTTCTCGATCAAAGAAGCTTCTGCAAGACGAATTTGTTAATGATTATGTTTTTATTCCATAATTATTCACTTAGAGTTTTGGATTATTTTTTATAAAATATTTTCCAAGTGTTGGAGCGAAGCTTTAAATATTTTTTCATCAAAAATATAATTTTTTGGAGTTTTTGAGACGGTGCATTTAACGAGGAAAAGATAAAAAAAATATTATTTTATTCATCTCATTCGAACGACACCATATGGCGTTCAAACGACATGTCATGTCGCGCGAAGTGCCAACTGTTGTTCAAACGACACTGGATCTCATTCAAACGACATGCTATCTCGTTTGAGAGACCTCCTACCTTAAATTTTTTTATAAATAGGAGTCTCCAACTCCGTTTTTCATAAGAAGTCTTTCTCATTTTTTATTCTGTAAACACTGCGAAATCAGCAGAATACTTCTGGCTTTTTCTTTGTTTTCAATTCATAAAAATTCCATATGCTGCGGTGAATTGTTTTGGAACCCAAGAACATACATCTTTTTCAAGTTGTCTCTTGTAGGGAGGGTAACCTACTACTAATCTAGGTACCACTTGATGGAGGTACTGGTTTGACGACTGCAGTCATTGTGGTTCGCTGCGTGTGGATCTTTGTTGAAGATAAAACCGCGTGTTCTTATGGAGTAACTGCGGTTGTTACATTGCTGACGATACCGATCGACACCTGTGGGTATTCGTGTGTCAAAATCTATTTCATTGTAACCGTGTAAGTTGCGATTTACAATTCTAGTGGAATAAAAGGTTTTTTCCTTTGGGGACTTTTTCCTGAAATTGGTTTCATTTGCATGATTATTGGTTTTATGTTATTAAATCACCTAGATGCATGTGTTAGCGTTTTAACTAAAAGTTGGGTTAATTAAAATTGAATTTGTTTGAGAAGTCGCATTATTCCACTGTAGCACACTTCTTACAAAAGCCTAAGTCTACAAATTTTGGTCAAGTTCTCAAATCGGCGATCCTATGGCTATGTGGTCAGTTCTTGCGAGTTACATTGGTCCCATGCGAGGTGTTCGTGCCTCTTTCGGAACCGTTTTGTGGTTGATTTATATTTTCACCCCTTGACGTCATATTTTTAAGCCTAAGTCTAACAGTTTGCAAAATTCGATCGTGCTTTTAAATTGGGAGTCTCGTGACTATGGGGTCAATTTCTTCGGGTTACATGGGTCCCGTGCGAGGTATTCGTGCCTCTTATGGGGCAGATTTATGGTTGTTTTACGTTTTCACCCTTTGATAACATGTTTTTAAGCCCAAGTTTAGGTATTTTACAAATTTTGGTTCTTCTCTAAAATCAGGGGTACTGTGACTACGCGATCTGATTTTGTGGGTTATATTGGTCCTGTACGAGGTGTTCGTGCCTTTTACGGGACCGTTTTGTGGTTGTTTTATGTTTTCACCCTTCGATGGCATGTTTTTAAACCTAAGTCTACTTATTTTGAAAATTTTGATTGTGCTCTCAAATCGTGGGTCCTGTGACTACGCGATAAGTTCCTGCGGTTTACATTGGTCCCATGTGAGATGTTCATGCTTTTTACAAAGACGTTTTATGGCTATTTTTTGTGTTCACCCTTTGACTGCATGTTTTTAAGCCTAAGTCTAATAGTTAGCAAATTTTGGTTGTGCTATCAAATAGGGGGTCCCATGATTATGCGATCGATTCTTGTGATTTACATTCGTCCCGTGCGAGGTGTTCGTGCTTCTTACGGGGCCTTTATTTGGCTGTCTTATGTTTTCACCATTTGATGACATGTTTTTAAGCGAAAGACTAGATATTTTTCCAATTTTAGCCATGCTCTCAAATCGGGGGTCCCGTGACTACGCGGACAGTTCATGCGGGTTACATTGGTCCCGAGTGAGGTGTTCGAGCCTCTTACGGGGCCGTTTTCCGATTATTTTATATTTTCACCCTTTGACGACATGTTTTTAAGCCTAAATCTAAATATTTTGAAAATTGTGGTCATGTTGTCAAATCAGGGATCCTATGACTATGCGGTCAGCTCTTGCGGGTTACATTGGTCCCATTCAAGGCGCTCGTGCCTCTTTTGGGGACATTTTGTGGCTATTTTATGTTCTCATCATTTGATTGCATGTTTTTAAGCCTAAGTCTAATAGTTTACAAATTTTGGTCATGCTCTTAAATAGGGAGTCCCGTGACTACGCGGTCGGTTCCTGCGGGTTAATTTGGTCCTGTGTGAGGTGTTTGTGCCTCTTACATGGTTGTTTTATGTCTATTTTACATCTTCACCCTTTGACAACTTATTTTTAAGCCTAAGTCTAGATATTTTGCAAATTTTGGTTATTCTCTCAATCCAGGGTCCCGTGACTACGCCGACAGATCCGGTGGGTTATATTGGTCCTGTGCGAGGTGTTCGTGCCTTTTACTCGGCCGTTTAATGACTATTTTATATTTTCACCCTTTGACAGCATGTTTTTAAGCCAAAGTCTAGATATTTTGTGAATTTTGATTGTGCTCTCAAACTGAGGGTCCTGGGATTATGCGATCGATTCCTATGAGTTACATTGGTCCCGTGTGAGATGTTTGTACCTCTTACAAGGCCATTTTGTGGTTGTTTTACGTGTTCACCCTTTAACGGAATTTTTTTAAGCCTAAGTCTAATAGTTTACAAATTTTGGTTGTGATCTCAAGCTGGGGGTCCCATGAGTACGCAGTCGGTTCCTGCAGGTTACATTGGTCCCATGCGAGGTGTTCATGCCTCTTATATGACCATTTTGTGGATGTTTTATGTTTTCATCCTTTGACGGCATGTTTTTAAGACTAATTCTAGATATTTTTCCAATAGTGGCCATGTTCTCAAACCGGGGTCCCATGACTATGCGGTCGGTCCCTGCAAGTTACAATGGTCCTTGGCGAGGTTTTCGTGTCTCTTACGGGACTATTTTATGACTATTTTATGTTTTCAGTCTTTGATGGCATGTTTTTAAGCCTAAGTCTAACATTTTACAAATTTGGACCATATTCTCAAACCCGGGGTCCCATCACTACGTAATCGGTTCCTGCAGGTTACATGGGACCCATGCGATGGGTTCTTGCCTTTTACGCGACCTTTTTGTGGTTGTCTTACATTTGTACCCTTTAATGGTATGTTTCTATGCCTAAGTCTAGATATTTTGCAAATTTTGGTCGTGCTCTCAAATAGGGAGTCTCGTGACTATGTGGTTAGTTCCTACGGGTTATATTGGTCCCGTTCGAGGTGTTTATGCCTCTTACTGGTCTGTTTTGTTATTATTTTATGTTTTCACCTCTTAATGACATGTTTTTATGACCAAGTCTAACGAATTGCAAATGTTGGTTTAGTTTGAGAACTAGGGGGCCTGTGACTTCACGATTGGTTCCTGCGGGTTACATTGGTCCCGTGCGAGTAGTTAGTGCCTCTTACGGGTCCATTTTGTTGCTGTTTTACGTTTTCACCCTTTAACGGCATGTTTTGAAGATCCAGTATAGATATTTTGCCAATTTTCATCGTGTTCTCAAATTGGGGGTCTATGCGGTCAGTTCCTACGGGTTACATTCGTCTAGGGCGAGGTGTTCGTGCCTCTTACAGGGCCATTTTTTTGACTATTTTACATTTTCACCCTCTAACGGCATGTTTTTAAGTCTAAGTCTAACATTTTAAAAATTTTGGTTGTGTTCTCAAACCCACAGTCCCGTGACTACGCGGTCAGTTCCTACGGGTTACAACATTCCCTTACGAGGTGTTGTTGCCTATTACGGTGCCGTTTTGTGGCTGTTTTACGTTTCACACTTTGGCGACATGTTTTTAAGCCTAAGTCTCAATATTTTGCAAATTTTAGTCATGCTCTCAAACCGGGGGTCTTGTGACTGTGCAGTCAATTCTTGAGGGTTACATTGGTCCCGTGCGAGGTGTTCGTGCCTCTTATGGGGCCATTTTGTGATTGTTTTACGTTTTCACCCTTTGACAACATGTTTTTAAGCCTAATTATAGATATTCTTCCAATATTGGTCGTGATCTCAAATCGGGATCCCACAACTATGCGGTCAGGCCCTGCGGGTTACAATGGTCCTGGGCGAGGTGTTCGTGTCTCTTACAAGGCCGTTTTATGATTGTTTTATGTTTTTAGACTTTGATGGTATGTTTTTAAGCCTAAGTCTAACATTTTGCAAATTTTGTCCCTGCTCTCAAACCTGGGATCCCATGACTACTCAATCGATTCCTGTAGGTCACATGGGTCCCGTACGATGTGTTCATACCTTTTACGCGACCTTTTTGTGGTTGTTTTACATTTGCACCCTTTAACGACATGTTTTTAAGCCTAAGTCTAGATATTTTGCAAATTTTGGTCGTGCTCTCAAACCGGGGGTCTCGTGACTATGTGGTTTGTTCCTGCGGGTTACATTGGTCTCGTGAGAGGTGTTCATGCCTCTTACTGGTCCATTTTGTTGTTATTTTACATTTTCACCCCTTAACGACATATTTTAAGCCCAATTCTAACAAATTGCAAATTTTGGTTGTGCTCTCAAACTAGGGGGCCCGTGACTTCACGATTGGTTCCTGCGAGTTACATTGGTCCCGTGCGAGTAGTTCGTTCCACTTTCGAGGCCGTTTTGTTGTTGTTTTATGTTTTCACCCTTTAATGGCATGTTTTGAAGCCCTAATCTAGATATTTTGCCAATTTTCATCGTGCTCTCAAATTGGGGTCTACGCGGTCGGTTCCTACGGGTTACATTGGTCCAGGGTGAGGTATTCGTGCCCCTTACAAGGATTTTTTTTGGCAATTTTACATTTTCACCCTCGGACGACATGTTTTTAAGTCTAAGTCTAACATTTTGAAAATTTTTCCCGTGTCTCAAACCCGCGGTCCTGTGACTATGCGGTCAAATCCTACGGGTTACAATGTTCCCTTATGAGGTGTTGTTTCCAATTACAGTGCCGTTTGTGGCTGTTTTACGTTTCACACTTTGTAGACATGTTTTTAAGCCTAACTTTCAATATTTTGAAAATTTTAGCCATGCTCTCAAACCGGGGGTCTCATGACTACGCGGTAAGTTCCTGTGTGTTACATTGGTCCTGTGAGAGGTGTTTGTTCTTCTTATGGGGATTTTTTGTGGATGTTTTACGTTTTCACCCCTTGACGACATGCTTTTAAGCCTAAGTCTAACTGTTGGTGCGCAAGGTCCCCAAATTTTAATTTAAAGCCTTTTTACTTCACAAAGAGTTAATTTCCTTTTTAGATATGCGGAAGCGTGAGATGGTTCACAAAAATAACAACTTAACAAATTTTAATTTCTATTAAAATTAAAATTAAACAACGTGAAATATGATCGAACACACACACAATTTGATTTCACTTAAACACAATTAATTAAGCCAAGTCCTAGAAATTTGCTTAAGTCATATTTTCAATTTAATCAAATTAGGCCAAATCAAATTTTAACAAATTAAATTAATGACTTGAATTAACTTAACAGGAACATTACCCAAAATTAATTTGCACCAAATTAAACAAGTAGTGATATAAACCAAATTTTATCTTTTTTACCTAAGCATGCTTTCTAGGTGATTTTGCAAGATAAAATAAACAATGAATCACTATGCCGCGATGTACGAGGAAAAACCCACAACGGGAAACAACCTCGGACGGCCCTAGCCTTAAATCTACTATGTACAAAATTACAATTACAAGCAAGATGACTTACAACACTCAACTCGACTCCTTTAAGCCCCGATGCGTCTTCTTGCAAATACCTCTACTTAGTTGACAATCCCGGACTCCACCGGAACCTTGGAATCCACCAATGAGGAACTCGGAAGCAACCGCCAACCACACATAGTGCCTTTCACCATGTGAGAATGCCGCAGCCAAAAACGAACTTCTTCTTCTTTGAGGGATTTAGAAGAAAACCCAAACGAACTCTTCCAATAGTAGAGATAAACAGGTGCCAAAACTCCAAGCAAAGTATATATATAAAGAAACTTGGATAAACATATTTGGATGTAAAACAAGTGTCTAGAACATTTTTCTTGAAGAACAAAAACACTTAAACAAATGACTTTTTCTACTTTGAATTTCTCTCTCAAACACTCTCTTAGAGGTTGTAGGATATGAAAAAGTTAAGCCAAAATGGTTGGTTCCCGCACTATGATATTCTGTCACAAGTTAGTGGCGGTAAAGTAGTGGAAAAAATGGGAAAAACTACTCAAAACTGCCATTTAACTGTTCCCGTCAAAACTCATTCATGTGACATTTTCGTTCGAACAAAGTCTCGTTCGAACGAGGCTTCTAACGAGGTTCCAGTGTGAACTTGTTCGAACATCATGTTCGTTCGAACAACATTCTAGTGGCTTATTCTGGGAACTCATTGGCAATATCGTTCGAATGACAATGTGGTTCGAACGACAAACTCGTTCGAACGACATTTCGAACGAACTTCCCGAAAGTTTGAAAAATTCGATTTTTAGCCTAGAAACTTTATAAACTTGATTTTAAAGTTTTAATAAAATCTTTCTGAAATTAAACAACAGTTTTAATAAACATTCACCCAATATAAAATGTTCCAAGCTCCTATATATATATTCAAAGTGCATTCATACCTTAGGAGCAATGGAGCCATGTTGTTGACATAGAAACGAGGCACATTAAAGTCGGAATATTGATGAACCTTTAATATCTTGGACGCTACGTCTTCAACAAACACGTCATAGGCTTCGAGGATGATCAATTAACTCTATCCTATGACTCAAACGTTTTTGTCCAAAATTTATCCAAAACTACAAAGGACTAAATTGGAAATTTGTGTCCTTACAAATCTCCCCCTTTGGCTATTCCGGGACAAAAACCAAACGAAAATCCTAAAGGGCCATCAAGCTCTACTAGACTAATAAAAAGTCCCACCCAAAATAAAAATACAATGCTTGACTCAAACAGCCCAAAGGATCAAAATCTTTGTCGGTGAAAGTTGCCACTATAAAGAAGAATTCCTGCACACTTAAGCAAACATTAAACGCATAGGGAATATCAAAATATTAAATGCAAGTAAGAAAATTACTCCCCCGAAATTAATTCTCCCCTTTACCAAACAAATGACCTACTTAGAAAGACGTCTCCCCCAAACTAAGATATGATTATAATAGGAATAGATACCATTTCTCCCCCTATCATTCTCCCTCTTTTTGTTCAGGAATAGACGAAGGCTAAAGAATCAAAACGTTAACTTATCTTCCCCAATTAAAGCATATACACCCTCTAAACTAAGAAAGGGATAAATAGAATGGGATAACAAGATAAAACATGCAATTGCACGTAAAGTGATGAGAACATTAAAGCATATAGGCAACAAAGTCATAACTAATCCAACAAATACTAATGGATACCAACTAAGATGCAAGAAACACATACCAATATGATGCATAAGTATTAAGCATGTGATATCAATAAAGAATGCAACAAGATGAATACCAATTATGAATTAAAGCATAGATGGACTAGAAAGCAAGGGAAAGACCAATTAAAAACATATCAAATATATGTATACATAATATATGCCAAATAGACTCAAGTACACATATATAGATATAAACGCACAAATGACACAAAATAAGATAATCTTTTCACACTCGTATGGCAAAAATGTGTCATATGGAAACGTAAGTGTTGGGGTGTGAACTAGTAACGATTAAATTTAGACCCAATCACTTAAAACATGTTCATGGAGTTCTCAATTGATTGCGAAATTCATCACATTTGAATATAACCTCATGTGACAGTATAGATTGAACTCAATGAACAAACATACACAATGCAAACAAGCCTAGCATATTGATGATTCTACAAACCAATAGAGTCATGACAATGAAAGTACAACTAGGATAAACGGACATTGTGCAAATCGTTGATATACCATCCAATCTCCCTCAATAAGCATATATTAATTTTGAATGAATATATCAATCAAACATAGGCCTTGGCAAATATTTTCTTTTAATGTCATATTTTCTTTTAGGCCTTTGGACCACATATTTCTTTTAGGTCTAAACAAACGGTGGATTACTATTCGAAAAGGAAAAAAATCCTTTCGGAGCCCTTCCCCGTGCACATTTATATATATCATTTTTATTTCTCACACAAATCTCACGTGCAATGGATTTTGACATGCACTAGTCCTCCTAGTTCACAAATATGTAGATGACAATATTGATAGGAGAACACCTCATAAAGCTCAAATATACATAAGAAGTTAAATTTCAAAAGAGCTCGTGCATGTGTCAGTAGAGGCATATGAAAATAGAATCCATTTAAGCAACAGAAGATCCAACTACTCCATGTAAGCATGGTAAAGAACATAATAAGGATTGACAATCTAAACCAAAAGTTCTAGCCACATGGGAGCGTAAAAGATGGGATTCAAACACAAGTATATGCCATATAAAGTGTTTTAAACTAAAATACACACAAAATAAAATCTATTTGAGTTTTTGACAATTTTTAGCCAAAAATAAAATATTTACTCAAAAGACAAACAAAAATCATTTGAATTTTTCATTAAGCTTAAATTACCAAGAGATGAAAACCCAAATCATAAACAAAAATATTTTTGTATTTTTAATTTAATGCAAACAAAATGAAATAAATATTAAATAAAAGATAAACAAACATCATTATTATAGTATGTGATTAAGCATGGAGCATAGACTAGAAAATGACTAAACAAGCATACAATTAGCTTGAGAATATAGCATGAAGTACAAAAGCTAAAGTATGCAAACAAAACTAACACATTCAACCTTTAGATTTTGCAAGGGAGGAAGCATGTGAAAGTAAAAGAGAATCAAATACCCTATTTTGTAAAGCTACCAAGTGGGATTTCCTAACCCAAACTAATGATGAATGACAATCTCGGAGTGTAGGAATCTTGGCTACCTTGGTTGCCTTACATTGGGATTTTCTAGGACCTCGTTTAAGATCAAAAAAAAAAATTTTAAGATGACCTTTTGGACCACAATGTGCACAACATGTCGAAAATAGGTACCTAAGGATTGATCTATAACAGTTTTCCTAGGTGATTCTCCTAAACATGGGTTTTGGCTTTATGAGATGATTCATTACAAGTATCAAAGCCTAAGCCACAAGTTTCATTTTTGATTTGGACCGTGCCTAAGATTTTATCTAGTTTTTCGAACCTACACTCCAAATCAAATTTGACTTTAGTAGAGTCTTTTAATTTATTCTTTAATTCTAAAATTTTAGACTCTAACAAAACATTTCTCTCTTCAGGCTCGAAAAGCTCATTTTTCAAGGATTCGATTAAACCCCTAAGGCTATCTCTCTCGCCTTCTATATATTTTAGCTTCTCTCTAAGAGTTCTCTCTCATGTCCTGAGGTCTTCCACTAACGCACTATCATCAATGACCTTGACACGCTCTCTTAAACTCGTTTCTAACTTCAAATTTTCTCCTTTTAATTTAATTGATTCTTCGTATAATTCTTAAAAAGCATTTTGAAGTCCACTCACATTAACATCTTCTTTATTTTCACTCTCTCTTTCTTCTTCACTCTCACTATCATAAAAATAAGGGAATCATAAACTATGTCCTTAGAAGTGTCATGTGATAAATTTTCATCTATAGATGAGTTCTCACTATCACTCACATGACTAGCCATAAAAGACACAAAGTTGGTATTAGTGGGGGAATCAGGTCCTTCTTCATTATCACTATCACTAAGGGTTGCATTAAAAGCTATTGGTTTCTTACCTTCTCTCATTAGTTTAGTGGGGCACTCAAAAGCCCTATGGCCATACCCTTCACAACCAAAATGTTTTTCTGACTCGTCCCTATTTAAATTTTTATTAGGACTTTTAGGAATCCTTTTGGCTTTGTCATGCTTAGAAGTCTCAAATTTCTTAAAATCATTTTTAAATTTATCTTTGTTAAATTTAAGAAATTTTCAAAATTTCCTAGCAAACATAGCCATATCATCCGAGTCACTATCACTTTCACTCTCTACTACTTGTTTTTCCTCTTTTCAGGCTTTTAAAGCAATGCCCTTTTCAATTTTCTTTTCGGTTTTAGAGCAAAACATGTCTAGTTCATAGGTTTGTAAATCACCTATGAGCTCTTCTAATTTTGTAGAGGCTAAAGTTGGTAAATAATTTAAAACATTGACTTTTGAAATAAATATATCGGTAAGGGACCTTAAAATTTTCTTTACTACTCGGTTGTCGGGTATTTTCTCTCCCAAGATAAAATATGAATTAACAATGTCGAAAAGCCTAGTATAAAAGTCATAAAAAGTTTCTTTTTTCGTTCATTTTGATAGTTTCAAATTGAGCGGTGAGGTTTTGTAGTTTAGAAGCTTTTACGAAACTTGTACCTTCATGAGTGAGTTGTAAAATATCCCACGCTTCTTTAGCGATCTCACACGTCATAATGTGTCAAAATTCATCCAGTGTGACAGCGCTAAATAAGGCGTTTAAACCACGGGAATTAAAATCTGAAAGTTTAAATTCATTCTCACTCCATCTGTTAGCCGATTTAGGAACATGATCATTATCTACTAAATGCGTAGGTGAAGACCACCCGTTAACTACGGATAACCAAACTCTCTCGTTGATAGATTTTAGTGCCGATTTCATTCGCGCTTTTCAATACGCGTAGTTAGAACCATCGAAAATAGGAAATTTTGAGAATGGGAAAAATTCCATTTTAACCAAAAATATTTGAAAGGATCTTTAACGAAATAATTTATCGCTTTGGCTCTAATACCACTTGTTGGTGCGCAAGGCCCCCAAATTTTAATTTAAAGCCTTTTTACTTCACAAAGAGTTAATTTCCTTTTTAGATATGCGGAAGCATGAGATGGTTCAAAAAAATAAAAACTTAACAAATTTTAATTTATATTAAAATTAAAATGAAAGAAAGTGAAATATGATGGAATACACACACATAATTTGATTTCACTTAAACACAATTGATTAACAAAAGTCCTAGAAATTTGCCTAAGTCATATTTTCAATTTAATCAAATTAGGCCAAACAAAATTTTAACAAATTAAATTAATGACTTGAATTAACTTAACATGAAAATTACCCAAAATTAATTTGCACCAAATTAAACAAGTAGTGATATAAACCAAATTTTATCTTTTTTACCTAAGCATAATTTCTAGGTGATTTTGCAAGATAAAAGAAACAATGAATCACTACGCCGTGATGTACGAGGAAAAATCCACAATGGGAAACAACCTCGGACGACCCTAGCCTTAAGTCCACTAAGTACGGAATTACAATTACAAGTAAGATGACTTACAACATTCGAATCGACTCCTTCAAGCCCCGACGCGTCTTCTTGAAAATACCTCTACTTAGTCGACAATTCCGAACTCCATCGGAACCTTGGAATCCACCAATGAGGAACTATGAAGCAACCGTCAACCACACATAGTGCCTTTCACCATGTGAGAATTCCGCAGCCAAAAATGAACTTCTTCTTGTTTGAGGGATTTAGAAGAAAACCCAAATGAACTCTTCCAATGGTAGAGATAAATCGGTGCCAAAAATCCAAGCAAAGTATATATATAAAGAAACTTGGATAAACATATTTAGGTGTAAAATAAGTGTTTAGAACATTTTTCTTGAAGAACAAAAATACTTAAACAAAGAACTTTTCCTACTTTGAATTTCTCTCTCAAACACTCTCTTAGAGGTTGTAGGATATGAAAAAGTTAAACCAAAAAGGTTGGTTCCGACACTATGATATTCTGTCACAAGTTAGTGGGGGTAAAGTAGTGGAAAAAGTGGGAAAAACTTCTCAAAACTGCCATTTAACTGTTCCAGCCAAAACTCGTTCGAACGACATTTTCGTTCGAATGAAGTCTCGTTCGAATGAAGTCTCGTTCGAATGAAGTCTCGTTCGAACGAGGCTTATAATGAGGTTCCAGTGTGAACTCGTTAGAAATCTCGTTGGAACATCATGTTGGTTCGAACAACACTTCGAACGACATTATAGTGGCTTATTCTGGGAACTCGTTGGCAATATTGTTCGAACGACAATGTGGTTTGAACGACAAACTCGTTCGAACGACATATCGAACGAACTTCTAGAAAGTTTGAAAAATTCGATTTTTAGCCTAGAAACTTTATAAACTTGATTTTAAAGTTTTAATAAAATCTTTCTGAAATTAAACAACAGTTTTAAATAAACGTTCACCCAATATAAAATGCTCCAAGCTCCTATATATATATATATATATATATATATATATTCAAAGTGCATTCATACCTTAGGAGCAATGGAACCATGTTGTTGATGTAGAAACGAGGCACATTAAACTCGTTATATTGATGAAGCTTTAATATCATAGCCGCTACGTCTTCAACAAACACGTCATAGGCTTGGAGGATGATCAATTAACTCTATCCTGTGACTCAAATGTTTTTGTTCGGAATTGAGCCAAAACTACAAAGGACTCAATTGGAAATTTGTGTCCTTACACTAACCATTTGCAAATTGTAGTTGTGCATTAAAACTGGGGGTCCCGTGACTACGCGATCGATTCCTCTGGGCTATATTGGTCCAGTGTGAGGTGTTCGTTCCTCTTACTGGGCCATTTTGTGATGGTTTTATGTTTTCACCCTTTGACGGCGCCAATTTTCGTCATGCTCTCAAATCGGGGCTCGGTTGACTACGCGATCAGTTCCCGAGGGTTACATTGGTCCTGGGTGAGGTGTCCTTGCCTCTTATGGGGCCGTTCTATTTCTATTTTACATTTTCACCCTTTGACGACATGTTTTTTGGCCTAAGTGTAGATGTTTTACAAATTTTGGTTGTCCTCTCAAATTAAGGGTCTCGTGACTATGCGGTCGATTCTTATGGGTTAAATTGGTCCCGAGCGAGGTGTTCATGCCTCTTACTAGGCCATTTTGTGGATGTTTTACTTTTTTCACACTTGACGGCATGTATTTAAGATTAAGTTTAACAATTTACAAATTTTGGCCAGGCTCTCAAATCGGGGGTTCCGTGACTATGCTGTCGGTTCTTATGGGCTACATTGGTCCCGTACTAGTTATTCGTGCCTCTTACTGGATCATTTTGTGGCTGTTTTACATTTTCACCCTTCGACGACATATTTTTAAGCCGAAGTCTAGATTTTTTTGCCAAATGTGGTCATGCTCTCAAACCGGGGTCCCGTGACTATGCGATCAGTTTCTACGAATTACATTGGTCCCGAGTGAGGTTTTCGTGCCTCTTATAAGGACGTTTTGTGGCTATTTTATAATTTCATCCTTTGACGATATGTTTTGGGCCTAAGTCTAACATTTTGAAAATTTTGGCCGTTCTCTCAAATCGGCGGTCCCATGGCTAAATGGTCGATTCCTACGAGTTATAATATTCCCTTGCGAGTTGTTCGTACCTATTACGGTGCCGTTTTGTGGCTGTGTTATGTTTTTTTACTTTGACAACATGTTTTTAAGCCTAAGTCTAGATATTTTGAAAATTTTGGTTATGCTCTCAAACCGGGGTCTTGTGACTACTCGATCAGTTCCTACAAGCTACATTGGTCCCATGAGAGGTGTTAGTGCTTCTTACGGGGAGGTTTTACATTTTCACCCCTTGACGGCATGCTTTTATGCCTAAGTCTATCCATTTACAAATTTTGGTCGTGAAATCAAATCGGGGGTGTTGTGACTACGGAATCAGTTCCTGCGGGTTACATTGGTCCCGTGTGAGGCATTTTTACTTCTTACGAGGCCGTTTTGATGTCCGTTTTATGTTTCACCCTTTGACGACATGTTTTTAAGCCTAAGTCTAGATATTTTGTCAATTATGCTCTCAAATTGGGGGTCCCGAGACTATGCGATCAGTTCTTACGAGTTATATTGGTCCTGGACGAGGTGTTCGTGCCTCTTACGGGGCTGTTTTATGGCTGTTTTATGTTTTCACCCTTTGACAACATGTTTTTAAGACTAAGTCTAATAGTTTGAAAATTTTGGCCGTGCCCTTAAACCTGGGGTCCCATGACTACGCGATCGGTTCTTGAAGGTTACGTTGTTCCCCTGCGACGTGTTTGTGCCTTTTACGAGCTCATTTTGTGGCTGCTTTACTTTTTCACCCTTTGACAGCATGTTTTTAAGCCTAAGTCTAGATATTTTGAAAATTTTGGTCGTGATCTCAAATTGGGGGTCTCATGACTACGCGATCATTTCTAGCGGGTTATCCCGAGCGAGGTGTTTGTGCCTCTTACTGGGCTATTTTGTGGTTGTTTTATGTTTCACCCCTTGATGGCATGTTTATAAGACTAAGTTTAACAATTTTAAAATTTTGTCCGTGCTCTTAAACCTGGGGTCCCGTGACTATGCGATCGGTTCTTGTGGGTTACATTGGTCTCGTGCGAGCTGCTCGTGCCTTTTACGAGGTCATTTTGTGGCCGTTTTGTGTTTTCACCCGTTACGACATGTTTTTAAGCCTAAGTCTAGATATTTTGCCTATTTTGGTCGTGCTCTCAAATCGGGGGTCCCGTGACTCTGCGGTCGATTCCTGCGGATTATATTGGTCCCAGGCAAGGTTTTTCTGCCTCTTATAAGGCCGTTTTGTGGATTTTTTATGTTTTCACCATTTGAAGGCATGTTTTTAGGCCTAAGTCTAACATTTTGCAAATTTTGGCCATGTTCTCAAATCGAGGGCCCCGTGACTATACGGTCAGTTCCTGCGAGTTACATTATTCCCGTGCGAGGTGTCCATGCCTATTACGGGGCCATTTTGTGTTTGTTTATATTTTCAACCTTTGATGACTTATTTTTAAGCCTAAGTCTAGATATTTTGCATATTTTGTCGTCCTCTCAAACCGGGGGTGTCGTGACTACGCGCTAGGTTCCTACGAGTTACATTGGTCTCGTGAGAGGTGTTCGTGCCTCTTTGACTTTCATTTTGTGGCTATTTTACGTTCTCACCCTTTGACGACATGTTTTTAAGTTTAAGTCTACCTATTTGGAAATTTTGGTCGTTTTCTCAAATCGGGGGCCCCAGGATTACGCGATCGGTTCGTACGGGTTACAATGTCCCGTGCGAGGTGTTCCTGCCTCTTACGGGACCGTTTTGTGGCTATTTTATGTTTCACCCTTTGACGATATGTTTTTAATCTTAAGTCTAGATATTTTTCAAATTTCGGTCATGCTCTCCAACCAGGGGTCCCGTTCTATTTGTTCGTGCCTCTTACAAGACCGTTTTGTGGCTATTTTACGTTTTCACCCTTTGAGAGGATTTTTTAAGCCTAAGTTAAGATATTTTACAAATTTAGGTCATGCTCTTAAATCGGGGGTTTCGAGACTACGCAGTCTGTTCTTACTAGTTACATTGTCCCGTATGAGGTGTTCATGCCTCTTACGGGACCGTTTTGTGGATGTGTTACATTTTCGCCCTTTGATGACATTTTTTAAGCATAAGTCTAACATCTTGAAAATTTTGGTTGTGCTATCAAATCATGGGTTCCATTTCATGACTACGCGATCGGTTCCTGCGAGTTACATTGGTCCCGTGAGAGGTCTTTGTGCCTCTTACGGGGCAGGTTTGTGGCTATTTTACGTTCTGACTCATTGACGGCATGTTTTTAAGTCTAAGTCTAATAGTTTGTAAATTTTGGTCGTGCTCTCAAACCGGGGGTCCTGTGACTACGCGATCAGTTCTTAACGGTTGCATTGATCCCGTGCGAGGTGTTCGTGCCTCTTACGGGGCTATTTTATGACTATTTTATGTTTTCACCCTTTGACGACATGTTTTAAGCCTAAGTCTAACAATTTGCAAATTTTTTTGTGCTCTCAAACTGGGTGTCCCGTGAATACGCGGTCGATTCCTCTGGGTTACATTGGTGTCGTGCGAGGTGTTCTTGCCTCTTACAAGGCTATTTTATGTCTGATTTATGTTTTCACCCATTGATGACATGTTTTTAATTCTAAGTATTGATATTTTGCAAATCTTGGTCATGCGCTGAAACCAGGAGTCCTGTAACTACACGATTGACGCGATTGACTCCTGCAGGTTACATTGGTCCCGTGCAAGGTGTTCGTGCCTCTTATGGGGACGTTTTGTGGTTGTTTTATGCTTTCACCCTTTGACGGCATATTTTTAAGCCTAAGTCTAGATATTTTGAAAATTAACGTTATGTTCTCAATCGGGGTCATGTGATTTTCCAACAACCAACAACCAACAACCAACAACAACCCAACAAGTAATAATTATCCCGTACTCCTTCTAACATACTATCCAAAAATAAGCAAGCAACCAATAATTATCCAACAGCCAAACCTTATAAAACCAATAATTATCCCGTAATCCTTCTATTATCTAAAAGATTTAAAATATAATGCATATCGATTATATAATTTAACTTCACTTTATGAAGGTTGCATCAATGAAACTGATCAACAAATGTATATGTACAGGAACATGTGGAAATTGGGTTGGGTCAGTTCGATCCAATCACAAACTCAAATGACTATATTCTCAAAGAAGCGTCTTGTGAAAGTAACTAAATATTTGACTGAACATGACATATTAACGAAAGTTAACTTATGTAAATCATATTAAACATTTGTAAAAGTAACTAAACATTCATACATCAAAGTAAAGCCCTAATACAGTGTCAATATCATAATAGGATACAAATAAGAATGACAAGGATAAAAAAATATTTTGATATTTAATATTCCTCTAAATCAACTAAAAGATCCTTTAAATTAGGGTTGTCATCAAGAGCTGACTCGAACTTTTTTGGATCCTTTAATGCATCCACTTGAGTAGTTATACCCTTTGGTGCATGCATACTAATAAACCAATTTCCATCATTTATGAACTTCGACTATAATACCTTCTTTATGTTCTGAAAGTCACAAATAAAAGGCCCATCGACTATGCGATCTTTACTCTTTAGCTTTGATAAATCTACCATAATAAGTTCAGAGTCAGGATCAACTTTGCAAGCATTCGTAGTATCATCCACCTTTAACCAATCACAATAGGATATGTTTTATGTGAAATCTAAGTAATCAAGTTCTAGGATATGTTGGATTATCCCATAATAGGTTAGCACTGTGTTCTTTGGATTTTTTTTCACTTTTGCTAGCGATACAGGTGGTCAAGGCATAAATTGATATTCCATTATTTTGCATCAAAATCTTTTCCTCATATGTGTAATACCTCGTGATTTTAATAATCTTAAATGTGGGATTAATTTAATTAAAACGGGAAAATTAATTAGAGATTGATCCGGGTTAAAATAAATATTAATTAGCGAGATAAGGGTTAATATTTATTTATATTGAATATTACTTAGTGAATGAGTAATAATAATGACGAGAAAATATTAAGATTATCGTGAGTGCGAAATACCGAAGTTACGATAAATGTAGTCGGGATGCCCGTATCAGTCTTGTCGGGACTTAATTTGAGAAATAAAATGTAACTTAACTTTTCGGTCGAAATAGTCAGAAAATTCTACCTGAGGGTTTAGTTTGGGTCCCCAGTCACTTTTAGGCCAAACCAGCACTCCGGAGGGGTATTTTGATCTTTTAAAATTTGGGGGAATTAAGAACTAAGAATTTTATTAGTGTAAATTAGATTATGTGTCGCGGAAGTTAGGGTTAGAACCTGCACAATAAAAGTGAGACCATAGGAGGAAGAGGACAGTAGAATTCTAAGGCCAACTCACAAGTTCTTGCACCAAAATGACTGTAGTCGCATAGATCGGGGAGAGAGGACCACGACCATACCCTTCTTCTTCAATGGATCAGACCTACCAAAAGAGGTAAGAGTTTATCTTGCTAAATTATGTGCACATGTTATTCATGTTAGATTAGATTTGAAAAGATAACCAGGTACCTATGAATTTGATGTTAAAATTGGAGAATTAAATTAAGTCCTTGGATAGGAATTTCATGTAGATTGAATTATGAAATAATTAGAGGAAAAAATCATACCTTAATGGATGGGGAAAATCGGGACTTGTAGGTGTATGAACATGGAAGAACATAAAACTAGGGTTCTTGATGATAATTATGAATTAATCGGTTCTTGGGTAGAATTATTGATGTTTTGATAATATTTTTACGTTGGAAATCACCCCTATATGTCTACATGATGTTTGGAAACCTTGGTTTTTAATTTGGTAAAGATCCACGAGAAATTGATTGAGAAAATGGTTGAAATTCGTACTTGTATAAGGAAAGGAGACGTTCTCAGGTTTGGAGGACTGGTTCGCTGTACCCCCGGATCGATTCAGAATGTCTGTCACTTTCGCTCTCGTATTTTTGCTTAAATGTTCTTAGGGATTTGAGTTGATAATTTGTTCCCAATTAGATAGAATTGAGTTTTGAACTTTGGGGTAGATTTGGATGTAATTTGAACTCATGAGAATTTAAATGGGTTACGTAGAATGTGAGCTAACCACGGGAATTATTTAAAGTTAAAAAATATTATGGATATTTAAATGAACACAAATGTTATAAGTGAACCTAAGACCGGACCAGTGGTAGAGGGACAATTTAACTACTGAAATAGTTTGATGATTAGTTATAATATTTCGAGTAGCGAGGGATACTTGGGGTTCATGGTGAGAATTATAATTGAAATTGATTAATACGTAGATTATTCGGGGATATAGATATACTACGTATGGGATATGTATGATAGGTTGCATGTATACCCATACTAATGATATAAATAGGTAAATTTTGTGAAAACCTATTGTATGATTTATTATTTGTATGATATACCTACGCTGCTTGCTATCAGGGGGAGGTTTTGCGTCGTGGACGATCTTATCCTGATGAGCCCATTGGGGGGATTTTAGACTTGTACCTAAAACATACAACCTTGGATAAATGCTATCTGAGAGTATGATAGTGTTGACGATTGAATGGGAGTGTAGGTATGTGCGTGACCCATTTGGATGGGGACTATGTTCGCCTCCATTATATGTGATTTGTATTTATGGTTTGATAGAGATACTGAACACGTGGTCCTTTATTTAGTACCATAGGTAATGGGATATGATAGCAGAGTATGCATGCACCATGAGGTCTCAGCCTAAGGGTGCAATATTGCGATATATATATAGTGTTAAAAATGTATATATATATTGATGACTTATCCTACTGTGTGTGCCTAGTAGAAGATAAAGATAATGATATTTAAGATAACTCTGGGATGTGAGTAATTAACTATAAAATGAGAAATTTATAATTATCGTAGGGATATGAAGAATGCAATAACGTATTGTATGAGTGATACGAGCGAATATTACGAGTCAGTTGTGGAGTAGTAGATTTGGTTTGGACTAGTTAGGCGGGGTAGCATGACTAGGATGGGTTAAATCTACACGTTAGGTGTGCACATTAGATGAGAGGTGAGCATCTCAAGTGAGATCACGTAAGCCTAACATGTATATAATATTTGCTAATTTTTCATTTAAACACTTTCTAAATTTTAAAACAATTTTTGCTCAGGCTTGGACCTGTATCCTCCCAATCTCTTTTTTTGTAAAAAATTTTAGGTGCCCATCCACAAGGACACCAAGCTTAGCAAGTTCTATCTTTTGGCTTGATGCACCCGCTGTGCAAGTTGCAGGTCCTTTTTATTAGACACCTCGGTATTCCTCATTTCTTCATTTTGACCAGTTAATTCATTTCTTTTGGATATGTTGTCCATTTCCATTTAGTCATTTTAGAGAATTTGGATTTCATTTTATTTGGCAGATCGTTGACTAATTTTTTTACAGATGTCTGTATTTTTATTTCAGACTGGATGATGTATTCTAGACACTCTTATTTATTCTATTTTCTTATCTATCGTATGGTTGATGATTGTATCGTGAATGGATTATTATTATTGTAAATTGGTTTTATTTTAACTAAAAAGATAAAATTTGACACTAGTTTTTCAAATACTAGGTGGTTAGTAAATATTAAAAAAAAATTGATAGTGATGCTAAGAATGGACTGTAAGGACATTGTCCGTCACAATATAGTATGACGTATACCTCTACAAGTAGTTACAAGTCATCAAAGGATTGATAATCTTACATCTACAAAAGACGAATCCAAATTACAAGAAGACTTCAACATTCAAGCCCAACCAGGATGAATTTGGTAAAATGTGTTTAAGTTTCATTTACATTTCACATTAAAAGTATTGGGATATTTTTTTATAAAAATTAAAATGGTTTTTGAATTTTTTATGAAAGGTTTTTATTTTTCAAAAAAAATTCTCATAAAAGTCTTGGATAATTATCTCCTAATCCTGTGAACAGTTCTAAGGTTTGAGGATTCCAAGTTATTTAAAACATTAAAAGCTTTTAAGGGGGTCACTGATTATCGTTCAAACAACATCACATCTCGTTCAAATGAGATGGAGGTTCGCTCGAACGACGTTGCACTTCGTTCGAACAACAGAGTTTTTTTTACACGTCACCGCCTTGATTTTTAATATAAATAAGGGTATTAGACTTCTGATTGCCATGTGGAGAAACACTGGTTTTTAATAGAATACAATTTTGAGTGTTTCAGTTTATTCTCCGACATTTTGAGGGTTTAACCTTTTGTTTTTACAATTCACAATGCCAATAGCTTTTGTGTGAGTTGTTTGGTGGAACCCCAAAGCATAGTTTGCTACTGTTCATACTTTGTGGGGGAGATCTCTACAACTGAGGGCTGCGTGCTATTGTGGAGTGAGTCTCAATGCAGTTTTATGACTGTGTGTCACTGAGGGAGTGTTGCGGTTTTCTTGGGTTGAAGACTTGATTAGGCACATATTCTTCACATTTATCACCTTAATTTCGGTAATTTTATGATCCCGTGCAGTGTATTTAGCTTGGATTTGTCTCTTATTTATGCTACTAACCTTTTTTGGCAAGTATTTCGTGTTTTGTGTATTTCTCATGTGTTTTACAGGTATTTCACGCAAGTTAGTGCGAAGGAGAGCTCAAAACAGTGAAAGAAACCAAGAAATGGAGAGTTGAAGGGCATTTTCGTAATTTTTCAGCCTTAGTCCGAAGGTGGGGCCAACTAGAAAGTTTAAGAGTTCTAAATTACAAGAATACTGGAAAAAATGGCACCTCAATCCAAGCTACGGTGAAGAAGTTACGATGTTTTGAAGTTGTGCGATAATGAAGAGTCTGGATGTGCGGATTTCTGTAATTAATTATGCATTTAATGCAGTGCAACTCTTGGAAAACCTGTTCCACAAGCGAAATTTGATGCCAAATTCGTGCAACTTGGTGCTATAAAAGACCAAGCCCTACCTCATTTTCAAGGAGAGTGGAATTCTAGAGAGAGGCTAGGTTAGGAGTAGGTTAGAAGTGCTAGATTAAATTTTAGAGTTAGATTTTGAGAGCAAATTTTCTATTCCTTCCAGAGTTTTCATGAAGATTCCAATTCCATTTTTTGTTGCTGAATTCAAGTAATATCTTTCCATTCTCTATTTTTATTATTTGCAAATTATTTTCCATTTCTTGTAGATCCATAATTTTGTGTGTGAATTTATTCTTGAACCAAATCATGAGTAGCTAAATTCCCAAGGGTTGGGGTACATGAACTCAATCCAAGGCAAATTATTTATGTAGAAAATAGAGGTTAAATTAAAATATTGATTGAATCGTGAAAGAACCGCTTTATATTTATCTTTGATTTCGTATGGTGCGGGCTTGAACCTCATATACGTAATGCTTAGAATATATAAAGACTGGATTCATTCACCGCTTTATATCTATCTTTGATTTCATATGATGCGGGCTAGATCCCTCATATATGTAATGCTTAGAATGTATAAAGACCGGATCTAGTCAATAATTTTAATTTACAATTCTAGTTTTGTATACGGTAATTTGTTAAGGATTGAGGGATTGTACCCTACCCTATTTTCTCCCATTTGCCAGATCTAATTTCTTTTGCACTTTTCAGTTTGTTTTGCTAAGTAATTTTTTAATAGAAATTTTCCCAATTTTTAATCATCTTTTAGTTTATTTTACGAAATCATTTCAAGATTTAATAATTTTTCTTATTACTATTTGGCAATCTCGATCCCTGTGGATACGATCCCGACTTACCGGGTTTATTACTTGAGCGACAGGCTTGCACTTGAGCCTAGATTGTACGCACTTTTGAGACAAATATTATGTTGGGTCAAGACTGGACTGCGGTTCATGTAGGTTCGATGCGTGTGGACTTATTGTTGATGACATCGACCAACGCCTACGGGTATTAGAGTGTCAAGCTATATTTCATTGTAACCGTGTAAGTTGTGATTTACAATTATAGTGAAATAAAAACATTTTTCCCTGGGGTGATTTTTCCTGAATTTTGTGTCGCATATTTTATTTATGTTGGTTTGACACTACATGCACGTTGCTATTTGAGTTTAAGGGCTGGATTGATTTGATTCATAAATTGACTCTAATTAAATAAGTTTGTGATTGGAATTTGCGCATCTATTCAAATCAGTATCATACACATAAGGCATTTTCAAATTTGTGTCAATGCAGGTTACGCTAATTTATTACGTATTCCTATTTTTCCCCAAAATTGTGTGATATTGATTTTTTTTTAGAAAATTCTATTTTCTAAAATATCGCAATTTTTCAATGGAACACTTATGTAATTGGTTTCCCCTTCCTATTGACACAAGTCAAAGTTTTGACGATATAAATAGTTTGAAATTGGCATTTTCGAAAAGAATTGAAGTTTTCGAAAAATAAAATTCTTGTTTTAAATCTGCGATGGATCTTTTGCAAATGGTTCAAAATCAAAGAGATTTTTATCATGAAAGATTTATTTCTTTGGACCAGGACTTTAATGCTTTAAAATTGTCCAAAAAGAAGAGTGACGATAGAGTCCTTGTTTTGGAAAAAGAATTGGAGGACTTTAAAAATTCTAGGGTTGCTATTTGTGCTGTTGAGGATACTTGTTTAATTAATATTTTTACGACACGTGAAAAGACCCTTAGGGATAATTTTTTTTAATTGAGAGTGAGCGAGATAACCTTTTAGGTTTTATTGATGATTTGAAAAAGGATTCCCTAAAATTGGAAAAGCCTAATTTTTTTCTTGAGTCTAAAATTTTGAAGTTGAAAATGAGTTGAAAGACTCGAGTAGTTTGTGTAGTGATGGTAATGGCTCGTGTTGTTCTCATGCTTTGAGTGTTAAAGCTAAAACCATAGTTTGTTTTAGAGGTTCAACCATTTTCAAGGACGTTAGAAAAGGTCATCCCATAGGTGTCATTCCACCCGTTTACACATCTTTATATTCTGGTAGGAAAGGTCACTTTAGGCGTTTTTATTTCAATCTTTGAAGTGGTCCTAAGAAGTTTATGTCAAGTGTTCCCTTGGTTACCAAAGCCCCCATGCGACGTTTCACATCTCTTTGGGTTAGGAAATCACTTTTAGAGGCACTAGATAGTATACGAGTTTATTCTTGGTTGCTAGCACATGATTCTTCTCTTGCGATATCATATAGATAATTATGTTTGCTTGTTTGTCATACGCTAGTTATGCTTCTTAATATATTCTTGCTAGTGTTATGACATGTATACTTTGTGTATTAAATTTTTGTTTTGAAAATTTTTGAAAAATACAAAAAGAATTTTGTATTTTGTTTGCACCTTATATGAATTGACATTTAGGATGACCAAGTCACAACTTCATGCCATATCCATGTGACTATTTGATAGTGTTTTGAGACAATACACTGTGTCGTTCATGTGCTTTACAAAGTTTGGAGTCTTTGAGATTATATAGTGTTGCTACCCACATGATTGACTCTATTTGTCCTTTATGGCACACATGCACGAATTTGTTTGACTTTTGTTCTTATCTATCACATGTTAGTTGAGTGTTTCTCTCTCAATTTTGTATATACAACGAACCAAATGCGATAAAACTTGACAAAAGTAGTGCATGTTATAAACCGTTTGTGAGATTTTGTGATTTTGTTTTAAAAAGTGGGGAAGGGATACGAAAGGTACTCAATTATCCTTTGCGATTAAGACACTGTTTAAATGGACATAAAAAAGTGAGGAATTGAAAATTATCAGGGGTCCGATGAGGTTTAAAAGAGCCCAAAAAATGAAAGAAAATAAAAAGCAATATATGCCAAAAAGGGCCAATAGTTTTTTAGTTTCATCACCTCATAAGAAAAAATAAATGCATTATCTTTTAATGAGGGAGTTTGGATGGAATTTATAACGGTTTGCACATCCTTAAAAGTCATGAAAAAGCATTACATAGTTTCGGACGTTATTGGTGTGGAAATCATTTATACTTTGAATTGTTGATATGATTAAGACGATGTCATCTAAATTCAACAATTCTACACCTAAGGACTATTTTTTATGTTCATTCGTCAGGAGTACACATATGCATCAGGCAAATATATTATGATTGAGTTGATTTTCCTATCGAATTTTTTCACACCCATTCATTTCGTTTTCATGATTTGGTTGTCTTAGTATAAATTCATGGCGTGTGATTTTTGTAAGCTCATTTTTTCTTTTTTATGAAAAAATTGAGAATTTCAAAAATAGTTTGTTTTCTTTGGTTTACCGTGACACCACAATTTGTTTTTTTGATTTATTCTTTTTCTTGTCTATTTCGGACAAATAAAAAGGGGGAGAACGAATTATGATTTAATGGAGGAGTTTAAGTATGGGGGAGATTTGATTATGCTTTCATGTTTATGCTTTATTTCATTTCAAACTCAATACGTCATGAGGTTTTTGCTTTATCTCACGTGTGTAGGTACAATTGAAGATCAATATGCTACACACCCTGATAAGAAAATCTTGGAGTTTTGAAAAGTTGATTGTTGAAGAATCGTTTGAAAAGTTTGAAAACTTGTTCAGTTTATGTTTCCACGTTTAAGTTTATGGGAGGGTAGATTTGTATAGGTTATTTGAGATTGATAATTCGGATATTTTTATTTTGTACCGGCATAGACATAGGGGGATATTTGTAAGGACATTGTCCGTCACAATTTAATGTGTCATATATCTCTACAAGTTGCTACAAGTCGTTAAAGGATTGAGAATATTACATCTACAAAAGACGAATTCAAATTACAAGAAGACTTAAACATTCAAGACCAACAAGGATGAATTGGGTAAAATGTGTTTAAGTTTCATTTACATTTCACATTAAAAGTATTGGGATATTTTTTGTAAAAGTTAAAATGGTTTTTGGATTTTTATAAAAGGTTTTTGTTTTTCAAAAATATTTTCTCGTAAAAGTCTTAGATAAATATCTCCTGATCCCATGAACAGTTCTAACGTTTAAGGAATCCAAGTTATTTAAAAATTTAAAAGTTTTTAAGGGGATCAGTGACTGTCGTTCAAATGACGTCACATCTCGTTCAAACGATATGTATGTTTGGTCAAACGACGTCGCACTTCATTTGAAGAACAAAGGTTTTTTTTTGACACATCACCGCCTTGATTTTGAATATAAATAAGGTTGTCAGACTTCTGATTGTCAAGTGGAGAAACAATGGTTTTAAACAGAATACGATTTTGAATGTTTTGGTTTATTCTCCAACATTTTGAGGGTTCAATATTTTGTTTTTACAATTCACAATCCCAATAGCTTTTGTGTGAGTTGTTTTGTGTAACCCAAAAGCATAGTTTGCTACTATTCGTACTTTATGGGGAGATCTCTACAACTGAGGGATGCGTGCTATTTTGGAGTGAGTCTCTATGGAGTTTTATGTCTGTGTGTCACTGAGGGAGTGCTGTGGTGTTCTTGGGTTGAAGACTGGACTCTGGTTCATGTAGGTTCGCTGCGTGTGGACTTATTGCTGATGACATCGATCGACGACTGCGGGTATTCGATTGTCAAACTGTATTTCATTGTAACAACGTAAGTTACGATTTACAATGAAAGTGAAATAAAAAGGTTTTGCCCTGAGGGAATTTTTCCTGAATTTTGTGTCGCATATTTTATTTATGTTGGTTTGACACTGCACGCATGTTGCTATTTGAGTTTAAGGGATGAATTGATTTGATTTATAAATTTGACTCTAACTAAATAAGTTTGTGATTGGAATTTGTGCATCTATTTAAATCGGTATCTCACATATGGAATTTTCATGGACCAACTGGATATTCTTTTTTAATTTAATAAAGGCCTGATCACCTAGAATTTAATTAAGAGGGGTGTGACAATATGGATATGAAATGAAATCAAACCTGTTAGTGTGGAGTTTCTTAAACTCTTTTTGCACGAAAACTAGGGCCTTTTGCTAGGCGTACAAGCCAGGAAGAGACATCACCTCTTTTTAGCTGTTGCATTTATTAATTAATTTGTATTAATTCATGTTTTTATCACCCACAAATAAATAACCGCACACATAAGATATGAAATTTACCTTTTTTGATACCTGTGTCTAAAATCAGTTGCCTTGCAATTTCTCCTTTGCTTTTACGCAATTTCGTTGTCGTACTTCCTATGGGTAAATTGTCGAGTTTAGATCACAAAATGTAAGTTACATATTATCAAATAAGAAGAATTTCGTAGATACTTACTCTCTCCAGTCTTCGACTTCATCTTGTGATTCGAAGACATAAATAGTTACTTGCTCATATTGTATATTTATGAGTTTCACCTCTTTAGGGTTCCCAAACGGTAATTCATCATCAAACTCGTCAGGTTCCTCAATACTTCTTGCTCCATGAGGATTGAACCTCCTCACCTTTTATTTTGGCATATAACGATGATTCCACGGTTACATATTTTTCAGTAATTGACCCTCCAATATACCGTGTATTATTTACGTAATCATTGATGGTTTTCATAAAATGCTCAAAGTTTACATCCAACAATACCTAACAGGACCACATAATAAAGCTTCATCGCATAAATCCATAAGCAATTAGATGCTAATATCGAAGAACGAAAGAGGAAAATATTTCTCTAATAAATAAACTGCCTCGACTAAAGTTGAATTTGCAGCTTTAATGTCCATTTTGTTTACCAATTTTGCACAAAATAGGGTAAAACAAAAACTGATTTTCATAATTACAGATGGAGATTTTTGTGTTCAGAGAAGCAATGCCAAAATAACATAGGGATTAATTGGAACATGTCTAAGAGGATCTTCTGCTCACTAGTAATCGCCGGAGGGGTAAAAATTCTTCCTGTGTTAGGATAATTTTTTAACCAAATTTTCTTCTTTATCTTTAAATCCTTTAGATCTCGGTGGGAACGCTCCCATATTTAGAATGAGATCCACCTAGACATGTTCCTATCAGATGTTCTGCAACATTCTTCTCCGTGTGCATCACATTAATTATATGCCTTACACGATGATCTTTTCAATACCGAAAATTAAAAAATATTGATCGCCTAAACCATGGTTTTACTTTACTAAGGTCGTTAGGATCCCCCTTTCTATACAGTTTATTTTTACAAACTTGGGGTGTTTGCCTACGTACCTAATCCCCGCACTCGCATGTACCTAATTCGATTCTCGTGACCAATAGGATAAAAGTTAGACTTGTCATTCCTGAAAGGGTGACTAGTCGACAAAAATCTATGATGACTCGTGTAACTCATATTACTACTATGTTGTAGCCAACTGGCTTCAGTTTCCTCCCCACATATGGGACATCCATGATAACCATGAACATTGCAATTGGATAAGGTCCTATAATCAGGAAGGTCGTGGATCACCGATATCACCAGTGCTTTAAGTGTGAACTCTTCACCCTTATGAGAGTCGAACGTCATCACGCCTTTATCCCACAACTCTTTAAGTTCTTCGATTAATGGGGATACGAATATATCAATATCATCGCTTGTAGACTTCGACCCAAGTATAAACAAAGATAACAATGTGAACTCCTTTCTCAAGCACAGTGTCGGAGGTAGACTTAAAGGGGCATGAAAACTGGCCAATAACTCTGACTAGTACTTAAATTACTGAAAGGATTAAACCTATCGGTCGAGATTGCAAGATGAATGGTGAGCCATTCTTTTGCAAATTCATGGTGTCATGCATTTAAAATTTTCCTGATGAGTGAATTAACCAGATGACACATCAGATTCCCACCCACCTCGCATCGAGCATGCCATGTCATGGCCTCCACTATCCACGGTACAGTAAAAAAATGTTTTAACCATGGACCAAGTGGAAAATACTTCACAACCTTTTATTGGACTTGCGAGCACTTTTGATAATTTGCAGGTTTGTCCTTTCCCTTCTCATAAATGACCTATGTAGCGCATACTGGACAATCATCCTTATCTCCATGCTTATTTCAATACACTATGCAATCATACTTGCATCCATAAATAGATTTGTATTAAGAATTTTGGTTACATTGTTTCCATACAATCCAAAACGACTCTTCAATCCCTAGCATAACTTCGTGACTCCATGTGAACACATGCTTTCTCTGTCTAAGGAATTTCACTTGTTCATATTTAAGTACAGGACCCAGCGTTGCTCCTATTTTAGTGGTGTGTTCTGGCTTGTCATCGTACAATACAATGCTTTCTGTTGCCTCTACTATCTATCCCTTAACTAATTCTATTTCTTCCCTTGGATCTAAGGTTTCAACCTAAGATTATTCATCAGGTTCAGAGGTGTACACTTGCTAAGTGGTGGTTTTTTTCTTTATTTCTTCTAGATCTTCCTACTCGGCAGATGAGTAGTATCATTCTCGAGTTACTTTTTGGTCGTTGTTTACAAATCCTACCTCAAAGTTATTTGGTAACTTTAAAAATTGATGAACTATAGATGGTACGACTTCTAACTTCTTCAAACCTACTCTTCCAATAATCATGTTATAGGCGAATGAACATTTTTTCCATTATAAATAAACATATCTTACCTGTTTGGTTGGCTGGCCAAGTGCCGATCAACATCTCCACCTTAATTGTTCCCCAAGGGAATACTTTCTCACATAAAAACCCTATTAAAGGTCTATGGTAGGGATCCAATTGGCTAAACTAAAAATCCAGAAGTTCAAAGGAAGGATATAATATAATATCTGCCGAGCTACCATTATCAATTAGTACTCTGGAAATAATGATATCCTGCTTTCTGACTTTGATTACTAGTGGATCATCATGGGGGTACAGTACTCCTGGGAGATCATTTTTAGATAAACTGATCACTAAGTTATCTTTGTTGACCTTCTTCGATCGATCATCTTCGACTAGATTGATTCGTTGTATATAGGAACAAGTTTGTGCCTCAATGAGGTAAGCCTTCCTTTTTGCTACATGATCTCCTTCATCTTCACCCGTAATAATTTGATAATAAAAAAAAATCAAAGATGAGCATGAATACCTCATGTTCTGGATTCTTGGGCTTCTAAGGTAGGTCGGGATGATCCTTTTGGTTATCTTCATAGGTCCTCTTTTTCTCGTCTCTGGGGTTGCAAGGGGATTTTGACCTTTGTCTAGCTACCTCGTTTGTCTGCCAATCAACAAACTGGTTCAATTTTCGTCTTCAAATGAGAGTTTTAATTTCATTATGCAGGTAAATACAACGGTCTGTCGTGTGCCCGTGGTCTCTATGAAATTCACAATATTTGGACTTATCCCACTTGATGGGGAACTCCTCAACTTATCAGGCCAATGTACGTCTTTGTTATGTTTAATTTCCTCCAAAGCATGGTGAATACCCATTGTTAATGGAGTGTAATTATTGTACTTCTTGAGCTGATATATAATCCTTTTTTTATTCGATTCCCTATGTTCCTTGGAATCTTTGTGTTCCTTCTTGTCAGTTTTTCTTTCTCCTTTTGTCCCCCAGCTCTGCTTAGATGCTATTGCCTCCTTTGCATTCATGATATTGGCTGGTTTTGCCATTAACATCGTCATTGTCTTTGGGGGATCTTTCGCAAGCGTGTAGTAGAGTTTCTCGGGGAGAAGTCCACTCATAATAACTGTTATTGTAGTCTTCTCCTCATAATCCACAACCCCTAATTTCTCGTTATTGAAACGAGTGATGTAGTTTCTAGTACTTTCTCCTTCCTTTTGTCTGACACTGATCAAATAAGTGTGACACCCCTCTTAATTAAATACTAGGTGATCAGTCATTTATTAAAATAAACCAAAGTGTCTGGTTGGTTCATTCTTAGCATCACTTTCGAAAAAAAAATTCTTTATTTATCACCTAATAAATAATTAAGCTAACTGTCAAAACATTTAATTCTATAGATTAAGTTCCATAGTTATAAGTTTATATACATAAACCATTTTATGGACATAGATAATAATATTGAATATTAAACCATTCAAGTGGAATAAACATGCTAGATTAATCATTCCAAACAAAATATCCCAAATCAAAGGACAATGTAATACTTAAAATAATCCCAACTAAAACTGAACACTGAAATAATAAAGAGTACAAAGTCTCTCTGAACTAAATAAATACTGGAAATGGGAGACACATGCCCCATCTAAAATGACCAAGTGAAGATATGAGATGACAAGGATGAAGTCGTCTAAATGAAAAAAACTTCAACTCCCACACTAGCTGAAGCACCTCAACCGTCCAAATATCTAAGTCTGACGCCCCTGTGGCTGGGCACCAGTAATATATATATACACACACACACAAGAGAAGAGAAGATGACAAGAAACGGGTCAGAGTCCGAGTGTACACTAGCTTTGAAAATAGTTTCGCAAGTATATAAAATACTTACCAGTTGATATTACATACATGTTAATGCCTCGACACTCACTTGATAATTCTCACCTCTCAACTAGTGTGCACACCTAACGTACGACATAATTAATCAAGATAACGCTAACCCAGTTAACTAGTCTAACCCAATATCCTTTCCTCAATCCTGATTCACATGATCACATAACTATAATTTATACATGGTAACTTTTTCTTATGAATTTACCAAGCCATCTATGTACATCTTAATACAACCTGAAGTTCTCAACACTTCATTCATTTAATATTAATTTTTCAATTTTATCTACTTACAAGCACAATAGATGAATCACCGGTACATATATTTATCACACATAATATATATACTAATAGTTCATCCCACATAAAATATACAGTGCTGGCATACTCTGCTATCAATTCTCTGTACCTCTTGTACAAATGAGGGAAATACTAGTTCGGATCCACTCTCAAATTGTATTAACGCAAAATACACATATTGGAGGCGAAGAATAGTTCCAAGTCACTAAGAGATCAGCACATATCCTCACTTCTCTTAGGACCATCTGACTATCATTATCAGATAGCCTTTACCAAGGATCCTATGTTCTAGGGTTCGAGTCAATATTCCCCATAAAGGTCACATAAAAATAAAACTGTCCCACAGCGAAAACCTACGTGATAGCAAGTAACGTGGGTACGATTAAACACATATATTCAAATAATATATATAATGGCACTCATATATATTTACGTTATTCATATAGGTACACCCAGGACCCAAACATATTCTAACCATACGTGGCATGTAGAGCCCGAGTCCTACGTATAATTAATTCGTTCTTTTATTTTCTCGATTTCTGTAAGTTCTTAAGTACTTCTTGACTCTCGAAGTGCATCATTTTGATAAATATCAAATCCATAGGTGTACACTATATATCCTACTAGTCCAAGTCATCCTTAATTCTCCCAAGACCTAATTTTAACACACACGATATCCACCCCATTTTATACCCTCATGACCCCATGATTAAATCTCATATAAGAATTGTACTACCCGAACCTTATCCACCACCCTACTGGTCCTTCCAAGGTCCCATTATGGTATTTAAGTTATGTCTAAGGGTCCTTATACATTGGGGTTGGATTAACATTAAAAAGGAAAGAAGATTCAAATTCCAAGAGGAGTCGATCGGTCAAAGGAAAGAGTCGATCGATCGACCTTGATGGTCAATCGATCGATCGATTAGTTATTAGATTAGAAAATCTGCAAATAATTCCTACGGGTGTCTTCCATTTTAATAATCAAAACCTCCATTAAAATGTCCCAAACTCCTAACCAAATATCACAAACACTATGGTAATAGGTCTGAATAATTTCTAACGTAAAATCAAAATTACATCCTTAAGAAATCATCATTAAATGGGCACAATTCATGGTTTGGTCTTTAACCCTAGTTTACCATATTAATTCAAGAATTAACATGATATTTCCATATTTCCTTCTCTAATCATCATTAAAATTCATAATAAATGTTCTACATGTGATAAGGATACCAGCCTAACATGATCTCCATTCAAACATGTGAATTATAGTCTTCTAATTACATCAAATATCCATAAAAACATATAATTTTATTTCCTACTCTAACATGGATGAAATATCAACTGAAGAACAACAAGATAGATACTTAAATTGAAATCAAAAGTCTGATCCAACGAATTTGAGTGGTATAGGAGCGATCCTCTTCTTTCGATCTACGCGTTGGTGGTGGAATTGGTGGGAACGGTGTAGGATTGATGGTTCTCCTCCTTGGAAACCTTCTCTCTTCTCCATTCCTTAGCCTCTCTTAAACTCAAGTGTTTCCGTCCCTCGAAGAATCTATCTTCCATCGAATATAACCCTTTAATTTTCGTCATTAATTAAGGCGTAAAATTTGAAATTACCAAAATGCCCTCCCGGGTCATCGAATACGCCTAAAAATGTCTTGAGACCCAAACTAAACCCCATGTTACACTTTTTTGACTATCTAGACCCTTCTGGACACATTGGTACACTCAAAATGACCATACGGGTGACTTATAATTAATTTACTTTTTATATCCTTTAATTAGTCATGACACGACTCACACACGCATCCCGACTTAATTTCTATAACTGTCGTATTATTCACTCGTCACAATTTGAATAAATTCAATCTCATATATTAATTTACTCATTAAGTAATATTAAACATAATTCTTGCCAATAATTACTAACTCTCGTCATGATAGTAAATATTCAATTTAAAAATTAGGATTAATATTAAATTACTTTATCCCAATTTAATTTAATTAACCCTATAATTAAAGGCCATAAAAATACGGGGTATTACATAATTACCCCTAATAACAAAATTTCGTCTAGAAATTCAAAAAATAAGGCATACCTGGTAAAAACAATTATGGATACTTTTCGCGAATATCTGCCTCGCACTCCCAAGTGGACTCCTTAACATTATGATGTTCCTATTGGACCCATATAAGTGGGACTAGCTTTGACCTCAATTTCATTTCATTGTGGTTTAGGATAGTCAATGGCCTCTCCTTGTAAGAACTATCAGGGTGCAAGTCAATCTCCTCTATCTCAATGTAAGTGTGGGACAAATCATCCCTAAGGTATCACCTAAATGATGAAATGTGGAAGACATAATGGATACGATGCAAGTGCTCCGACAACCCAAGTCTTTATGCTACCGGTCCGATCCTCTCGATAATGTGAAATGGTTCTACGTATCTCAGACCCAAGTTCCCCTTATTTCCTAACCTCATTACTCCTTTTATATGAGACACTCGCAGTAGTACTTGGTCCCCCATGCTAAACTCCCTGAAGAACCACTTTGCATCGATGTAGCCTTTCTGCCTGTCCTGGGGTACCTGAATGAGACTCCTACTTAACTCAATCTTGGATGACATGTCCTGAATCACCTCTGGCCCAAGTAACTTGTTGTACCCCACTTCTAGCCAACAAGAAGGAGAACGACAAGGTCTGCCATACAACGCCTCAAATGGGTCCATGCCAATCGTAAACTGGTAGGAGTTATTGTAAGAGAACACTGCTACCAACCCCCTCAAAAATCAAGTACATAAATGCATAACATATCCTCCAGCATCTCATTAGTACACACAGTCTACCCATCTGTCTACGGGTGAAAATTCGTACTCAACCGCAGCTCGGTACCCATAGCCTCCTGAAAGCTCTCTCAAAAGCGTGACACAAAAATCTTATCTCTGTCAGACACGACATCCAGGGTAACCCCATGCAGCGTCACTATCTCAGCAACAAATAACTAGGCATACTGTCTCGTAGTGTAATCTGTCTTCAGCGATAGAAAATGAGCTACCTTGGCCAACCGATCCACCACTACCCATATAGAGTTGTGACCCTGCTATGATGTAGGCAACCCAGTGATGAAATCTATGGAAATGCACTCCCATTTCCACATAGGGATCTCTAGAGGCTGAAGTAACCCTAGCATTCTTTGATGGTCCACCTTTACCAGCTGACAGGTGGCACACTTGGACACGAACTCCACAATGTACTTCTTCATCCCACTCCACCAATATTGTCACCTCATATCCTGGTACATCTTATCCCATTCGGGATGTACTGTAAATTGAGATCCATGCATCTCGATTATCACTGAATGACGTAAGTCTTGCCCCTTAGAGACAAATTATCTCCCATTAAATCTCAAACCCCCATCTGAACTCACTGAGTATGACTCTGTTCCCTCGGCTAGAAGTCGTGCAATCTGATCCTGGAAAAATGAATCAGCGGCTTGGGCCTGGATCACCCTCATAACAATCCCTGGTGTGACTGTTATGAAGGACATAAAGGATCGGGCCACTGCATCCTGATGCCCCAACTCTTTCCCTTTCGCCTTCCACACTTCTGCCACCTCACCTACTGGCCTACGGCTCAATGTATCAGTAATTACATTAGCTTTCCCCGAGTGGTACTATATCTCCAACTGGTAATCTTTCACAAACTCCAGCCACCTGCGGTGACGCATGTTCAACTCTCACTGAGTGAACAAGTATTACAGAGACTTGTGTTATGTGAACAGGCGAAATTTCTCCCCCAAGAAGTAGTGTCTCCATATCCTCAAGGCTAACATGACCGCTGCTAGATTCAAATCATGGGTGGGGTAATTCCTCTCGTGAGGCTTGAGATTGTGGGAGGCATAAGTTATAGCCTTCTCCTCCTGCTAAAGTACTCCACCAAGACCCTGTAGGGAAGAATTAGTATAGACCAAGTACTCCACTCCTGGCCTGGGTAAATTAAGAACTGGCGGCGAAGTTAACTTGTCCTTTAGCTCATCGACAGCTAACTGACTAGCATCATCCCATATGTACGGTACCCCCTTGCGAGTTAGATTTTTCAATGGGCCCGCTATCTTTGAAAGTCCTTGAATGAACCACCTTTAGTACCCTACAAATCCCAAGAAACTACGAATCTCTGACCGTGTCATGGGTTGCCCCCACTCCCTTATCGCAGACACTTTCCCCTTATATATGGATATCCCCCTCGCAAAAATAATGTGCCCTAAGAACTGGACCTCGCGTACCCAAAACCCACATTTCTCATACTTAAAATATAGCTTATGCTCTTGCAGAGTTTGAAGAACCCGCCTCAAATGATATGCATACTCCTCCTCAGTCTGGGAATAAATCAGAATGTCATCTATGAAGACAATGACAAACTGATCCAGTAGCTCTCTAAACACCATGTTCATTAAGTCCATGAACATGGATAAAGCATTAGTTAGTCCAAACGTCATAACTCAAAACTCATAGGATCCATATGAGGTCAAGAAAGCAGTCTTCGACACATCTCGCTACCTAATCCAAAACTGATGATATCATGATCTCAAGTTTATCTTTGAGAAGAAGGCAACTCCTTTCAACTGGTCAAAAAAGTCATCGATTCGGAGCAATGGATACTTATTTCGAATTAGGGTGTTCTCATGGATACTTATTTCAAATCTTGGTAGTTTATACATAACCTTAATGACCTATTTATTTTCTTCACAAACAACATGAGAACACCCCAAGGCGAAGTACTCCTACGGATGAAGCCCTGTCTTAACAACTGCTCATTCTGATCCCATAACCCCCTCATCTCAGTTAGATCCATACAGTATGGTGCACGGGCTATCAGCCGAGTGCTCGACATTAAATCTATAACGAAATCTATTTCTCGACTAGGTGGTAACTTCGGTATCTCCTGGAACACATCAAAAAACTCGCGAATTACGTGAATTGAATCAATGGGGATTACTATCTCCGTAGAGGTCTCCTTCTCTATATAAGATAAATCGGTGGACGATCCTCCCTCAGGATGAGGCATCGCCACTAGAAACATCTCCTAACTAGGGATAGAAAAAATAATGCTCCTTTTGAAACAGTCTATTATGGATATATAACAAACAAGTCAATCCATGCCAATATTGGCATCATGTTCGTGCATGACTAAGACTAGCATATCAGCAGGAAAAATTAAGCTCCCAATCTCTAGACCTACTCCCCATCATATCAAGAAAGTCAATGACCCATCACCTAACGGTGAGTCTACACATGTCACTGTACTCTCTACCGTGTCTAACGACCCCGTGGCCCATGCAAAACTAGTGTCTATGAAGTAGTGTGATGCTCAAGTGTCAAATAAAATGCACCCCATAGTACAATGGATAGGAAACTTACCCTCAACTGCATGTGGCCCCTGCAGTGCTGCTGCATGGTGAACGTTATAAATACGTTCATACTGCAATTGCCCTTGCTAAACTGGGACTGATGGGATGGTTGGTAAGGCTGGTATCTGAGGTGGTGTTGGGAGGGCGGCTGGGAAGATTAGTTTCTGCAGCTCCTGACGGGCACCCTGCTACTGTGGGGCCCTGTCCCCCTGAGGGAAATCCTAACGTCTATGGACATTCTTTCCATAATCAAAGAATCTTCCCCTAAAATTTCCTCCCCTTTGTCCCTGATGTCCTCGGCCCTAATGGCCGTTACCACCCCTCCACTAGCCCTGTTGATACCTCTCTTGACCCTGCTAGCCCTACTACTGGCCCTGCTGACTTGACTGGACCTATATATAGCCCCAATGTCCCTACCTAGAGTCACCATATCGGAATCGCCTAGTAGGGTCCTCCTAATAGGAACTCTGCTCACCCTAACAGGGGTGCCCCACTGGCACTACTAACTCATGTCCGACCCTGTTGGTTGGGATCCCCAACTCATTTGATCCCCTGCTGATGGAAGCGATGGTCCTGACAATGCAATATGGCAGCATTGAGTACATCAGTATAAGTACCCAATGACAGATTACCTAAGAGATGATGAAGAATCCTCCATGTCAAACCATCCATGAACATCTGAATCTTCTTCTCTTAGCTAGGTACCTCATTTAGAACTATGGTAATCAATCTTGTGAACTCCTCTTCATACTATGCAACAGTCATACATTCATGTTTGAGATTAAACAGTATCCTCCTCATCTCAGTCTACACGACGAAAGGAAAGTATTTGCAGTCAAACCACACCCAGAAACTCTTAATCGTCACACTGTCCCTCTCCTCTAAGGTGGATGTGGACTCCCTCCACTCTAAAGTGACCCCTAATAGCCTGAAGGAAGCCAGTAGCTATATCCGAATATCTATTCACTCGTACATGCGAAGATGCCTTTAGATGTCTTTCTTCCAGTGGCTCGCGATGACAACATCAGAATTGCCCGAGAACTCTGGGAGATGTGCCTTCTGAAAGGCATCCCTAACTTTCTCCCATGTGGTGGGAAACTGAGCTAGAATTGGCTCCATGGCCTGAACCTAGTGTGGGTTCGACTGCACCACCACCAAAGATGCATTCACTACCAGAGCAACTATGGGGGGAACCTCAGCTGCATTCATTATTCCCTGAGCCTGAGCTGCTAGCTGCTCTGGCTGGGCATTTCCGTCCTTCGGGGCTCGTCTCGGAGGCATCTCAAATGAGAAGGAATTTATCAGTCCATATTTATTATTAAATCTCAAATAGCTGAAGATGTAATCGTGTAAATAAGAATACAACAATCTTAAAAATAGGGCTCTATATTAAAGACGCTAAGCTGGAAGCATAATAAGATGTACATATCCTAAAGGACACTCGAACCTGACGCTCCGATACCACCTGTGATACCCCTCTTAGTTAAATACCGGGCGATCAGTCCTTTATTAAATTAAATCAAAGTGCCCGACTGGTTCATTCTTAGCATCATTGTCGAAAAATAATTTTTTTCTTTATTTATCACCAAATAAATAATTAAGCTAAATGTCAAAACAATTAATTTTATAGATTAAGTTCCATAGTTATAAGTTTATATACATAGACGATTTTATGAACATAGATAATAATATTGAATACCAAACCATCCAAGTGGAATAAACATGCTAGATTAATCATTCCAAATAAAATATCCCACATCAAAGGACAATGTAATACTTAAATCAATCCCAACTAAAATTGAATACTGAAATAATAAAGAGTACAAAGTATCTCCGAACTAAATAAATACTGGAAATGGGCGACACATGCCCCATCTAAAATGACTAAGTTAAGAGCTAAGATGGCAAGGATGAAGTCGTCTAAATGCAAAAACCTGCAACTCCCACACTAGCTGCAGCACGTCAACCGTCCAAAGATCTAAGTCTAACGCCCCTGTGGCTGGGCACCTGTAATACAAATGTGTATATATATATATATATATATATATATATATATATATATATATATATATATATACAAGAGAAGAGAAGATGACAAGAAACGGGTCAGAGTCTGAGTGTACAATAGCTTTGAAAATAGTTTAGCAATTACTACCAGTTTATATTACCTACATGTTAATGCCTTAACCCTCACTTGATAATTCTCACCTCTCAACTAGTGTGCACGCCTAACGTACTACTGAATTAATCTAGATAACGCTAACCCAGTTAACTAATCTAACCCAATCTCCCTTCATCAATCATGATTCACGTGATCGCATAACTATACTTTATACATGATAACTTTTTCTTATGAATTTACCAAGCTAGCTATGTACATCTCAATACAACATTAAGTTCTCAACACTTAATTTATTTAATATCAATTATTCAATTTTATCTACTTACAAGCAGAGTAGATAAATCACCGGTACATATATTTATTAGTCATAATATATATACTAAGAGGGAACCCCACATAAAATCTATGGTACTGGCATACTCTACTATCAAGTCCCTGTACCTCTCGTACAAATGAGGTAAATACTAGTTCGAATCCACTCTCGAACTGTATTAACATAATATACACATATTAGAGGCAAATCATAGTTCCAAGTCACTAAGAGGTCAACACATACACTCACGTCTCTTAGGACCGTCTGACTATCATTCTAAGATAGCCTGTACCAAGGATCCTATGTTCTAAGGTACGAGTCAATATCCCCCATAAAAGTCACAACAGAATAAGATTGTCCTGACACAAAAATCTTCGTGATAGCAAGTAGTGCGGGTATGATTAAAAAAATATTCAAATAATATATATGCATGCACTCATATATATTTACATTATTCAAATAGGTTTACCCACGACCCATACATATTCTAACCATATGTGGCACGTAGCACCCGAGTCCTACATATAATTAATTCAATCTTTTATTTTCTCGATTTTCGTAAGTTCTTAAGTACTTCTGGACTCTCGAAGTGTATCATTTTGATAAATGTCAAATCAGTACGTGTACACTCTCTATCCTACTATTCCAAGTCATTCTTAATTATCAAAACACCTAATTTTAACACACACGATCTCCACCCCATTTTATACCCTTATGACCCCATGGTTAAATCTTATATAAGAATTTTACTACCTGAACCTTACCTACCACCCTACTGGTCCTTCTCAAGTTCCATCATGGTATTTAAGTTATGTCTAAGGGTACTTATACATTGGGGTTGGATTAACATTAAAAAGGAAAGAAGATTCGAATTCCAGGAGGTGTCGATCGATCGAAGGAAAGGGTCGATTGATCGATATCGAAGGTCGATCAATCGATCGATACTGAAGGTCGATTTATCGATCGATCGAGTATTGGCCCAGAAATTCTGTAAATAATGCCTACAGGTTTCTTCCATTTTAATCATCAAAATCTCCATTAAAATATTCGAAACTCCTAATCAAACTTCACAAACATTATAGTAATAGGTCTGAATGATTTCTAACGTAAAATCTAATTTAAATTCTTAAGAAATCATCATTAAGTGGGCCCAATTCAATATTAGGTCTTTAACAGTTTACCATATTAATTCAAGAATCCCCTTGATATTTCCATTTTTGCTTCTCTAATCATCATTAAAAATTGTGATAAATGTTCTACATGTGATAAGGATACTAGCCTAACATGATTTCCATTCATACATATGAACTCTAGTCTTCCAATTACATCAAATCTCCATAAAAACATATAATTTTATTCCCTACTCTAACATGGATGAAATATCAACTCAAGAACAACAAGATGGACACTTTCCTGCAAATTAAAGGCCTGATCCGACGAATTTGAGTGGTATAGGAATGATCTTTTCTTTTGATCTACGCGTTGGTGGTGGAATTGGTGGGAACGATGTATGATTGATGGTTCTCCTCCTTGGAAACCTTCTCTCTTATCCCTTCCTTAGACTCTCTGTGAATCAAGAGTTTTTAACCCTCGAAGACTCTACCTTCCATCAAATATAAACCTTTAATTTTCGTTATTAATTAAGGCCTAAAATTTAAAATTACCAAAATGCCCTCCCGGGTCGCCGATTAGGCCTACAAACGTTTCGAGACCCAAACCAAACCCCCTCGTACACTTTTCTATCTATCTCGACCCTTCTGGACACATTGGCGCACTCAAAATGACCATATGGTCTACTTATAATTAATTTACTTTTTATTTCCTTAAATTAGTCCCGACAAGACTGACACGCAGGTCCTGCCTTAATTTCTATAAGTGTCGTATTATTCACTCGCGAAAATTTTGATAAATTCAATCTCATATATTACTTTAATCATTAAGTAATATTCAACATAATTCTTACCAATAATTACTAACTCTCGTCACGCTATTTAATATTCAATTTAAAAATCCGAATTAATATGAAATTACTTTATCCCAATTTAATTTAATTAATCACATAATTAAAGTCTATAAAAATAAGGGGTATTACAATGAGCTACCTTTTTTTACTGGTTTGAGCCCAAAGTGAAATTTGCTAATGAATAGCTCAGCCAGCTGGTTGGAGTTAGAAATTTGCCTCCGATGAAGGCTATTGTACCAGATTTGAGCAGGACCAGTAATTATTCCAAAGAATGCCCTGCACCTCATCTAATCGGGGATGACATATATGTCATCTTCTTCTTAATATTTCTTGATGTGAAGGACAAGGTCAGTCTTTCCATCATATTTGGGTGTAACCATATGAGCTTTAAACTTTGAAGGTGAGGGAAAAGCCATAATAGCTTGTATTAAAGGAGATCCTTTCACACATCTTCTTTATAAAGGGTTCTTGGCTTTAGCCATTTATACTAATCTATACTCCAAGTGCTATATGGATCCCTTCAATTTGTTATTTCCAGCATTGTATTTGTGTGTTACAACTTTTTCATTCCTACCAACTTTTAGTACTGAACTTTCTTCCTGCGATTGTTGCTCGGTGCGGTAAGTTTGTTAGGCATCTAATCTAGATTGGGTTGAGACTTCCATTTGATCATTTAGTCATCAAGTATTGACCAATTATGCCCTGAGAACATTTATGTTCCCCCGGGGTCCCACATAGTCAAAAGGAGATACCCGACTAAGCCTTTCTAGGTCACTCAATCTTTCAGGAGTAAAACATTGATCATCATATAGCTCTGATGTTCTGAGAGAAGAACTTGCTTCTAGGATACAAGAGGTATCTCTAGTAGTCCTGGATTGGTTATTCCTACTGCTTCTTGAAGGAGGAGGTCTCATATTTACACGAGAAGGTAAGGAAGGTGACCCGACTTTCAAGATATGTCCTAACTGCCTCATGGTGCCTTACATAGCTTCTTATCCTCGGGCGAGATTGGTCAGAATACCAGTAAAATCATTGGGCATTAGAAGGAACAGGCAGAATGCCATTGTTTCTGAGACTTGATTCAGGAATATCATCCATTTGAATGAATGAATAGGTGAAAATGGTTAGAAACACGTTCCTATAGATGACACCAATCTATTGATGCAAAAAATAGGCTATCTGTAATTATTTGATCACAGATAAATAAGTAAATAATAGACACAAAATATTTTTAAAGTGGTTCGGCTCAAAGGGAAAAGCCTACATCCACTGGTGTATATTGCCATGCGTTTGTTTAGTTATCTCTTAGTTCGTGTCCCATTATTGTAGGGATTACAATGTATTTATAGCTATTGAGGGTACTAGAAGTGTAATATTAAAGTATGGAATGCCTTTACAACATAGACATTTACATTTGTACAATGTTCATAATGTATACAATTAATGGCACTTGATAAGCCCTATTGGTCGGTCTTCCTCGTGTTGGTCGGTCTTCCTCGTGTTAATCGACCTTCCTGATGTTGGTCGGCATTTTGCACTATTGGTTGGCATTCTTGGATTCATTATGATAAATAGGACTTCCTGACTAGGATTAATGCCATGATGTATAACATATGTCTATTTCTGAATGGTCCATGTAATAAAATATTTGTTGGTATCAATAGTGATAATAATTTAACTTATGTTCCGAAAGAATTACCAGTACCCTGAAAGTGTAATGAACTCCACCGAGTGGAAATGGTATATGATTCGCTAACACATCATCCTTTGGTTGACGTAATTAATGATTCTTACTGAGTCCACCACCATCAAAATGACCCTCCTATGGATACAAATAATGTGCATTACGACCAAGTTAATGAATAAGCTAATGATGATTTATTAGAAGATCGGGAATGCATACGATTGAAAATGGACATGACTAGACCGTTGTATAAAGATTGCGATTAATATCACTCGGTATTATATTCGATGATTGGTTTGCATAATTTGATGAGTCAATTTGGTTTATCAATTAGCAGCGTAATTGTAATTCTTAAGTGGGCTAAAGATATTCTCCCAAAAGACAACACACCAGATAATTATCCAAGAATGAAGAAGAGCTTAAAGGGTTTGGGTTTTAAGTACAAACCTATTCATTCTTGCAACTTTGATTTCATATTGTACCACAATGATCACCAAGAGAAGGATGAGTGTATTATATGCAGTGATCTTAAATATGTGGCTTTTGAGAATGGAAAAGACAAGACTGAAAAATATCGCAAGTACTCATAACTTCCATCCAAGATTTGAAGTATTTTCCCTTCAGGCCATGGTTAAAACAATTTTTCACTATACTGTGGATAGCAAAATCCATGATATGGCACACTATATGTGGGGTGGGAGGGAATATCATGCATCATCCAAATGATTCACTCATTTGTGCGAGGTGGGAGGGAATATCATGCATCATCCAGATGATTCACTCATCTGGAAATTTTTAAACGTACGACGCCTAAATTTATAAAGGAACTGCATAATGTCCATATTTCATTATCAACCAATGGGTTTAACCTTTTAGATAATTTGAGCACCAATAAAAGTTATTGGCCAGTTCCCATGGTGCCTGTAATTCTACCTTTAACACTGTTCATGAGAAAGGAGTTCAGATTATTGTCATTATTGATGCCCATATCTAAGCTTACCGATGATGATATTGATATTTTCATAGCCTCATTAGTCTAAGAACTTAAAGAGTTATTGGATAAATTCATGAGGGGATTTTATGCCCATAAGGTTGATGTGGGCGATCTACAACCTTCTAACTTATGGGACCATGTCCGGTTGTAATGTTCATGGTCATTATGGATGTCCCACATGTGGGGAGGAAACTAAAGTCACTTGGATACGTCACAGTGGTAAGATGATTTATAAGGGTCATCATAGATTTCTACCCAAAAATGACCCTTTTAGGAATGAAAAGTCCAAGTTTTTACCCGTTGGTCACGAGCGTAAGGTAAAACCCGGTCGACTTTTTGGTCATTATATTGAGGAGAAAGAGAAGGCTACAACTGTGAGAAATATGTATGTAGGAAACACCCTCACTTTGTAAAATTGAAGATGAAAGCTAGGGAAAATCTGAACGATCCTATTAAAATGAAGGCATGGTCTAAATGGTCAATATTTTTTTGACATGCCGTATTGGAAAGATCATCGTGTAAGGAATGCAATTGATATGATGCACACAAAAATTAATGATGTGGAACATATTATAGGAATAATTCTGGGTGGATCTCATTCAAAATATGGAGAACGGAGGCATCGAGATCTACAAAAGATGAAAATAAAGAAGAAATAGTGGTTAAGAAATGATCCTACAATAGGAAAAGTTTCAATCCCCCCGGATGATTTCGCTTTGACTACTAGTGAGAAAAAGATCATCCTGAACACGATGTTTAACTTGAAGACTCTGACTAGTTATTTCGATAATTTTCATAGGGTAATAAGCTACTAAACAAATGATCTGGAACAGTGCAAGTCTCATGACAACCACATCATCATTCAATTAATCCCACTGTTGTTTAGGCATTGTTTCTCCTAGCACAAAGATCTCTTTCGGAAAATTATGCAAATGAGTTTATGCTTTACCCTACTTTGTGCAAAAGTGGTAAACGAAAATCACATCATAGTTGTGAAATCAAATTTAGCCGAGATAATTTGTGTATTAGAGAAATAATTTCCTTCGTCATTCCTCGATATCAACATCCACCTACTTCTGAATTTATGCGATGAAGCTTTGTTGTGTGGTACCGTTAGATATTGATGAATGTATACTTTCTAGCGTTTGTGGAAAACCTTTATAGATTACATTAATAACACACGATATATTAGAGGGTTAATTACTGAAGAATACATCATTGTCGAATCATCGCTAGACGCTAAAAAACATATGACATAACAAGAGATGAGGAGGTTCAATCCTAGGGGATAACGAGTGATTAAGGAACCTGACAAGTCTAAGTATTAATCGCCTTTAGATAACCCTAAAGAGGTCAGACTCTCTAATCTACAATACGAGCAAACTACTCGTTATATATTGGAATCGCATGATGAAGTTAAAGATTGGATAAAGCAAGTAGATACATAATTAAATGAATTATTCTTATTTTATCATATGTATTCTCTAATGATCTAAACTCTAAAATTTACCTTTAGGAAGTATGAGAATGAAATTTCTCAAAATAAGAGGATAAATTGCATGACAAATGATTTTAGGGAATGGATATCGAAAGAGGTAATTTTCACCTATTATGTGTGTAGTTATATATTCATTGTGGTAAAAATATGACCTAATACAAATTCATTAATAAATGCAAATTTCAAAAAGAGGTAATGTCTTTTCAAGGATTGCCCGCCTTGCAAAAGGTTCCACATTTTGTGCGAAAGAGTTTTAAAAATTTTGCACTAACGATGTTGATTTCATTTCATATCCATGTGAGGAAAAAATTTTGACGCAAAACATCAAAATTTCAATTTCTACCTTGACTACCTCTGTTGCAAGTAAAAATTATAAAAATCCAAAAGATACGGTGCTAACCTATTATGGGATTGTCCAACAAATCCTGGAACTCAATTATTTCATAGAAACTATATTCAGTTGTGACTGAGTGAAGGTGAGGACACTATGAATGCTTGTGAAGTTGATCCTGACTTAAAACTTATCATGGTAAATTTATCCAAGATGAAGAGAAAGATTGCATCGTCGATGAGCCCTTTATTTGTGACTTTCAGAACGTAAAGAATGTATTCTACTCAAAGTGCATAAACGATGGCAATTGGTCTATTATTGTCTATGCACAAAAGGGTATGACCACTCAAGCATACACATTAAAGTCTCCTAAAGAGTTCCAGTCTGCTCTTGATGACAATCCCCGTTTGAAGGATCGTTTAGTTTATTTTGAGGAATATTAGGTATCAAAATATTATTTTACCCCTAAAAATACTATTTATATCCTATTATGTTGGCCCTTGACAATCCTATTTGTATCAAAATTGTATCCTATTATTATATTAGCTCTATATTGCCACTTTAGTCTGATTTATCAATGTTTAGTTTCATCTATGAATGTTTAGTTTGAATTATGAATGGTAAGGTGCTCTACTTTGAATTGTCAACTCCATGGTTACAATATTGCTTAATTATATATGAATTGGTTATTGAATACAAGTTTTTTGGGGGGTTGCCTAAAAATAAATTTTATTATTTTATTAAATGGATATGGTCATGGCCCAAATCCACGACCCCCAATTTTTTTACAAATAAATAATTGATGGTGACCAGTTATTTATTTATTTAAAAAAAATTAAGGGTTATGAATTTGGTCGTAACCCAATTTGAACATTGTACTACCCATGGACACGAACCTGGGATGCGAAAATGGGGTCACATATTATGGCCACGACCATGGAGTTAATAGCATCCCTTTCTGGTCATAGATTTGGGCCATGAAGACGGAGTCCCGGGCTAAGTCCTGACCGTGGGGCTAATTTTATGTCACGGGAGAGAACGTGACCTCCATTTAAATCCACATATTGGATCCATGACGATTAGTTTTGGTCACTGGGAAAATGGTCACGACCAAGGTTCGTGACTTGTGGCCCTAGTCACGGTTAATGTCCATGACCTTCTTCTGTATATGGTGTAGTATGAGGGTACCATTTATGTTATAGATTCTAAGCTTCAAAATCTCACCACACAATTTGAGACTACACATATGCTTGAAACTGAAATATTTGATGAATTTTGTGCTCGTATATTTGATATTGTAAATTCCAGTTTTAATTTGGGAGAGCGAATTTCAAAAATGAGAGTTGTTAAGAAAATTTTAAGGCCTCTCTCGTCTCATTTTAATGATAAAGTTACCATCCTTATCTCTTTGGGAATTCTATATACAGTTAGGCTAGAAGAACTCATAGATGATCTACAAACTTAGGAATTACACATTTTCCCCAAAGCCCAAAAGAAAAAAGAAAAAGAAATGACTTTAAAAGCTAAATCGAAAAAAGATGAGGTTTCTGATTCTGATTCTGAATTTGATCAAGATGATATTTCCATGTTTACCAAAAATTTATAAAAGTTTCTCAAATTTGAAATATCAAAGTTCATCCAATTTGTAAAATAAATAATTTGAGAAAAACAAAAATTACAAAGTGTGTAAGAATTTTTATGAGAATGATTGAAATAAAGCTAGAGATGAAAGTCCTAAGAAAGATTAATTAGAGACGTGTTACGAGTATGAGATTAAAGATTACAAAACCCATGAGTGTACCACTCGGCTTAAGGGATAAGGAAAAGGCAAAGACGCCTATAATGATACTCTAAGATATAGTAATGTTGAGTCGGTGGATTTCGGGGATGAATTACCGCATGGACGTAACTTCACCACGTTCATGGCTAGCCATGTTAGCACTTCAAGTACGTCTTATACCAATGAGGACATTTCTAAAAGTGATAACCTTGACAATAAGTCGAATCATTCTAGAGAGTTTGATGGAGATGATGATAATTTTAGTGAGGGATAGTGTGGTCTCCAATACGCATACTTCAAACATTACACCAAGTTGTTAAAAACTACAAAGTAAAATAAAAATTTGACTATTAGGATATTGTCTTTAGAGAAGGAGTTGAAGTGAGACCTCAGTTAGAATCTATTTGAGTGAGGAAATTATTTTGGTGTGTAGGGAAAATAACGACTTGACCAACAAAATGGATAGTCTTACGATATATCTTCAAGCATCATTAGAGATTCTTGAGAAACTTAAAGTCCAAATTTTCCATCTTGAGAAAGATCGCGAACGTGCCCGGGGGTTCAATGTTACTTTAGAGGACACATCCAATAAAGATGGAAAGATATTCCTGGGGCCCGCTTTAGGTTTTAAAATGAGGCATGACATATGTTATGAGGTCACACTCACTTTCAATATCGCACCCGGACTAGTTGCCAAGTTTGTGTCAGATCGTTACGGGCCTCCACCTAACCCACCAACGAGAACTCTTCCTAGGCATTTTAACCAAGGTTAACCCAAAAAAATATATTTTTGTACCCATTGCAAATGAAGAGTTCACCTTAGGGAGTTTTGTTACAAGCTAGGAAGAGTCTCTCACACACATGCTCCCATATATCACTATTGCGACCTAACCAGTCTTAGAAAGTATGAGTTTCTAGTCACTGCTTCTAAAAGTTTAATGAATAAATTTCAAAGGATGTCTATTCCTTTTGAGATCACTTCTAACACAACGACTAGTGCCAACAATGATAAGGGTAAGAAAAGGTTACCACCACTTGGGTACCTAAAAGTGATGAAAAATCTTTGTTGTTCACATTACTCTAAAGGTTCAAGATACTTCATAATGGTATTTCGATAGTGGGTGCCATAGACACATGGATGATGATAAGTCTCATCTTCCCAACCTTGTGGATTGTAAGGAAGGAAAAATCACATGTCGGGATGTGAGTAGGTCTAGCATATTAGGACGACATTGCATAGAGATATTTGATTTCCTAACCAAGACACAATGTTGCATGTTGAATTGTTAAAGGCTAACTTAATAAGCATAAGACAACTTTGTCGTGCTAATTTTGCAATAAAGTTTGATTGATCAGAATGTAACGTTTTTTTATCAATCCATTGAACTTTTTCTACAAGGTTTGAGGACTATGGACAATTTCTACAGTATCATTCCCAAATCATTTTTAATGTGCAATAGTGGTAAGCTCTCCAACATGGAACTTTGGCATCAACGATTAGGTCACGTTGATTTTAAAGATATTGCAAGGTTAATTAAGAAAGACCTAGTTCGTGGCTTTCCATCACTTGGAAAACCAACTTCCTTTGTTTGTGGTCCTTGCCAATAAGGAAAACACATTAAGAGTACCCATTGGAAGTTGCATACTATTACCACCTCACGTGTGTTATAGTTGATACACATGGATCTCATGGTTCCAATGCACACCGAGATCATTGGTGGTATAGAGTACATTTTGGTGATGGTCGATGAATTTTGGAGATATTCCATTATTGGATTTATTAAGGAAAATTCCAATGCTTGTGAGTTCCTGACAACCAAGTGCTGTCTATATCAAAATTGACATAATGTTTCCATCAATATATTATAATGGCATGGAGTTTATCGACATTGGTGTCTATGCATATTGTGATGGTATTGGCATCAAACAGGAGTTTTTGACAGTAGGCACGCCTCAACAAAATAATATTATTGAGAGGAGTAACAGGAATATCCTAGAGATGGCATGATCCACGTTCCTTGGTAGGAACATGCTTATATGATTTAGGGCAGAGTAAATTCACATTACTTTCCACACAATGAATAAGGTTCATCTTCATCCACACGCACTTCATAATCCATATGAGTCGTGGATCAGTAAGAAACCTAACCTAATATATTTATGAGTTTTTGGGAGTCCTTGCTATGTCCTTATAGATAGAGAGCATTTAGAGAAATTCGGTTCTAGAAGCAATGAGGGAATACTTTTAGGATATTCATCGACTAGTAGAGCTAATAGGGTGTATAACCTTCAAAGCTCTAAGGTCATGGAATCGATAAATGTCACGATTAGAGATGATGCACCAAATATGTTTATTGATCGTGATCTTATGTGTGAGAAAAATGCATCCCCTGATGACTACCCCATTATTCCCCACACCACCACGATGGACTCGACTCTTAAAAAAGAGCATCCACCCTCTTTCATTCGAAAGAGTCATAATCCTACTGACGTACTTGGTGATCCCACTCTAGGTGTCCAGACTTGCGTTAAATTAGAGAATGTGGTTAGCTATTTTTCTACACTTCCACAATATAGCCCAAAACTGTGAAGGAATCACTCAAGGATGAGCATTGGATAAGTGATATGTAAGAAGATTTGCATTAACTCTAAAATAACGATTTTTGGGAATTATTCCCCCGACCAAGCGAGACTAATGTGATTGATACCAAGCAGGTGTACAAAAATAAAATGGATGAGAATGGTACGAAATGGATGTCCAGATTTCATTTCTCAACTACATTATTCAGGAGGAGGTTTATGTGGAACAACCAAAGGAGTTTGAGGTATCAAAGAGCCCGGAACATGTATTTTATTTAAAGAAGGCCTTATATGGTTTGAAGCAAGAACCCGGTGCTTGGTACGAAAGGATAACTTCTTATCTCTTAAAACATGGCTTCAAGAGAGGGGGAGTTAATATGATGTTGCTTATTAGGAAATAGGGTGTATCTATCTTGGTTAACCAAGTTTATGTGGACGGCATAGTCTTTGGATCCACATATTCCATACATGCTCGCACTTTTGAGGAGGATATGAAGATATAATTTGAGATGAGTATGGCCAATGAACTTACATTCTTCCTAGGTCTCCAAGTGCGTCAACTCGGTAATGGAAAATTTATATATCAATATAAATATGCTATGGATATAATGAAAATTTTTGGTTTGGAGACCACTAAGGACTCTCACAAACTCATTAGTTCCTTGACAAAGCTTAGTAAAGACACTTTAGGTAAGGACGGAGGGCAAACACTCTATAGGAGTACTTGACCGTGAGCCAAACTGATATCACCTTTACTGTTGGAGTTTGTGCACATTACTAGCCATACCAGAGGAGTCACACTTGCTTTCACTTAAAAGTATTATCAAATACGTGAGTGACACTATTTCTTATGGAATTTGATATTTTTTGATACCGATGATAGTTCGTTAGCATATTTGAATGTCGATTGGTCCAGGGATGTTGATGGTTATAAAAGCACATCAGGTAGATGATTTTACTTTAAAAGTGATCATATCTCACAGTTGAGAAAGAAGAAAAACTCCATTTATTTGTCCACAACGGAGGCCAATAACATAGCCACCGAGAGTTGTTGTACACAAATCTTATGGATGAAGCAAATATTGGAAGATTATGGGACTAACCAAGTCACGATACCCATTTCTTATGATAATAAGAATGCAATCCATATTTCTCATAATCACGTCCAACATTCACGTACGAAGCACATTAGGATTCTTGAGCACTTTATTCATGATCTAGTTGTGGAGAAGTTCATTTCCTTGAGCTTCGTGAGTACCGAACGTTAATTGGTCGACATTTTCGCTAAAACTTTATATGCACTTATATGTCTTTGGATGTTTGTTCCATTGATTAAGTTAGGGGATTGTTTATAGTTTAGGTTGATTTTCATATTGCTATAATTTATACCTACAAATAGATTATATTCTTATGTTTATAAATAAAAAAAGATTGTCTCTTCTTTTGGAAAAAAATTCATAAAAATTCAAAAATATTTTAGTTTGACAATAATTTTTAAAAATTACAAAAAGATTTTGTGTTTTGTTTTTAATCGTATATTGATGCGCATTGAAGTTGTTTGAATCACCATTTCATTCCATCCATTCACATGACTTGATCACGGTGTCATGAGACTTTGATACGTTTTTGTGTGCTTAATGATGCATGTTTAGCCTTGTGTTGTTGTTTGTGGCTTACTACCTTCATGCCCGACTCTTTATATCTCCTTGATTACACATATGCACGAACATTTGGATATTGTAATTTCTTTTCATATATTGAATAGGATGTTATCATCTCAATCATGCTTAATAACGAACCAAATGTACTAGAAACTAATTGTTCATGCAAAAACCATTGTCCGAATTTTTTACGAGAAAATTGATTGATTTATGTTTAAGCAATGGAAAGGGACTATGAAATAAGATCTCTTCTTTTCGTTAAAACCCACCATTGATAAGAGACTAAAAGATGTATTCGGGACACAAAGACAGAGGTGACAAGGCCAAGTTTGTTTCATTTATTCTTCATTAAAATTGAAGAATATGATTCCTTCAAATATTTTGAGAGTTTATACTTAAAATGTGAGATTACGAGGGAGTTATAAGTTCAAGATAAATGGGCTTGTACATTAAAATTCCTTAAAAAACATTAAATAAATTGGAATTATTGATTTCAGAAACATTAAAATTTACGACATTTTTGTATCAGTTGAGTCATTTTCATTTTGTTCAACATTTTATACACCATAGGTTGAATTGAGTTCTTTATTTAAGAGTGTCTCTTTGACTTTATGAACTGTTGCTATGCATGCCTATGTTGAATTTCACGTGCATTAAGTTCACACACCTTTATTCCATTTCCATGATTCGGATGTTTTGTGCTAATCCATAGTGTGATTGCTTGTATTTATATATATATATTATTTTATAGTCAAAAATTTCAAAATTTTAAAAAATGGCTAGTTGGTTTGTTGAAGTTTCATCTCATATGCTTCATTGTCTATCCTTTGTGATGATATTTCAAATTTGAATTCTCATGATGCTACATTTCAGATTTACCTTCTAACCCTTAGTACGTTAGAGACAAAAGGTTGGAGAACATATTAGGGGGGATTTTTGTTATTTAAACTCAATGCATCACGACATTTCCTTTGTTTCATGTGTGTAGGTCTTTTCTGTTTTGTACCGGAATAGCCAAAGGGGAAGATTTATAAGAGAAAAATTTATGATTCCTCATCATGTTTATAGTTTGGCATATTTTACCCACCAATACACAATCATGTACTTTCTCTAACTTCAATTGAAGACAAGTTAGTGACCAGATGAAATCATAGATGATCAAAGAGTTGATTTCATCACTACAATATACGGAGAAGTTATATGAGGTTGATCTCGTATAAACATTACGTTTAGGGGTATTTAATGAGTGTTTGAAACATAAAATATCTTTCAAAAGTTTTTCAAACAAAAAATCATTTTAAGGCATCTCCTTCGAACGGGATATGGAGGGTCATTCGAATGAGTTTATTCAAATAATTGGATATCATCCTTTAAAATGAAACTTCAAATGAGCTTTTTTTCTCCTTGTGATGGAATTTTATTCGATCTCTCATTCGATGTCGTTCAAATGAACGAGTTCCAATTCATTTAAACGATCCTGCAAACAATTATTTTTTACTTGTTTTCAAACAAAATCTATTCAAGTCTATCTCTTGGACATTTTTTCCCTCTTTAAAGAGATACAAACTTCAACTTCTTTGCAAGCCTTTTTTTTTAACTATTTTGTGATAAAAAAAGCTTTGATTTTCCAAATCCAAACCACTTAGATATTTTGTGATCACTTTATCAAACCTTGAAGAACACATCACATGTTCAAATCCATATGGAGTTGATTCTTCATGACTGAAGAATGAAAAAGAGTTTCCTGAGGCTGATCGATGGACAGGCACTTAAGCTTGCTATGGGGCATTGCTATATCTACAGTGTGCTTTGATATCAAGAAAAAAGGAGACATAACTATGAAATCTAGTGGAGCCTAAGTCTATCTGTGTCATTTGTAATACCTTAGTTGTAACAAATCTGAAAAAGGATTTTTCCCAAAAGGGTTTCCTCATATCTCGTGTTGTTGTTTATTTGATTCGATTTAGATTCAATATCTATCATTCTTAGTTTAACCTAATTAATCAAGATAAAATTGGATTTAATTGAATTTGGATTATTTTTTACCTAATTTATTTATTTAACTTTGACCATATAACTGGACCACCCTGTGACACCCCGACTAATTAAATACCGGGTAGCTACTCCTTTATTAAATTAAATAAAAATGCCAAGTTGGCTCAGTTAATAGCATCACTGTCGAAAACATTTTTTTATTATTACTAACCACCTAGTATTTAAAAAGTAAGTTGTCAAATTTTAATTAAAGTCTGATTAACATGCAGTAAAAGATTTAAAGCAAGAATAATATCACCATTCACCATAACGAAATAATAGAATAACCATCACATGATATAAATAAATCCGGAGGAAAAACTCCTCACAACAAATCCCACAACTGAAATAAGTAACGAAATACTGAATACTGAATTAATACATGCCAAAGTCTGAAAAACTGAAATGGAAATGTCTCTAATAGAATTTGGGCAACATGCCCTACAACTGGGGAATACTGAACATGGAATCCAAATGATAGAAGCGTCTAAAAGTAAATCCCTGTAACTTCCACAAACAGCTACAGTTCGTCACCTGTATGAGGATCCTAAGCGTGGTGTCCTTGTGGCTGGGCACCTAAAATGGTTTTTACAAAAAAATAGATTTGAAAGCAAACGGGTCAGAGCCTGAAAGTGGAGAGTATTTTGAAAACAGCAAGTGCTTTAATAACAATTAAAATAATAAATGCAAAATACATGTTAGGACGTGCTCTCACATGATATACTCACCTCTCGTCTAACTTTGCACTCCTAACGTTCCTGTACCCATTCATGTGTTTTCCCCTAACTATCTAGTTCAAAAGGATTTCTAACACTTCTACTCGGTTCACATTTTAACTCCAACCTTAACAATTAAATAGAGAGTTCTACTTTAATTCTCGGATTCCCAATTAGTAATAAAACCATTTATTGATATCTGTCCCCTTTTATCTTTTCATCACGTTACAATAACTATACACATAATTTAACATAGCAGATTCCTTTTCATTTAACCGTATATTATTCGCATCATAAATATACAACCCCGAGACTAAGCTGTGGTGCACACATACTCTGCTATCTATCCCGGTACATCACGTACATAAGGATCACGCATTTCGAATCTCTCAGGAATCGTTCTCAGATAACAACATCACAAACAATGGAGGCGAACACAGTCACATCACATGGGTCACGCACATACCTACGCTCCCATGATCAACAAACTTATTAACATTCCAATAAGTCCTTCTCTGACCTATGTTCATCGAGGTAACCAATCTAAATCCGGGCAACACAAGGATAAGAAGGCCCTAAGCGAACGTAAACCTCCCGTGATAGCAAGTATGGTAGGTATGTCATACACATAAAATTATATGCTAAGCATTCACACATCTTAGATATCACAATATTAATAAAGGTATATTCTACATCCTTATACCATTATTCCAAATTATATATTTTAAGTCTCCCGATAATATAAAAGTTAAACTGTCGACACGTCTCACGTCGTAATTTCTTATACTTAAAACCTATCTCAAATTGATTATTAAGTTCCTATTATTCCCACATATAACATCTTTATTCCTAAGGTCTTTACTTCTGCCCAAACCTCATTTCATCAAATTATTCAAATTTACACTTTTATTCCAAATATTATCTAACTTATCGAATTTCATTAATTTGGAATAATTCCTCAAATTGAATTCTAATTAAGGTCCAAGTTCCATAATCATGCCTACTGGTCTTCCTTAAGTTTAAGGGTATTCATAAGGTCTCCAATAACATTTTCCAAGGGTTACTACCATTAAAATTTAAATAGGGAAAAACTTTACTCATTCTGGGAAGGTCGATCGATCGACCTTTTCCTTAGATCGATCGATCGACTGATGAACATCGATCGATCGAATGCACCAGGTATGGCTACGGACTGTTTCGTTTTGCAGTTTTCAAATCATCCCAAAACATACTTTTAATGCATGAATCTCTAATATAACGTTATAGTATCATCATACAACCATCCTACAACATTAATAACGTTCTAAAACCAATAATTCATCAACCAAGGACTATATATGGATCAATCTTCATCAAGAACCCTAGTTTTCTAATTCTTTCAAGAACATTCATAAACCTCTTCTTAAATCTGTTTTTAAATCATCAAGGGTCATAATTTTGAATTCATAATTCGTCCAGATTGTTACTACATGCAGTCCCTAACATAATTCATTGATTTTAACTTCCTATTCATGGGTCTATATCATTTTCCAAGATCAATTTCGATAATTCCTAAACATGGAAAAGCATAGCATTAAATCAATTGTAATTAAACCACTTGCCTCTAATCTTTCTCTGGATTTGAGGATGAATCTTGAAGGCTGAATTGCCTTCTCTCTCTCTCTGCATAATTCTCCTCTTTATCTCCCTCTCTAAGCTTTCTTCTCCAATGGCTATGGTGGCTAGGGTTTGTTTTGGGAAAAATTAGAAACCTAATTCTAATAACCTACGTAGCCTATTAGGTTAAAATGAGTTGGTTAGTGGTTTAGTGGGTCAAATCCACATCAGATATAATTTACTAATTTTCGTCACTTTTAATTCTCAAAAATGCAAAATTACCAAACTACCCCTATATGTTGCCGGTATGGCCTAAAAATACCCCAGGACCCAAACTAAACCCCCGACTAGTGTTTTCTAACTATCTCGACCCTTCCGGACGCGTTGGCGCAATCAAAACGACCATACGGTTAATAGAATTTAATTTCACTTTTATAATTAAAATAATTATATCCTGACGCGACTGTCTCACGCGTCCCAATAAAATGTCCAAATTGCCGTATATCTATCTCACGACAAATTTCATAATTCAATATTCATATATCATCATATATACTCAATATAGTCAAATACCAACTCACATCTCGCTAGTATTTTATCCGGATTAATTCCCAATTAATTAATTAATCCCAAAAATAAATATCGCCAAAAATACGGGGTATTACATACTTCCCCCTAATAACAGAATTTCGTCCCGAAATTCGGAACTAGAAAGTACCTGATTAAAAAAACTCTGGATAACGTTCGCGCATCTCATCCTCGCGTTCCCATGTGGACTCCTCGACATTGTGATGTCGCCACTGAACACGCACTAACGGAACTATCTTTGACAGCAACTTCCTCTCACTTCGGTCCAAAATAGCAATCGGCCCCTCCTCGTAGGAGCTATCAGGATGTAGATCAATCTCCTCCAAAGCGATGTGAGAATGAGCCAAATCGTCTCTGAGATATTTCCTTAGCGAGGAAATATAAAACACATCGTGAATCCGGTGTAAATGCTCCAGTAACCCGAGTCTATACGCAACTGGTCCAATTCGCTCAATAATAGGAAATGGCCCCACATACCTTGGTGCCAACTTCCCCTTCTTCCCGAAACACATAATCCCCTTCATAGGAGATACTCTGAGCAAAACCTGGTCCCCTACTTGGAACTCCCTGAAAGATCTCTTCGCATCAGCATAACTAATTTGTCGGTCTTGAGCTACCCGAATGCGACTCCGAATCAACTCAATCCTTGCCGAAGTATCCTGAATCACTTCCGGCCCAAGTAGTTTGTTATCCCCCACCTCCAACCAACATGCTGGGGAACGACAAGGCCTACCGTACAACACCTCAAACGGAGCCATGACAATAGTGAACTGGTAGGAGTTATTATAAGCAAACTCTACCAGTGGAAGGTATTGCTCCCATCCACCTCCAAAGTCAATAATGCACATGCGTAGCATGTCCTCCAACATCTGATTTGTGCGCTCGGTCTTCCCATCGGTCTGCGGATGATAAGCCATAATCAACCGCAATTCCGTGCCCATGGCCTCCTGAAAACTCTCCCAAAACCGCGAAACAAATATCTTGTCTCTGTCAGACACGATATTTAGGGGCACACCGTGAAGTCTCACAATCTCTGAAATGAAGAGCTGGGCATACTGTCCCGTAGTGTAGTTAGTCCTTACGGGTAAAAAGTGAGCGACTTTGGACAACCTGTCCATAATTACCCAAACGGAGTCCTGACCCCTCTGCGACGTAGGCAACCCCGTGATAATGTCCATGGATATGCTCTCCCACATCCACCTCGGAACCTCCAACGGCTGTAGAAGTCCTGTCGGTATCTGATAATCCACTTTTACTAGCTGACAAGTGGCGCATTTCGAAACAAACACAGCGATATCTCTCTTCATACCGCTCCACCAATACTGGCGTCTCATGTCTTGGTACATTTTGTCCCCTCCGGGATGTACCGCGAACCGTGAGCCGTGCGACTCTGCCATCACCTCGTGTTGCAATTCCTCCTCTTTCGGAACCACCAATCTCCCATTGAAGCGTAATCCCCCGTCTGAGTCAACGGTATAGGACTCGGCTCCCTCTGCTAGTAATCGAACTATTTGCTCCTGATAGAACGAGTCATTAGCCTGTGCCCGTACAACCTTCGTGACAATCTGCGGTGTAACGGTCATCACAGACCTGAAAGATCGGGCCACTGCATCCTGGTGTCCCAACTCCTTCCACTTTGCCTTCCACACCCCTGCCACCTCATCTGCTGGCCAACGGCTCAATGCGTTTGCTACCATGTTAGCCTTACCCGGGTGATACTGGATATCGAACTGGTAGTCCTTCACAAACTCAAGCCACCTCCTCTACCGCATCTTCAACTCCTTCTGCGTGAACAGGTACTGTAGGGACTTATGGTCCGTGAACAATTGGAACTTCTCCCCCAAAAAATAGTGCCTCCAAATCCGTAGGGCAAATACCACTGCCGCCATCTCCAAATCATGCGTAGGGTAATTCTTCTCATGAGGCTTAAGCTTACGGGAAGCATAAGCTATGGCCTGTCTCTCCTGCTGCAATACACCTCCAAGTCCTTGCAAAGATGCATCGGTGTAAACCAAATACTCAACTCCCGGTCTCGGCAATGCTAACACAGGTGCTGAGGTCAATTTGTCCTTTAACTCATCAAATGCCAACTGACAGGCATCACTCCAAATGAACGGCACACCTTTACGAGTCAGATGTGTCAAAGAACCTGCTATTTTCAAAAATCCCCGAATGAACCTCATGTAGTATCCTGCTAGGCCCAAGAAACTACGAATCTCAGTCGGTGTCGTGGGCTGTCCCCACTCCCTCACCGCGAATACCTTCCCCGGATCAACAGATATCCCCCGGTCGGAAATAATGTGTCCCAAAAACTGGACCTCCTTCAACCAAAACCCGTACTTCTCAAACTTTGCATACAGTTCGTTCTGACGCAGCGTCTGCAAAACCTACCTCAAATGTTCGGCGTGCTCCTCCTCTGTCTGGGAGTAAACCAGAATATCATCAATGAAGACAATGACAAACTGATCAAGGAACTCTCTGAACACCCTATTCATCAAGTCCATAAACACTGCTGGAGCGTTGGTCAAACCAAAAGGCATAACACGAAACTCGTAAGAACCATATCTCGTTAAGAACGCAGTCTTCGAGACATCCTCCTCCCTGATACGCAACTGATGGTATCCCAATCTCAAATCAATCTTCGAGAAGAAAGAAGCTCCTCTCAACTGGTCAAATAGGTCATCGATTCGAGGAAACGGATACTTATTCCGTATCGTGACCTTGTTCAACTCCCGGTAGTCCACACACAATCTTAGTGAACTGTCCCTCTTCTTCACAAACAAAATTGGAGCGCCCCAGGGTGAGGTACTCCTACGAATAAAGCCCTGACCTAACAGCTGCTCTATCTGATCTCGTAGCTCTCGCATCTCTGTCGGAGCCATACGGTACGGTGCGCGTGCTATAGGTCTCGTATCTGGCAATAGGTCTATAACAAAGTCTATCTCTCGACTGGGGGGTAGGCCTGGTATCTCCTGAAACACATCCGAATACTCCCTGATAACTGGGATCGAATATAAAGGAATCACAACCTCCTTAGAGGTATCCTCATCTATGTAATACATATGAGCGGTCGAACCTCCCTCTGGGCGAGGCATCGCCACTACAAACATCTCTTTCCCCGGAATGGCAAAAATAATGCTCCCGCTGAAGCAATCAATCATGGCCCTATAATCTACGAGCCAATCCATACCGATAATCATATCGTGCACATGCATATCTAATACCAACATGTCTGCAGGTAATACCAAACCACCAATCTCTACCCCCACTCGCCGGCATATAAAGAATATAAGTGATCCATTCCCCAATGGTGAGTCGACACACGTCACTGTGCTCTCTGCTGTGGCTAACAACCCTAAAGCCTTCGCGAAATGTGTAGCTATAAAACAATGTGTAGCCCTCGTTTTAAACAATACCCGACCCATAGTGCCATGGATAGGAAACGTACCCTCAATCGCGGGCGGTGCCTGTGGAACTGCTGCCAGGTGGACGTTATAGACACGTCCATACTGTAGCTGCCCCTGCTGAGCTGGGACTGCTGGAATGGGTGGCATGCTTCCATCTGTGGCGGTGCGGGGAGAGCGACAGGAAACATAGGCCTCTACGGCTCCTGGCGAGCACCCTGCTGCTGCTACTGTGGGGCCCTGCCCCTATCAGGACAATCCTGTCGTTTATGGCCAATCTTGACAGAAACATAACACTTCCCTGGGAAGTTCCCTCCTCTCTGACCCTGCTGTCCCCAGCCCTGGTGGCCGTTACCGTTCCTCCCTTAGCCCTGCTGGCCCTGCTGAAACTGCTGCCCATTCTGCCCCTGTTGGTCCTAATGGCCGTTTGGACCCTAATGGCCCTGACGGAAACCTCCCTGTTCGTGCCTGTAATTCCCTGATCTGAACCTCTTCTGATCCCCCTGCTGGGAACCCTGCTCACCCTGTCTCTGCCCCTGAACAGATTGTGCCCCACCGGTACCATGTCCTCCAGTCCTGCCCTGATGGCTAGACTCTCCCGATCTCTTGCCCTCAGCCATATGAAAGCGGTGATCCTGGCAGTGTAACAAAGCAGCGTTAACCACATCAGAATAAGTGGCCAATGAAAGGTTCCCTAACAGATGCTGACGGATCCTCCATGTCAACCCGTCGGTGAATTTCTTAATCTTCTTCTTTTCTGTCGGTATCTCATCCGGAACGATATTCAACAGATTCATGAACTCGGCCTCATACTCGGCCACGGTCTTACCCTTTTTCTTCAGATTCATCAGTTTCCTCCTCATTTCCGTGTGAACAGCTGACGGAAAGTACTTGCGGTCGAACCGCACCCAAAAGTCCTGAATAGTGAGAGTATCCCTCTCCTCCACGGTGGTAATAGACTCCCACCACTGCAGTGCAGATCCAACTAGCTTGAAAGCAGCTAGCACCTGCTTCTGAACGTCCGTGCACTCATACATCCTCAAGTGCCTCTGCATATCCTTCCTCCACTGGCTCGAGACTACCACATCTGAGCTACCTGCAAACTTTGGCGGATGCGCTTTCTGAAAAGCGTCACATACACGTTCCCAAGCAGACGAAAATGCATTTCCCTGTACTGGCGCGGCAACCGGCGCCTGAGGCGGTGCCTGCTGAACTACGACAATTACGGCATTTACCGCTTGGGCTACAATGGCTGCAACCTCAGCAGTGTTCATCACGCCCTGAACTGGAGCGGGCTGGGGTTCTGGCGTTGCATCCCTGGGAACTCGTCGTGCACGTCGTGGAGGCATCTGAAATAAGAATAAAGTTTATAAGTTCACAGTTTATAAACTTAAAATAACTGAAGAACGAAGTATACACAAAAAGAGTACAACAGTCCTAAAATATAGGGCTCTATATCAAAGAAAACTTAGCGGAAACATAATAGCCGTACAGATCCTAAAGGACACTAGAACCTGATGCTCTAATACCACCTGTGACACCCCGACTAATTAAATACCGGGTAGCTACTCCTTTATTAAATTAAATAAAAATGCCAAGTTGGCTCAGTTAATAGCATCACTGTCGAAAACATTTTTTTATTATTACTAACCACCTAGTATTTAAAAAGTAAGTTGTCAAATTTTAATTAAAGTCTAATTAACCTGCAGTAAAAGATTTAAAGCAAGAATAATATCACCATTCACCATAACGAAATAATAGAATAACTATCACATGATATAAATAAATCCGTAGGAAAAACTCCTCACAACAAATCCCACAACTGAAATAAGTAACGAAATACTGAATACTGAATTAATACATGCCAAAGTCTGAAAAACTGAAATGGAAATGTCTCTAATAGAATTTGGGCAACATGCCCTACAACTGGGGAATACTGAACATGGAATCCAAATGATAGAAGCATCTAAAAGCAAATCCCTGTAACTTCCACAAATAGCTACAGCTCGTCACCTGTATGAGGATCCTAAGCGTGGTGTCCTTGTGGCTGGGCACCTAAAATGGTTTTTACAAAAAAATAGATTTGAAAGCAAACGGGTCAGAGCCTGAAAGTGGAGAGTATTTTGAAAACAGCAAGTGCTTTAATAACAATTAAAACAATAAATGCAAAATACATGTTAGGACGTGCTCTCACATGAGATACTCACCTCTCGTCTAACTGTGCACTCCTAACGTTCCTGTACCCATTCATGTGTTTTCCCCTAACTATCTAGTTCAAAAGGATTTCTAACACTTCTACTCTGTTCACATTTTAACTCCAACCTTAACAATTAAATAGAGAGTTCTACTTTAATTCTCGGATTCCCAATTAGTAATAAAACCATTTATTGATATCTGTCCCCTTTTATCTTTTCATCACGTTACAATAACTATACACATAATTTAACATAGCAGATTCCTTTTCATTTAACCGTATATTATTCGCATCATAAATATACAACCCCGAGACTAAGCTGTGGTGCACACATACTCTGCTATCTATCCCGGTACATCACGTACATAAGGATCACGCATTCCGAATCTCTCAGGAATCGTTCTCAGATAACAACATCACAAACAATGGAGGCGAACACAGTCACATCACATGGGTCACGCACATACCTACGCTCCCACGATCAACAAACTTATTAACATCCCAATAAGCCCTTCTCTGACCTATGTTCATCAAGGTAACCAATCTAAATCCGGGCAACACAAGGATAAGAAGGCCCTAAGCGAACGCAAACCTCCCGTGATAGCAAGTATGGTAGGTATGTCATACACATAAAATTATATGCTAAGCATTCACACATCTTAGATATCACAATATTAATAAAGGTATACTCTACATCCTTATACCATTATTCCAAATTATATATTTTAAGTCTCCCGATAATATAAAAGTTAAACTTTCGACACGTCTCACGTCGTAGTTTCTTATACTTAAAACCAATCTCAAATAGATTATTAAGTTCCTATTATTCCCACATATAACATCTTTATTCCTAAGGTCTTTACTTCTGCCCAAACCTCATTTCATCAAATCATTCAAATTTACACTTTTATTCCAAATATTATCTCACTTATCGAATTTCATTAATTTGGAATAATTCCTCAAATTAAATTCTAATTAAGGTCCAAGTTCCATAATCATGCCTACTGGTCTTCCTTAAGTTTAAGGGTATTCATAAGGTCTTCAATAACATTTTCCAAGGCTTACTACCATTAAAATTTAAATAAGGAAAAACTTTACTCATTCTGGGAAGGTCGATCGATCGACCTTTTCCTTCGATCGATCTATGGTGGTCGATCGATCGACTGATGAACATCGATCGATCGAATGCACCAGGTATGGCTACGGACTGCTTCGTTTTGCAGTTTTCAAATCATCCCAAAACATACTTTTAATGCATGCATCTCTAATATAATGTTATAGTATCATCATGAAACCATCCTACAACATTAATAACGTTCTAAAACCAATAATTCATCAACCAAGGACTATATATGGATCAATCTTCATCAAGAACCCTAGTTTTCTAATTCTTTCAAGAACATTCATAAACCTCTTCTTAAATCTGTTTTTAAATCATCAAGGGTCGTAATTTTGAATTCATAATTCGTCCAGATTGTTACTACATGCAGTCCCTAACATAATTCATAGATTTTAACTTCCAATTCATGGGTCTATATCATCTTCCAAGATCAATTTCGATAATTCCTAAACATGGAAAAGCATAGCATTAAATCAATTGTAATTAAACCACTTGCCTATAATCTTTCTCTAGATTTGAGGATGAATCTTGAAGGCTTAATTGCCTTCTCTCTCTCTCTGCAAAATTCTCCTCTTTCTCTCCCTCTCTAAGCTTTCTTCTCCAATGGCTATGGTGGCTAGAGTTTGTTTTGGGAAAAATTAGAAACCTAATTCTAATAACCTACGTAGCCTATTAGGTTAAAATGAGTTGGTTAGTGGTTTAGTGGGTCAAATCCACATAAGATATAATTTACTAATTTTCGTCACTTTTAATTCTCAAAAATGCAAAATTACCAAACTACCCCTATATGTTGCCGGTATGGCCTAAAATTACCCCAGGACCCAAACTAAACCCCCGGCTAGTATTTTCTGACTATCTCGACCCTTCCGGACGCGTTGGCGCACTCAAAACGAACATACGGTTAATAGAATTTAATTTCACTTTTATAATTAAAATAATTATATCCTGACGTGACTGTCTCACGCGTCCCAGTAAAATGTCCAAATTGCCGTATATCAATCTCACGACAAATTTCATAATTCAATATTCATATATCATCATATATACTCAATATAGTCAAATACCAACTCACACCTCGCTAGTATTTTATCCGGATTAATTCCCAATTAATTCTCATTTAATTAATTAATCCCAAAAATAAATATCGCCAAAAATACGGGGTATTACACACCCTACACGTTTTTCACTGGATACACTATCTATTGGGTGAGAGGTTTATGCTATTTTTTTATCATAAGAGTTTTCAGTATTTGTTCACTCAGAGGAATTTGAACATGAGAAAGAGGAGATGCTTGGAGTTTGTGAAAGACTACAACTTTTTAATTTAACACCAGTCGAGGAACATGAATATGGAAGCAGATACTTTGAGTTATACATGGACCATCATTTTGGCAATTTTGTGAGCAGAGCATGAGGATGAGTTACCTGATTTTGGGGTGTAGAGGTGGAGTACATTGCATGACATGGATTTATCAGAGGAGGTTTTTCAACTCATTTTATTAAGAGAAGGTGTGAGAGATCTCATTTGGAGGGGTTTCCTCTTAATCAATCAACTAGAAAGGGGGATTGAGATTCCAGAAATGTTTAGTGGTGCCAAAGAGTCTTGGGTTACGGAGGGCAGTTTTGGTTGAGACACATGGTTTGCGATTCATGGTGCATCCAGGAGGGGCAAGATGTTCCATGACATGATGAAATTGTATTGGTGGGCTGGTATAAATAGGGATATATTCGAGTTTGTTCTTAGGTATGCCACCTATCAACTAGTAAAGGTAGAGCACCAGAGACTGACAGGGGAGTTCCAACCATTAGAGATTTCCATGTGGAAGTGGGAGAGCATCTCCATGGATTTCATTATGGGATTGATGAGGTCCTAGAGGGCCCCTGATTCTGTTTAGGTCGTCATTGATAGATTGATGAAAGAGGCTCATTTCCTTCCAGTGCAGAAAAATATTACCATAGATCAGTATGCTAGACTTTTCACTACGGAGATTGTGCATCATCATGGTGTACCACTTGATATTATGTTCGACGGGGACACTAAATTTGTTTCTCAACTTTTTAGGATGCTTTGGCCATGTAGATGAACTTTAGGACTACGCTTTACCCTCATCCAGATTGTCAGAGTGAACTAGATTCTGGAGGACATGCTTCGGGCTCATGTGTTGGATCTCAAGGCGAGTTGGGATCAGTACTTGCCAATTGTAGAGTTTTCTTACAAAAATAGTCATCATCAAACTATTGGTATGGCACCCTACGAGGTACTGTATGGGTGACCCTGATATTTGCCAAGCTGTTAGTTAAAGTTAGGGGAGTACGGGATGTTTGGTCTAGACATCATACGGGATACCTCAGAGAAGGTGTCCCTCATCTGGGCACGTTAACAAGAGGAACATAAGTTAGAGTTTCAGGTAGGGGATCAAGTGATACTAGAGGTCTCCCCAATAAAGGGATTTTTGATATTTAGATCCAAGGGGAAGTTGTCTCCCTAATATATAGGCATCTTCATAATAATGAATATGGTGGAACTGGTTGTTTATAATTTGACCTTACTCGATCATCTTTAGTGGGTACAGGATGTTTTCCATGTGTCTATGTGTAATACCCCGTACTTTTTGGCTATATTTATTTTTGGGATTAATTAATTAAATGCGTATTAATTGGAAATTAATCCGGGTTATAAATACTAATATGATGCAAATTGGTATTTGATTATGTACATATATGATTATATATGTATTTAGTATTATAAAATTTGTCGTGGGATTTATATACGGCAATTTGGAAATTTTGTTGAGACGCGTGGGACCGCCGCGTCACGGTATAATATTTTGATATTAAAAGTGAATTTAAAATCTATAATCCGTATGGTCGTTTTGAGTGCGCCAACGCGTCCGGAAGGGTCGAGATAGTCAGAAAACACTAGCCGGGGGTATAGTTTGGGTCCCGGGGTATCTTTAGGCCATTCCGGCACCATAAAGGGTATTTTAGTAATTTGGTATTTTTGGGTAATTAAAAGTGACGAAAATTGAGAGTTGTAATCTGATAAGGATTGACCCCAACCAAGCCTTATTAACCCAACTAGCTACGGAGGTTTATCAAATTAGGTTTTCATAAGTTTCCCCAAAGCAAACCCTAGCCACCATAGCCTTTTGGAGAAGAAAGCTTGGAGAAGGAGAGAGAGAGAGGAATTCTGCAGAAATTCGACACCAAATCCACACCAAATTCAGAAATCAAACCAAGGCAAGTGACTTTATTTCATTTAAATTCGAAGAATGTCTTTTCCATGTTAGAAATTGAAGAATCTTGATTGTTCTTGAAAGATTAAAAGAAAACCCATGATATTTGAAGTTATTATTGAATGTTGGGATAGGTTTGCATGTAGAAACATTGTTGGGAGGTTTAATTTCGGAGACTTCATATCTAGGTGATGCAATAAACGAATTAAAATCTGGGAATTTATGATGAGAAAAAGTTAGGGTTTATGTTCTTGAAGAAAATTGGGAATTAATTGTGATTTAATGATGTTTAGATGATATCAAACCCTTTAATGATGTTAGTATAGCCCCTTAACATGTTTGAGGATGATTAGAGAACTCAATATATTGTGGGAACGAATTTTAGAAGAGGTTTGAGGAGTAAAAATGGTGAAAAACGATTTTTGGGAAGTTCTGGGCCGAAACTGGCATCTCGTTAGAAGCAGCCCCAGGTCGTTCGAACGAACTCGTTCGAACGAGCTTCTAACGAGTTGACCAGTCGTTATTAACGAGTAGGATTTTCGTTCGATATCTCGTTCGAACGAGATATCGTTAGAAGAGTCAGTTCGTTCGAACGAACTGGGATCTCGTTCGAACAGCCTCGTTCGAACGAGACTTCTAACGACCTGACAGTCCAAACTCGTTCGAAGCCTCGTTCGAACGAGACTTCTAACGAGTTGACAGTTTGGTCCTTTTTGGACTGTTTTGACTTTTGGAGTCCCGGAAACTGGTTCAAGGGTAGAGTTAGCATTCCTTTGATGATATAGTGATTGATTTGGGACTTTTGGGTTATTGAGATGAGTAAATCATACACTAGAGTTATATTCAATGAACCGTTTGGGTTGAGACGTGAGTGTCTTCTACGATGTGAGGATAAATTATGGCACGTATAATTATGAACCGGAATAAAATAAGTTGTGATAATTATAATTAGTACGATAGTGCAATATGTACTACGAATATAATATGATATTACTAAGATGTGTGTTTACTTAGTATTGATATATGGATTGTATGTATGACATACCTACCATACTTGCTATCACGGGAGGTTTCGTTCGCTTAGGACCCTCTAATCCTTGTGAGCCTACGGGGGGGATATAGACTGGTACCTTGATGAACATAGGTCATAGAAAGACTTATTGTGATATTAATAAGTCCGCTGACCATGGGAGCGTAGGTATGTGCGTGACCCATGTGATGGTGACTATGTTCGCCTCCACTATTTGTGATTTGTGTTATCTGAACTATTCCTGAGAGATTCGGAATATGTGATCCTTATGTACGTGATGTACCGGGATGGATAGCAGAGTATGTGTGCACCATAGCTTAGATTGCGGGGTGCTTGTATCGTATATTTATGATGTGAATAATATACATTAAATTTATGGAAATCCTCATGTTAATGTTGTAAAAATATTCCGGTATTGTTTCGAGATATATAATGAGTTAGCTGATAGTTATATCAATGGCATAGTTAGTAACTGAGTTTACGTTAAACCTCTATTAAATTACGAGCGTTGTTATGTTAAATTAACCGAGTAAAATGGGTAGAACCTTTGGTTGTCTAGCTAGTTTACGTTGTCACTTAGCTAGTGGAAAGGGTAGTTATAGATGGGTACTTACGTTAGGAGTGCACAGTTAGTCGAGAGGTGAGAATTTAATGTGAGTGCACGTCCTAACATGTACTTTGCATTTAATGTTTTAAATGTTTTTAAAGCACTTGCAGGTTTTTAAAATGACTTCCACTTTCGGGCTCTGACCCATTTGCTTCCAATTATATATTTTTGTAAAACCATTTTAGGTGCCCAGCCACAAGGACACCAAGCATAGGATTCTCATTCAGGTGACGAGCTGTAGCTGTTTGTGGAAGCTACAGGGATTTGCATGTAGACGCTTCTCTCATTTGGATTCCAGTCTCAGCATTTATCAGTTGTAGGGCATGTTGCCCAATTCTATTAGACATTTTTACATTTCAGTTTTCAGACTCTAGCATGTATTGCTCAGTATTCAGTTTTAGTTATTTATTTCAGTTTACTTATCAGTTGTGGGATTTGTATTGAGGAGTTTTTCCTCCAGGTTTTATTTACATTTTGTGATGGTTATTCGTTTCACTTCAGTATGGTGAATGGTGTTATTTATTTCTTCATTACTTTTGTTGCATGTTAATCAGATTTAATAAAATTTGGCACTTACTTTTTAAATACTAGGTGGTTAGTAATCTTTAAAATGTTTTCGACAGTGATGCTATTAACTGAGCCAACTTGGCATTTTGAATTAATTTTATAAAGGAGTAGCTACCCGGTGTTTAATTAGTCGGGGTGTCACAGGTGGTATCAGAGCATCAGGTTCTAGTGCCCTTTAGGATCTGTACGGCTATTATGTTTCCGCTACGTTTTCTTTGATATAGAGCCCTATATTTTAGGACTGTTGTACTCTTATTGTGTATACTTCGTTCTTCAGCTATGTTAAGTTTATAAACCGTGAACTTATAAACTTTGTTCTTATTTCAGATGCCTCCACGACGTGCACGACGAGTTCCCAGGAATGCTACGCCCGAACCACAGCCCGCTCCAGTTCAGGGCATGTTGAACGCCGCTGAGGTTGCTGCTATAGTAGCCCAAGCGGTAAATGCCGCGATTGCCGTGATTCAGCAGGCACCACCTCAGGCGCCGGTTGCCGCGCCAGTTCAGGTTAATGCATTCCCGTCTGCTTGGGAGCGTGTACGTGACGCTTTTCAGAAAGCGCATCCGCCAGAGTTTGCAGGTAGCTCAGACGTGGTAGTCTCGAGCTAATGGAGGAAGGACATACAGAGGCATTTGAGGATGCATGAGTGCACTGACGTCCAGAAACAGGTGCTAGCTACTTTCAAGCTAGTGGGATCTGCATTACAGTGGTGGGAGTCTATTACCACCGCGGAGGAGAGGGATACCCTCACGATACAGGAGTTCTGGGTGCGGTTCGACCGCAAGTACTTTCCGTCTGCAGTTCATACAGAGATGAGGAGGAAGCTGATGAGTTTGAAGCAGGAGGGCAAGACAGTGGCCGAATATGAGGCCGAGTTCACTAACCTGTTGAATATCGTTCCAGACGAGATTCCAACAGAGAAGAAGAAGATAGAGAAGTTCACTGATGGGTTGAATTGGAGAATCCGACAGCATCTGCTTGGGAACCTATCGTTGGCCACGTATTCTGATGTGGTTAACGCTGCATTACTACACTGCTAGGACCACCGTTTTCATATGGCCGAGGGCAAGCGGTCAGGGGAGTCTAGCCATCAGGTCAGGACTGGAGGGCATGGTGCCAGCGGGGCACAAACCGGTCAGGGGCAGAGACAGACTGAGCAGGGTACCCAGCAGGGGGACAATAAGAGGTTCCGGTCAGGGAACTACAGGCAGGGACAGGGAGGTTTCCGCCAGGGCCATCAGGGTCCAAACGGCCATCAGGGCCAACAGGGGCAGAATGGGCAACAATTTCATCAGGGCCAGCAGGGCCAAGGGAGGAATGGTAACGGCCACCAGGGCCGGGGACAGCAGGGGCAGAGGGGAGGGAACTTCCCAGGGAAGTGCTTTACTTGTGGCAAGACTGGCCATAAGAAGCAGGATTGTCCTGATAGGGGCAGGGCCCCACAGCAGCAGCAGCAGGGTGCTCGCCAGGAGCCACAGAGACCTATGTTTCCCGCCGCTCTTCCTACACCGCCACAGATGGCAGCATTGCCACCCATTCCAGCAGTCCCAGCTCAGCAGGGGCAGCTACAGTATGGACGTGTCTACAACGTTCACCAGGCTGCAGTTCCACAGGCACCGCCCGCGATCGAGGGTACGTTTCCTATCCATGGCACTATGGGTCGGGTGTTATTTGATACGGGTGCTACACACTGTTTTATTGCTACACACTTCGCGAAAGCTTTAGGATTGTTAGCTACGGCAGAGAGCACAGTGACGTGTGTCGACTCACCATTAGGGAGTGGGTCACTTATTTTCTTTATATGCCGGGGAGTGGGGGTAGAGGTTGGTGGTTTGGTATTACCTGCGGACATGTTAGTGTTAGACATGCATGTTCACGATGTGATCATCGGTATGGATTGGCTCGTAGCATATAGAGCCATGATTGATTGCTTCAGCGGGAGCATTGTTTTTGCCATTCCGGGGCAGGAGATGTTTATAGTGGCGATGCCTCGCCCAGAGGGAGGATCGACCGCTCATCTGTATTACATAGAGGAGGATACCTCTAAGGAGGTTGTGATTCCTTTGGATTCAATCCCGGTTGTCAGGGAGTATTCAGATGTGTTTCAGGAGATACCAGGCTTACCACCCAGTCGAGAGATAGATTTCGTTATTGATTTGCTACCGGGTACGAGACCTATAGCACGTGCACCGTACCGTATGGCTCCAGCTGAAATGCGAGAATTACGGGATCAGATAGAGCAGCTGTTAGGGCAGGGCTTTATTCGCAGGAGTACCTCACCTTGGGGCGCTCCAGTTTTGTTTGTGAAGAAGAGGGATGGTTCACTGAGATTGTGCGTGGACTACCGAGAGTTGAATAAGGTCACGATACGGAATAAGTATCCGTTGCCTCGAATCGATGACTTATTCGACCAGTTGAGAGGAGCTTCTTTCTTCTCGAAGATTGACTTGAGGTCGGGATACCATCAGTTGCGTATCAGGGAGGAGGATGTCTCGAAGACTGCGTTTTTGTCGAGATATGGTTCTTATGAATTTTGGGTTATGCCTTTCGGCTTGACCAACGCTCCAGCAGTGTTTATGGACTTGATGAACAGGGTGTTCAGAGATTTCCTCGATCATTTTGTCATTGTCTTCATTGATGACATTCTGGTCTACTCTCAGACAGAGGAGGAGCACGCCGAGCATTTGAGGCAGGTTTTGCAGACACTTCGTCAGAACGAGCTGTATGCAAAATATGAGAAGTGCGGGTTTTGGCTGAAGGAGGTCCAATTCTTGGGTCACATTATTTCCGACCAGGGAATATCTGTCGATCCGGGGATGGTGTCAGCGGTGAGGGAGTGGGGACAGCCCACGACACCAACAGAGATTCGTAGTTTCTTGGGTCTAGCAGGATACTACAGGAGGTTTATTCGGGGTTTCTCAGAGATAGCAGGTCCTTTGACACATCTTACTCGTAAGGGTGTGCCATATATCTGGAGTGATGCCTGTCAGTTGGCATTCGATGAGTTGAAGGACAAATTGACCTCAGCACCTGTGTTAGCATTGCCGAGACCGGGAGTTGAGTATTTGGTTTACACCGATGCGTCTTTGCAAGGGCTTGGAGGTGTTTTGCAGCAGGAGAGACAGGCCATAGCTTATGCATCCCGTAAGCTTAAGCCTCATGAGAAGAATTACCCCACACATGATTTGGAGTTAGCGGCAGTGGTATTTGCCTTACGGATTTGGAGGCACTATCTTTTGGGGGAGAAATTTCAGCTGTTCACGGACCACAAGTCACTACAGTATCTGTTCACGCAAAAGGAACTGAATATGCGGCAGCGTAGGTGGCTTGAATTTGTGAAGGACTACCAGTTCGACATCCAGTACCACCCGGGTAAGGCTAACGTAGTAGCAGACGCGTTGAGCCGTAGGCCAGCAGATGAGGTGGCAGAGGTGTGGAAAGCTAAGTGGAAGGAATTGGGACACCAAGATGCAGTGGCCCGATCTTTCATGTCTGTGATGACCGTTACCCCGCAGATTGTCACAAAGGTAGTACGGGCACAGGCTAATGACACGTTCTGTCAGGAGCAGATAGTCCGATTGCTAGCAGAGGGAGCCGAGTCCTATACCGTTAGCTCAGACGAGGGATTGCGCTTCAATGGGAGGTTGGTAGTTCCGGAAGGGGAAGAACTGCGGCACGATGTTATGGCTGAGTCGCACGGCTCACGGTTCGCGGTACATCCCGGAGGGGACAAAATGTACCAAGACATGAGACGGCAGTATTGGTGGAGCGGTATGAAGAGAGATATCGCTGAGTTTGTCTCGAAATGCGCCACTTGTCAGCTTGTAAAAGTGGATCATCAAAGACCAACAGGATTGCTACAGCCATTGGAGGTTCTGGTGTGGATGTGGGAGAGCATATCCATGGACTTTATCACGGGGTTGCCTACGTCGCAGAGGGGCCACGACTCCGTTTGGGTAATTGTGGACAGGTTGTCCAAGGTCGCTCACTTTTTACCCGTTAAGACTGATTACACTGCGGGTCAGTATGCCCAGCTCTTCATTTCAGAGATTGTGAGACTTCACGGTGTGCCCCTGAATATCGTGTCTGACAGAGACAAGATATTTTTTTCGAGGTTTTGGGAGAGTTTCCAGGAGGCCATGGGCACGGAATTGCGGTTAAGTATGGCTTATCATCCGCAGACTGATGGGCAGACCGAGCGCACCAATCAGATGTTGGAAGACATGCTACGCATGTGTATTATTGACTTCGGGGGTGGATGGGAGCAGTATCTTCCACTGGTGGAGTTTGCTTACAATAACTCCTATCAGTTCACGATTGGCATGGCTCCGTTTGAGGCATTATACGGTAGGCCTTGTCGTTCCCCAGCATGTTGGTTGGAGGTGGGGGACAACAAACTACTTGGGCCGGAAGTGATTCATGATACTTCGGCAAGGATTGAGTTGATTCGGAGTCGCATTTGGGTAGCTCAAGACAGGCAGAAGAGTTATGCTGATGCGGAGAGATTTTTCAGGGAATTCCAAGTGGGGGACCAGGTTTTGCTCAGGATATCTCCGGTGAAGGGGATTATGCGATTCGGGAAGAAGGGGAAATTGGCACCGAGGTATGTGGGGCCGTTTCCTATTATTGAGCGAATCGGACCGGTTGCGTATAGACTCGGGTTATCGGAGCATTTGCATCGGATTCACGACGTGTTCCATATTTCCTCGCTGAGGAAATACCTTAGAGATAATTTGGCTCATTCTCACATTGCTGTGGAGGACATCGATCTCCAGCCGGATAGCTCTTATGAGGAGGGGCCGATTGCTATTTTGGACCGAAGCGAGAGGAAACTGCGGTCAAAGACAGTCCCGTTAGTGCGTGTTCAGTGGCGACATCACAATGTCGAGGAGTCCACATGGGAGCGCGAGGATGAGATGCGCGAACGTTATCCAGAGTTATTTTTAGCAGGTACTTTCTAGTTTCGAATTTCGGGACAAAATTCAGTTATTAGGGGGGAAGTATGTAATACCCCGTACTTTTTGGCTATATTTATTTTTGGGATTAATTAATTAAATGCGTATTAATTGGAAATTAATCCGGGTTATAAATACTAATATGATGCAAATTGGTATTTGATTATGTACATATATGATTATATATGTATTTGGTATTATAAAATTTGTCGTGGGATTTATATACGGCAATTTGGAAATTTTGTTGAGACGCGTGGGACCGCCGCGTCACGGTATAATATTTTGATATTAAAAGTGAATTTAAAATCTATAATCCGTATGGTCGTTTTGAGTGTGCCAACGCGTCCGGAAGGGTCGAGATAGTCAGAAAACACTAGCCGGGGGTATAGTTTGGGTCCCGGGGTATCTTTAGGCCATTCCGGCACCATAAAGGGTATTTTAGTAATTTGGTATTTTTGGGTAATTAAAAGTGACGAAAATTGAGAGTTGTAATCTGATAAGGATTGACCCCAACCAAGCCTTATTAACCCAACTAGCTACGGAGGTTTATCAAATTAGGTTTTCATAAGTTTCCCCAAAGCAAACCCTAGCCACCATAGCCTTTTGGAGAAGAAAGCTTGGAGAAGGAGAGAGAGAGAGGAATTCAGCAGAAATTCGACACCAAATCCACACCAAATTCAGAAATCAAACCAAGGCAAGTGACTTTATTTCATTTAAATTCGAAGAATGTCTTTTCCATGTTAGAAATTGAAGAATCTTGATTGTTCTTGAAAGATTAAAAGAAAACCCATGATATTTGAAGTTATTATTGAATGTTGGGATAGGTTTGCATGTAGAAACATTGTTGGGAGGTTTAATTTCGGAGACTTCATATCTAGGTGATGCAATAAACGAATTAAAATCTGGGAATTTATGATGAGAAAAAGTTAGGGTTTATGTTCTTGAAGAAAATTGGGAATTAATTGTGATTTAATGATGTTTAGATGATATCAAACCCTTTAATGATGTTAGTATAGCCCCTTAACATGTTTGAGGATGATTAGAGAACTCAATATATTGTGGGAACGAATTTTAGAAGAGGTTTGAGGAGTAAAAATGGTGAAAAACGATTTTTGGGAAGTTCTGGGCCGAAACTGGCATCTCGTTAGAAGCAGCCCCAGGTCGTTCGAACGAACTCGTTCGAACGAGCTTCTAACGAGTTGACCAGTCGTTATTAACGAGTAGGATTTTCGTTCGATATCTCGTTCGAACGAGATATCGTTAGAAGAGTCAGTTCGTTCGAACGAACTGGGATCTCGTTCGAACAGCCTCGTTCGAACGAGACTTCTAACGACCTGACAGTCCAAACTCGTTCGAAGCCTCGTTCGAACGAGACTTCTAACGAGTTGACAGTTTGGTCCTTTTTGGACTGTTTTGACTTTTGGAGTCCCGGAAACTGGTTCAAGGGTAGAGTTAGCATTCCTTTGATGATATAGTGATTGATTTGGGACTTTTGGGTTATTGAGATGAGTAAATCATACACTAGAGTTATATTCAATGAACCGTTTGGGTTGAGACGTGAGTGTCTTCTACGATGTGAGGATAAATTATGGCACGTATAATTATGAACCGGAATAAAATAAGTTGTGATAATTATAATTAGTACGATAGTGCAATATGTACTACGAATATAATATGATATTACTAAGATGTGTGTTTACTTAGTATTGATATATGGATTGTATGTATGACACACCTACCATACTTGCTATCACGGGAGGTTTCGTTCGCTTAGGACCCTCTAATCCTTGTGAGCCTACGGGGGGGATATAGACTGGTACCTTGATGAACATAGGTCATAGAAAGACTTATTGTGATATTAATAAGTCCGCTGACCATGGGAGCGTAGGTATGTGCGTGACCCATGTGATGGTGACTATGTTCGCCTCCACTATTTGTGATTTGTGTTATCTGAACTATTCCTGAGAGATTCGGAATATGTGATCCTTATGTACGTGATGTACCGGGATGGATAGCAGAGTATGTGTGCACCATAGCTTAGATTGCGGGGTGCTTGTATCGTATATTTATGATGTGAATAATATACATTAAATTTATGGAAATCCTCATGTTAATGTTGTAAAAATATTCCGGTATTGTTTCGAGATATATAATGAGTTAGCTGATAGTTATATCAATGGCATAGTTAGTAACTGAGTTTACGTTAAACCTCTATTAAATTACGAGCGTTGTTATGTTAAATTAACCGAGTAAAATGGGTAGAACCTTTGGTTGTCTAGCTAGTTTACGTTGTCACTTAGCTAGTGGAAAGGGTAGTTATAGATGGGTACTTACGTTAGGAGTGCACAGTTAGTCGAGAGGTGAGAATTTAATGTGAGTGCACGTCCTAACATGTACTTTGCATTTAATGTTTTAAATGTTTTTAAAGCACTTGCAGGTTTTTAAAATGACTTCCACTTTCGGGCTCTGACCCATTTGCTTCCAATTATATATTTTTGTAAAACCATTTTAGGTGCCCAGCCACAAGGACACCAAGCATAGGATTCTCATTCAGGTGACGAGCTGTAGCTGTTTGTGAAAGCTATAGGGATTTGCATGTAGACGCTTCTCTCATTTGGATTCCAGTCTCAGCATCTATCAGTTGTAGGGCATGTTGCCCAATTCTATTAGACATTTTTACATTTCAGTTTTCAGACTCTAGCATGTATTGCTCAGTATTCAGTTTTAGTTATTTATTTCAGTTTACTTATCAGTTGTGGGATTTGTATTGAGGAGTTTTTCCTCCAGGTTTTATTTACATTTTGTGATGGTTATTCGTTTCACTTCAGTATGGTGAATGGTGTTATTTATTTCTTCATTACTTTTGTTGCATGTTAATCAGATTTAATAAAATTTGGCACTTACTTTTTAAATACTAGGTGGTTAGTAATCTTTAAAATGTTTTCGACAGTGATGCTATTAACTGAGCCAACTTGGCATTTTGAATTAATTTTATAAAGGAGTAGCTACCCGGTGTTTAATTAGTCGGGGTGTCACACTATGTTGAGGAAGTTTATGAGGGATGAGTTAACCTATCAACACATCAACCTCGTCGGGATTGAGCTACAACCAAATGCGAGCTACGATGATCGACCATAAAATATTCTTAACCAGAGAGAGAAAATTCTACAATTGGAGAGCATTACACTAGTTAGAGTACAGTGGGGACACCACAGCAAGGCTGAGTCTACTTGGGGGAGAGAGAGGTCAACATGCGTTCGAGATATCCTGAGATCTTTGAGTTAGGTATATAACTCAAATTTTGAGAATGAAATTACTTATTTAACGGGGGAGGAATGTAATACATTGTATTGTATGGGAATAATTTAATTGTGAAATTTATTATCATTGCATATTGTGATGCGTGATGTCATTTATTATATTTTATACGTGTTATATAACTCATATGTGAAATTGGACTTATTACACAGTTATACATAAATTAAATATTTGGAAGTGACTTTTTATTATGGGAAACTATGAAATGGTGTGGGACTTGGTGCTGGGGTTTTACTTGTTTAGATTATCCCCTCGGTGTCAGGTTCCACCAATCCTGAAGTAGTTTCTTATAGTGTTGCGTCACACATAACTAATTAATAATTAGATGATTGATTTATTTAGTCGTATCGTCTAATATATTGATTTATTGAGATAACTAATTTACTAAAAAAATTCATATTTCTTGTTGGAATTTGTGATGTTTAGAATGTTCATATTTTTTCTTAAAATACTGGGTTTTAATTCTATTGGGTTAGTATATGGCTTAGGTGGAATTTTGGTCCGTATGGAATTTTTTTGGGATCATTAGGTTGAGGCGCAAACCTGGATAAGGATAATTTTATTGGAAGCATCATTAGTAGGTCATTATACATAACCAAAATCACATTAAAACAAATGCATGAACCCTATGACTTTAGATAAAAGAGGTACATAAGAATTAAGGAGCTTGGGATATTAGAAGCTTGTAATTCATCCCAACTGGCTAAGGCAAGTATACATAGATTAGGAATTTAATTTGAGTTTGTTTTGGAGTAAAGATAAGTTATTGGAATCTGAAATAATCATATTATAATCATATTTGTATAATATAAATCCTTATTTCAAAATTAATTTAATGGTGAAATTAAGACTAAATCCCATGGTAATGATATTAGATGATTTGTTGTTGAATATCATGAATCACACCTTGAAATTGTTATGAAATAATTCATTGTAATGAATCTAATGAAAGCCACTTGTTGAATTCCAGAATTGAACAAGTCTGGGATTAAAAGGAGTAAAGATATGAACTTAGGGTTTTTACAACTTATATCTAAAGGAGAATGGATTTAGGAGTCATTAGAGCCTTAAACTTAAGATTTGGGGTGTTAATGGTTGTTTAGGACGTTTTGGAGAAGATGACTCTACGTCAATCTCGTTATAAAAATATTAGGATCTCGTCAGAATGAGATATAGGTTTTCATTAGAACTAACTAGGACATCGGTAAAACGACATTGGGGTTTCATTCGAACGATGTGTATGTTTTTGTTATAATGAGTTTGGGATCTCGTTAGAATGAGTTTGGGTCATATTGTCTTTTAAATTATTAAATAATTAGGGATAATAAATAGAGAATTTAGCTCAACGCCATTTCTAGCTAATATTTGGATTTATAGGACACTAATTTTCAGGTTTATAAATATAGTCCTATGGTACAATAACATTTATTTTTGCGGTCCCTATAGAGTTAGGAGTACAAAAAATAGCTAATTATTTTGTCTCAGTTAAAGAGGTATTTATATTTATACCCTTACTCATACACTTTTAAAACTCATTATAAAAATAAACACATAACCCCATCGAAATCCTCGTCGGAGACTATCGAAATTCTAACCGAATTATTTCTCTCTCCTTATTTTTCTTTCTCTTCGTCTATTTCTTTCATTTTTTTGGTCCGCGCCAGCAGGACCATTGCCAAAGATCGAGAAGAAGATTTTTTGCAGTAAAAAAGGAGTTTTTGTAAAAAAAAAAGGAGTTTTCGCCAAAAAAAGGAAGTTTTCATCGGGAAAAAAGGAAGTTTTAGTGAAATAATAAATTTATGTGTTTTGATTTTTTTTCAAAAAATATCGAATATGGGTGTTATTGGATAGATCTCAGCGAGTAGATTTCAAATATATAAATTTTGTGAATTTTGGATTTGTAGATTTGAAATTATGGAATTTTAAAATTTTGATGGTTTTTTTTTTGTATGAGTTGTCAAATGGTATATTGATAATTTTTAATCGTCTTTTTAGTACAGGGACTAAATTTATAAAACTGTGTAATATGTCCAATTTTTACACACTTTTGGATTGAGTTGAACCTTTCCCCAAAACCCCTTAATTAATATAAGAATTTTGATATTGTTTTACGAATATGTGAGTAGATTGGATTACTTTACTTTCATTTTATGTGTAAGTATACCATGTGTGAGTGCTCGTGAAGGATGTTCTATGAGGGATTATTTATGAGCACACATGATATAAGCCGTGTTGGTACCCCGGTGATAGCGATAGGCTTACCTTAGTTATTTTACCCCCAGTCCTACTACTAACATAATCGTATCTCGATGGGGAATAAATGGGGGTGCTCTTCATATTGTCTTGGGTATGGAGGTCCATACGAATGATAGGAAGGTTTAATTACTTATCCCTTGACGATTCTTTGAGATTATAGGTAAGCGATGACCTATAACTATACCTAGTACGCATGAGTGACCCCCAAAGGCAATAAGGATAAGCCTTTGTATTTTTATGTCCGGGCTTGTGCATAGCCCATTTATTCGTATGTGTTGGGATCATACTTAATTGGATATTAGACTATGATATTGTCTTTCCTTTATTGATATTATACTAGATATGTATACACTGACATAAGTTGTAGAACCAAGTAATTATATTTAAATAAGAAGAAGTATAATTAATCATTGGGTTCACTTGGGCTTAAGATTAGAACCGCATACAATATTTATGGTTGTTTCATTTGGGCTAGCTTAATAATTACAAAAACATTAGAGGAATATGCATTGTTATTATTGTAACCCAAATTAAGTTAAGAGAGGGGTAGAAAACACTATTCACATTTTTATAAAGGATCCTAGATAGATAGAGGAATATATCTCACTTAAAAGTATGAACTACGTTGCTTAAAACCCTTACTTAAACCAATATATACTAGTTTAAGTGGTGAACTTAGTCCAAAATAGATTTCTTGTGAATATGAGCCTAAATACGTGGGTATATTGAATATACTAGTGACCTAAGACAAATAATTAAATTGGCTTTCAAATAACTACATGAAAATCCCAATTTACAAATACCTTAATTTATTTTCTTTCCTTGTTGAATCATAATTAATTCTACTAAAGAACTATAGTTGTACTCTACTTTAATTATCTTAGTAATCACTCTGATATAATGAGGTCTTATTTGCAAAGTTAATATTGGTTCACAATATAATACCTCGTGTTAAGGTTCTGATACCCACTTCGTCAAATTAAAATTTTCCATTAATTGACTTTAAGTAACATCTAATAAATTACTTAATTCTCAATCTTAACTTATTTTGCTACTCCAATAGGTGAAAAAATAATCCATTAATCAATTTTAACTTGTGGAAACAAATATTATAAGTCTATTTAGAAGGTATCACAATCTAAGTTATCCCCGGATCCATATTCCTCCTAACTATTATCTCAAACCCACCCACACAATAATCACCCAATCTACAGAGATTTAGATTCAATAAATTGAATTTTTTCCATGACAGTCAAAGCACCAATTAAGCGAGCATTCCAATCCTCATAATTTTTTGGACTAAGAACCTATGAAACTTTGAGAATCGGGTGATATTACCTGAGTCTAATAAAAACAACCTTTAAAGTTAAATATCATGGGTATACCTGTTTAATACATTCCAGTATATACCGATCACAATCCTCTTTTGAACTATTATAGAAGTTCTCGAAACATCAAACATGTTCACATAGTTTGAGATAAACCACTAGGATTGTATCACAACCATTTTGATAGAAGGTTATCTCCCTACTTAGGTTATGAACTATTTAATAGTTCTATAATAAGAATTATAATCTCATGTTATCAAGCCAAACTCAACTGACCAAAATTCCTATTAAACACAATTGATTGACATACATATGAAATAATATATTCAAACGAATAAATATAAAACCTTCTTACATACATGATTCTCATTTTAAAATGAATAAGACAATCCTTAATTAATTAAAAAATATCTTTATATGGTTTTGAGAAAAAAAACTCAGGGTATTGACTACTCAGATGAACCTAATGTAGAGTTATTTCTCTACTTCCTCCTTAACCTTTAAGGACTATTTAGGTATCAACTTACAAAGCCTATGTTTGTTAGGATATGTGTTGGGGAGACTCATTATCTCTTGCATGGAAATGGATGGGTATATCACCCCCAATCATGTTCGTATAAGACCAAGTGAACATGTCAATGAAATTAGTGAGGATATCAAAGAAATCCTTTCGTTCATTTTCCCTAAGGGAGGAACCCAGTTGTAGTTATTTGAGGTTTTGGGGAGTGCCCAAGTTTATGGTTATATTGTCATCCTATTTGGGAGAAATACGTCTATTTTTCCTTTGGTTAAGTTTTTAAAAGTGTTTTAAGTATTTTAGATCTACAGAGTCATCATTAGGTGTGACATCTAATACATTATTGGATTCGTAACCATCATATGCAACACACTCAACCAAATATTAGAAATCATAATTTATTATGCCATCAAAGGGAGGCTGGAAAACATTAATAATAATAGAAAAGTGTTCTTTATGGAGGGATATATTAGGAGAGGGGATGATAGGGGGATTGGGGGGATTCAATTTTAGGAGGATAGCCTCAAAGGGTTCCCTGATAATAAGAGTCAGTATGCATCTTACAGATGACCAATTATTCATTATTACTGCCTTGGTTATGCAACTAATGAGATGGTTCAGATTTTGTGAAAGGATCTTTGGATGATCTAGTATCACGTAATGGACTGTAGGCTAGGGAAGGCAGACCTCTTTTAGTTGGGCTATCTTTTCTTCGAAGGATTCAATAATATTCTCATTTAGGCCCAATAAAGGGTTGGTGTAGCAGAGGTCTTTCAAGAGGGCTTGCATAATGTGTTGGTGGTTTGTCCCATCCCACTGATTGTCCCATAGTGACTGGGAGGTTAAATTTTAAGGGTCGACTGCATGCAGTATTTATGATGTAGGTTTTATCATGTTCAGTATGCGTAGGTAGAGGTTGAGTTCAGGAGTGCTAACCAATCGCCCCTTTCTTTGTCAAGTTGCCACGAGGAAAGGAGGTGACATACTAGGAGTGGATAGGTTATGAGGGGCTTAAGTTTCAGGATCCTAACATAGCAACCAACGCAATTTCCTTAGTAAACAAGGAAGATAGTCCCCATCTGGGATTTGGCTCTGGGACCTTTTCGTCATCCTCTGTAAACCATGAGATGTTGAGTTCATTATGGCTGAATCCATGTATTTTCTCATAATTCACTTATAGTCCTTCCTTATAGAGGCTTTCCATCCTGAGTTATGAGGTTTCATTCTAGGAGTTCAGGGTTTGCCAGTTGCGGTGTATCCAAAACTAAATTTTCATTACGTGTCATAGTTGTGATGGCTTTTAGAGTTCCCTGATGATTTTTCCCAAGTCTGAATACCATCATGTACCCTTTTTATGAATGATTAAGATGATTACATTATGAATAACTGTCTCATATGCTTTCATATGTGCGAGTGGGATGACCCAGAACCTAGTGAGGCAGAGGTCACTACTATCATGGTAAGTTTTTAAGAGTGGAATCGTATTTATGTTGGCTACTGTGGCCCAACTACTATCCCTTTGGATAATGATGACTTTCGTGTCTAAATGGAAACTTACTTTCATATGTATTGATGAGGGTAGTGCCCCCATGGGATGTATTCAGACTTTTCCTAGTTAAGGTCGAAGTAGGCCCGAACATTGAGCATTTAAACTATACAGCACATTTGATTGGCCCGACGATGAGTGTGAGGGTAATGACTCTCATAACCTCTAGGTGAGTACTATCATAGGATATGATGGCCATGAAAGAAGGTGTGAGTTATGAGGTGGTGTATCCCAGATTGGTGGTGGTTCATAAGGGGAGGATATTGATGGTGGACCCATTGTCTATAACTGGGGTATGGTTTATCCAAAGACTTTGGTAGTAATGTGTAGTGTGAAGCAGTGATTGCGATCGTGTATGAAGAGATATTTATAAGAGAAGATGATTTCTTGGTGCATGGTGATATAACCGATAGTGGCAGACATCTCTTTCGATGATAGACCATTAGTCATAAAGGCTTGATATAATAGATGGATGAGTGTGGCCCAATGCTCTCTTGATGTGGCTAACAACCCCCAGATGGTAATGTTAGTTGATGTTTGGTGGAGATTATCTTTGATATTATTATTCTCCTTAGCGAGGAAAGTGATATTTTCTCCCTCAAACTTTCCTTTTACCAGTGGGATTTGGATGAGTGAACTTTCATCCTTATTGGGTAAGGAAAATGACCTCCTTGTTTGGATAAAGTATGGATTTTGCCCAAGCCTCTTGGTTAGCCTTCTTTAGGTGGAGTAAGATATCGACAAGGGATATAGGATTGGAGTTAGGCAGTGTTAGACCATGAACTATTATCTAATTCTAATCAAGGACAGGAGACTCCATTGGGTCAATGGGAGTTTTGTCTTTGATTTTAGGAAGAGTTCTAGATACCGAGTCATCTATCTAGCGCACAATTATATTAAGGTCAGGGGAAAGGGTGAGAATTTTTCCCACCGCTACAAGTACATAATCATCGTTTAAATCGAGGTTATCAGAAGGTCATCCTGTAGATGTGGATGATCCTAAGAAGATATCGTTATCGAAGGTGGTCTCTTTGAGCTTGATAAGGCAAAAATCAAGGGGTCATATAAGGACACCATCATTATTTGGTTTCCTACCATAATACAAAAAATCTAAAGTTTTACTACATTTATTTTATTAGCATAGCGACGAGTTGGGGTATCAAAATACTCATGGAATTTTTTTTTGAATTTTATTGATTTATTACTTCACAATTAAGAGTGTAAGAGATTATTTTTTTTTATTTTAAAACATTTTATACTAAAATTAATTTGGGAAAATGTTTAAACAAAATAATTGACATGAATCAAAACTATAGATTGAGAATTATGCCCCTCAAAAGGATTAGTTAACATAAATGATTACATATAGAGAAAAGCCCTTTCAAATATTAAATTTTTTTTAGAAATCATTTAAACCTAGGTTTGCCACCACCCAAATCCTCCCAAAAACTTAATTGAGTTTTGGTGTTAACAATATAATTGAAATTATCATATAAATGTAGATAATATGGCGTATACATAATATACCCCATCAAGGATCCTAATTGAAATTTAAACACATAAAGAATCCATTAAAACAATGCTAAACAATCATATCATATCAAAGCAACTAATCAACCCATTTGTGTTCAATAATGTCAACCTAAACATGGAAGGAAAAAAAGCAATACAGAAAGCTATAAATTAAGAAATAAAACTAATTAACAAAGCTTGAAAACTAAGATATGAAAGCTTAGATAAATAAGGAAGATGGTTAATAGTAACTTACAATCAAAACTCGGGAGAGAGAAATGAGAAAAGATCTCAATATATCAACCAACAAGTAAACAATAACTAAAACTAATTATATCTAACAAATAAAAGTAAACTTACTATATATAGTAAGTTGATTAAATCCCCAAAGAAAAGAAATAAAATGCAACAAATATATAGAATCTATAAGGATGGATCGATATATGGATGATTGATCGATCGATGACCCTGTTATTAACCCATTGCCTTTAATCTATTTACAAAATGAATAAAGATCGATCGATCAATGACCTGATTTGTCCTCCACTTCTTACTTCAAAAACTAAAGTCGAACAAATGTAACTCTACCATATGGAACATGAATGACGTGCGTCGGTGTCTATGCCAAGCTAACTCAGAGAGATACAATTTTTGTAAAGAGTTTGGTCTTGAAGCCTAAATGATAAAATGACGTGAAGTGATAGAAGTTTCCCGAAATATAACCAATTTATCTGCTAAGTATTCCAGTACATACAAAATATCCAATAAACCTGCATATATATATATATATATATATATATATATATATATATATATATATATATATATATAGGGGAGGTACAAGCTCATGATTGATCGAAAGACTAATCTTTCACAATAAGAGGATTAATGAAATGGGAAATATCGTTCAGAAGAAGATCATTCGTAAGAAGCCCCACAGTCAGATTTCATGGACGAATACTCCAAAAGGAACGAAGTCACTCGAGAGACACCCAAAAAGAAACAAGACCGATTGAGAGACCTTGTAGGCACATTTTTAAAAGGAGTAATGATTTATATGTGCATTGTTTTATCATTAAAGTACTTAGAACTGTTTTGTAATAACTCTGAGGTCAATCGGTACGTTCTAAGGACCATGTATGGCAGGACCTGGGAGAGTTCACATGCTCTATCGAACGAACTCATTTAAGGGAACTTCGTGGGGAGTTATTTTGGAGGATTGGGAGCAAGGTAACGTTGGGAGAGTGATCCCAATCTCTTTGGCACACTTGGACAAAGCCTCTATTTAATAAACTCAAAACAGCATTCCGAAACACCATTAACCGAGGGACCTCACTCGAGACACATCAACTCTAATATTTATTCAAAATGTATTTTTCCACTTATAAATAACTCTAGGTTGCTCCACCAATCACCATTTTAAAGATTACACTTGGATGATAAGACAGCTCATCTCACACCTCACTATTCACTACCTTTTTGACATCTTGATTTCTGACAGTTAAGAAACTCGAGAAAAGTGGTACTTAACTAAGTTTATTCCTTGGACCACTTGTTCACCTAAGTGAATGTCCCATCTTCCATCATGAAATAAACCTTTATGTTAACCTGTCACATTCCAATCAAGGCAAAAAGACCCTTAATAGCACAAACAGTGTTCCCGCTAAAATATAATGTCTCATGCATTTAATGTTCTATCTTTGGTATTAAATTCACAATACCCTTAGGATTAATTATGGTTAGAACATTTAATGCAGACAAGGTCTCTCGTATGACCTTGCCCTCATATATATACTCTCATTAATTTCCTTTAACAGGATCACTTCTTCTCCTGAAGTTGATGCCCAATTTTCTCCAAAATATGAGAGCTTCTTGTGAATTTATCACCTGGTGATTATCTTCCCCGATCTTTAGGGCTTAACCACTCTTTACCTGCAATCATTAACATTTATCAGAGGCAAGAGGTTTATTGTCAGCCCTTTATTACTCTAAGTTTCTTGTTATTTCTCCCTCCAATTAAGTTGATTGTGGGTTTCCAATTCATTTATTATAATCAAAGGAAATTTAGTTGTAAAGTCTCATTTAATATATATTCTTGGCTTTAAAGGCTACTCCTTGCAAAAATTATAATTCTCATTTATTGTATCATTCTTTGTGATCTAATCGTCATTCTGAGAAGGGTTCACACCTCGCTATATATTAGTTGTATTTAGAGAACCCACATCTTAGATTTGGCGACTCCTGGAGAGGAGTTCTCTTTTGATGAAAGGATAATTATAATGTGGCAAATAATATTAATTTGTATGTTTTCCAGCATGAGGATGAAGGAGACCTCATCGTCTTGTCGGTTGCTGGTAGAGCGGTGCAAATAGAGGCTTGCCTACTAGCTGCTGGTACGACAACAACCATGGGCCTAACACAGATAGAGGGACCGAGGAGCCTATTCGCTGAGTTTATCAAGACCCTAGGCACTCAGGCAGTACTAGGAGCCTCTATGGTTCAAGTTCTTTCTGAACGTCACCAGCAGTGTTGCTGGCTCCTTTTGTTTTGAGAGGAGTTACTCAAACTAATATTAATAGCGTTGCTACTCTACCAACGAGGTCACCCACCATTGATACTCTCACCAAATCAAGACATGGGGTACCCATTACACCACCAAATGATATTACACTAGTTGTGCCACACAAAGCAATCCTCCTCCACCCAGCATTGTGGAAATGAAAAAAGAGCTTATGAGGATGATGACAACCTCTAAGGCTGAGGGAGAATAATTCTTAGTATATGAAGATTTTATATACAATACCTTAAGAAGTGCAATAATGAGACTTACCCAGTAGGGTATATTCCGCCAATTATTAAGAAATATTCAGGCAAAGGGGGGAACCCAAAAGAACATGTGAAAAGGTTTGTTGAAAACCTTGGCACCATTGAAATAATAAAAAGATGAGGTTGAGAGAGTTTTATGAATCTCTAACTGAGAAAGCATACACATGGTACTCCAGTTTGGGCCCAGCCAGTGTGGCCTTTTGGGGGGATTTTCATCTCTAGTTCTTTTGGAAGTTCTTCTTGGTAGAGGACGAGTTTAACCTCACCCATATGACATGGGTGAAGCAGAAACCCGACAAAGATATGGTGGCATATATCAGGAGGTTTCACGAACAATCTCTTTACATGAGAGAGGAAACGCGAGAGAGTTTGAGCATAAGGTTTATTTCCTGAATATATTTTCCCCTTGATCAATTAAACTAGGGACGGAACATTCCCATCATTATTAAAAGAAGCCAAGAACATTGCCATGGGGGTCAAACTCTTAACAGCACGAACATTGTCAAGTTTGATGCTGAGAACACGTGCCAGCTCAGGGAAATGAACGCCTTAACTAGTAAATTACATTGATAACAAATACAGGAGACAAGGAGGTGGAAAGAAAAGGAGGTGGAAATAATTGCCATAGAGGAAGAAGCAATAAGAGAATGTTCGAGGGTAGAGAAGACCCACCCAAATTACCTTGCACAGTGGATCAAGCTTAAATCTCTATGACCACATTATTCGTGACAAAGTGTGTAGTCTCATTACTTTCAACACATAGCTTGTGATGCAAGTTGAAAGAAAAAACCCAAGGCTTTTCCAAATCCACAATAAGGTGGGACACCCAACTAGAAAATGTTATTCTCAGAGAAGACTCATTAGCACATATGTTAAGAAGTGGGATATTCAATTACCCTAAGGTAATGTGAATGATGATCCCTTTTCGGTTTATGGAGACAACATAGCCAGAACTTTTGACGAAGAGGCAGAGCAGATGTTGAAAGAGCAGAGGTTCCTCAAAGAGACCTTTGAGGAGTCCTTAGAAGAATGTGTTCGAAATGACCCATCTAACTCTGAAGGATGACTAATGTCCAAACAATGATTTGAGCAACGTTGGGTGTTGCTAATGTAGTGATATATTATAATGAGTCATTATATAGAGACATGGAGGAAGTTTATGAGCTAAAAGAAGACTAAGTTGATCCTTGGGTAGAATGTGCCACGATAGAAAATTGACAATAGTTTGGTTGGTTATTTAACGAAGTGGGGTTACTAGAGAGTTCTAGACTGGAGGTTACTCAAGAAATCTTGGGGATTGTAAAGAAGAACATGGTTCTAAACCTACGATGGAAAGGGCCTATGGACAAGCTTATGAGGTGATTCCTTTAAGAGGTCAATATATGGGGATCGATAATTCTAATGTCCAATAATTTTTAGAGAATGTGTAGGAGGAGACAAAATGCATGAGGGATAGACCAGGGCCCCAAATCCTACAACTAGAGCAAGTAGATCTCACGGGGGAAGGTGGTGATCCTAGACCAATCTTTATATCAAAATACTTGGATGGTAAAGAAAAATGGGCACTCATTGAGCTGATGCAGGAGTTTAAGGATGTTTTTACATGGAAATACACAAATATTCTTGGGATTGACAAGGATGTGAGTTTCCACAAGCTGAATGTGATGCCTTCAACTATCCATCCAAGCAGGACACTCAAATGTATAAGGCATAGCGGGATTTTAAAATCAAGAAAGAAGTACAAAGGTTGCTCACAACAGGCTTCATTGTCACAATACAAAATCCTAATTAGTTATTTAGCATTGTGCCGGTATAGAAGCAAGACAAGAACCAAATCAAGATCTATGTGGATTTTAGAGACTTGGACAACGCTTGCCTAAAAGGCGAATTCCCACTTCCTTCTATAGAAGCCTTGATAGACGCAATTACGATGCATGAGAACTTTGTGGATCGCTATATAGGGTATAACTAGATCAAGATGGACCCAGAAGATGTCGAGAAGACTGCCTTTCACCCTATTAGGTAACTTTATGTAAACACTTATGCCTTTCGGACTAAAAAATGCAGGTGCTACATACCAGAGGACGATGATGTCCATATTTCATGATCCCTTCCATAATATTGTGGAGTTTTATGTGGATGATCTAGTGATAAAGTTAAAGAAGGGGGTCTTTCACTTTTCAGACTTGAGGAAAGTGTTTACAAGGTGTAGAAAGTACAAACTAAAGCTAAACCCCCTCAAATGTGCCTTTGGGGTAACTAGTGGAAAGTTTCTTGGTTTCATGGTGAACAGGAAAGGCATCTAAATGGATCTAGACAAGTAGAAGGCTATCATCAACATTCCATGAACAAAGACATTAAAATAATTGAAAATTTTCCTGGGGAAAGTTTCTTATTTAAGAAGGTTTGTATATAGACTTACTGCGGTCACTCACCCGTTGATGGAACTGCTGCGAAAAGGAAACCACTACACCAAAATGGTCAAATTGGTACCCTTCAATCGGCCAACCTTATCACGGTCAATGATCTTGACAAAAAAAATATGCATATTTTTTTATCACGATCATTGATCGTGAGAAATACTATTGTCACGGTCATTGACCGTAACAAACCTTATAAACTTGTCACAGTCAACGATCGTGACATGTCCGTAAAACTTTGCCAATTAAAAAAATTCTCCCTCTTCTTTTTTCCCACCATTTTCTATTCCCTCCATTTCTCTCTCTCTAAGCAACTTCTCTCTCTCTCTCTCTCTCTCTCTCTCTCTCTCTCTACGATTTTGGTACGTTTTCTCTCTCTATTTATCTTCCATTTGTATATATATATGTGTATATGTGCGTGTCTGTATATATGTGTGTGTAAATGTGCATGTGTGTGTGTGTGTGGTGGGGGGAGGGGGCTGGGCTATGGGGAGGGGGGCTGGGGAGGGGGTGTATATGTCCGTGTGTGTGTGTGTGTATGTGCGTATTTGTGTGTATGTGCATGTATATGTGTGTGTGTGGTGGGAAATGGTAGTGGGAGAGGGGTGGGCTGGGGGGAAGGGGTGGGGCTATGTTTGTGCGTGTGTGTGTGTGTGTGTGTGTGCTTGTGTGTGTGGTGGGGGGGAAGGGGGTGGGTGGAAATGGGGCGGGGGTGGTGCTTGTTAATTTGTTTTAATTAAATTTTGATTTGTTTATTAGATATTGCCCCTCATATGCACGTAGTGCACCTTTTAAAAGAATTGAATGATTAAATATTTGATTAGTTTTTAATTTTTTTAGTAAATTAATAATTAGTGCCCCTTTCATATGCAAGTAGGATTTCCCCTCATTGTACATTAGTAAATTAATAATTGTATAGTTTAATTGATGAAATGAATTAATTGAGTAGATGAATTAGAAGGAGTATGGGATACACATTTGTTGTTGCTATTGTAGTTGGATTATAGTGAATCGATGTTCGCTTGATTAATTTTAAAAGTGGCATGACCACTGGATTGTTGTCCATATGGGGGTGAGCTTTTTCAACTTTTTTAAAAAAATTACTTTATATCACGAACAATATATATAGTATGATAATTAAATGAAACATACTTGAAATTACATATAGTGTGCATAGATACTAGCCTTCTAGTTCTTATGCGTACGCATTCAATAGCCCTTAGACCCGTTCGAGAGTCATTACCTCTGTAATGAGATCTCTCGAATTGTTCCGTTTGGACAGTTTGGGGTTGCATAATTTCTGTATAATAATATTCTTAGTGGATTAAAGTTGTTACTTTGGGATGAAGTTCTGGAGTCGTATCCTAATGTTATCTGGGTACATACTAGATTGACAAGTATGAGTGTTATTTGTGACACCCCGACTAATTAAATACCGGGTAGCTACTCCTTTATTAAATTAATTCAAAATGTCAAGTTGGCTCAGTTAATAGCATCACTGTCGAAAACATTTTTATTATTACTAACCACCTAGTATTTAAAAAGTAAGTTGTCAAATTTTAATTAAAGTCTGATAATCATGCAACAAGTGTAATGAAGAATAATAACACCATTCACCATAACGAAGTAAATAGAATAACCATAACATAATGTAAATAAAGTCTGGAGGAAAACTCCTCACTACAATACCACAAACTGAAATAACTAAACTGAATACTGAATCAATACATGCCAAAGTCTGAAAAACTGAAATGGAAAGATGTCTCTAATAGAGAAGGGCAACATGCCCTACAACTGATAAATACTGAATCAGGAATCCAAATGGTAGAAGCGTCTAAAAGCAAATCCCTTTAGCTTCCACAAACAGCAACAGCTCGTCCCTGAATGAATATCCTATGCATGGTGTCCTTGTGGCTGGGCACCTAAAATGGTTTTACAAGAAAATAAATTTGAAAGCAAACGGGTCAGAGCCCGAATGTGGAGATATTTTAAAAACCTGCAAGTGCTTTAAAAACATTTAAAACATTAAATGCAAAGTACATGTTAGGACGTGCACTCACATGAAATTCTCACCTCTCGTCTAACTGTGCACCCCTAACGTAAGTACCCATCTAACCACTAGCTAAGTGACATCATATCTAGCTAGACTGTCATAGGTTCTACCCTTATTACTCGGTTCCCATTAACATTATAACGATCTCAATTAAATAGGGCTTAACGTAAATTCAGGTTCCCATATAAAAGTAATACAACTCATTATAGATCATCCTTTTTTTTTATTCCATAGTTACACACAATACCATATGAAAGTTCCCAGTTTATTAAGTGTATATTATTCACATCATGAATATACAATATAAGCACCCCGAGACTAAGCTGCGGTGCACACATACTCTGCTATCCATCCCGGTACATCACGTACATAAGGAATCACGCATTCTGAATCTCTCAGGAATCGTTCAGATAACACAAATCACAAATAGTGGAGGCGAACACAGTCACATCACATGGGTCACGCACATACCTGCGCTCCCACGATCAGCAGACTTATTAACATCCCAATAAGTCCTTCTCTGACCTATGTTCATCGAGGTAACCAGTCTAAATCCGGGCAACACAAGGATTAGAGGGCCCTAAGCGAACACAAACCTCCCGTGATAGCAAGTATGGTTGGTATGTCATACACACAAATCATATACCAATACTAAGTAAACACGCATCTTAGTAATCCCCGTAGTTTAATTGTAGTACTTATCGCATTGTTGTACCAAATTAATATATATACAACTTATATAATCCCGCTCCATATTTATACGCGCCATAATTTATTCTCACGTCGTAGTAGGCACTCACGTCTCAACTCAAATGTCTATTTGATTTGATCCACACTTATATAATTTACTCCTCATTATAACCCAAATGTCCCAAATATAATAATACACCATCAAAGGAATGTTATCTCTATCCTCGAACAAGTTTACGGGACTCCAAAAATCAAAACAGACCAAAAAGGCCTAAACTGTCAGCTCGTTAGAAGTCTCGTTCGAACGAGGCTGTTCGAACGAGAGTTCATTCGAACGAACTGTACCTTCTAACGAGATCTCGTTCGAACGAAGTTATCGAATGAAATTCCCTTTAGTTATAAGCGACTGGTCAACTCGTTAGAAGCTCGTTCGAACGAGCTTGTTCGAACGACCTGGAGGGGTCTTCTAACGAGGGACCAGTTTCGGCCCAGATTTTCTCCAATCTCGTTTTTCATCCATTTTAACACCTCAAACCTCTTCCAAATTTCATCCCAACAACGTTTTAGGGTCTGTAATTCATCCTAAACATATTAAAGTCACCTCCTAACATGTTTTAAGAAATTAATTCGTCCTAAACATCATTAAATCACAAGTCTCTACATTTTTCCCCAATTTTTCAAGAACATGAACCCTAAAATTTTTAGATCCATAATTTATCCAAATAAATCCGTTTTTGTGTCTTACAATATATATCAACATCAGATTAGTCCTCTAAATATGATTCTACATGCCATCCTTTCATCAAAATTTAGTATTCTACTTCCAAACTCATGGGTTTTTTATTATCTTCCAAGAACAAACATAAATTTGAATTATCTAACATGGAAGGAACATTCTCTGAAATTAAATGGAATTAAATCACTTGCCTTGATTCGATCTCTGATTTTGATGACGATTTCCTCTCTCTTTCTGCAGATTTTCCTCTCTCTCTCTTTCTCCAAGTTTCTTCTCCAATGGCTATGGTGGCTAGGGTTTTCTTTGGGAAATTTTTGGAAACCTAATCTAATAACCCCCGTAGCTTAATGGGTCAATAAGGGTTGGTTAGTGGGTTTAGTGGGTCTATTCACAATCAGATAAAGACTCCTAATTTTCGTCATTTTTAATTCCTCAAAATACAAAATTACCAAAATACCCTTTATGTTGCCGGTATGGCCTAAAAATACCCCGGAACCCAAATTAAACCCCCGGCTAGTGTTTTCTGACTATCTCGACCCTTCTGGACGCGTTGGAGCACTCAAAACGACCATATGGTTAATAGAATTTAAATTCACATTTATAAATAAAATAATTATATCCTGACGCGACTGTCACACGCGTCCCAATAAAATGACCAAATTGCCGTATATCAATCTCACGACAAATTTCATAATTCAATATTCATATACCATCATATATACTCAATATAGTCAAATACCAACTCACATCTCGCTAGTATTTTACCCGGATTAATTCCCAATTAATTCCCATTTAATTAATTAATCCCAAAAATAAATATTGCCAAAAATACGGGGTATTACATACTCCCCCCCTAATAACTGAATTTCGTCCCGAAATTCGAAACTAGAAAGTACCTGCTAAAAACAACTCTGGATAACGTTCGCGCACCTCATCCTCGTGCTCCCATGTGGACTCCTCGACATTGTGATGTCGCCACTGAACACGCACTAACAGAACTATCTTTGACCGCAGTTTCCTCTCACTTCGGTCCAAAATAGCAATCGGCCCCTCCTCGTAGGAGCTATCCGGCTGGAGATCGATGTCCTCCATAGAAATGTGAGAATGAGCCAAATTATCTCTAAGGTATTTCCTTAGCGAGGAAATATGAAACACATCGTGAATCCGATTCAAATGCTCCGGTAACCCGAGTCTATACGCAACTGGTCCAATCCGCTCAATAATAGGAAACGGCCCCACATACCTCGGTGCCAACTTTCCCTTCTTCCCGAAACACATAATCACCTTCATAGGAGATACTCTGAGCAAAACTTGGTCCCCCACTTGGAACTCCTTGAAAAATCTCTTCGCATCAGCATAACTCTTCTGCCTGTCTTGGGCTACCCGAATGCGACTCCGAATCAACTCAATCCTTGCCGAAGTATCCTGAATCACTTCCGGCCCAAGTAGTTTGTTGTCCCCCACCTCCAACCAACATGCTGGGGAATGACAAGGCCTACCGTACAACGCCTCAAACGGAGCCATGCCAATAGTGAACTGATAGGGGTTGTTGTAAGCAAACTCCACCAGTGGAAGGTACTGCTCCCATCCACCCCCAAAGTAAATAATTCACATGCGTAGCATGTCCTCCAACATCTGATTTGTGCGCTCTGTCTGCCCATCGGTCTGCGGATGATATGCCATACTTAACCGCAATTCCGTGCCCATGGCCTCCTGGAAACTCTCCCAAAACCGCGAAACAAATATCTTGTCTCTGTCAAACACGATATGTAGGGGCACACGGTGAAGTATCACAACCTCTGAAATGAAGAGCTGGGCATACTGTCCCGTAGTGTAGTCAGTCTTTACGGGTAAAAAGTGAGCGACTTTGGACAATCTATCCACAATTACCCAAACGGAGTCGTGACCCCTCTGCGACGTAGGCAACCCCGTGATAAAGTCCATGGATATGCTCTCCCACATCCACACCGGGACCTCCAACGGCTGTAGAAGTCCAGTCGGTCTCTGATGATCCACTTTTACTAGCTGGCAAGTGGCGTATTTCGAAACAAACTCAGCAATATCTCTCTTCATACCGCTCCACCAATACTGCCGTCTCATGTCTTGGTACATTTTGTCGCCTCTGGGATGTACCGCGAACCGTGAGCCGTGCGACTCTGCATCACCTCGTGTCGCAATTTCTCCCTTTTCGGAACCACCAATCTCCCATTGAAGCGTAATCCCCCGTCTGAGCTGACGGTATAGGACTCGGCTCCCTCTACTAGTAATCGAACTATCTTCTCCTGACAGAACGAGTCATTAGCCTGTGCCCGTACTACCTTCGTGACAATCTGCGGTGTAACGGTCATCATAGACATGAAAGATCGGGCCACTGCAACCTGGTGTCCCAACTCCTTCCACTTTGCCTTCCACACCTCTGCCACCTCATCTGCTGGCCTACGGCTCAACGCGTCTGCTACCACGTTGGCCTTACCTAGGTGATACTGGATATCGAACTGGTAGTCTTTCACAAACTCAAGCCACCTACGCTGCTGCATATTCAACTCTTTCTGCGTGAACAGGTATTGTAGGGACTTATGGTCCGTGAACAGTTGGAACTTCTCCCCCAAAAGATAGTGCCTCCAAATCCGTAGGGCAAATACCAATGTTGCCAACTCCAAATCATTCGTGGGGTAATTCTTCTCGTGATGCTTAAGCTTACGGGAAGCATAAGCTATGGCCTGTCTCTCCTGCTGTAATACCCCTCCAAGCCCTTGCAAAGACGCATCGGTGTAAACCAAATACTCAACTCCCGGTCTTGGCAATGCTAACACAGGTGCTGAGGTCAATTTATCCTTCAACTCATCGAATGCCAACTGACAGGCATCACTCCAGATGAATGGCACACCCTTACGATTCAGATGTGTCAAAGGACCTGCTATCTTCTAGAAACCCCGAATAAACCTCCTGTAGTATCCTGCTAGGCCCAAGAAACTAAGAATCTCAGTCGGTGTCGTGGGCTGTCCCCACTCCCTCACCGCGAATACTTTCCCCGGATCAACAGATATTCCCCGGTCGAAAATAATATGTCCCAAAAACTGGACCTCCTTCAACCAAAACCCGCACTTCTCATATTTTGCATACAACTCATTCTGACGGAGTGTCTGCAAAACTTGCCTCAAATGCTCGGCGTGCTCCTCCTCTGTCTGGGAGTAAACCAGAATATCATCGATGAAGACAATGACAAACTGATCTAGGAAATCCCTGAACACTCTGTTCATCAAGTCCATAAACACTGCTGGAGCGTTGGTCAAACCAAAAGGCATAACCCGAAACTCGTAAGAACCATATCTCGACAAGAACACAATCTTCGAGACATCCTCCTCCCGGATACGCAACGGATGGTATCCCGATCTCAAATCAATCTTCGAGAAGAAAGAAGCTCCTCTCAACTGGTCGAATAGGTCATCGATTCGAGGCAACGGATACTTATTCCGTATCGTGACCTTGTTCAACTCCCGGTAGTCCACACACAATCTCAGTGAACCGTCCCTCTTCTTCACAAACAAAACTGGAGCGCCCCAAGGTGAGGTACTCCTGCGAATAAAGCCTTGACCTAACAGCTGCTCTATCTGATCTCGTAGCTCTCGCATCTCTGCCGGAGCCATACGGTACGGTGCGCGTGCTATAGGCCTCGTATCTGGCAATAGGTCTATAACAAAGTCTATCTCTCGACTGGGGGGTAGGCTTGGTATCTCCTGAAACACATCCGAATAATCCCTGACGACTGGGATCGAATCTAAAGGAATCACAACCTCCTTAGAGGTATCCTCCTCTAGGTAATACAAATGAGCGGTCGAGCCTCCCTCTGGGCGAGGCATCGCCACTACAAACATCTCTTGCCCCGGAATGGCAAAAACAATGCTTCCACCGAAGCAATCAATCATGGCTCTATAATCAGCGAGCCAATCCATACCGATAATCACATCATGAACATGCATATCTAATACCAACATATCTGCAGGTAATACCAGACTACCAATCTCTATCCCCACTCCCCGGCATATAAAGAATATAAGTGACCCACTCCCCAATGGTGAGTCGACACACGTCACTGTGCTATCTGCCGTAGCTAACAATCCTAAGGCTTTCGCGAAATGTGTAGCTATAAAACAATGTGTAGCCCCCGTATCAAATAATACCCGACCCATAGTGCCATGGATAGGAAACGTACCCTCAATCGCGGGCGGAGCCTGTGGAACTGCCGCCTGGTGGACGTTGTAGATACTTCCATACTGTAGCTGCCCCTGCTGAACTGGGACTACTGGAATGGGTGGCAATGCTGCCATCTGTGGCGGTGCGGGGAGAGCGGCGGGAAACATGGGCCTCTGCGGCTCCTGGCGAGCACCCTGCTGCTGCTGCTGTGGGGCCCTACCCCTATCAGGACAATCCTGTCGTTTATGGCCAGTCTTGCCACAAACAAAACACTTCCCTGGGAAGTTCCCTCCTCTCTGCCCCTGTGGTCCCCGGCCTTGGTGGCCGTTACCGTTCCTCCCTTGGCCCTACTAGCCCTGCTGAAACTGCTGCCCATTCTGCCCCTATTGGCCCTGATGGCCGTTTGGACCCTAATGGCCCTGACGGAAACCTCCCTGTCCGTGCCTGTAATTCCCTGATCTGAACCTCTTCTGATCCCCCTGCTGGGAACCCTGCTCACCCTATCTCTGCCCCTGAACAGATTGTGCCCCACCGACACCATGTCCTCCAGTCCTGCCCTGATGGCTAGACTCTCCCGATCTCTTTCCTTCAGTCATATGAAAGCGGTGATCCTGGCAGTGTAACAAAGCAGCGTTAACCACATCAGAATAAGTGGCCAACGAAAGGTTCCCTAACAGATGTTGACGGATCCTCCATGTTAACCCGTCGGTGAATTTCTCAATCTTCTTCTTCTCTGTTGGTATCTCATCCGGAATGATATTCAACAGATTTGTGAACTCGGCCTCATACTCGGCCACGGTCTTACCCTCTTGACTCAGATTCATCATTTTCCTCCTCATTTCCGTATGAACAGTGGACGTAAAGTACTTGCGGTCAAACTGCACCCAGAAGTCCTGAATAGTGAGAGTATCCCTCTCCTCCACGGTGGTAATAGACTCCCACCACTGCAGTGCAGATCCAACTAGCTTGAAAGTAGCTAGCACCTGCTTCTGAACATCCGTGCACTCATACATCCTCAAGTGCCTCTGCATATCCTTCCTCCACCGGCTCGAGACTACCACATCTGAGCTACCTGCAAACTCTGGCGGGTGCGCTTTCTGAAAAGCGTCACATACACGTTCCCAAGTAGACGGGAATGCATTTGCCTGTGCTGGCGCGGCAACCGGCGCCTGAGGTGGTGCCTGCTGAACTACGGCAATTGCGACATTTACCGCTTGGGCTACAATAGCTGCAACCTCAGCGGTGTTCATCATGCCCTGAACTGGAGCGGGCTGGGGTTCGGGCGTTGCATCCCTGGGAACTCGTCGTGCACGTCGTGGAGGCATCTGAAATAAGAATAAAGTTTATAAGTTCACTGTTTATAAACTTAAAATAGCTGAAGAACGAAGCATACACAAATAGAGTACAACATTCCTAAAATATAGGGCTCTATATCAAAGAAACTTAGCGAAAACATAATAGCCGTACAAATCCTAAAGGACACTAGAACCTGATGCTCTGATACCACCTGTGACACCCCGACTAATTAAATACCGGGTAGCTACTCCTTTATTAAATTAATTCAAAATGTCAAGTTGGCTCAGTTAATAGCATCACTGTCGAAAACATTTTTATTATTACTAACCAACTAGTATTTAAAAAGTAAGTTGTCAAATTTTAATTAAAGTCTGATAATCATGCAACAAGTGTAATGAAGAATAATAACACCATTCACCATAACGAAGTAAATAGAATAACCATCACATAATGTAAATAAAGTATGGAGGAAAAATCCTCACTACAATACCACAAACTGAAATAACTAAACTGAATACTGAATCAATACATGCCAAAGTCTGAAAAACTGAAATGGAAAGATGTCTCTAATAGAGAAGGGCAACATGCCCTACAACTGATAAATACTGAATCAGGAATCCAAATGGTAGAAGCGTCTAAAAGCAAATCCCTGTAGCTTCCACAAACAGCTACATCTCATCCCTGAATGAATATCCTATGCATGGTGTCCTTGTGGCTGGGCACCTAAAATGGTTTTACAAGAAAATAAATTTGAAAGCAAACGGGTCAGAGCCCGAATGTGGAGATATTTTAAAAACCTGCAAGTGCTTTAAAAACATTTAAAACATTAAATGCAAAGTACATGTTAGGACGTGCACTCACATTAAATTCTCACCTCTCGTCTAACTGTGCACCCCTAACGTAAGTACCCATCTAACCACTAGCTAAGTGACATCATATCTAGCTAGACTGTCATAGGTTCTACCCTTATTACTCGGTTCCCATTAACATTATAACGATCTCAATTAAATAGGGCTTAATGTAAATTCAGGTTCCCATATAAAAGTAATACAACTCATTATAGATCATCCTTTTATTTTATTCCATAGTTACACACAATACCATATGAAAGTTCCCAGTTTATTAAGTGTATATTATTCACATCATGAATATACAATATAAGCACCCCGAGACTAAGCTGCGGTGCACACATACTCTGCTATCCATCCCGGTACATCACGTACATAAGGAATCACGCATTCCGAATCTCTCAGGAATCGTTCAGATAACACAAATCACAAATAGTGGAGGCGAACACAGTCACATCACATGGGTCACGCACATACCTGCGCTCCCACGATCAGAAGACTTATTAACATCCCAATAAGTCCTTCTCAGACCTATGTTCATCGAGGTAACCAGTCTAAATCCGAGCAACACAAGGATTAGAGGGCCCTAAGCAAACGCAAACCTCTCGTGATAGCAAGTATGGTTGGTATGTCATACACACAAATCATATACCAATACTAAGTAAACACGCATCTTAGTAATCCCCGTAGTTTAATTGTAGTACTTATCGCATTCTTGTACCAACTTAATATATATACAACTTATATAATCCCGCTCCATATTTATACGCGCCATAATTTATTCTCACGTCGTAGTAGGCACTCACGTCTCAACTCAAATGTCTATTTGATTTGATCCACACTTATATAATTTACTCCTCATTATAACCCAAATGTCCCAAATATACTAATACACCATCAAAGGAATTTTATCTCTATCCTCAAACAAGTTTACGGGACTCCAAAAATCAAAACAGGCCAAAAAGGCCTAAACTGTCAGCTCGTTAGAAGTCTCGTTCGAATGAGGCTGTTCGAACGAGAGTTCGTTCGAATGAACTGTACCTTCTAACGAGATCTCATTCGAACGAAGTTATCGAACAAAATTCCCTTTCGTTAGAAGCGACTGGTCAACTCGTTAGAAGCTCGTTCGAACGAGCTCGTTCGAACGACCTGGAGGGGTCTTCTAACGAGGGACCAGTTTCGGCCCAGATTTTCTCCAATCTCGTTTTTCATCCATTTTAACACCTCAAACCTCTTCCAAAGTTCATCCCAACAACGTTTTAGGGTCTCTAATTCATCCTAAACATATTAAAGTCACCTCCTAACATGTTTTAAGAAATTAATTCGTCCTAAACATCATTAAATCACAAGTCTCTACATTTTTCCCCAATTTTTCAAGAACATGAACCCTAAAATATTTAGATCCATAATTTATCCAAATAAATCCATTTTTGTGTCTTACAATATATATCAACATCATATTAGTCCTCTAAATATGATTCTACACGCCATCCTTTCATCAAAATTTAGTATTCTACTTCCAAACTCATGGGTTTTTCATTATCTTCCAAGAACAAACATAAATTTGAATTATCTAACAGGGAAGGAACATTCTCTGAAATTAAATGGAATTAAATCACTTGCCTTGATTCGATCTCTGATTTTGATGACGATTTCCTCTCTCTTTCTGCAGAATTTCCTCTCTCTCTCTTTCTCCAAGTTTCTTCTCCAATGGCTATGGTGGCTAGGGTTTTCTTTGGGAAAGTTTTGGAAACCTAATCTAATAACCCCCGTAGCTTAATGGGTCAATAAGGGTTGGTTAGTGGGTTTAGTGGGTCTATTCACAATCAGATAAAGACTCCTAATTTTCGTCATTTTTAATTCCTCAAAATACAAAATTACCAAAATACCCTTTATGTTGCCGGTATGGCCTAAAAATACCCCGGAACCCAAATTAAACCCCCGGCTAGTGTTTTCTGACTATCTCGACCCTTCCGGACGCGTTGGCGCACTCAAAATGACCATACGGTTAATAGAATTTAAATTCACTTTTATAAATAAAATAATTATATCCTGACGCGACTGTCACACGCGTCCCAATAAAATGACCAAATTGCCGTATATCAATCTCACGACAAATTTCATAATTCAATATTCATATACCATCATATATACTCAATATAGTCAAATACCAACTCACATCTCGCTAGTATTTTACCCGGATTAATTCCCAATTAATTCCCATTTAATTAATTAATCCCAAAAATAAATATTGCCAAAAATACGGGGTATTACATTATTTCCATTGATCAATTGAAATAACACTCACACATGCGAATCTACGTCATGTACTTGAAGAACTATGGGGATATGCTGCCGAATTTTTCTCAAATCGTAACAATGTGCATGAGATGTTAAGTATATTGCAGAAATATGCCGTCTTGAATGGGATATGACCACTCACCCTTTAGAGGAGATGGAGGAAATAGGAATTTCTATTATAAATTGAATTTAAATTTGAAATTTAAAAATAGAGTATAAATAAAACATAATTAAAAGAAACATACTATAAATCTAAGTTTTGTTTATACTAATCTAGGAATATATGCTTCTTACCTTTAATAGGTGATTAGTTGTAGTAGCTGTGATGGTATATCCTAAATACAAAGAGTGGATGGGTGAGACAAATAGAATGGGGGATGTGTTTTACAGAGGTGTTAATGAATTTGTGAAATACGCAAAGAGATGTCATAATGATGAAGAGTTTTCATGTCTGTGTGCTAGGTGTAAGAATGCTAAGGTGTTTGAGTGGAAAACATTTGAACTACATTTATTAAGATGGGGTATGCAAGATATTTATCAATTTTGGAGTTTTCAGGGTGAATTGAAAGTTCCTTTTGTCCCTGAACAACCTTCACAACAACCTTCAATAAGTAGGATAGATGTATAAGGGGATGAAGTAGATCATAATATGTTATAGGATTTAGTTGATGATGTGTACGGAGTTTATGAAGCAGAGGAGAATGAGGTTATCGATGATGTACAAGGTTCAGGTGCTCGTGAAGATATCACGATAAACCTTGACGATGACTACCAAAGTTTAAAAAGTTAGGAGACCCAACTGTTATACTCTAGCTGTGAGAAAGATCAAACAACTTTACATGCCATGGCTGGTTTGCATAGTTTGAAGATGCAATACGATTTGTCTAGCAATAGCGTGACAGTAATTCTGAATTGGATGAAGGGCTTAATACCCAAGGATAATACGCTTCCAAATATCTATCATGTCATGAAGAACAGTTTGAAAGTTTTGGGAATGAACTATAAATTTATTCATGCTTATGTGTATGACTGCATACTATATCGAAAGGAGTATAAAAATTTATCATTTTCCGGTATGCGATGAACATAGATATGTCCAATCTACTAGCAAGGAAGGTACAAGCTCAACAGTGCCTCAAAAAGTGTTCAAATATTTTCCCGTTGGGCCTAGATTATAGAAATTTTTCACAATACCATGGATAGCGGAGGCAATGACTTGGCATGCTATGGAAGAAGTAGGGGTAATCTCATGTGTCATCCTATTAATTCTACAACTATGGTTGAAATAAGATAGTAGAGGAAGGATAATAATTCCCCATGGTGCGTTTACTTTGACGAGTGGGGAAAGGAAGGTGCTTTTAGACACAATATATAATTTGAAGGGTCCATCTAGCTTTTTGTCCAACTTACAAAGGATTGTGAATTATGCTACTCGTGATTTATATAAGTGTAAGTCCCATGGTTGGCATGTGATCATGAAATTGGTTACTCTATTGTTTAAGAAATGTTTCTCCAAGAACAAGGATTTGCGGAGGGCTATTATGCAAATTAGTATTACCTTCTCACTTTTGTGTGAGAAGGTAGTCAATCGAGAACACATAGTGGCCGCAAAATTGGCGGTGATCGAAGCGATTTGTGTGTTGGAGAAGTACTTTCACCCAACATTCTTTGACATAAGTGTTCACTTGTTGGTACACCTATGGGATGAGGCACTTTTTTACGATCCGTTTAGATATCGGTGGATGTATCTGTTTGAAAGATTGATGAAAGTTTTTAAAGATTATGTCAAGAATACGCGATACATGCAGGATCAATTGCAGAGGAATACATCACCATGGAGTCATCAATCTATACTGAGGAATATATGCCTGACTCGACCAACTTTGATGGCACTGATGAGTTCGTTGATGATGGTGGTCATGTGATGGGAAAACGAGTGAAATTAACGAGTTTGCAACATGAATAAGTAGCTCGTTATCTATTTGACACACATGAAGATGCCGAAGAATGGAAACAGTAAGTTTAAATTATTTTAAGTTTTACATTATTTTAGATTATTTTATACATGATTAATTTTGTAATATGCAGAAAATATGAAGCCGGTGAGAATAATAAAAGATGAAAAACAATGGTACAATCAGATAGCGAATTTTGGTTGTGGTTGTCAAAAGAGGTAATTATAATGAAAATGGTTATATAACGTTACATTAAACTCAAGATTTACCACAAACCTAATTAATTTATCCATATTATCAGCGCTTAAAGACGGGTGATGCGACATCAAGGCTTGCTCATCTATCCATTGTACCCTGTTCATGGCAAAATAGTACAAAAAGTATCGATTGAACGGTTACGTATTCGGCGCAAGGGTGTACGAGGAAAGTACAAATTTACGAGGCTCTTACTTTCTTTTGAGTGAGCGCAAAACATAAAAACCTCGTTGAAGCTGAAATGACTTAGTATGGTGTAATTCGAAATATATTTGAATTGGAATATATAAGCTTCAAGGAAGTTGTATTTTACTGTGACTGGGTAAGAGTTGAGGATAAAAATGCTTGTAAAGTTGTTCCTGGCACCAATTTGATCATGATTAACTTGTCTAAGTTGAAGAGCAACGGCCACGTGAGAGATGAGTCGTTTGCTTGTGCATTTCAAAAGATCAACCAAGTGTTTTGCTCGGAGTATATCAACAACGAGTCATGTTCAATTGTCCTACATGCGCCAATGCGTCTAAATAGTAGTTTGGATGACTTGGCCACTCCTACCGAATATCAATCCATTTTTTTATGATAATCCGAATTTGAAACAATTTTTCAATTTGTAATTAATATTCCAATTTGTACTTTACCAATCCATTTTTAATGATTTTAATTAATTTGCACTTTATCATTTTCACTCTTGTGTAGTGTGCGTGTGTGTGGGCAGTAGGGGTGGGGGTGGGGATGTTTCGCATTTTTACTAATTGTACATATTATGAGTTAGATGTTGTTGTTTTGGAATTCAGAATTGAAGTGTTAAATAATAATAATTCATTTGGATTTGTAGTAACTGTACATATTTGCATGTCTTCTTCTAATTCATTTGGATTTGTACTAATAGCAACATTGTTTTTACAGAAAATGTCTCCTTCAAGTATTAATGCGAGGATGATGATGCTAATTATAATGATATTGTCTGGGCTCAGTGATAGCGGAGGCGACGAGAGCTCCTCGGCCCCTAGGCTCCCCAAATATGGAAAATTGGGGATGGACATCGAGAACAAGATGGGGATATTAGTGAGATCCCTCGAGCTGGTAAAGACGATCATCGGCCCGGGGTACACTAGTTGGGGGGAGGTGCCAAATGAGCTCAATTTAGATATTTGGGCAGCCCTACATGTAATGTATTTATATTTATATGAATATTTCAATTTCAATTTCAATTTTAATTTCAATTTCAATTTCAATTTTAATTTCAATTTATATTATATTTATTCGCAACTAACATTGTATTTTTTGGATAGTAACAATTCAGCCTGGCCCCAGAACTACGCGATTCCGTCTTGGAGCAGTTGAGGGAGCAACACAAGGCGTGGAAGAAAAATTTGCGAAGCCGGTACTTTGGGAAGACCCGAGACTCCATTATTCGAATGCGCTACTCTGCCTCGCCAAAGGAGATGATCTCATTGGCACAATGGCAAACGTTCATTGACAATGAGATCGAGGAGCGACAATTGGCATCTCGCCAATCGGGGAGGGAAAATTGGGTGAAAAAGGCAGACGTGCACTACTTCGGTCGGACGTCTTATCGGGGAGGGAAAATCGGGCAAAAAAGACAGACGTGCACTACTCCGATCAGATGTCTTACGCCGAGGTGGAGCATAGGATGATGGTAAGATTTTATTTTTCTATAATTAAATAAATATGTTATTCTGCATTATTTTACTTTGCGGGACCGATACTAATTTTGAATTATTTTATTTCAGGGGACGGGGAGTGGCCGTGGGGGTAGGCCACATAGGCTCGATGCTTATGTGGCTATTCGGAACAAGAATGGAAAGGATAAGGAGGTGTCCCCGATTTTTGCATCCACGATTATAAGTAATCTGACAGCTTACTTTTTGTTAATTACGTTATAATTTTTTTATTTACTTATTTAACTAATTGTAACACCCCGTATTTTTGACGATTTAAATAATTCTGTGATTAATTATTATTATGGGAATAAGAATGCAATTAATTATTTTTGTTGGATTAATTAAATTAAAATGTGAGAAATTAACTTGTTATTAATCCGGATTAAAATAATTATTAACTAGCGTGCCAAGGGTTAATACTTATTGTTGATAATTATTGAATATTACTATGTGATATGTAATATGAAATTATAACATTTGATAAATTGTCGGAAGTGAGAAATACGGCAGTTTGGTAATTTAAGTCTGACACGCGTGTGAGTTGTGTCGAGACTAATTGAATAGAATAAAAAGAGAAAATATTTTTATTAACTCGTTTGGTCATTTCGAGTTCTCTGTTGAGTCCGGAAGGGTCGAGATAGTCAAAATAGTATACCCGGGTGTTTAGTTTGGGTCCCGGGACAATTTTAGGCCTAACCGGCATCCCGATAGGGCATTATGGTAATTGTAATTTTGGGTTTAATTAATGGACGAAAATTGGGAGTTATTTTATCAGCAAAGAAAAGTCTTTTAGGGTTGGGAGACAAGGGAAGGACAGAACGGCCATAGAAGGTGTGAGGGAGAACCAAACTCCAAGAGAAAAGGGCCAAGATAACACCACCTTGCACAACCGAGATGACCAACGCGTAAATCGAGAAGAGAGGAACGCGTATGTACCAACATCACCAACGGATCAGACCATCATATTCGAGGCAAGTGTTTATTACTTTCTTTCTTTAGAAATAATCATACTCATGTTAGTGTAGGTGATTTCAATCCTTCATTTACATGTTAATTGGGTAAAAATTGGAGGTTAAATGATGATTAGAGGTTGGGGTAACTAGTTGTTAATATTTTGTCATGAATGTAGATGATGAACTACGAAATTGAATTATATAATGATGAAAGAATCTGGGTTGATTGGGTTCTTTAATTGAAAATTTGGAAACTAGGGTTCATATGAATTGATTTGGGGATTTTATATAATTATGATGATTTATGACGAATTAATGATCCTAGGCGGTTAGGAATGATTTATAACCTGTTAGGGTTGATGGGTATTGATTATGAGGCAATGAGTGTTGAATCTTAGAGGTTTATAGGTTCATAAATGGTGGAAAAATGCAGAATTCTGGGAAAGAAGATGAACATTGACATCTCGCGCGATCTCACGCGAAGTCGCTCGAACGACACGTGGAAGTCGTTCAAATGACAACCCTTCTGGTTCGAGCGACAGAGGGAATTTTTGGGGATTTTCTCAAAGTCCAGTTTTGAGTTTGCCGGTTTATTGGAGTGAGAGAAATTTACAATTAGTAAATTCAAATAGGACAGAATTTCGGGAAAAGTATGGAAGAATTAATACTCTAATTATTTCGGTATAGAGAGAATGTACCTTGGAGATTACGAGGGAGATAGTAATCTAAATATTTATACTATACGTAGTGATGAGGTTAAAATACGTATGAGGAGTATGTATGTAGGTTGGAGAAATACCTATGTGTGTATGCCTATTATGCAATATTATTGTTAAGAGCACTAATGGGTGATAACCCAGGGATGCAAGAACCTTATAATTAAGCGCACTAATGAGTGATAACTCGGGGGTGAAGAAACTCTATTGTTAAGTGTACTAATGGGTGATAACCCGAGGGTATAAGGATGACTGTTGTTAGGCGCACTAATGGGTGATAACCCGGGGGTGTTGGACTATTATTGATAGGCGCATTAATGGGTGCTAACCCGAGGATGCAAGATTCTATTATTAGGCGCACTAATGGGTGATAACCCGGGGGTGCTGAATTGTTAATGATAGGTGCATTAATGGGTGCTAACCCGGGGATGCGGGATCTTCTGGATAGGTGCACTAATGGGTCTTAGCCTGGGGGTGCAGGATTAGCATATATATATGTATAGGGATGATGTGACTATATATATATATATATGTGAAGTTGTGAATATTTCTACTGTGTGAAATTAGTAGACTTGGTAATAATAATAATAATAATTACATTGCATCAAGTGGTCCTAACCTCAAGGTGCAGGATTAGTGAATATATACAGGGATGATGAGACTATATATATGTATGAGTGTACTTGGGTAACTTTATACTTTGTGAAACTAGTAGATAAAATGAAAATGAGAAATAAATTAATCTTAGTGAATAAAAGATTAACCATTCAAACGGAGAATAATGAAACTTAGTATGTGAGATAAACTATCTGATTAGCGTATTGTATGGGTGATACGGGAATACTACTAGTGAGTATTAGTATGGTTTCTGACTAGTTAGACTGGGAGGTATAACTACGGGGAGATTAGATGTACGTTAGGTGTGCACAATAGACGAGAGGTGAGAAACTCATGTGAGAGTTCGATAACTAACATGCGTATAAGACTTGTTTTAAGAACCAGTTTTAAATACTTGATAAATTATTTTTACACATCGGGCTCTGACCCGTTTCTTGTATTTCTTCTCTTTTGCTATATATGTGTATTATATCAGGTGCTCAGCCATAGGGACACCGGATTTAGAGATTTGGATTGCTTGACGTGTTGTGGAAGCTGTAGGTCCTTGCAATAGACGCATCTATCTTTTCCATTCAGTTTCATCTAGACTTCTTATCTAGGGCATGGGTCGCCCACTTCTAGTCTTTCATCAGAGTTATTGTATTCAGTTTAGTTTATGGTTTGGAGCTTTGAACTGAGAGTTTTACTCAGTCTTATTTATTTCAGTACTTGATTCATGTTCAGTATTTATTTACCTTCCGATGTGTGGTGAATGGTTTATATTTTGAAATTTAATGGAAATGGATTTACTTGGTTTTACTAAATTGGAAATGTTTTTACACCTAGCTTAATTTTATATTAGGTGAATAATATGTTAAAAAGCTTTTCGACAGTGATTCTAAGAATGAACCAACAGAATATCCTGTTTTGAATTGGTAGAGGACTTATCACCTTATATTTAATAGGGCGGGGTGTCACAGGTGGTATCAGAGCATCAGGTTCTAGTGTCCTTAGGATCTGTGCGGCTTATTACGTTTCAGCACATCGTTCTTTGATGTAAGCCTTATGATAGGATTGTTGTGTTCCCTTACGTATGCAACTTACGTTCTCCTGCTACGAATTATAATGGATGTGACTCATTATATGAAATTTGGTGTGATTCGAACACCAAAAATTTTACGACAACCAACGAGGACCGTAAGAAGAACTAAGGGAGAAGAAGCTCAACAGAAGACATAATAGAAATCGGGAAAGAGTGATCGAGACAAAAATCACCATGCAGATTACTTAAACTATAGATAGTAAAATCGTCACTCGGGAACTGTGGGTTCCCAGGGCACAGTCGTAGATAACGGTGGAATGATTTCAAGACCACCTAGCAAAATCAATAAGAAGGAAATCGGAGGAGATCTTTTGAACAATCCATCGATGAAGATGCGGGGAAGAAAATGAGAGAGTGTAACAGACCAACAGAAGAAGAAAATCTGAAGGAAATTGTGTAGAGTGGGGTGTGAAGACACTTAAAATTAAATTTGGAGTTAAAAGTTATAGCTCTTAGGAGCATCATGTAGTGATTAGAGGCAATCGCCTATATGAAGAAGTGTGTTTGAAATTTATAGAGAAATTTAGGTAGGTGGTAACAAAATGTGAGTGAAATTTTGATGTTTAGCACAATGGGTAAGATAGAAACCGGTCGTGGGAGAAAGGTTGAATTGCATAATGAACTTCGTACCAAATAGAGGGGTATAAATTATCCAAAGGGTTTATAGTTTATAAAGGACCCGTGAGTAGAATACCAGTATGAATGGGAAATATGGATAGGATGACTAGTGTCAAGGTTATCAAGGTCATGCGTTAGTATGATAATGTTAACGCTTACAAGAGAAGGCAATAAAGAGGGTTAACGAATCTGCTGAAGAGCGGAAACTGAATTTAACGGTGTTAGTGAAACCCCACATGAGAGTATACCCAGTAGGGAAATCAATTAGATGATTTTTAGTGATTAACTATGAAGTCAATCAGGGCTGTAGAGGCCAACCATAGTTCCGAATGGCCAATGTAGCCAAAGGGTAACGGACGAACAATTGTGAGTTAAGACTGATGGTCCGACAAAAGGACATTCCCAAAATGGTCAGTGGGACTAGTGATGGGGAAATGGTTCGTGAAGTCTTCCTTATATGAAGGAAGTATAACTACAAGTATTGAAGGTTTACACAATTGAGAAGTGAGACCGAAGAGATTAGAAATGGTAAATCATGCCAGTTAGGCATAACAACTGGAGGAGTGAGACTTCCAGCGAAAGAATTTGGGGTCAAGGTAATTAGGCCCAGGAAAATTTATAACCCGAGAGTGATTGGTTCAGGCTGGACCAGTAGAGTCCTCGTTAATAGTAGCATACAGTATGTCAGGGTCTTCGGGGCCCGGGATGTAAACGGGAGTTTAATAAAGCTATAACTGAGGCCAGGAGAGTTTGGGCCAACGTTTCAATAATGGGCGCGAAACTCACATAATGGAATCAATTGTCCATGATAAGAGAGGACAACTATAGGATGAAATCCTAGGATGTATGACGATTGCAGATGTTCATGGGTCGTGATGGCAGCCACGTGCTGAGACCTTGTGACTTGGCGAGACTGGTGAGGTTTTGCTTCTTCCTTGTGAGTAAAGGATAGTTTCTAGTGACATGGGTGTGCCACAACTTATATGTAAATTGGAAACCCTAAGCTTCGCATGCGGTTCGAGTTTAGTGGGAACGTTAGTTTTAACAATCTTGTTACAAACTTATTTCTTGTTGTTAGCTAGGCATTTTGATGATTGCCCGTGAGTGAACCGAGTAGGCCCTAAGAATATGTTTTATTGTTATAATTTACTAGTGCATTGAGTCAGCTTTAGTAGATTTTATTATGGTAATGTGTAGTGATTAATTACCGTATGGTTAAACGATAGTAAAAATATAGAATCATGACAGTCGTGCCGGATACTCCGGGAGGAGTGATCTTAGTTTTGTGCGGTGCCACCTGAAATAGGGTTGGGCCCAGATATGAGTATATATGAAACTTTCATGGTATTATAGACCTCAGCGAGTATAGTGTCTAATTATATGTGATTCCCGAGCATAGGAATTGAATTGTCTGTTAAGACTTAGAATACACAGTGTTCTTATCGAGCGGTGGAATATAGCTCGTTATATATTTATAGCGCCAAATACTTGGGATAGCGAGGGCGCCATGCTTCATGTTACATTTTTAAGGACATGAGAGTGGACGAGTAAAATTTTATGTCACAATACGTAGATTGTGGGAAAGTACATAGTATGTACTGAAGGCCTCACGAACCTCGACAACCGGCTAGGATAGATAGTACTATATCGGGGGGTTTTCTTATTTGGATTTCGCTTTGCAAGACATCCCACGCATGAAACTAGCAAACGTTGGGAGTTGGAGAGAATTTTGGCCGATAATACATAAGTTTATATGTTGGTTATTGTACCTATAGGAGAATATAATTGTGAGTTGATAATTCTTTTATGACTTAAGTCCAATAGAGTTGCCTAGTCTTAGTATCATTCTGAATAGAGAAATGATACCGTTGAAGTATTGATTAAATTTTGACTATTGGGGTGGTTGAGTGCACCTTTACCACATCAGCATACCGAGTGTGCAAGAATTGAAGTAAGAAAATTGTATGTCTTTTGTATAATGATGCACGAGGCATAGGGTGTATGGGCGCCCTAGGGGATTGAATCAAATGGTGGATTATGATAATCTTGTGAATTCGATAACATGTAGTCGGGTGAGACGAAGATTACTCCGTAAGATTTGTTAGAGACTTACGTTTCAAAATAAACTGAGATTTTTGAGCGGAAAAAGAGACTTGTGTCACACGATTCAACAAAGTCACAGGTATCACGATTAGAAGTACATTCAATAAAGTATAAAATGTATCAGGATACAAATAACAGTGGTAATGGGTTTAATGTAGAGTAACCTTCAAAGTTAGTCTTGTAGTAGGTCAGCTGACTATTAGAAAAAGGGCGGACAATTAGAAACCAGTAGGGGATCCTTCCACTAGAGAATGGAAGAGTATCCCCAAGAATCTTCTCATGTAGCTGAGATAGTAAGATTATAGGTACTAAGATGCGATTGAGTACGGCCTAATACCCACAGAGGGATGGGCAGGACAAGTGGTCTAATCGGATGCGGGAGAGAAAATTTTATGTGGACCCTGAGATATTAGGGGAAGACTGGAGGCGGTACCTTCCACTAGTTGAGTTTGTGTCCAAATAACTCCTATAAGTTCACGTTCGGGCAGAGTGCCAGTAGAAGTATGGCATAGTAAACTTTGTTATTGTCCTACATGAGAGTTAAAGGTGGGGGACCAGTTATGATTTCAAATGTCAGAGAAGGATCGATATTATCATATATATTGTGTGTGAAATATATATTGCACAACCAATTTACTTGTATGAACGACACGAGATGAAGTCTTATGTATCTGAAAGGAGGATAAATCTACTAAGGTGCAAATAGTAAAAGACTAGATAGTGAATATCTAAAATATAGTAAGTAGTGAAACTTAAACTGTAAGGCTTAGGCAAGAGACTATATGATAGGGTAACCTAGAGTTTAAACCAAACACATGTGAAGTGTTCATTATTAAGGGTGTTCGATAGCGTACTATATGGGTGGTACGGAGTAACTTACCTATGAGCGCCGAGATGCGATGCGCAATATTTTTACAGTGTTGTCTGTACCTGGTATACTTTTTTCAAATTTCGGGAGAAAATTCCGTTGTAAGGGGGGAAGTATGTAACACCCCGTATTTTTGACGATTTAAATAATTATGTGATTAATTATTATTATTCTGAGAATAAGAATGCGATTAATTATTGTTGTTGGATTAATTAAATTAAAATGTGAAAAATCAACTTGTTATTAATCCGGATTAAAATAATTATTAACTAGCGTGCCAAGGGTTAATACTTATTGTTGAGAATTATTTAATATTATTGAGTGATATGTAATATGGAATTATAACATTTGATAAATTGTCGGAAGTGAGAAATACGGAAGTTTGGTAATTTAAGTCTGACATGCGTGTGAGTCCTGTCAGGACTAATTGAATAGAATAAAAAGATAAAATATTTTTATTAACTCGTAAGGGCATTTCGAGTGTGCCGTTGTGTCCGTAAGGGTCGAGATAGTCAAAATAGTATACCTGGGTATTTAGTTTGGGTCCCGGGGCAATTTTAGGCCTAACCGGCATCTTGAGAGGGCATTATGGTAAATTATATTTTGGGGTTTAATTAATGGAGGAAAATTGGGAGTTATTTTATTAGCAAAGAAAAGTCTTTTAGGGTTAGGAGGCACAGGAAGGAAAGAACGGCCATAGAGGGTGTGAGGGAGAACCAAACTCCAATAGAAAAGGGCCAAGATAACACCACCTTGCACAACCGAGACCACCAACGCGTAGATCGAGAAGAGAGGAACGCGTATGTACCAACATCACCAACGAATCAGACCGTCATATTTGAGGAAAGTGTTTATTACTTGCGTTCTTTAGCAATAATCATACTCGTGTTAGTGTAGGTGAATTCAATCCTTGATTTACACGTTAACTGGGTAAATTGGAGGTTAAATGATGATTAGAGGTTGGGGTAACTAGTTGTTAATATTTTGTCATGAATGTAGAGGATGAACTACGAAATTTAATTATATATTGTTGAATGAATCTGGGTTGATTGGGTTCTTTAATTGAAAATTTAGAAACTAGGGTTCATATGAATTGATTTGGGGATTTTATATAATTATGATGATTTATGACGAATTAATGATCCTAAGCGGTTAGGAATGATTTATAACCTATTAGGGTTGATGGGTATTGATGATGAGGAAATGGGTGTTGAATCTTAGAGGTTTATAGGTTCATAAATGGTGGAAAATGGTAAATTTTGGGAAAGAAGATGAACATTGACATCTCGCGCGATCTCGCGCGAAGTCGTTCGAGCGAGATGGCATCTCGCGTGAAGTCGCTCGAACGACACGTGGAAGTCGTTCAAACGACAACCATTCTGGATCGAGCAACAGAGGGAATTTTTGGGGATTTTCTCAAAGTCCAGTTTTGAGTTTGCCGATTTATAGGAGGGAGAGAAATTGCCAATTAGTAAAGTCAAATAGGACAGAATTTTGGGAAAAGTATGGAAGAATTAATACTTTAATTATTTCGGTATAGAGAGAATGAACCTTGGAGATTACGAGAGAGATAGTAATCTAAATATTTATACTATACGTAGTGATGAGGTTAAAATACGTATGAGGAGTATGTATGTAGGTTGGAGAAATACCTATAAATTATAATAGGATGTGTGTATGCCTATTATGCAATATTATTGTTAAGAGCACTAATGGGTGATAACCCAGGGGTGCAATAACCTTATAATTAAGCGCACTAATGAGTGAAAGCTCGGGGGTGTAGAAACTCTATTGTTAAGTGTACTAATGGTTGATAACCCGGGGGTATAAAGATGACTGTCGTTAGGTGCACTAATGGGTGATAACCCGGGGGTGCTGGACTATTATTGATAGGTGCATTAATGGGTGCTAACCCGGGGATGCAAGATTCTATTGTTAGGCGCACTAATGGGTGATAACCCGAGGGTGCTGAATTGTTAATGATAGGTGCATTAATGAGTGCTAACCCGGGGATGCAGGATGTTCTGGATATGTGCACTAATGGGTCTTAGCCCGGGGGTGCAGGATTAGCATATATATATGTATAGGGATGATGTGACTATATATATATATATATATATATATATATATATATATATGAAGTTGTGAACATTGCTACTGTGTGAAATTAGTAGACTTGGTAATAATAATAATAATAATCATTACATTGCACCAAGTGGTCTTAACCTCAGGGTGCAGGATTAGTGTATATATATAGGGATGATGCGACTATATATATGTATGAGTGTACTTGGGCAACTTTCTACTTTGTGAAACTAGTAGACAAAATGGACCTGAGAAATAAAATAATCTTAGTGAATAAAAGATTAACCATTCAAATGGATAATAATGAAACTTAGTATGTGAGATAAAATATCTGATTAGTGTATTGTATGGGAGATACGGGAATACTACTAGTGACAATAGTGAGTAGTAGTATGGTCTCTGACTAGTTAGACTGGGAGGTATAACTAAGGGGAGATTAGATGTACGTTAGGTGTGCACAATAGACCAGAGGTGAGAAACTAATGTGAGAGTTCGATAACTAACATGCATATAAGACTTGTTTTAAGAACCCGTTTTAAATACTTGCTAAATCATTTTTACACATCAGGCTCTGACCCGTTTCTTGTATTTATTCTCTTTTGCTATATATATGTATTATATCAGGTGCTCAACCACAGGAACACCGAATTTAGAGATTTGGATTGCTTGACGTGCTGCAGCTGTTGTGGAAGCTGTGGGTCCTTGCAGTAGACGCATTTATCTTTTCCATTCAGTTTCATCTATATTTCTTATCTAGGGCATGGTTCGCCCACTTCTAGTTTTTCATCAGAGTTATTGTATTCAGTTTAGTGTATGGTCTGGAGCTTTGAACTGAGATTTTTACTCAGTATTATTTATTTCAGTACTTGATTCATGTTCAGTATTTATTTACCTTCCGATGTGTGGTGAATGGTTTATATTTTTAAATTTAATGGAAATAGATTTACTTGGTTTTACTAAATTGGAAATATTTTGACACCTAGCATAATTTTATATTAGGTGAATAATATGTTAACAAGTTTTTCGACAGTGATGCTAAGAATGAACCAACTGAATATCCTGTTTTGAATTGGTAGAGGACTGATCACCCTATATTTAATTGGACAGGATGTCACACTAATCATGTTCTTTTTATCGTTTTAGGCAATGCTTAAGGAAGTGCATAAGTCGCAGTCTGATGCCGACAAGGAATATTTATCCACGAACGCCCTCAGCTAAGTGTTTGGCGCTGATCGCAAGGGGAGGACAAGGGGTGAGCTTGCGGGTGGTCAAATCTAGTATCATCAGATCAGAGACGAGCAACACCGGGTTGTCTCGAACTGTGGACTCGCATATGCGAAGCTGTCCCGTTTGGAGGCCACGGTCCAAGATATGTTCTCATTCATGAAGCGTTCATTGGGCATAAAGCGTAAGGGGAAAGGGAAGGAGAATGTGGTGGAGGAGGACGAGGATGTGGACCTCGATGCTTTATGGCCGACACGTGCGGACTCTGATGATCCAGTCCCCTATTTGGCTCCATTTGACCAATCGATGAAGACACTTTGTTGGCCGAGCGTGTTTATACATGACATATTTAATGTCCAGCAGATAGGGAGGGGGTTGAGTGACCCGAATACCATCCAGGGTATGCTAGTTCATGGATGTGCGCTTCAAGAAATTGAGGCCAAGGTTCTCGTCATTAATGTGATACCCGGGAAGGAGAACTCCCCATTGTGGTTGCGCGAACAATACGGCACGATGCATATTCAAGGGTGTATTAATTATTATATTGTGTGGCCTATCCACCTCCTCAAACCTACCCTAGACATGTAGTGAGATTATTTGAATTGAATTGTTTTAAGTTGTTACATTTGAATTATATTTGGATTATATCATGATGCATATTATTTTGAATCTATATTTGCATTATCTCTATTTTATTTGGATATATGATATTTGAACAGGTACAACGTTGTTATAATATGTACAAATATACTGTTGGGCAGTGGTAGTGGCCATACTCCCCAATAGATTATTTTTCAATTCTGCCCAAAATTATCATGGTCATTGCCGTGATAATTTTTTTGAAAAATGCCATGGGTTTGCCACGGTATTTTATCGTGACAAATATTGTCAAACTCAAAGACCGTGACATGATCGTGACAAGTCTAATGAACTTGTCACGGTCAATGACCATGATAAGTCCTTGACAACAAAAGTTGTCACGATTATTGATCTTGACAAGTTGGACTTGTCACAATCAATAATCATGACAATCCGACAGATTTGGTGTAGTGAATAAGTTTTCATAGGAGCAGATGTATCAGAAGCCTTGTACGAATTGAAAAAGCTCCTAAGCTCTCCACAAATAATTATTCCTTTAAAATTAGGTATACCTTTACATCTTTATCTCACCTTTATGGCCAGATCAATCGGCCATTGTTAGCTCAAGAGGTAGATGGAGTAGAAAAACCTGCTTATTTTTAAGTTGTATTATACATGGGCCTGAGGCCAGATACACTAGTATTGAAAGGCATTGTTTTACCCTTATCTCAGTTGATAAAAAATATAGACACTACATGTTATCTTTCACAGTCCACATTGTAACAAAATGTGACCCTATAAAATTTTTGCTAGCTGGAACTGTACTAATTGACAGGGAAACCAGATGGTTTCTATTACTTTCAGAATATGATCGCATGTGCATGTTACCTCGGGTATCAAGAGCCAAGATTATTCAGATTTTCTGGCCATCTTTCCATCTGGAACACTCGAATAACCACATGAGGAGCTCGCAAGTGATGATATTCAAGCTAATTACCTAGAATCTAGAGATGAATATGCACATGTCACAATTGCCTTGAATGTCGCCATTAAAGTTGATTCAACAGTCATTCGAATTACTAAGAGGATAGCTCCCTCAGCCATAACTAAAATGTTACCCGCCAATGTTAGTAGAGGTAGCATAATACTTTGCCATAACTGGAAATCTATACTACAAAAATAAAGGAGGATGGTTGTCAAGGTGTGTTGACCCTGAGGAAACTAGGAAGAGACTAAAAGAAGCCCATCAATATAGATGCGAGACCATTGAGATCCCTTTATATCGAAGAATCCAAAGAGCATGCTAATTTTGGCCTATAATGAGGCAAGACTATGTGGTAGTATGAAGAAGTTATAATAAGTGTCAATTATATTATCAGCCAGATGAGTGTAATTTTATCAAGTAACTACCTGATTAGAGGTAGGCATACATTGACATGTTAGTGGATGGGGTAATTACAGTAGAAGAGGATAATGCCACGAGGCTCAAGAGGAGAATTTAGAGATATTACCCACATAATGACATGTTGTATCAAATAGGTTATCACGATAAACTTCTGCGATGCATTTGATTAGAGGAAGCAGAGGAGGTACTGAACCAAGGCCACGAGCTAGGCCATATCGGAGGAGCAAATCTTTACGACCAACTAATGACCTTAGGGTATTTTTGGCAAACCATAGAAAAAGACTTTGTTGAGTTTGTTCAAAGGTCCAAGGCATCTCAACTTCATGGAAATATGATCCACACTCCTTCAGTGGACTTGCACTCACTTTTTACCCCTTTTCCTTTTCACACTTGGGCATTCGACCTTGTAGGAACCATTAACCCTTCTTACAAGGGCAAGATCTGGATTTTGGTTTCCATCGAATGCTTCACCAAGTGGGAAGAGTCCATACCTCTCAAGAAGGACACATTAGGTATGGTATCTCGATTTATGAAAGAATACATCGTCTATCAATTTAGCATTCCAAAAATCCTCCTTTTAGATAATGGAATACTATTTGTAAATAGTGCGGTATGACTGCTCACAGATAAATACTCCATCATTCATCACAGGTCCACTATGGCCTACCCCAAGTGCAACGGGCAGGCAGAAGCTACCAATAAGACTTTGGTAAATGTTCTAGAAAAAATATTATAGGATTTTCCTCAAACTTGGGATGACAAGATACCGGAGCTTCTATGGGCTTACAGAACATCTAAAAAAACTACTAGTTATAAACCTTTCTCTTTGGTGTTCGAGATTGAAGCTATTTTACCAGTTGAGCTAGAAATACCTTATGCCCGATACAACTTACAAAGTGTGATGCTTCCCTAAAGTAGGCACGAGCAGCTGGAGGCCTTACATAAGCATGGGGACAATGTAAGGAAAAATAGATCTCTAAGTCATATGACCATATGGTGAAACCCAGCAGGTTCAAGGATGGGGACTTGTTACTAAAAGCTTTTACAAGGCACATACATGGTCTCTCACTACCAAAGTTTGAATCTAATTGGGAAGGGTCCTACATACTACGCAAGACATAGACTTAGACTAATGTGAGATATCGAAGATTGAGGATGATGTAACGTTAAAGCGTAATAACAAATGGCTCAAGATTTACCAAGTCTAAAATGTTTTGTTATTTATCTTTATTTTCCTTTAGGGATTGCTACAATTATAGTTGATTGAGAGGCTATTTTCACACAACCTAGGGCAAAATATATTGTTTATAATATAATGAAGTTATATGAAAACCCATTCAAGCGAATTTTTTTCTTATAATGAATGATCAAAAGTGAAAAGGCGCATGCAAAAGAAGATATAACCAATAATTTATTCAAAATCTCAACAAATCTATAGGAGGAACTATTTCCCCAAAATACAAAAAAGGGGGAAAGAAAATTCCTAATTAACATTGGGGTCGTCTGTAATAAACCATAGGTTAGTAGAATGAATTAGCCTATGGTGAAGGCTTAGGAGAGCATATGCTAGCTCAGATTTGTCATTGGTAAGAATGGCCATATCCTTCTCATGACCCTCCATCTTCTGTTGCAGCTTCTCCAAATCTAACTCAACTTGGGCCAGGGCCTCCTCGGCAACCACAACTTTCTCCTTTGCCTTGATAAGTTTAAGGCGAAGGCTAGTCATTGCTTCAGTAATAACAGCTTGGGTTCTAGTACTGGCTTAATGTCTTCAATAAAATAAGGGAAGGTTGGTTTTCTTAAATGACCTTAATAATTCGATCAACCACATTAAAGAAAAACCATAATTCGCTAGCTCATTGATCTTGCCCATTAACTTCTTAATTTTAGAAGAGGTTAGAGACTTTAAATGAGTATTTAAGACTTCACTCAGCACATTAGCGAACCCGAGCAACGTATAGGTCATCATTATGGGAATTGGTTGAATGTAATAATTACTAAAGGTAGAGGGGTGAAGTTCAAGCAATTGTTCCAAGAGTTAGTCATGCAAAGTTGAGAGACTGTAGAGAAAATACCTAAGAGATTTCTTAACCCAATCTGTGGGAGATGCCTCGGGAGGATGAATGCAGAAAGAAATGTTACTTGATGAGGGAAACAATGTGTTCGATGCGTTATCTTCTTTTTATAAGTTATGAGTGTTCGTGTGGGCTTATACTTCAATATTTTAACCATTAGAAGGAAGGGTAGATTGATCTAAAGGAGAATCGATAGAAGTAGGGCTCACAATTGCCTCCCTGCGAACACCCTCACAGGGGACTTAAGCAGCAAGTAAAATGGGCTCAGCTAGAACTCTAGTAGACTCCCCACCAAATGGAGGAGCAAGGAATTCGAACATAACCTGACAGTTAAATGAATAAAGTCATAGGAAACAATTTGACAGAGTATATATTGACCTTATGGTCACAAAACGCTCCATTGTATTTGAAGCACCAACGGTTGATCGACTAATGATTGTAAAAGCCCCATTGCGCTTGAAGCACCAATGGTTACTCGACCAAGTAGTTTCGACAATTTTTGATCTTATGACCACAAAATTCCCATTGTGTACATTAAGCACCAATGGTTGCTTGACTAAGTACTTTCGATAAGTTCTTATCTTATGATTGTAAGAGTCCCATTATATTTGAAGCATCAATGGTTTCTCAACCAAGTACTTTTAACAAGTTTTGATTTTATGATTATAAAATTCCCATTGTAGTTGATGCAACAATGGTTGCTCGACCAAGTACTCTCGGTAAGGTTTTTAGTAAAATGGTTAAAAGAATTTCAAAAGATACAACAATAAACACTGGGTCAAAATTTGGGAAACTCTTTCTCTTTTTTGTCCTCAATAAGAAAATCTAGTAGGGGAAACTAAAAGAAATATACCTCTATCTGTAGAGGTGAAGCGAGGGTCGGTCGCTCAATAACAGGTTTAACAGCATTACCTCTAGCAACTCTAACCTCCTAAACTTAAATAGCAGTCCCATCTTCTAGAATAAAAGGCCCAAATAGATTTACTAACAACTGATCATTCATTACGGACACAACAATCAGGGCCCTACAAATATTGATGGGACCATCGTCAAAAGGAATAACATTCCTAGGGGAAGGAAGAGGAATGGCGTAGAATAAAAAAATGAAAGGGGGGGGGGTCAAGTTACAGAACTCTACAAAGTAGAGTAAAGATACCTCACACTGGGACATGGAACTAACCGAACTAACTATCTCAGTGGCCAAAGGTTGTCTCACTTAATCCTCAATAGTTTCCACCTTCGCCTGAGCAAAGGCATCCTAGTTGCATACGAAAGAAGAGTCAGGAGTATGACCAGTACTAATGGACCCACTTAGATAAAAACCACCCCTGCCACGAAGGGGGAATTAACTATTACCTCTGGGTCGTTCGCGGCAGTTGCCAGTCCTTCGGGAAGAAGATATTATTGTGTTGGAGTTTGTTGTAATGCGGGGGTTAGTTGCTCTAATGGTTGATGTGATGAGAGAGAAACTTGTTGAGTGTAATGATGAGAGGTGTACTCTTGTTTGGCCACGAGAGTAACAACATAGGTGTTAACCTATGTACCGCAACTAAGGGGTAAGAAAGTAAAAATAAAAAAGAACTCGAAAGAAGTACAAGGAATATAAAAAATATACAATTTGGTTCAAATAATACATATTCATCAACAAAATCATCAAGTATGGTGTAATCTAGAGGGGGATAAGAAGGCTTCTCAATGTTGAAGATTATGCCCAACTTACATGATTGGTGCATCAAAGGCACCTCCTCAAGCTCTTCTTCTTCAATATTACCCATCGTTGTGTGAGAGGACTTTTCCTTCGACCTATGTCTTCTTTGACAACTTATACCAGCTGAAGGGTAAAAGAAAGGCCCTGAGAGACCATTTTTTACTCTATAGAGTCCCTAGAAACCATAGGACCTTGATCATACTTGATCACGAGGTCGTTAAAAAAATTTGTTAATTTGTTATTAATTGATGGATCAACCTCCTTCACTAGAAATGCAATCTCAGAATGACCAACGACAATGGTCTGCTTCATTGGCTATTTATTTTTTACTTTTACAGCTTCTCTAACCGAGAGACGAAGAGGTGTCTAATCACCAAGATCATGATGGGAGGCCAGAGGGGCATTTTTAGTCTCATCAACAAGATATGAAGTGGAGGATCCATTATTCTGTTTCAAAATGGTCTACTCAACAAGTGCTAAAGAAGGAAATTTGTTAGGAATTCTATCATTAAGGTCGCTCAAGTCGAATGATGATTGATCAATCGAACAACCCTTCAATCCAAGCTCTGTTGGGGGAGACCTCTCAACTGCTTGGTAAAGTGGTTGATGCAAATGGATTTTTGAAACCTAGCGAGTTTATTGAGCCCAAATATATTAAAGTAGGTAGTGGATATACTACCTCTTCTTTCTTGGAGCGGGTCACTAAATTACCCTTATAGAGAACCAAGAGAGGTGCAACCACACTAGTAAAAAAAATTACCATAGGCAAGCGAAAGTTAGTGGGCTACTCCAATGAGTTATGACGTGACAAAGGCACTCCCTGGTCATAGACAGATTATGTGGATATATGGTGATGAGATTAAATTGAATATAAAGATTACCATTCAATATAAGAAGGAAGGTAAAAGAGGGTTATAATTGAAAGAGTACCTATCTCAGGGAAGTTACAAGCGACAGCCTTGTTGACCTCATCAACCGGCTGAGATGACTCACTAAAGAAGTTATTGGTATAAAATTGATTGAAAGCAACATAAGGACGATCAATGAACGCCTTAACATTATTAATCCAGGTGTTGAAGGGATTTTTGCTTTTTTATGAGTCAAGGACATATATAAGGCATTTTCACGGGATGGGAGATAGGTAGAAAAGCACTAGGGTCAAAGGCAAGGAACCTGGCATATAGGAAGGCAGTAAGGAGCATGTGATTCAAATAATTTGAAAAATTAAATCTCCTGATAGACCAGATGGAATATGTGTATTCTGGATCAATACAAGTGTAGAGAGAGCCCAGAGTTATGGTAGTAGGGGAATTTTGACACCCATTGCCATCTAAATGGTTATACTAAATAAGTCCCTCCTTGGGCAGTCATGAGGTTTCCCAGGCAAAAAGATTCTTGCTAAAACCACTAGTATATAGGCATCTAAATCCAAATTTCTTCCAAAACCTTCCCCGGTTGGAGGTAAATCGACGACTTATTTACCTTTTGGGTTATTCCTGGCCAATCTGCTTGCTTCGATAGCAACCTTACCCTCGATGAAGTAAAAATATCGAATGAGTTCAAAGAAAGTTAACTTGTCCAAATTTTCCATACACTTCCTACAAACATTCTTTAGTCTTTTTCAAATGGCCTCCTCCTCTTTCAAAAGAACTTATTCAAAGAAAGTCTCATCACCAGCAACATCTCGTCCCAAGAGCTCACAAATGTCTTCCAAAGTTATAGTGAACTCGCCTTAAGAAGCCATGAAAGTGTGGGACTTATGGTTCCACCGAGAGACCAACAACCTCAAAATATTATTATTCGACGTAATTGCCAAGTTTCCAAACCACAATGTGCAAGATAATCCCACCTGAGATAGTTTTTTGGTGTACTTACAATGGATGTAGTCAGTCCAAGGACCTAGGCCAACACACGCCCCACCGAAGGATTCGAATTCCACATTGGAGTGAGGAAAATATCCATGCTCAACCCTAAATCGGACCATGCTAACACCAGGGATGTAGTCCCAGTGTTAGACTTATTCATTTTCCTCCATAAGTAGGTGGGGAAGTGTTTTGGTCCTCAAACGGTTAGGAAACGACTCCTCCATGGACCAGAACTTATTGGCTTCGCCAAAGAAAAAAGCACAACGATAGTGAGCCCATTGGGGTTAACGAGCGAGAGTGGTGAGGGAATCATTCCTGGCATAGGGGTTCTCTTAATAACAGGAGCCATTACAGTGATTGTTGGAAGATAAGATGAAGAAGAATAACAAAGAGGAGGAAAATAACACTGAAAGATCTATCTCTTTTTAATAAGTGATATTTGAAAAGGAAAATGTTAAGGGTAAAAAAATGAGATGAAGGAATGGAAGTCCTTTTATAAGAGGGAAAACATCGAATTTGAAATGGTGGGAGGGTAGTTCCCACGCACGCGTGGTTGCGTGTGTGAAGTTAGTGTAATTTTGTTTATCTGATGTAATAATGATCGAGGTAGGTTGCGTATTGCTCACGTGCTTGACCCAGAGCTCCACGTGTAAACGAAGGAGAAAAGTTATAGGCGCATTTATTATGAAATGACGTCTCAATGATGGTTGCCTAACCTGGGGGACTGAACGAATCATTTCATGATTCTTTTTTGTGGAATACAATGGTTTTAAGGAATTTTGAAAACTATTATATTCCCCCAATGTAAATAACTAAAAACATCATAAAATATATTCATGTGGTTATTTATACATCGTAAAAAAATATACATGTGGGGTTATTTACGCATACCCTTATACGAAATTTATCTCATAATTATTTTTTCATTTTTTAAGATACCTTGTTTATGTGTTATTTGAATAAATGTGATAATATTTCATACAAATATTTCTTTACAAATAAACAAATATCTTTACAAAGGGGCAAATGTAGAGGGATGTCCAAGCTCATGATTGATTGAAAAACTAATCATGCACAACAAGATGATTAATGAAATGGGAAACATCATTCGAAAGAATATCATTCACAAGAATCCCCATAGTTAGATTACATTGACAAATACTCAAAAGGAACGTGGTCACTCGAGAGACCCCCCGCAAGAAACAAGCCTGATCAATAGACCTTGTAGGCATATTTATAATAGGTGTAATGATTTATATGTGTTTTATCATCAAAGTAATTGGAACTATTTTGTAATACTTCTGAGGTCACTCTATACCTTCGAAGGACCATGTTTGGCAGGACATGGGAGAGCTCACATGCTCTATCAAATGACCTTATTTAAGGGAACCTCACAGGGACTTAGTTTAGAGGATTGGGAACAAGGTAATGTTGGGAGAGTGATCACAACCTCTTGAGCACACTTGGTCAAAACTTCTATTTAATATGCTCAAAACAACATTTCGAAACACGATAAGCTAAGGGACCTCACTCGAGGCACCTCAACTCTAACAGTTGTTCAAAGTGTTTTTTGCCTCCTATAAATAACTCCAGTTTGATCGAACAACCACCATTCGAAAGGCCACACTTGGCTGATAAGACAACTTATCTCATACCTCACTGTTCACTACCTTTATGACGTCATGATTTTGTAACACCCCGTAGATTTTAAATCAGAAATTAATTAAATTCATTCGGTATTTGAAAAAAATAATTTTTTGGAATTAATTTTTTTATTAATTAAACTTATTGGTTTTAATTTTGGAAATTGGGATTTTAATTGGAATCAAAATCGGGGTGAAAATTGGATTTTTAATATATATATATATATATATATATATATATATATATATATATATATATAAAACAAAGGTTATCTTGTAAATGAGCGTAAATATAGGAACTACTAGACACAATTGTTCTAGAATGAATCAGAATAAAGGCCACTAATATACAATATTCGTGACTAATCACAACTCCTAACTTTGAGATTGCTAGTCCCTTGTAATGAAAGAAAATAAGCACCAACCAAATATAGAGAGAAAAAAAACATATAAATATATACAAAGGATAAATGCCACTTTTGCGGGTGTACGATTGCATTCAGCAAATGCAACAAGCCGTTAAATCCCTAAGTTAACCTAGTGGATGAGTATTGTCTCATGAACGTTTTCACCACAAACATAACATTTTCTCAAAAAGTGCCCAAATAACTAATATGGCACGCTCAACAAAAACAACTAAAGATTTCAGCATATGATTAAAAAAACGAAAATGAGATTTTTTCCCAATAATCCGAAAGTATAAATAGTAAAAGAATAACTTCATAAACTTAAAACTATAAATATGTGTGGTGTGCGAGCACATGAAAAGTTTTGATTCAATAAAAACTCATATAAACTGAATAACAATTAAAGCATGCTTTCACTCAATCCTCTATAGATATTACACTCAACAAATGAAATGACTCGGAACGGGTCGTAATACATGTGAAATGTGGTCATAAAGCGTCAATGTAAAAGGAAGCAAGGTTGTGCACATGTCATCAATGAATAACTCTCTATATAAAGTGAATATTGTAATATCATAAAAGGATATAATTTATTAGAGGATATGAAATGAACTTTAATATATTATCGCAATTATTATGACTTTCGAATAACATTTATCTTAGGATCACAATTGACTTACATGAGTAATAACGTGGGTTTGGGGTTAAGGTTATGAAATGAAGGGGTGTTTACAAATTCAAAGTGTTTGGAGACAATACTCGGAGAAAATGTAAAATCCTAGACAATTTCAAAATTGGAATATAATTTCCATATAAAGTAATGGATATAATAATGGAGTATGACTTAATTATTTTCTCTAATAACGATGGGATTTTTAATTATTTCAATCCCTTTTTGTTTCTTCTCTATCTTTTCTTTTATCACTCACTTTTTTTTTTTTTGATTATTTTTCTCTTGAGAATAAAAGTCAACTCATATGCTTAATTGTAATCACTAAATAAATACATCGTTAAATCCCAAGTATCATTCTAAACAAAGGTATGGAAAGTGTATATATGGTTTAAAACTCCAATGTGGAGTTGGTTATAGTATTTAGGGTTTTTAAATGAAAGGTTAATATTTACGCCCAAAGAGGTTAACTAAGGAAATATTTAGGGTGAGATAAATGTCAAAATTGGTTAATTAACAAAGAGTGTCTAGAATCATTTCTTAAGGTTTACGCGATTCTGGAGTCAAAACAACATCAAAAATCATGCTTAAGTTGCAAATTCAAAACAAACTCAATTAATAACGACGAAAGAAAAAAAATGAGATTACCAATAACTTTAACATTATCAAGAAGAAAAGAGTAATGTATAAACACTCACAAATGAGGAAGAGCATAAAAATTTCTCAATTTTAGTATTCACAGAGCAACAAAAGATCACCAAGATATAATTATCCTACCAAATCATTTAATAAGAAACGCTCATGCGCTCATTGGTTTCAAAGTTTCAATTCGTGCATTTTTTCCCAATATTGAAATGTTAAGGACTAGAGTCTAGAAACATGAAAGAAATAGAACATGAATCATTGATTTGGCAACTAGATAGGGAAATTATTTAACTAATAATTGGAAATTAGGTCAAAAGGCCCAACAAAGAGAAAAGAAAAAAAATATTTTCGATTATTTTATTTTTATATATATATAAATAATATATAGATACAAACGGCTCACAAATAATAAAAACCAAGATGATAAATGACACCCCTAACTTAAAATCACACATTATCCCTAATCTAATTAAAGATGTAATGAAAAATAGAGGGATAGATATAAATCACCCCAATTTGGAGCGATCCTTGAGATAATCAACGGTGAGCCAAAAAAAATATAAGAAGAAACAAGAAGAATATACAAGATAATGGTTAAGCTTAAGTAATCATGGCAAAAGACATAATAACATAAAAGGTTATAATTGTAATTATTGGATAAATTTATGACGAACATTTGATTTTATAAAGATGGTACTTAACATACATCAAAATAAAACAAAAACATATTACTAAATCACTACTTGGATTTCCAAAACCACGAAAAAGTAAACTTAAAATCATTAACATAAAGAAATAAACCATCCTAACTAGATAATAAATAAAAAATAAATATCCCACATTGACCAAAAATAAAGACATAGCGATCTAAAAATTGATACCACCAAAAGGTGTCACTGAATCTAGGTCACACGCCGCATATGGATCGTAAAAGTAGGGTGGTATAGACGCATCTTGTCCTCACTAAAATGTGAAGAGGTCCCTTATCACAGACTGTATCATCCCAATGTCTGACGATAGTTAGCCTTATCTCTCTCATAGCAATCCTCAAATGTCTTCCTTCTCTGATCATACTGCACCTTGAAGTAAGCCAAGTGGGTATCAAGGGACAAATCCACCTCATGTTGTATAGGCATCTACTCAGCCTGCCTCATCTCGGTCTCCTCATCTTAATCCTCCTCCACCCTTTGGCGCTTATTCCTTTGTTCTCCTAGTAATGTCCCAATGTCTTAGTGATATTATTTTTATTTAAAAGCTTTTCTGAGGCCCTTTTTCGATCGGAATCAAGCTTGGGGCATCCTGTAGAAGGGCATATACTAGTGACCAAGGCAAGAAGATGGAGGGAACCAGGACAATTCCTTTGATGCGGCATAAATCATATCAAAAAAAATATGGGGAATATTAATATTTTCCATGTTAGTCATCAAAGCATAAAGTAAAGTAACATGATTGTGTCACACCTCAAACCTATTTGAAATGACCATAAAGGATTCACATTGATACAGGGAGGAACTCATGAAAAATCTTCCATACATAATGACCTAAACACCTTCCTTTTCAAAATTTATCTATGTGCCAAATATTCGATCAACGGGTCCTACCCAAAGGTCTTCAAGTCTCTTAACTTCACAGACATACTGGGGTTCTCAGCATTACCCATCCATCGGGCCAACTCCTTGTGGGTTGAATGGGATTTTCACCCCCTACACAAATGCCTCAGAGTAAAAAATCTTCCCTTTAATCTCTACCAAAGAAGTGTAGAACATCCTCACAAGCTCCCCGTTAATTCCATCATTCATCACGAGGAATTCCTCCCATTTAAATCTTTAAAGGAGGGTCCATGATCCATTAGGTATGTCAATTATAATCCAAGCATGATTTATAGAAAATGACCTTTGGGAGCTTTGAAAACCTACAATGTACCAATTCCTATCTTGTTCATACCTATATCCTTCAAAACCTTAGGTAGCATGCATCGATTTAACTCATATTTCTTAATCTCGACCATGTATATTTACAACACAATAATTAAGCACAATAGTATAAATTGTAATGATAAATTAAAGAATTATGAGGTAAAGAAGTATACAAGGCGCGTGATGGTTGGCCGATGTGTCTAAGTGTACTAAAAAGTGTGAAAACACGCGACATTGGGATCCAACACGTGAAAAAAAGTAATAAACATGTAAGCGTCTGGTGAAATGAAGAATATAAAATAATTTAAGCATTTTATCAAACACTTGTTTCACACAATGTGAATATGGGGGTGGGAGTGACATTTGAACCAACATCCAACCCTCAACCAGGAAAAATTTCAAGAATACATCATCATATGTGTTCATGAGTGAGTGTTTACCTAAATGTATCATCTAAATTAAGATAAAAAAATTGGAATAAAGTTTAAATGTGTGAAGATCAAGAACACACAGCTAATTCATAAGCAGCCTAACAATGCAATAAAATTGTGTTTAACCCTCTCAAACCATCCAATCCATTTATCAACATAATAATCAAATGAATGTGTAATTGATGAGATAAAAATATAATTTTATGGAAAAAATGGAAATTTGGACACAAATCATCAACAAACGCCCATATTCTACCTAAATGCATCAAACAACCCCAAACATAATGTTTCATCAACAGAAAATACAAAAAAAACAAGCATAAACAATATAATATATGTGCAAATGTTGATAACATAGAAAATTGACAAGTTTGCATGGGGAAGAAGAATTTAGAACAATTAATATGATGCATATATTATAATCCCTTGAATATGTAACTATCCAACTAAAATCCAACAAATCCACATAAAAAGTGAGAAATCATACCTTGAATGTTTAGAAAATTGGATTAAAGGAGTTACTTTTAGGTAGGAATGGGATTGAGATCTAGGGCTTGTAACAGGAGAGTAACCGGGTAAGGGAGAAATATAAGAGAGTGTGGGAAATGTGGGGACAAAATAATATTAAATGACCAGACTTGTAACCAACGATCGATTGATAGACCATTGATCAATCAATTCTTTAAACAAATGGATAATCGAATTGATAATGGGAAATAAATGATTCCATTGATGGATGGATGGATGGATGGATGGATGGATGAGGATCGATCGATCGATAGTTTCATTTTGAGACTCTTTCCTTCTTATTTTTTTTGGATGTGAAATGGGGAGGAAAAATATGAAAAAGAAAAGGATGGGAAAAATTCTAGAGATATATTAAACTAAATATATATAAGTATAAGACGAGAAATGGGGGGATATATAAGTAGGACGGGTATATAAAAATATATATACATATATAAGAGCGCGATTACACATTTTAGACACCCCATAAGCACCTGCTTAGGCCCCTATCTCTCACTCATTCACTGCAAACCCTAGGTCATATTGCTAGTACCGATTTAGAGGCCACCGGGAGCTCCTGAGCCCCGTTTGACTCCGATCAACTTCCTCGCCTAAGAAAAAACTCAAATGAATCATCAAATGACTTTGAATACCCTTTTCAAAGATTCTCGCGGTGGGAAAAATGGCATTACGGTACGGATGGACGATCCATTTTACTATTAAAAACTGATCTCAAGGCCACCGGGCACTCCCGAGCTCCAGTTAACTTTTGTCAACTTTCTCGTCTGAGAGGACTCAGTAAATATTTGAAAGGCTCTAAATCCCCTTTCCATTGGTTTGCCCCGTGTATGAATTGGCCTTACGATTAGGACACACGGTCCTTTTTACCTCGAAAATTGATCTAGAGGCCACCAGATGCTCCTGGGCCCCATTTGCCTCTGGTCAACTCCTCAGATCGAACGAAGACAAATGAATCTTTAAATGAATATGAACACCCTTTCCAACGGTATACCCCATGCACGAATCAACCTTATGGTACAGATGAATGATCCATTTTACTCTCAAGAGTCACAAGGTGCTTTCGGGCCCCATTTGATCTTCATCAACTCTCCGAACCGAACGAAGTTGAATGAAATCTTGAAGGGATCTGAATACCATTACCAATGGTTTGTCCCATGCATAAATCGACCTTATGTTTCGGATGAACGGTCCATTTTCTTAAGAAAATTTCCTGTCTAGTGACCATCGGGCGCCTTCGGGCCCCGTTTGACTCTGGTCAACTCCCAAACATGGGATTGGCTCAATAATTCTTAAAGGGATCTAAATAACCTTTCCAACAATTCATCCTGTGCCTGATTCTGACTCATGGTTTGCATTTTATGATCATTTTTTCGAATTCCTTATTTGGTTCAAAACATTCATCACCTTCTAAAGTCTCAAGATACAAATCATTGTTGGTTTCGAATAAAACATCTAAATGAACTTCCCAACAATTTTTTCCTCCCAGTAAAATATATTAAAATTTTCATATTTCTGACTTTTCAAGTACTCACCAAAAGAATTCGATGGTTGGGTAACTTCACCAAAGAGAGAAATTTAAGACCCATTATCGTAACTCTTTTCAAAAAATTATTAATGTAACACTTTTGAAAGTTATTATCGTAATTTTTAAAGTGTTACACTAATAATTTTGCGATTTTCATTCTTTTTATGATGCAAATATTCACCCAAAGTCATAAGTTTGGGGAGAATTTAAAAAATTATTTCAATGACAAAATTGAGAACTCGAAACACCATTACAATCATCGAGAACAGCAGATTAAGACATGCTTACTGAGTAGTTTGTCGATGGAAATTCCACAACATGGTGTGATACCGAGAATTCAAAGTTCCTTGGTGCTCAAATGTCTGACTCTACAAAATAATTTATAAGAAATGGAACAATACAAAAATATATACGAAATAGTAAATCAATTAAATTTTAGAAAACACGACTCCCCGACAATGACTTAATTTTGATGAAGCAAAAATCGAGTGGTTGTGTAAGGCCACCGTCATTGTTTGGTTTCCCACCAAAATACAAAAAACCTGAACTTTTACCGCACTTGTATTTATAAGTTTGGCAATGATTTTGGGTATCAAAATCCACAGAGAACGTTCTTTAGAATTCTATTGATTTATTACCTCATAAATAAAAGTGTAAAAGATGATATTTTAATTTTAAAATATTTTATATTACAATTAGTATAGAAATTTTTTAAACAAAAGTAACTACAAGAATAAAAACTATAGGTTGAGAATTATCTCCCTCAAAAGGATTAGTTAGTGTAAATGATTAGATGGAGAGAAAATCCATTTTAAAGATTGAAAACTATTTTAAAAATCATTTAAACCTAGGGTTGTCACCCTCAAACCCTCACAAAATCTTCATTGGGATTTAATGCCAACAATATTATTGAAATTATCATATAAAGTTAGAAATAATGGTACATACATGACATACCCCATTAATGTTTCTAAGTCAAGATTTAACACATAAACAATCCATCAAAATAATCCTAAACCGCCATATCATAATAAAGAAACTAACTAACCAATTTGAGTTGAATAATCTCAACCTAAATTAACTTAGATAGAAACCATGGTAAATGGCATGGAATGAACGAAATCAATAAAGAAAGCAGTAAATTAAGCAATAACACTAATTAACAAAGCCTAGAAAATAAGTTATGTAAGATTAGATAAATGAGGAAGATGGTGAGTAGAAACTTATAATTAAACCCTAGGAGAGAGAAAGGAGATATGCTTTCAATATATTTAACAACAACCAAAAACTAACTAAAAATAATTATATATAACAAATAAAACTCAACTTACTATATAGAGTAAGTTGATTGAATCCCAAAAGAAACGAAATTAAAGGCAACAAATATCTAAAATCTATAAGGATCGATCGATCGAAGAATGATCGATCAACGATGACCCTAATATTATCCCAATGCCTTCGATCTCTTTAAAAATTGAAGTGGGATCAATCGATGGATGGATGATCGATCGATCAATACCTTGTTTTCTCCGCTACTTCTTGTTTCAAAAACTAAAGGAAATATGCTTCGGTCAAAAGGCTATAACTTGATCATATGGAACCAGAATGACGTGCCATAAGCATCTATATGAAGATAACTTAGAGAGCTATAACTTCTATACGAACTTTGGGCTGAAAGCCTAAATTTTTAAATGATTAAAATTCCCTCGAATTTGTATCAAGTGATGGAACATTCCCAAAACGTAACCAATTTCTCTCCTGAACATTATAAAACATTCAAAAGCTCAAATAAACCTTGAATAATAACACAGACACACACACACATATATATATATATATATATATATATTGACAACAAAGGTAAACTAGTAAATGAATGTAAATATAGGAATTAGTGCACACAATTGTGCTAAAATGCATATGAATAAAGGGCACTAATATATAATATTTGTGACGAATGAGAGTTCTTCATCATCAGAAGAGGCTTTCGATTCTATCGAGCATATCTTTATCATGATGCCCATGACTTCGCTGTTGATTCCCCTATAATATTAATGGTACTCAGCATATTATAATCCCATGGCGAGAGTCGTTTGACAAACCTAGTGGTGTCCAATGCTCACATTACGTGCTAAAGGATGCTAAATTTCCCACGTGTATGGTTATGGAGATCAGGATTTTCTAGTTCAATATTGACGCTATATGAATATCTTCAGGGGGATCTTTCGGTGTGAGTTATAGACTTGGTGGGCAATTTCTTCCTGGAGTTCATTGACACCAACGATGTGGGCTGCATTGAGATCGGTATTTCCATTGTTGTTCCCCACAAGGGCATGGTGATGGGTCCATGGGGATATCTCGAGTATGAAAAAATCAAATGGAAACTGCAAGATGAGTAAGTCATGTTCATTGTAGTGACCAAAAAGGTCTTCCCCTAGGATATCTCTTGGGGTTGGGATGGCATTAGGGGAATTAGGAACTACTCAAAAACATCCATAAATAGGGTCATCTATCTCTATCTGTAAACCATCCCATACGATGGGTCAGATGCTTTGGTAGATGCTGACATTCGGTGTCAGAGTTTCCCCTCACTGTTGAAGAAATGTAGTGTAGGCCCTTCATATGAAGGACTCTGCTGTAAATTATCCCTAGTGTAGCCTCGTATTTTCATTATGTAGGCCCAGTGTCCACGTTGTTCAAGGTGACCAATCTCTTATAGGGAGGCTTTGTACCCCAGCCCAAAATTTTAATCCAGGGTGGTGCGAGTTTCTAAGGAAGTAGGCCTATGGTAATGGAGGTCTAATCCTTTACCTAGGGAGTGATCCCATTATGTCATTATTTCCCATATTTGGATGTTAACGTTAATCTAGGATTAGAGATCATAAGGGGTGTTTACTTTGTTGATTAGGAGTTGGTCGAAGCAATTTGTGATGCCATTCTCCAGGTGGTTAGTGTAGTAGATAAGTTTGGTCTCATTGACCGAGTATTTTGAGACTTAGGTTACTAAAGGCAGTATCTATCCTTGTTTGTTTAAGTTTTAGGTCGATTAGTCAAGAAGTGTCGATTCTACCATCAGAGTACATTTGAATCATTTGAATGATAGTAAAAGTGTGTGTGTGTGTGTGGGGGGGGGGGGGGGTCTTGTGATTGGGCTTCTCTAGTATGAACCTGAGCAAGATTCCCATGATATATGTCATATAAAGAGTGGAATGTTATTTAAGTTTCCATGATGCGTTGGAATTCTCAAAGTTGGTTCTATCTCTCAATTCGAAGACTTGGGTGAGGAGAATACGCTCATGGGCTAGGGTGTCTCTTATTTCATCCTCTGAGGTGACGTCTCAGTGAGTGGTGTGGGCTTTGACTCTTTCCTCTTCTTCTTATAATAATTGGTGATGAGTTAAAGAACTCCTAGTGATATGGTTATTCTCTTTGATATGTCTATCCCGTTCACTTTTCTGGACTGGGGGCTCGGGTATCGAAGTGTTCAAACTAAGGGTTCTTCTGTCTGGTGACTTATTGATGTGGCATATCCCTTAATTTTTGAAGTGATGACTTGGAAGGTGTCTGAGGTAGCAGGAGAGTAGTTATCCCCACTCACAATAGAGTTTGTAAGGGAAAAAAAAGTACTTCGAAGGTCGATCCATCACATTTAGTGGATTGGATCATCACTACAAAGGTGACATGATCCGTGACCTAGATATCTTCATCATAGATTTCCTCCCATTCAGTCGAGTGATCAATATCCTCTATTAAGGGAGTTTGTAGTCTTGGTTCTTTTGAGAGAATGGATTATGTGACAAGAAGCAAGTCGTGGATGCAGTGACTGGTCTATTATAAGTGTATGTCCATGATGAATAAGGTCATATGGTCGATTATGGTTTTAGTCTCAGTGATGATTTTTATGTCTCGTATAAATGGGTTACTTTTTGGAAGGAGGGAGTCATCATTCTTGATTTCTTATGAATGGGGACTACCATGGTGGATTGATTTTGGGGAGGGAAGTGTCTCATACGGAATTAATCTATGGGTTGGGTAGAAGGGTAGTGGATTATCGGTCATGTTAGGTTTCAATAGAATAAGGATATAGACGTCTATGAGGTCTTGGATATAATAATTCAGTGCTTAACAATTATCAGTGATCTTTCCAACCCCTTGATGTAACTCTTAATATGAGTCATCTTTCCAATTTTTTTTTTGGGATGGAGGGTGTTGGCTTCGGATTGGGTGACTGGAGGCATACATAAATTTTAAATATGTGATGACCTGATTGAGAGGAATTTGTAGGTCCATGAGGTGTCATTTTCTAGTTCATACGTATTTGGGGAGAGGAACAACTTTATAGGCCTTTGGGGAGTCCCTAATTTATAAGGTGTAGGACAAGCGACCATGTTGTGAAAGATGTTAGATGTTTGGTATGACTTAGGTGGTGAGTTGAATACCTTAGTGGTGAAGTGGTATTCATAATCTCCATGTGAGCCATGCTTGGCAGAAAATTGATTTACGGGTCGATGGGACTCTTTTGCTGATTTAGCTGCTTTGGCGTCCATAATCTCTTTAATTTTGCACCCCATGTGGTTGAGAGTCTTGAAGTCAAGGATACATGTGATTCCGAGTTCATTATGAACTTCATTAGGGATATTATTGATGAAAATATCAATTAGATCATTCTCTAGAGGCGATTAACCATTTGACAGACCTTTTCCCTCCATAGGGTGATAAACATCCTGACTGCTTCTATTTCCTCTATTTTAACATCTCTTTGCCCTTACAAGTGATTCCAACTTCCTTGTTATACTCATACTGTATAAGAAAATCCCTACGAATATCATCCTTGGCAAGGTTCTAAAAAACGCGGGGCGTGATTGAGGCGTGGAGGCCAAGCCTTAAGCCTTAGAAGCCTAGGCGGGCCTAGGCGTGAAAAAGCGTGAAAAGGCGTTTAGGCCTTCTTAATATATTTTAATATTTTTTAACCATAACAAGGCTATTAAAATACAAAAATTGCACATATCATAAATATATGTCTGAATATATGCAAATTAAAATACTATTTGATTATTTTGGATGAGATAATGGTCCGGTTTGTAAACAAATTCTTTAAAAGGCGACATCGTTTCACTAAAGCATTGTTGTTTTTAGAAAAAAGTGCGCCTTAAGGGTTTTACCAAGAATAAGGCGTGAAAAGCGTAAGGCGAGGCGTTTCTCCCAAGCCTTAAGCCTAGGCGTGCCTAGGCGGAGCCTAGGCGGGTTTTTTAGAACAATGATCCTTGGTTTTGGAAGTTCGTTCACACTTGCGATCTATATACCAAGTAAGATACACTCCAGATAGTGTGGAGGAGAACATCCTTTAAAGAATCCCTAGGTCTATGTTTCAGACTTGCATCTCGAGGTGATATTTGGAAACATGTGCAGATGGGGAACCTAGTACTTTGTATGGCCTAAAGACTATCATTTTGAATTTATTTAAAAGTTGGGCTTCGAGATAAAGGGACATCTTTTTTATGTTAGTCAACTCGTGAGAGATCTACATTTTTTGATGGCTTCCTGGAGAAAACGCAACTTAGTTTGGACCTGGGTTATCTCTTAATTTTGGGATAGAGGAGGGGAAACCTCATCAACTGGTGGTGGGGATACTTATTCCACTCATGGGAGTCCTTTGTATGCAAGGTGAGGATACTCAGGTTATTGATGGTAGGGTTCAATGTAACCATGGGGAGAAAATGGCACTTAAAAGTCAAGGGTGCCAACATTAGTATGGGGTGGTACTGGCATGGGTGAGGGTAGGTCAAGAGGGTTTATTGGTACCATTTCAACTCATGTTAGTGGTATACCAATGTGGGGTAAAGGGGGAAGGAGTATGTTTTCTCCAGTCCCTAGTGTTCTAGTAGTTTCCTAAAGGAGAATCTTTTGTTGGTCAAGCAAGTTGTGATATTATCTTGGTGCCTCATAACCCAATTCATTATGGAAGGAGACTGGTGTTCTTATGTAGACATAGAACATGCCGCATAATAAACTTGATATTCATGGGTGGAAAGTTCTCCGACGAAGACTAATCGGCCACATGGAGCGCAAATGTAGGATTCCAAGGTAAGTGATATGTGTGTATTTGGCGGGTAATGTTAACTTTAGAAAAAAGCGAGGACCTTTGATTATATTTTGAGACATATGGACTAATATAAGTATAATGCATAGGGGATAAGGATTCACATATGTATGATTTTTTTGATGAAATTTGTTTATCAATTTTTAACCATATATGTATGGCATTTTTTTATATATTGGTTTGGTAGTATTTTCTGAATTAAAGTACTGAGTATAATCCTGCTGGATTTAGGTGAACATGGGTGATCTCTTTAATTGCATACGAGGAGAGAGGAAATGACAGGTTGAGGCCCAAAAATTTCCTAAAAAATAAAAATGTGTAGGGGAATCCAACGTAAGGGAATTTTTCTTTAGTGATAACTTGTGTTTTTATACTATTTTATATTCCATAAAAAAGAAAACAATCGGCCTAGAATCTGAGATGTTTGTACCAACCTCCGTCCGTCTGAAAATTTTGAGAATTTTTTTCACAACGAGTGGCCCGAAAGTATCTATTATTTTCTGTGCAATATGGTGTGTACCTAAAGTTTTTCTCTACATGCAAAGTGGCGATGCAAATCAGTGATCAATGAATTTCCTTTTATTGTTATTGATCACGTTATACTGGGCATGGACTGAGCAACCTTTAAAGTACATGTGAAACCGCTTTACCTAGTACCATATAACTACGAAAGAATATTCGATATTCTTCAGTAATAAATGAGATTCAAACTTTTTCTATCACCGAGACTTTGGGATTGAGAGAGGAGCTTCCCAATATACCAGCGGGTGAAAGAAAAAAGTGATGATAGTCATTCTTGACCATCAAAATTTCCAATGTGGTGTTATGGTCCCCGAATGGGACTCGAAGGAGACAGGGTTACAAGTGCGTGTGTGCATAAGGGAGGCATATTGTACCAGTACACGTGCGGGTTAAGTGTGTTTGTTCGACACCATATCTAGTGTTGTTACATGCCCTATTTAGTCTTAAGTCTAATTATTCGGCCGAGGGAGTGTTGGTTGTTCATATTCACCAGTTTATTTTACATAAAAACGAGTAAAATGGGTAGTTTAGCCCATTGGTCTTACGGTAAGGCAGTTTTAGGCTTGCGAATGATCTATAGATTCTTGTTGTGGGTTTGGAAACCAGGTTATAAGTGGAAAAGGTATTAACACCCCACTTGTTCTTTATGTTTTCCTTTTATATACATATTATTGTATTTTACACTTATATCTTCTTTTAATATATTTTAGAACTTGTTGAGAGACCTTAATTAGAGAATACCTTAAAATGTAGGTATATGCTTAGGTATAAAAATGGCGTTTAGTGAGAGGTGGAGGAAAGTCACTAAATTGGTGTGGGTACATGAGAGTGATTGTGTGTGAATATGTATTTGGTAATGAATGGTCATTTATATATGTATGAACGGGTGCGATAAGTCTCATCTTCTATAACAGGACACCGTTAATGTGTATATGTGTAATGAAATTTCATTTGTGTTTTGAAGTATTTGTATTGTATAAATGTTTGCGAGAATTCGTGATACAAGATTATTGGATGTATCGTAGTGAAGATTGATGAAGGTTCTCTTTAGAGGCAATATATCAGGAGACATATTGTGTAGGCTTATGTATTGTGCCTATATACCCGTGTAGCCAAGAGATCAAAGCCTACGTATCTCTTTTTTTACGATGATCCGCATGAAAAGTGTTCCAATGTAATGTGCGTGAAAGTGTAAGGACTTGTCTTGAGAGGGGGAGTCGATGTTTAAGAGGCATAAGGTTGACTCAGATATTGGTGCAAAATGGCAGTGAACCTGAAGTCCTTCATAAGGACATCCATGTTCATTTTTGACCAATCACTACCTCGAGGGTGTTGTAGAACCTTCATATTGGTTGGCATATGTAAAGGATGTAATATTTTTTAACATCTTTCATTACCTATAGGTATATGTCTAGGGGTGTGTGTAAAAGACATAATGTTTTAGAGATGAGAGGGTGATTTTATCATGGAACTTTGAGATTGGAGTGAACTAGAAGTAGCTAACATAGATCTAAATATCCCATATTAAACGGGTAAAATCTCAAAGGTGTCTTAGGGCCTCAGCATGATCCGAAGTGATAGAGATGATCACTTTGAAGGAGCAAGGGGTTTTGAACTAGATATGGAGGCATAACTAAAGATAATACATTAAGAGATGTACTATAAGGCTTGGGCTCAAGTGTGTAGGTCAATATTGCGCTTACTTACCCATGAGGTCCTAGGATCAGAGTTAACGTAGTTCTAACTACGGGGTTGTATTTTTATATAGGGGCTACGGGATACCGGGTATACACTATACAACATCATAGTATTTATAGCTCCTACTCCTTTGTAAAACATTTCTGTAATGAGAAAAAATATTACATTTGTATGTCAGAAATATGTAATCAAAGATGGGTGTTTGCTAAGGATTCCAGGAAAACACGGATTCGGGAGTGCCACGATTTTGTACGAGAGTGTTTTCTTAGAAATTGTGATTTTAGACTTTAGTTTTAGCAAATATTTAGAGCAACTCGACTCATTGACACTTTCCCGAAATCGGTTTTGAAAAGTGTGTTTTCGTGTCGTACTTAGTTTTACCAGTTTTGATTAGTGTTTCTTAACATATGAGTATGTTATTCACCTTAACAAATAAAATTATTGAGGAGAACCAAGAATTAAAATATAAACACTATAAAATGAATACTCATTCCCTAATGGGGGACAAACTAAGTTTCTTATGTAGATATGTACATTTTTATATCAAAATATTTATTTATGATATTGACACGAGGTTTTTTCGGAATTTTTATCCTTGTAGTGAGAGCCGAGTTTTTTCGGAGGAAGTGTCCCCTATGAAGTGTCACTGTCGAACAGAGCTTTTTTAGGAATGATTCGTCTTGGAGGGATGGACATAAAAGGTATTCCTCTATTTGTTGTAGGAATCAACTTTGTTGGAAATTTTAAACATCTCTCCGAATTTCAAATAGAAATCAAAATGCCCGAATGCTTGGGATTGAAGAAAGTTTGAAAAACGAATCGATGTTGGGTTTTTGAGTGATTTTTCGAATGGCGTGGAACCCCTTTTATTGTTGTCGGGGTGAAGCCATTAATCGTCCAGTTGAAGGCTTATGCAATTGATATGTTGGGAAATGTGTCGACATGATGGGCTTTTAGTGGAACATGTGTCTTAAATGCTAAGAATTTAATGGGCTAATTTGTATCTTAGGTTCCCACAGACAAATATACTTTTTACCAAATGTTATCTTTGATTAAATTAGTTTTCATATATGAAGTGTTCTAATTTCGAATTATCAAACTAAGCATGTAATCAGCATAAGAGATGAGGAAAAACTACCAAAAAGGGCAAAACCATATATTTAGCACTATCGAAGGATTTAACAAATAATCGACTAATAAAACTTAGATAAACTAAGTGAGATGCGCAGAGTCTTTAAAACTTTGATAGAATATGACTCACTCCAGAGACATCAATAGATAGTGGTCTACCCTCGGTATTCACCAATCAACTATCTTTTTCTTTTAGCAATGAGCCCTTGGTTCACAAGTCAGCTATAAAGAATAAACTCCACAAGGTTTATGAATGATATTGGAAACTAGGGTTTCACAAAGTTCACAAATCACATAGGGGATGGTGTAGTTGTGAATTTAAAGGTGATTTTGTGAAAGCAAAAATGAAAACCTTTATATTATATATGAAGAAATTATTTTGGCTAAAGTCCCATAAAAAAGCTGCTCAAAATAGGTAGTCAAAAGTTTTTCATGAATTTTAAGGAGGTATAGGTTGTTTGAATGAAAGTGGAGGTCGTTTGAACAAAAACATAGGTTTCGTTCGAACAAAATTCTAACTCATCTAACGACTTGGATTTTTCGTTCGAACTCCCATCTAATGGCATTCAAACGACAAATCTCTGCAAAGGAAAAGCAAAGTCATTTGACAGTCGTTAGAAGTCCGTTCTAACGAGATATTATTTCTCGTTCGAACAAGACTACTTCTCATTTGAACGAGGAATAAAAATTATTTTTATTTTAAAATCCTTTTCATAAAAACAACTTAATTTTTTTAAAGTAATGTCCTGACATATGATATATAAAATTTATGAATACCCATGTTTATACCTTCATAACTTTTAAGGGTGTCTTCGATCTTGGATATGTCGAAGTTTGTTTCGATGAGATGGTTTGTAACGGGATACGCCAAAAATAAAATAAACCCTAAGATATGAGCAATTCCCCCTTTGGATATTCTGGTACAAAACATAATCGAAAACCAAATTACAATAAAAACCTATCTAAGATAATTATTCCCAATGCCCTCCCAATCTCTAGAAACGAAATGATATAAATGAAACTTTGTCTTCAAACTGAACTTGATCTTCCCTTGGGAAAATTTGTCTTCATCTTATGTAGTTCACGAGTTCATCATCAATGCAGAATTTTCCTACACACATCAAACAAAATATACCATGATGCATACGAGTTTTAAATAGAAATAAAACTCCCCCTTAATTTGTTCTACCCCTTTTCCTCCATAACAAACAAAGCAGTAGAAACTAGTCATCAATTATAATGCAACATGTTAAGAAGCAATATGTCATCACAAAGATATGCAAATAAGGCCCATGTAATGATAATCTCAATAGGCAACTTCTCTCACAAACTATTTTTTGAATTTTTCATTTTTTTTCAAATATAAAGTATAAAGTGTACAAATAAAAGACACCCTGGAATAACACTTAAATATCCTAAACGTGAATACGGAATGAAATTTTGTGAACATATTTAAGATTGCGCAATCGCGATCTTATTGGAATAATTTATATAATTGAATGTCCTCCAAACATAAATCAAAATTTTATCTTTTTACCTTAAGACATACGACTAGGTGATAACATAGATAAAGTAACTCATGCAATCAACAAAGGCAAATTTGAGGAAAAATCCCTTATGGGCAAAACTTTCTTATTTCAGCAATTTAGAAATAATACAAGACAGTCGACTTATAAACTGCTTGATACCAGCCACAAGTATAACACGCTAGTCTTTGCAAATCTTTAAAGGATACTACCTTGTCAAGAGCCGTCCACAGGCAACGATTTACCCACGGTATCCACCGATCAACCTTTGTCTTCATAAGTGATTCCCTCGAGTATCAGAAGTTCAGTAGTAGTTATGATCTCTCTATAAGAGTAATGTACGCAAGGATACAAAACTAATGGGTTTTAAAAGGACTCACACAAATCTATTTAGGGATGAGTTTTGTGAATCAAAAGTGTTTTCTAAAAATAATAGTGTGAAAACTTTTGTAATAAGTACGCAGAAGTCGTCCTAGCAAAAGTCTTAGAAAAATAAATAAAAAATGGGTATTTATAAGGTGGACACAAATTTCAAGGCGACGTCACTCGTTTGAACGAAAACAAGGCTCGTTCGAATGAGAATAGAACCTCGTTAGAATAAAAACAACTTCATTCGAATGAAACATCTATCTCATTTGAACCAACTTCAAACAAAATTCAAACAAAGTGAAATAGTACGCCATCATTAGATGCTCGTTTGATAAAAAGATCCAATGACCCTTCTAAAAATTTTGACATCTCGTTTGAATGAGAATGACTTCTCGTTTGAACGAAGTCAATGATTTTTGAAATTTTTTTAAATAAAAAAAATGCCTCAATTTTAAGCGTAATTTTTTTTGTTTCAAATTTAATAAAAATAAAATATCCCAAAATAAACTTAATGGATAAATTTAAATTCCTAAAATCCTTATACCTTCATAACGTGGAGAACCATAGAACTTGGATAAGTTTGAGATTCGATTCTTCGTGATGGCTTGAGTCGAAGTGTAACGGAATATGTCAAACTAAATATAAGCCTAAGCTATGAGCAATGACAGAAAATATGCTCTTACAAATCTCCCATTTTGGCTATTCTGGTACAAAAATAAAATGGAAATCCAAATTACATTAAATCCCCTAAGACAATAAAAATATCCTAATACCCTTTCAGACCCTAAAAAATGGATAGGTACAAGATAATGATGTCTTAAAATCTCCACTTCTTCTTGTTCTTCTTTTGGGCAATTTTCCTTCATCGAGTGTAATGTGAATATGATCTTCCAAAAGTACCTACACACATGAAGCAAAGAAAATACATGTGATGCATAAAGTTTGACATATAAAATTAAATTCATAAAAATCTCCCCCAGAAATCAAACTCATGTATTCTCTCCCGTAATTTGTTCTCCCCCTTTCATTTTGCTCTAAATAAACAAGAATTTGAAACTAAATCATGAATTTCAAAGGATCACAAAAAAGAATAAGACATCATCAAAAAAATATATGAATGACAAACATTTAATGATAATATTAAAGGCTCCATAAACTATTTTTGAAAATTTTCAATTATAAAATTTTAGAAATACAACACACCACGGAGAAAACACAAAAATAACTGAATCATGGAAATGGAATGTAGGGGTGTGAACATATCCCATATGTTAATCAACGTAGATAAACATAACACATGTGCACCACATATTGACACACCACTAATGAAAGATCTCAAAGTCTGCCTTAGGTGTAAAAATGGTGAACTCATGTGAAATTGCCTTAACCTAATCAACTAATCGTGGCCGTGAGTGATTTTCACACCAATGATGCCCAAATCTATGTAATGCTTTTTTGATATTTTTATATTACGTGAAAACCCATTGATCTTCGACTTAAGTCCCTCAAAATCTCACATAGCAATTATTCTCTTAATTATTTTGAAGATATTAATGCTCATTTGTAGTGAAGCATCAATGTTCAAGCAAATGGCCGGGCACTTTTTGGCCCTTTCATTGCAAATAGTGGATTTTCATGCAAAGTCAACATGTATTTTGTAGCCCGATTCTATTGCCTAATACATAACAATTTTATTGAAATTTGATTATTTTTAAAATTCGGGTTATGGTTCTTACGTGGAGAACTTTATTATCTTGTTTTTCACATTTAGTTCATTTTTAAAGAAAAAATGAGATGAAAACACTATGATCACATGTGCCAGGTAATTGAAATACTCAAATAAGCTCATGATCATGCGCATTAAAGGTGACAAGGAGTCAAACATGTACCAAGTTATCATCACATCACATCTTAATGACTGCACACATTATAAAGCACATAAATAAAATGATGTCACATCTCAAAACACTACAAAATAGTCATGTGAATATGGAATGAATGGGTGACTCAGATATCTTTAATGTTCTTCCATATATGGTGGAAAAAAAATACAAAACTCTATTTGGATTTTTCAAAATTTTTATCCAAAGTAATTTTTTTTTTTTTGCCATTTTAACTTTTCCTTAAAAGGAAACCGATTGTTTATTGTATTTTTCAAAACTTTTCAGAAAAACAAAACTCTTTTTGAATTTTTCAAAAAATATAACAAAATGAAAAATATAAGTACAATGTTAGTACACACTCGCAATAGGGATATAAAATATGAGCATGAAAGAAAACAACTCTCAACTTCAATCATTAGGCCCAAAAGAGCTCTCCAAAGGAGATGACATCCTATGCAAAACCTCCATCAAATTTTGTGAAGTCTTGACTAAATACTCTAATTTCCCTCGTAAACTCTCAAAATATCTCATGTTATGTGCAAGATCATGCGGAGTAACATGTGTGGGAGTGCGTGCAAGAACTCGTATAGGAACAAACCTGATAACATACCTACTCGACACTCTCCATAACTTAAAACAAAACTATTAGAGATATTTATTTTCAATAGGAACGAACATACATGGACTTGGTTTCACCTTCCTCAAAATGTCTAGTATGAGCTCTCATAGGTGGGTTCGGTCGAGGGCCATAAGGATCTAACACAAACTCGAGAACCGGCTCGGGCACATCATGGGAAGTGGATGCACCGACAAATAATATTCCTTGCCTCTCGACATTACGTAAAGAGGGAATGATGAAGATACTTCCTACCTTCTTAGATGTGTCCTCTAAAGTAACCTTGACCTCCCGGTCACGTTCGTGATCACTCTCGAGTTGGGATACACGGGGTTCAAATTTCTCATGAGTCTCTAATAAATATTGAGGATCTCCAATAAGAATAGACATGGTTTTGGTCAAATCGATATTTTCCCGACTTAAAACAATCAACTGCTCACATAAACAAACCTTCACCTTCTCGAGTAGACTCTCCGATGCCTCACACTTTCTCAAAACATTGTCCTCCTTATACAAATCCAAAACCCTAAGAGGCAAATATTTATTTAGATTTTTAATTTTCAATGTCTAGGTGTAGAGATCACTAAATAACTTTTGGATACCTCCTTCTCTGTCACTCAAAATACCATCATCACTCTAACAATCTCCCAAATGAATCGAAACATTATAGACGCTTTCACATTTAGATATATCCTCATTGGCGTGGGACAAACTCGAAATGCGAACGTGACCCCTGAATCAACCGACTCGATGTCATTATCTCTAAGAGTGTCTTTATGTGCAACTTTCTTGCCCTTTCTCTTTAGCCTAGTGGGACGCTCATGTGCCTTGTGCCCCTTACCCTCACACGCAAAACATTTAATCTCCTCCTATTTCTCTCTCCTGCTCGTGGCCTCATTTTTATTTTGATTTTTCTCAAAAATCTTTTCTTTAGATGAATTTTCTTTGGAAAATTTGAGAAACTTTCTTATTTTTTTTGCAAAAAGTCCAAGTCATCAAAATTAAGATCAATCTCAGATTCAGACTCAAAAAAAATTTCTTTCTTTTTTTTATTAGTTTGAGTCTAAAAAGTAATCCCTACTTCATTAGGTTAAATAATTTTAGGGATCATATTTATCTCATACATTTGAAGATCTCCTATGAGTTCTTCTAACCTAAGAGTGTCTAGGACCCCTAATGAATTAAGCATGGTGACCTTAGGAATAAAGTGGTCAAGGAGTGACCTCCAAATCATTTTCACAACTCTTGTCTTCAAAATTTTCTCACCCAAATTAAAACTAGAATTAACAATGTTCGATAAACGCGTATAAAACTCATCGAATGACTCGGACTCTAGTAGAGTGATGGTCTCAAATTGGGTGGTCAAATTTTGAAGCTTAGATGACTTTACAACATTAGTTTTCTTGTAAGTGAGATAGAGGGTATCCCAAGTTTCCTTAGACATAGTGCACATCATGATGCGATGGAACTCGTCAATGGTTACGGCTCCAGAAATAGCACTAAGTCTACGAGAGTTAAAATTACTCCACTTGAATTCTTCATCATTTCATGAAGAGACAAATTGAAAAATAATAATATTATTAATGGTGATAATGGGAGGAGTCCACCCTCTTTCACAAACTAACCAGACTCACTCATCTATGGCTTTTAAGACGGACCTTATCCTGGATTTCTAGTAAGCATAACTAGTACCATCAAAGATGGGCAATTGATTATACAAATTCTCCATTAAAATTCAACTTTTCAAAGAATAACAATTTTTCAAAAAAAATTGATATCAAAGAAAAAATAATTTTACACAAAAAAGATCACACAATAATTTTGTTCAAGAGGTTCTGATAGAAATTTGAGAGTACGTTATCGCTATCTTAATGGAATATTTTATATAATTAAATGACCACCAAATAAAAATTCAAATGTTATCTTTTTACCCCAAGACAGACATCTAGGTGATAAAATTGATAAAGTAAATCATGCAATCAACAATGGAAAATTTGAGGAAAAATCCCTTGAGGAAAAAACCTTCTTATTTCTATACTTTAAAAATTATAAAACATAAGTGACTTACAAACTATTTGATACCAGCCAGAAGTACAACGTGCTAGTCTTCGCAAATCTCTAAAGAATACTACCTTAGCAGGAGCAGTCCACAGTCAACGATCCACCCTCGGTATCCATCGATTAACCATTTCCTTCAGCAGTGAACCCCTTGAGTATTACAAGGTCAGCAGTAGAGATAATCTCTCGACAAGATTAGTGTATGCAAGGATACAAAGCTATAGGGTTTTAAATGGATTCACACAAATCTATTTGGGGATGAGTTTTATGAATCAAAAGTGTTTTCTAAACATAAAGGTTTGAAAACTTTTGCAACAAGTATGAAGACGTCATTATTCTTAGAGAAAATAAACATAAAACATGTATTTATAAGGTGAACAAAAATTTGGAGGTGGTATCACTCGTTCGAACGAAAATAAGTCTCGTTCGTAAAGAATAATAGTTGGTTAGAACGAAAACAAATTCGTTCGAAGGAAACAACTATCTCGTTTGAACCAACTTCAAACGAAGTGAAATAATACGCCCTCATTAGATGCTCATTATATAAAATGATCCAACGATCCTTCTAACGAGTTTGACATCTCATTCGAAGGAGAATGACTTCTCGTTTAAGGAAGTCAATGAATTTTGAAAAAAATTTAAACATAAAAAAATCCCGTTTCAGATTTAATAAAATAAAACATCCCAAAATAAATTTAATGAATAAATTTAAATTACTAAAAGCCTTATACCTAGATAACGTGGAGAACCATAGAACTTAGAGATATTAGATATTCGGTTCTTCATGACGGCTCGAGTCGAAGTGTAACGAAATATGCTAAACTAAATGTAAGCCTAAGCTATGAGAAATGACAAAAAATATTCTCTTCAAATTTTCCATTGGCAAATCAACATAAACATTAATAACAAGTGTGCACAAAGTCATGAGATACTTATAAAGAAAGAACTCAAACTCTACCTTAGGTGTAAATATTGTGAACTCATATCAAATCGACTCAACTTAATCAAAATATCATGAACATAAATGATTCTCATACCAATAATGCCAAACTATTTAATATTTTTTAAGAAAGTTCATTGTCCAAACCCATTGATCTTCTACTTTAACTCCCTCAACATCTCTCATATACTATGAATTAACTCTCAATTATTTTGAAGAAATCATAGTGCTCATACGTATTGAAGCATCAATCAATCTAAACACAATTGGCCTAGCACATATGGTTTTATGTGACTGTAATCTTTTTAGGCTTTTTTATGCAAATGGAGACTTTTAATGCAAAGAACATTTTGATCTTTCATACCCCCTTTCCATTACTTAACATATAAAAATATTTTTTGGAAAATAAATGAAATTGGGTAAATAGTTCTTACATGCACAACTTATCTCTTTTTATATTTGGTCCGTTATTAAGCAAAATTGATATGAGAACATCGTATTCGGTACATGACAAGTAAGTATAATGCTCAAACAAGTTCGTGCACGTGTGTAATAAAGGTAACAAGGACTCTAACATGTAGATAATAGTCATCAATTAACAACATAATGAATCCATGCAGTATTAAGCACACTAATGAAATAAAGTCATGCCTCAAAGCACTATGAAAAAGCCATGTGAATGGATGAAATGAAGGGGTGATCCAGATATCTTAAATATTAATTCATTGATGGTGAAAATTGACAATACAAAACTCTTTTTGTCTTTTTAATTTTTTTTATCAAAATAAATTTTTTTTCACTTTTTCATAAAAATCGAAAATATTTTTTTTATTTTTCAAAATGTTTTTATAAAACAAAACTCTTTTTGGAATTTTCTAAAAATAACTAAAATAAAAATATATAGATATACAATGATAATACAATCTAGTAATAGGAATATAAGATGTGAACATTATAAACATCCTACTATAAATAAAGAACCCAAACTCAATCAACAGTGCAAATACTTAAAGATTTCCTAAGATCCTCAAATCGAAGTGCATCTAAAGGTTTCATCAAATATCGATCAATTAACATTTTTTCTCACAAAGCTCAAGGATATGACCTTCTCCTCAACTAGGTCGCATATAAAATGCTCGCGTATCCTAATGTACTTTGTGTTCGAATGTTGGACCGGATTACGAGATATATGGATTGCACTTGTAATATCATAAGAAATAGTAATTGTGCCTTGTAAAATCCTATAATCTTCCAACATTTGATTCATCCATAGGATTTGTGTGCAATAACTCCTGATGGCAATAAACTCATCCTCTTTCGTGGACAAAGATAATGATTTTTTCTGCTTGTTAAACCAAGAGACAAGAGCACTCCCGAAGTACAAACACCCACTCGAGGTGCTCCTACAACCATCAACATCCCCGGTCCAATCGGTATCCGAATAGGAGAACAAGTGGTCATCGGTATCAAAAGAAAACAAAATATCGTAAGAAAGAGTGGCACTTACGTATTTGATGATACGTTTAAGTGAGAGAAAATGATACTCTTTCAGGAATGCCTGGTCTCGTGCACAAACTCCGACACTAAAAGCAATATCGGGATGACTAGTGGTTTAGTAGAAAAGACTACCTATCATACTTTATTGAAAGGGTTTGCTCTACATCCTTGCCTAAAGTGTCTTTGCTAAGCGTTGTCGATGAAATCATAGGGGTGCGTGAGTTCGTAGCGGAGTCGAGACCAAACTAATTCACTAGGTCCCTTGAATATTTAGATTGAAATATGAATACTCCATACTCAAGTTAATGAACCTGGAGACCTAGGAAGAATGTAATTTCACCTATCATGCTCATCTCAAACTCACTCTTCATCTTCTTCTCAAAGGTGTGAACATTACAGGATCATGTGCATCCAAATACTATGTCTTCCACAAAGACTTAGAAAACAAAAAAAATGTAATTCTCTCTCCTCATAAATAACATTTTATCCATTCCCCCTCTTTTGAAGCCTCAAGTTAAGATAAAGGAAGCAAACCTCTCGTACTAAGCATAGGGTACTTGATTCAAACCATACAAGACCTTATTAAAATAATAAATGTGTCCCAGGTGCTTAGGTTCTTCAAACCCTTTTAGTTATTCACGTAAACCTCATCCTGTATAATTCCATTCAGAAAGGCACTTTTAACATCCACTTGATATAACTTGAAGTGTAGATGGCATGCTATGGCGAGTAGTAAGCGAATGGAATCAAGCCTATCAGCAGGAGACAATGTCTCATCAAAGTCTACACTTTCAATATGTGTAGCCTTGAGTGACCAACCTAGCATTATTGTGAACTATGGTACCATTATCATCCATATTATTCTTGTAAATACACTTGGTACCTATCACATTAGTCTCGTTAGGTTGCGGGACTAACTCCTAGACATCGTTCTTGTAAAACTGAAGCAACTCATCTTGCATAGTGGATATACAATGCTCATCCTTGAGTGCTTATTTCACATTCTTGAGATTGACTATGGAGGTGTAACACAAATAACTAACCACATTCTCGAGTTGAGCACGAGTTTTGACACCTAGTGTGGGATCACTAAGTATAGCGGAAGGGTCTTGACTCTTTCGAACCCAAGTAGGTGGATATGGATTGGGGTCCACCAAGATAGTATAAGGAATGATGGGATCATCACAAGGGGTTAATCATGCTCACACTAGGGGTTAGTAGCAATAAATGTTGTCGGTTCATCGTCTTCATATTTGACGTTTATAGACTCTATAACCTTAGATCTTATAAGGTTAAACACCCTATATGCCCTACTCATTCATGAATATCCTAAAAATATCCCCTCATAGCTCCGAGAGTCAAACTTTCTTAAGTGATCTCTATCTCTAAAGATGTAATAAGCACTCCCAAAGACACGAAAATACGATAGGTTGGGCTTCTTCCCTGTCTACAACTCATAAGGCGTGTGAAGCCTATGCGAAAGAAAATATACCCTATTCACCACATGTCATGTGGTGCTCACCACCTCTATGCAAAAATATATCTGTCCCTTTTCTTCGAAGGAGCGTGGATCTGGCCATCTATTATATCGTTCGATTCTTCCTCTCAACAATCTAATTTTAATGGGGGGAATTAATAACTGAAAACTCATATTTGATGCCCACTCTATCACAATATCTATCCACTTTAGCTTCTTTAAATTCAATGTAATTATCACTACGCATTCGATTAATAGTGACACCATGTTGGTTTTGTAGGACACAACACTTGGTTGTAAGGAACTCAATCGCAACGAACTTTTCTCTAACTAATCCTACGATAGAATATCTTGAAAAATCATCGACCATTATGAGATTGTATCTTTGACCACCTAAGCTCTCCAAGTGAGTAGGACCTATAAGATCAATATGAATCAACTCTAAAATATGGGAGGTGATAATGGTATCCAACTTCTGATGGGGACTTCAAATTTATTTTCCTTGTTGATAAGGTCCACATATCAAGGAAGTTGGTTTCCCAAGTGATGATAAGACACAAGTTAGGTCTTTTTTCACAAATATCTTAATATCTCTAAAGTTCACATGACCTAGCCATTGATGCCAAATGTCTATAGAGGAGACCTTGGCACTACTTCACATAAAGGAGGACTTGGGAATAATCCCATAACAATTATCTTCACTCCTCACTCATTGTAGTAAAAGCTCATTGATTTGATCTTATACGTTGCATTCGGGCTGATTAAACTTTATCGTAAAGTTTTCATCACACAGTTAGATTATTCTAATTAGGTTCGCTTTTAACCCTTTTACGTACAACACATTGTCCAGTTTTGGGAATTCGGGTATCTGAACACATCCTTGCAATACTAGACTTACTCCCATCTCCAAAGGTGACTTTACCTTCCTTGCGATTCTCAAGGCGGGTAAAAATAATATGTCACCAGTCATGTTCTTAGAGCACCCACTATCAAAATACCATTGGTAAGTATTTTCATCCTTGAGAGAAACATCCATAATAAGGGATTTAATGTCTTGCTTAGGTACCCAAGTGGAGGTAACCTTTTGTTTTCCCTTATCATTGTTGGCTCTAGTCGGAGCATTAGAATATTTCTTAAATGTCAAAGACATCCGTTGAAATTCTTCCATTAATCTTTGCAAAGTAGTGACTAGAAACTCAACTTTCTCTCTAGAACTAATGAAGTCGCTAGAGCAGTGCACGGGAGTCTGTGTATGCCTCGTTCTACCTAACTTATAGCAAAACACTCTAAGGTGACCACTCTTTTTGTAAGAAGTAACATAGACTTTCTTGGGTATACCTTGGTTCTCTTTCTTAGGTTGAACTCTCTTTTGTGGTTTAGTTTGAGGCCTAAAATGATTCACCAAAAATTTAGGAACCAATTTCGGTGCGATATAGGAAGTGGATGAACCGTCGTAATCTATTCCTCGCCTCTCACCAAAACCTAAAGTGGGATTGAGGAGCATCTTTACTCCCTTCTTCGATGTATCCTCTATGGTAACCTTGACCTCCCGGGCACATTCAAGATCTTTATCAAGTTGAGATACAAGGGCTTCAAGTTTCTCATAAGCCTCCATGGATGCTTGAAGATCTCTCGTAAGACTGGACACCTTGTTGATCAAGTCACCATTTTACCTCTAAACTAAAACAACCCTCTCTCCCAAATCTTTTCTCACCGATTACTCGCCCTCTCTTACCTCCCTCAACTCCTTCTCTAAGGCTAAAACTCTAATAGCTAAATTTTTTTTTCCATTTTAAAGGACTCAGCGTACAGATCTACATAGGTGCATTGAAGGTCACTCTCTCTCACTTAAAATATCCTCTCCCTCACTCTCGTCGGAATGACTAGACTCACTGTCGAGGTGATTATTTTTAGTATCCTCATCATCGGCATGAGGTGCACTAACATGACTAGTCATGAATGCGAAAAAGTTACACCCATGCAGTGATTCATCCTCGGAATCCACCGACTCGACCTCACTATTGCTAAGCATGGCATTTAAGGAAGGTTTTTATTTCCCTTGTATCTTTAACCTCATCAGACACTCGTGAGCTTTGTGGCCCTATCCCTCACACTCATAACATCTCTCCCCATTTTTCTTCAGGATATCTTTCTTTTCCTTTTCAAATTTTTTCTTTCCCGATTTATATTTTTTATCTTTCTGAAAACTTTTCTTTTCTTTGGAAGTATTTTTCTTTTTAATTTTAATAAACTTTTTGAATTTTTTTGCAAAAAGGACTAAATCACCTAGTCAAAATTGTACTCAGAGTCGAATAACACTTCCTCGTTCCTTTTAGATTGAAATTTTAGTGCAATTCCCTTTTACTTAGGTTTAAAAGCTTGGGAAAATATATATATATATATATATATATATATATATATATATATATATATATATATATATATATATTATATGAGAGGGGGTGTTTTACTGTTCCAAAAAATCTACGGTTGAGAACGAATTTTTTTGGGCGATCTAATGGCGTGGGATTGTGCCATGTAGGATTATACCCATTATGAGGTGGCATTTGGCAAAAAAATAAGCCTTATACACAACCTCCCTCGTTCTCACTTTCGTCCAAAAATTCACTGCCCCCGTCTTCCTTCTCTCTACCCACGTTTTCTTCCCCACGTCTCCAAACCCTACGCCCTCTCCCCTCCCCTCCGTTGCACTCCTCGCTGCCCCCCTCTCTCCCCTACCCTCCACTCCCCCACGGCGCCACTGTTTTACCCAGATCTGCAAGATCCGTCCAGTCCCCCCCTTATCCCTCTACCCTCCCCCTTACCACGCTTCCTTCACTACCCTGCCACTCTCCCCCGCTACCCTCCACTCCCCCGCTGTCTCCCCTACTGCCCCCTTTTTTGCACAGACAATCGCGCACACACACAATCGCATGGGTGGGTGCGATTTCAACAATCTGATGGGTTCGATTTCTTCAACAATCTGATGGGTTCAATTTTTAGGGTTTTCTTCGATTTTTTTTCTGGTATGGTTGGTTCGGTTTTTAAGGTTTTCAAATATCTGGCCGCACACACAAAATTTTATTTTTGTTTTGGCTAATATCTGTGTATGTTATCTTATGGGATCTAATTGTTTTTTTATTTTTATTTTATAGATCAAGACGGGCTAATATAACTGATTATACTTTCAAAACCTTAAGCAGGTACACTCGGATTTCACAAATGTTGGTGTGATTTTTTGTGTTCTTCTGAATAACTGATTATACTTTCAAAAGCTTAAGGAGGTACACTCTTTTCATTTTTATTGTGGTTCGATTTATAGATTTTAGATTTGAGGGGTGTAAAAGTATAAATGTCATTTTTATCATGAAAATGCTATTCGAGATTATGTTTGATTCAAATTTAAAGTCTGAGGCACCCTACTTTGTATTAATAGTACCATGTTATTTTTATTACATGTAAGTTTTGTGATTTCATTTTAGTTGTTCCGTTAAGTTACACAATAGTACATATAATGCATTAATTTCTCTCCTGGTTTAGTTCATTTGCATACTAATTTTTGGCCTCATCTAAATACAGTTTCTAATACTATTTTTATTTTTTAAATTGTGGTTAATAATTTGGTTGGGATTCCTATTTTGCAGGTGTAAATCAAGCTCCTAGCTAATACAATCAAAATTATTTTTCAATCCTACGATCTACAACTGATGGTCACAATGACATTGTGTTATGGCTATCGTTAGCCCCGTCAATGGTAACTGTTCACAATTCAGCCTTAATTTGTTATGTGGATTACAATTTTGTGGATTATAATCTCCCAATAAATATTGGTTCTCGAGTTATTTTTTTGTTCTTGCTCTTGAGTTCCAGTTGTCAAGTTACGTCATATAATTAATTTATGATGCTCTTTTTTACAGGGTGATTCAACGTACTCTTGGGTTGATGTCACCGTGGCTACTGATGATTATTCGAAGTTTAAGATATGATCAATTCTTGAGAGGTGTTGGATGCATAATAACAGTCCTAAATTTGTGTACTTGTGTGTTGGTTTCAATTTTACCATATTAACAATCCTAAATCACGAAGTGGTTCAATTTTACCATATTAACAGTCCTAAATTTGTGTATTTGTGTGTTGGTTTCAATTTTACCATATTAACCGTCCTAAATCACGAAATGGTGTATTTTTGTGTTTGTTTTGTTGTTAGATTTTTTGAAAATTCATCAATTGGTTTATTTACAATCCCCCCCCCCCCCCAAACCGCCCAAAAGTTGCAATTTTTTTATTTTTTACAAATTCTTTCCCATATTTACGCGCCATCACTGATTCATCAATTGAGTTGTCTTTTGTTACTATTAATACACACAAAATGTTTTGTAATGAATTAGGGGGAGGTGGCAGATCGCACACTTCACAAGCATTAAAGTGTTTTTTTGCTATATTTATTAGTTAATTTGATTATTTGTGAAGAAAAAATGTGTGTTCACATTTATTATTTCTTTCAAATAAAATTTATTGATTCTAATTACTTAATTATGTTTCCAGGTATACAGTTCATAGTTTTAGCCATTAATAAATTATTTTTACCCATTTCACAGGTTCACGAACCAAGTCATACAATAGAGTATATCTCACAATCACTACTGGGCATACAAATTTCAATCCGGGAGCTACGGAGGTATCCATCTATTTTTTTTGTAAATTTTAACATTAATAATATGAATGTTAACCATGACTTAAACTGTCCCGTTTTTAACGTTTCTTAGTTTAATTTTGGTCAAACTCCACCACCATTCCAATTTCTACTATGTGTTTTTTACATAATCCCCCCCCCCCCCCCCCCTCCCCAACTTTTATGTTATTCCCCATATTTTGAAAATTTGAGATACATTTCTAATGTAAGGTATTACTTAACTCTTAATGCAAGGGATAAGTTACAAATCATCTTTGTATTTTATTTTCAATCTCACATTCAATATTTCGCTAGAGACATGGTGCATTTGCTATATAATTAATAATTACCTTTGTTTATATAATATTTGACTAGCTCTTTCAATTTACTAACTATATTTTCTTTTTTTGTATCAGGTCGCATTTGGAAAATAACGAACAATAATGATAGTGGAACATAATTATTTGGGCTTCCATTAATATATATTTATTTTTTTAAGATGTTTGTTTCATTGAAGCTTTTGTTAGGCAATTTTTTTTTATATTGTTGGATTTGTCGTTATCCCTTGACAAGGGTGGATAGTCCAATAAACAAAGGAGACTTTGCCCAAGTTTTTCAAAACTTTGACACTTTATTTTTTTTAAACAAAGAAATGTTCTCCCTAAATAGTATTTGTTTTCTTTTCTTTTCATTTTGTCATCATACTTTTTTTCATTTTGCAATTACGTACCTTGAACATTTTCATCATTTTTCAATTACGTACTTTCAAAATTTTCGTTGTTTCGCAATTATCTACTTTCGAAATTTTCGCCGTGCCTTCAGGCACGGGCATTTCGCTAGTATATATATATATCATACGTTTTAAGGTCTCCTACAACTTATTTTAACCTAAGAGTATCTAGTATCCCTAGAGAATTTAGCATGGTAACCTTATGAATAAAGAGGGTCAGAAGAGATCTCACAATTTTCTTGATTACATGCATCTCAGGGATTTTTTTACCTAAATTAAAAATTGACTTTACTATATCTGATTGACGTGTGTAAAACTCATTAAAAGATTCAAACTCATGCATAGTGATAGTTTGAAATTGTGTGGTGAGATTTTGCAGCTTAAAATCTTTAACAACATTGGTTCGCTCATGAGTGAGCTGTAAGGTATTTCAAGCATCTTCAGACATAGTGCACATTATAATACGATAGAAATCGTCAGGGTGATGACTCTCGAGGTAGCACTCAGATGGCCCGAGTGAAAAAATCTCCACTTAAAGTCGTCCTCTCTCCATGCAGAGACGGGTTTTGGGCTAATGACATTATCAACAGTCACACTGGGTGATGCCCACCCCCTTTCACAAACCAACAAGACACATTTATCTATGGGTTTTAAAGTGGAACTCATTCTAGCTTTCCATTAAGCATAGTTTGAACCATAAAAAATAGGCATCCTATTATAGATATTATCCATTAAATCCAAAATTTTAAAAATCAACAATTTTTAGAAAAAATTTGGTATAATATTTTTTGTAAAAGTATCACATAGTAATTTAGTGTAACCAGCTCTGATACCAATTTAAGAATTCTACGGATTCAATGGATTGATTTGTATCTTACCTTCCCACACATAATCCAATTTTTATCAAATTTTATCTTCGATTAAATTAGGTTTGCATACAAGATGTGTTCAAATTTAAAATTATCAAACTAATCATGCCATCAATACAAGCGATGAGGAAAAATCCCTAAAAAGGGAAAAATCATATACAACACTACCGAATGATTTGATAGAAAACTGACTAACAAAACTTAGACAAACTAAATGTGTTGCACAAAGTCTTTAAAACTTCAATAGACTACGACCCAGTTCAGAGTTGTCCACAAGTAGCGGTATACCCTCGATATCCACCGATCGGCCTTCGTCTTCAGTCAACAATGAACTCTCAGTCCACAAGTTAGCCACAGAGAATAATCTTCACAAGGTGTATGAATGATATTGAAAACTATGGTTTCACAAAGTTCACAAATCACATAGGGGGTGGTGTAATTGTGAATCAAAAGGTGATTTTGTAAAATCAAAAATGAAAACCTTTGGACTATATATGAATAAATCGTTTTAGCTAAATTCCCATGAAAAAATTTCTCAAAACAGGTATTTATAAGGTTTTCATGAATTTCAAGGCGAGGCAGGTCGTTCGAACGAAAGTGGAGGTCATTCGAACAAAAACATAGGTTTCGTTCGAATGAGATTCTAACTCGTTCTAACAACTTGGATTTTTCGTTCGAATTCCCATCTAATGTCCTTCAAATGAAAAATATCTTCTAAGAAAAAACAAAGTCATTTGATAGTCTTTAGAAGTCCATTCTAATGAGATATCAGTTCACGTTCGAACGAGACTGCTTCTCATTTGAGCAAGGCCTAGAAATAATTTTTATTTTAAAATCCTTTACATAAAAATGCCTCGATTTTTCCTAAAAAGTAACATCCCCAGATGTGATATATAAAATTTATAAATACCCATGTTTATACCTTCATATCTTATAGGGTTGTCTTCAACCTTGGAGATGTTGGAGTTTAGTTCGATAAGACGACTTGTAATGGGATACACCAAAAATAAAATAAAGCCATTCTCTTATAGTTTCGCTGCAGTTGAGATTTTGGGATAGATGTCCCTAGTGAATCATCCCTGCAATTGATGATTTATCTTAGTAATCATAACAACGAGATATTGACCCGTGCGATTAATATATCCGTCATTCGGTCAAGGGAGGCTTGAACCGCGCAACTAATGAACCGTTCTTTGTTGGTTTTTGATATTTTTACCTTCAGTTGATATTTCTGTCTATTTAAGGTTTTTACCCTCATATATATATATATATATATATATATATATATATTTATAGAGAGAGAGAGAGAGAGAGAGAGTTAAGCTCGTATGCATGAGCTTTACTTAAGTGACATTTATGCGATTTAAAAAAATATATATTTTTTTTTTTTGCATGGGGTTTAAACATTTCAGGAGACCCCTAAAAATTATATCAAAATGTTTTTCCTGGTATTTTAAGAAAAGGGTCAGTATTTGACCGTTTTAAGTAAAATTGTCAAATACTGACCCATTTTTTTATAATACCGAAAAAATTATTTGAGTTGATTTTTTTAGGGGTCCCCTGAAATGTTTAAAACCTATACAATTTTTTTTCTATTTAAAAAAAAATATCCCTTATGGGGTTCAATATGGAGGTTCTCGTATTGGAGCCTCCTCGTATATGTATATTAGGACTTCCCTATAGTTAGGGTATCTAAATCTATGATTTTACCCCCTTTGTGATCCTGAGGTGTTTGTGGTCGAAGAGGTAGACCTTAAGTAAGGATTTAGGTGTCCACAACATTACAGTAGAATGTTGAGTTAGCATCACAAATATTTTAAATAACCCATGTACACATGAACATATCAAGGGAAGTAAATAAATCTTGTTATTCACGGTTGTACCCACAACCCATCCTTTGGATCTACTATAATCTTATCTTCAACCAGATCAAATATTATCATTTGGTTAGTTTAAAATTGGATATGGGTTTTGTTTACTTGTAAATTAATGCACACGAAACATCATACTTCTCTTAATGATACGTTCATTGCTGATATAAGAAAATACTCCCTCCTAACACTACGAGCAGTTACATCTGTGCAACAATAAAGACTTCAACTTCTTCATCAAGTGTAAGAAAATTAGTGGCAATGACTAAAACACATGTTGATTCATTGCACAACAAGTCCAGGAGGTTAAGGAATCCAATGATGAGATAGACAGATGACATAAAACTTAGTCTAATTGATTCTCTTTCCTATAAAACATATTGCATAACTACAACTATTTTAGACTTATTAAAAAATGAGACATTTCCCCACATTGATATTGTGCTACATGCAATTAATATTTCAGTTTTTGGTTACTTATATATGGGTTTTGGTGTGTTTTTACTACTATCTTCAACTCGTACAAACACTAAGTTTTTAGTAATGTTGTGTGTATTAAAAGTGATGATTCGAGAGTCTTAGTCAAAGATGATGAGACTATGAAAAGATGGAAAAACTACTTTGAGAGGTTATTAAATGGATATAATGGGAGTAGATTAGATATAGAGGAACTTAGGGAGACTAGAGAAAATATATTTTTCTGCAAAATTAGGACAACAGAGGTCAGGATTGCTCCAAAAAAGATGAAAATAGGGAAAGCTTTAGGACCATATGGTATCCCTATTGAGATTTGAAAGTTCTTAGGGGAGGATGGAGTTTCATGGCTTACAAAATTATTTAATAGAATTAAAATGACTAATAGGATGCCCGATGAATGGAGAAAAAGTGTTTTAGTACCTATTTATAAAAATAAAGGGGGCATACAAAGTTGTTCAAATTATCGTGTTATTAAGTTAATAAGTCATACAATGAAACTTTTGGGAGAGAGTGATTGAATATAGATTGAGATTGAAGACAACAGTATCTGAGAATCAATTTGGATTTATGCCTAGGAGTTCAACAATGAAAGCAATCTGTTTATTGAGGACATTAATGGAGACGTATAGGGAGAAAAAGAAGGATCTTCATATGATTTTTATAGATTTGAAGGGAATGCATATGATAGGATACCCAGAGATATAATATTGTGGATTATACTTAAAAAAGGAGTGGCTCGGAGATATATTGACGTGATTAGGGATATTTATGATGGCGCTATAACTACAGTAAGAGCATCAGTTAGAGAAAGTAGTGATTTTCAATTACTGTAGGTCTACACCAAGGTTCTGTAAAACCCCGTACTTTTGACGATTTAGTATTTAATTATTTTGGGGAAAAATAAAAATATTTAAATTGGAGAAAGTTAAATTTATTATGTGGAGAATTTATTTGAGTGGAACGCATTATTTATAATAGACGACTTTAAGTTAAATTGTTCGAATTAAGGTGTGTCGCATTTTGAGTTCAAAATTTGGAAATGTTATAAAGTATTTTGGATGACAATTATGAGTGCGCGATTGAGTCCGGATGGGTCGACATAGTCAGAAAAGAGTACTCGGGGGTAGCAATCGAGTCTCGAGACATTTTTGGGCATAGTTGGGCCCACACTGGGTGATTCGGGCCATTTTAATTAGGCCCATGTGGCCAAAAACGGGATTAAGGGTTTTTAACATAATTAGGGAAGTGTTGAACAACAGTTAACACAACTCTAAGCCTAAGGTTTGAGAGGGAATTTGGGGAAGCAAATCAAGAGCCAATTGGGAATCTTTTGGAGCCAAATTAAGGGACAAAAGTGAGTGTTCGTCGTCAACCATTCTCTACACCAACGGATCAGACTCTAAGAACAATTCCAGGCAAGTGGTTAACTGTTGTGATTCTTCAATTATTGATAATCAATTCATATTTCTGTAATGTGTAAATCAACATCCGTTTTGGGTATAAATGGGTATTCGGGTGAAATCAGTTTTTGACAAAGGGTATATCTTGATGAGATTTGGGGTGAAATTAGTATGCTTCATGATTCTATAGTAAAGGAATATGAACCGTATGATTAAATCCACATAAATGGACATTTTAATTCTGATATTAGAGATGTAAAGTGTTTGGTTGTTTGAAACCCGGGCAAAACCCGAATCTGAAAAACGTTAAAATTTGTGAAAATTTGTTATTGAATTAAGTCTTCTAGGTTTAGTAGAACCTGTCTTCATATGTTAATATGGTGGATTATGATCGGAGATTTTAATGGGAGAAAGCAGAATCTTGGTTGTGTTAACAATGGTGGGGACAAAACAATGGAGAAGAAATGGACTTGTTCGATCGATCGATCGATGGTCCCAGATTTTTGGCAGATCGGCTTGTTTAATATATAAAGGGAAATTAATTTAGGATTTAATCCCCTACTTTTATTTAGTGATAAATTCATATGTGGCACATATTCCTTAATAATTATAAGGGGATATACTTGGGTTTAGTAAAGTGATAATTAGGACTAAATATTTCTTTAAGTTATATACTCGAGTGCTATCAAGGGAGGTTGCGCGTTGTGGGTGAATCCCCTAGATAGAGGAGTAGGGTGAGTATATCCCCAGATCATAGCGTCCGGTATATGGGTGAGGGGATTATCTCACTTTCAGGGAAGGAATATGACCGCCTCCACTACGTTTATATTTTGGGCCAGTTTGGTGAGCGATTCCTAACTTGGGTAATTAGGTTATGTGAGCACACCTAGGGAGATAGCACTTTAGAGGAAAAATATCCGGTGAGGGTATACTTGGAGGGATGGATATACATATGTTATATGTGTGGATGTTTAGAGTAAAAGTACATATATAATGGTGTTAAATATTATATGCGGGTCATAGAACAGTATGTGATGTATTTGTTTTATATAAGTTGTGTCATAGTTATATGATATTAATTAAAAGGAATTAATTAAGTTAACTGGGGAAATAAATTATAACCCATTAATAATAATACTCTTTTTAGAGTAGAATGGCAGGGGGAGATTATACCAGGATTAGTTGGACTAGGTAGTACAACTAGGTGGGGTTAAGGTAACCGTTAGGTGTGCACAATAGTGGAGGGGTGAGAATGTTCTCAAGAGAGTGCGACACTAACTTAAATATGAAGCGCATTCTTGCATTTTAAATTACTGCAGTTAATTCACTTGCTAAATATTTTCAAAATATTTTGGGTTCTAACCCTTGCTATAAAAATATTTTCCAACCCTATTAGGTGTCCAACCACAGGGACGCCAGGATTGATATTCTATTCCAGGGATGCAGAGCTGCGACATATGTGGATGCTAACAGGAGCTTGAATTGAAGCATCGTTCATTCTTTCCTAGAGTAGGAATCATCTCTTAGTTTCAGTTTACTTAGGGCATGTCGCCCAGACTTTTTATTTGCAGTTGTCAGATTTATTTATTCTATAGTTGGATGTTTGTTATTGAACTATTTACTTTGATGGCCGATGGTTTATTCGGCAAGTAGTTAAATTAATTATTCAATTGAATTAATTAGGTTGTGTGAATGGTTTATTTTTATTTCCGCATGTACTGTTTTGTTTAAATAAGAAGTTAAAATTTGGCACCAGCTTTTTGGAATACTAGGTGGTTAGTAAGATTTAAAAAGTTTTGACAGTGATGCTAAGGACGAACCAACTGGGATTCCTATTTTAATTTCAAATAGAACTGATCACCCGGTATTTTATTAGGCAGGGTGTCAAAGATGGTATCAGAGCATCAGGTTCTAGTGTCCTTAGGATCTGTGCGTCTATTCATGTTTCAGCTTAGCATTCTTTGATACAAAGCCCTATGATAGGATTGTTGTATTTTTATACGCATGTTCATTTACGTTCTTCTATCAATTACTTTATATTTAAGGGTGAACTCATACGATTCAATTCTCATTTCAGATGTCTCCCAGGAGAAAGAGAGCAACTAGGGCAGCGGGGGGAGATGATACTAGAGAGGCTCATCAGGAGCAAGAGTTACCGCAGCAACTTCCAGAGATAATTTTGGCAGCACAGGTTACTGAATTAGTGGCGCAAAAAGTTGAGGCAGTGATGATCGCAATAGAAAGGTACTTTCCACTAGATCAGCCACAAGCATTAGAGGGTATCAGATGTTCAGGCCCACCCGGGACCGACAGAGTGGCAGCAAGTACGAGAAGTTTTTCAAAAATGGCATCCACCAGAGTTTCTAGGGGGTTCAGATGTAGTGCTATCTTGTCAGTGGAAGAGATATATCTAGCGTCATGTATGTATGGTAGATTGCCATGAGGTGCAAAAGTAAATGCTAGACACTTTTAGGTTAGTGGGATCAGCTCTACATTGGTGGGAGTCGATCACCACAATTGAGGAAAGGGATACATTAGCTATTGCAAAGTTTTGGGTACGGTTTGACCACGAGTATTTTTCGCCAGCAGTTGAGACTGAAATGAGGAGAAAATTCAGAGAGGTGACTCATAGGGACCATTCAGTGGCCGATTACTAGGAAGAATTCACTCGTTTGGCAAAATTTATACCGGATGAGGTAAGCGATGAAGAAAGAAAGAAAGAAAGAAAGAAAGAAAGAAAGGTTCATGGATGGACTAGTCTGGAGGATCAGATAACATTTCATTGGTAATCGCGCATTAGTATCTTATATAGATGTCGTTAATGCAGCACTCCTGAACTTTTAGGAATATCGCTTCCACATGAAAGGAAGTAGGAGGGCAGTGAAAACCCGCCAGTTGGATAAAGCAGGAGGGAACAGTACCAGCGGGGTATCCCAGCAGCAGATAGAGGGACATAAGGGGTAGGGTTTTCGGTAAGGGAATCAGGCCAAACGATTTAGAGCTGGGGGTTATCGACAGGATGGCCAAGACGTCCGACAAGGCCAGCAAGGAAGGGATCAGGGGCAGGGTGAATTTATTAAGAGGTGTTTCGTTTGTGGGGAAGCGGGACACGTGAAGAATGATTGTCCTCAACAAGGAAGGGGTCAACTACAGGATGAGGTCCTGGATGTACAACCACTACAACATGTCATGGGTGTGTTTAGACAGGAGGAAGTCGCGCAGGAACCCAAGGATCAACCACGATTATTAGAGTATGGAGGTAATTATCTTTTTATCCTATGGGCATGGGGTATGTTTTGGGTGACACTGAGGGTGTACAATATAATTTTTTTCACTAGAATTCGCGAGTGAGTCAGATTTAGTGGGTGCGCTGGCTGTAACAACCATAGTATGTAGATAAAATTTTCGTGGGGTAGCTGAGTTCTTTGGTGTTATCCACGGGAGAGTGGAGGTGTACACTGAGAGAAGGATTGATTTTAGAGAGGATTATTTTGGGATAATTTTTAATATAAGTTAAGATGATTGTATTAATTTGATGTATAAAGCATTGGAGATTTTTTTTTTTTTTTTGAGTTAGTTGTTGTATGTAATTCGAGAGACTTGGTATTTTATTTGGAGATATTTGAGATTAGTGGTTTCTCTTTTATTGTTGTGGGTTTTAGATGCTCTATACCTTTTTATTTGTGAAATTGTGTAGTTTTATCGTGAGTGGCTCTCCGTTCGCTCTCCCCGGGTGGGTGGGGTGTTACAAATGTTACAAATGGGGTTTGAATTATGCGAGGGGTTACAACTTTCGAGAATTATGGGAGTAGTGTTGATGGTTTTCCCAAATATAGGCTGGATGGAGATGGATTTGAACTATTATGGAGAGTGAGGGTAAGTTTTGGTGTTCGCGACAGCAGAGTATGATTGGTACTAGGTATCACCTGAGAGGGGGTCTAGCCTATATATATGTGTGTGTATATATGTTGTATTGTGTAGTGCGATAGACACAAAGTGAGGTCTTGTGTTCTCACATTTTATCCCGGTAAGTAGGGGTGTTTACTGAAGTGAATCAGGGTGGTTAGATTTATTTTCGAGCGGGGAGAGATAGCTCGGGGTTTATTTTGCGTAAGAACTAGTGATAGTAAGGGCGCGATATTTTATGTTGTATTTTGTAGTATAAGGGTGGGCGTGTATGATTTTGTGTTAAGAGACAAGTATTTGGGGGTACGTGATGTGGACTGAGGGTCTAACGGATCTCAACGACCGACAATGTTAGGTAGCAGTGTATCGGGGGGTTTCTTGTTTGGATTTTGCTTTGCGAGACATCCCACGCATGAAACTTAGCACAACGTTGGAAGTGGGGAGATGTTTGGTAGTTGGTCCATGGGTTGGGTACCCCGTCCATTTTATATATATGTGATATGACTACGGGTTGGAAGTTATATTACGGGTTACGGCTAGCATAGTCGGGTAACTTTCGTGCGGTAAACCACAGGGATAGGGTGTATGGGCACTCTGGTTAATTAATGCAACTTTTTTACGGTCAATCACGGATACAAGGTGTACGGGCATCCTGGTTAATTAAAATGCATATTTGTGTAACTCATAGTTAGAAGCGGGAGAGATAGATGTAGCAAGCTTAGAGGCACGGGACTAAGGAGTGATATTGGAAGCTTGGGACACTAGGCTCATCTTAATTTCGAGGACGAAATTCCTTTATAAAGGGGGGAGTATGTAACACCCCGTAATTTTGAGGATTTAGTATTTAATTATTTTTGGGAGAAATAAAAATATTTAAATTGGAGAAACTTAAATTTAGGATTTGAAGAATTTATTTGCGTGGAAAGAATTATTTATAATTGGCGAATTTAAGTTAAATTGTTAGAATTAAGGTATGTCGCATTTTGAGGTCGAAATTTGGAAACGTTATAAAGTATTTCTGATGACAATTCTGAGTACGCAGTTGAGTTCGAATGGGTCGAGATAGTTAGAAAAGAGTACTCGGGGGTAACAATCGGGTCTCGAAACATTTTTGGAAATAGTCGGGCCCACACGGGGTGATTCAGGCCATTTTATTTAGGCCCGTGTGGCCAAAAACGGGATTAAGGGTTTTAACCTAATTGGGGAAGTGTTGAATGGCAGTTAACACAACTCTAAACCTAGGGTTTGAGAGGAAATTTGGGGAAGCAAATCAAAAACCAATTGGGGATATTTTGGAGCCAAATTAAGGAACAAAAGTGAGTGTTCGTCGTCAACCATTCGCTACACCAACGGATCTGACTCTACGAACAATTTCAGGCAAGTGGTTAACTGTTGTGATTCTTAAATTGGTGATAATCAATTCATATTTTTGTAATGTGTAAATCAAAATCCGTTTTGGGTATAAATGGGTATTCGGGTGAAATCAATTTTTGACAAAGGGTATATCTTGATGAGATTTAGGGTGAAATTAGTATGCTTCATGATTCTATAGTATAGGAATATGAACCGTATGATTAAATCCACGTGAATGGACATTTAAATTATGATATTAGAGATGTAAAGTGTTTGGGTGTTTGAAACCCGGTAAAACCCGAATCTGGAAAACGTTAAAATTTGTGGAAATTTGTTATTGAATTAAGGCTTCTAGGTTGAGTAAAACTTGTCTTCATATGTTAATATGGTGGATTATGATGAGATATTTTTATGGGAGAAAGTAGAAGCTTGGTTGTATTAATAATGGCGGAGACAGAACAACAAAGAAGAAAGGGACATGTTCGATCGATCGATCGACCCAGGGGATCGATCGATCGATGGTCCCAGATTTTTGGCAGATCGGCTTGTTTAATAAATAAAGGGAAATTAATTTAGGATTTAATCCCCTACTTTTATTTAGTGATAAATTCATATGTGACACATATTCCTTAACAATTATAAGGGGATATTATTGGGTTGAGGAGAGTGATAATTGTATGTCATGAGATGATTAAATTTCGGGAAATAATTCGTAGGTATTGGTTTTGGACCGAGGGAAAATGTTCAGGTATGGTAGTTGAGTGGCACTACAGTATTAAGGTAATTGAGTTGTAATTTATTAATTAAGGGGTGAAATATAGAATCGGGTATTAACGACGGTACGGGCCAAGTGAGCGAGTCCGGGTATAATGGTTGGGCGACACCAAGTATTAAATTAATTGGTGTGTTAATTAATTAAATTAGAGTCGGACTGTAGACTCGGGAAGGTAATAAATTAATAAAAGAGAAAACTAATTAATTTGAGTCGGACCATAGACTCGAGAATATACAGAATAGTGTTACGGGTTTTAGTACACGGTAAAGCCGGAATTTATATTATATATATATGGTGTGGTGATAGTGTGTGTATATATATATATATATATATATATATATATATATATATATATATATATATATATATATATATATATATATATATATATACTATTCTATTCACTTCCTCTACATGTAATACACTCAAAGGAAAACATGCAACCTTTGAAGGTGAACCCGGATGTTTCTTTTCTGCAAGTGATATTTCTGAACTTGCTCAACCTTTCAAATACACCCTTATTGGTGTCTTTGAAAAACACAGCCTTTCATGGACTCCATTCGCAAAATGTTTCATAATCTCTCTTTAAAAAAATCATTCAAAATAGGTCTGCTATCTTAAAAGCACGTCCTTATTGAACTAGAATGTGAAGATGATTTTCTATGTATCTGGCTCAGAGGTAACTGGTACATTTATCAATCTCGTATGAAAGTCTTCAAGTGGACACCAGAATTCTCTCCTCTAAGAGATTGTTCCATCCACCCTCTTTGGATTTCTCTTCCAAATTTACCTATTCACTTTTTTTTAGAAAATTGCTATATTCTCTAATGTTAAGCTGATTGGTCAGCCTTTAATGCTAGTTGAGGCCACTGCTTCTCTAACTCGTCCCAGTCATGCAAGAGTTTGTCTAGAAATTAATTTAATTAAAGACCTTCCCTCCAGAATTTGGATTGGTATAGAAAGGAAAGGGTTTTGGCAACCTATTGAGTACGAAATCTACCTTCTTATTGTCGCATTTGTTCTAAATTGGGCCATCCCAGTTCTTCTTCTCCTCATAGTTCCACACCAACATTATTTCTTACACGAGAGATGAAGGAAAATATATTCTTCATGAAGACATAGGTAATAAAACCAAAATTTATAGACTTTGGGAGAAGAAACACCACCAGAAGACGGCCGGCATATCCATCATGGAGATGCCAATAGTCATTTTTCATAGCTCCTCAATTCAGGGAAATTCTGGTGCAACATCAATGTCCAACGTAGCTGACTCCGTTTCTCAAGCTCAATCTTCTCCTCTCCTTAATGTTAGGAATGTTGTTAACTCTCACACGCAACCTATTCTTTCTTTTTCAAATATCTCTAACCCTATTCCTCAAAACCAGGAAACCACTCTTAAAACCACCCTTGACAATACCACCAAACCCTTTACCGCCTCTATCTTACCTACCCCAAATACCAATTCATAACCCATCCAAACTATCATCCCTTATACTGAGCCATTTTTAAACCCTAAACCTCTAGCTTTGACCTACACAAATGAAACCTCTCTTCAACTCCCACGCTGTATTTTGGCATCTCAAACCTCTTCACCCTCTTCCATTAAATCATTTTCCTCTCCTAACCCATTTGATGCCTTGAGAGAAGATGGCGAAATTATGGAGGATTCACAGCCTCTTTCTGATGGAGGACTCAATGAGTCTAATAGCCATGAGTGGCATAAGGCTTGGGCTTCAAATTCTGACGAAGGCGGTTCAAAATGTATTATTAATGTAGATACAAGGCATGAGGCCTTCTCTGATCACTTAGACCATTTATATGGCCCTAAATCCATAAAATCTCGCAAGAAGAAGAATCGAAAAATTATTATTAAAACCTCCACCATCCTGACTAAATCAGCAAAAAGGTCCTCAAAATTTCTCTCCTCTTATGTTTCTAATGTTTAAATTCGTTATTTGGAATATTAGAGGGATTGGTAATGATGCCTCTATTTCTAGGATTAAAAAAATCATTAGAACTCATAAAATTGGTGTGATAGCCATTTCTGAACCTAAAATTGATGACTGCAAGATGGATTCTCTCTGGGTTAGATTAAACTTCAACAAGGGCTTTGTCAATTTCAATAACAAAATCTGGGTGCTTTGGCAACATGATTGGTCTGTTAACATTCTCCATTCCTCTAACCAATGTGTTACTTTTCAAGTTGTCAATGATTCATTATCTGATCCTATCAATTTCTCCCGTGTTCATGCTAAATGTAAACGAGAGAATAGATTTACCTTATGGGAGGACATCCTTAATCTCTATTCTACTATTCAGGGTCCTTGGCTTGTAGGCGGTGACTTCAATATAGTTGGTGATGCTTCTGAAAAAAATGGCGGGCTTCCAATCAATAGAGGATCTGTCATTGATTTCACTAGTACTTTAACAGCTTCTGGCTTGATTGATATTCCATTCGAGGGCTCTAAATATACATGGTGCAACAATAAGGAAGGATTGGCTCGTATATGGTCTCGTCTCGATAGAGTTGTGTGCAATTCTACATGGCTTAACCTTTTTCCATCATCTCGAGTGGAACACCTTCACCATACTGAATCTGATCATTGTCCATTACTTATCAATATTGATAATCCTTTAACCAATTTTAGTAAGCCTTTTAAGTTTCAAGCTATGTGGACCAAACATCCTGATTTCCTCAATGCTATTTCTCAATCTTGGAACATGCATTGTGAGGCTTCACCCATGCAATGGTTTTCCATCAAATTGCGTAGACTTAAGGAGTACCTCAAACTATGGAACAAAACTATTTTTAAATTTTTTTTTCAACAGGTCACTGAAGCAGAAGATGATCTCACCAGAGAGGAACATGAGTACGATGTTGATCCCTCAACGTCTACCAGATATAAATATCATAAAGCCAAAGCTATGTACTGTTTATGTTCTAAACTAAAATCTGAATTTTGGAAACAAAGATCTCAGATAAATGGTTATCAGACAGAGACCGTAACTCTAAACTTTTTCAAGCCATGCTAAGCCACAAGCATTATGTCCTTGCCATACATAAAATTTTGGATGCAAATGGTAATTCTGTGGAAAGTCAAAAAGCCATTAAAGATTATTTTCTCAAATATTTTGAAGATACTCTTTGCACTACTTTAGCCTTGCCTACCTCCAATAATTTGCTGCATGATATTCCACCAATCGTGTCAGTGGAAGATAACTCTCATCTTAGCAAAATCCTAGAAGAAGAAAATATTAGGAAGACCATTTTTGCTATGGATAGTCTAAGTGCTGCTGGTCCAGACGGATTCAACGGAATTTTTTTTCAAGTTTGTTGGCATATCATCAAATCTGACTTAATTTTGGCCATTCAGTCATTTTTTCTGGGTCACACAATTCCTCGGAATTGGATATTAACTCTCCTAATTCTTATTCCTAAGATAAAAAATGCAAAGCTTTGCAGCGATTACAGACCTATTAGTCTATGTAATTTCTGTTGCAAAATTTTGTCTAAAATTTTAGTGAATAGATTGTGAAATATTCTTCCTAATATTATTTCTGGGTCTCAAACATGTTTTATTAAAGGCAGGAGCATCCTTGATAACACTCTTCTTGCGCAAGAGCTTATGGCTAACTTTAATAAGAAAGTCAGAGGATCTAATGTCTTATTCAAGCTAGATTTTTCTAAAGCCTTTGATCGCATATCTTGGATCTTCATTACAAAGGTTTTGCATTCTTTTGGCTTTGCGGAGACTATTATTGACATGATCTGGAGGCTTATTTCTAATTGTTGGTACTCTACTAGCATCAACGGTGCATCCTCGGGTTTCTTCAAATCATCACAAGGTGTTCGTCAAGGAGACCCTCTTTCTCCAGTTCTATTTGTCATCGCTTCTGAGGTTCTTTCCAGAGGAATTCATAAACTTATATCATCGGATAGCATCAAGGAATTTTCTCATCCTAGGGGTTTCCCTCTAGTTTCTTCTCTATCTTTTGCGGATGGCTTTCTTATCTTCTCAAATGGAGATAAAAAATCTCTAAAGAATTTCATGAATTTTTTAGAAATTTTTCAGTCCAACTCAGGACTCCTAATAAACAAAGATAAAAGCTGCTTCATTGTTCCTACTCATACTGATATTTGCAGACGCAACATCATTCATGAGGTAACAGGTTATTCTCGCAAAGAAATGCCTCTGAAATATCTGGGAATTCCTCTTTATGTTGGTCGCAAAAATAAAAGATTTTTTTATAATCTAGTGCATAAACTTGCTCGTAAAAACAACTGTTGGGAAGGAAAATTCATATTAGCTGCTGGCCGTAACACCCTTATTAAATCCATTTTGCAGTATACTTCCTTTCATCTGTTCGCAGCTCTTCACCCTCCACGCACTGTGATAGCTAACTTAGAATCTTCATTCTGCAATTTTTTTTGGAGCGGTAACAATAATTCTAGTAGACATCATTGGATTCGTTGGGAGAAAATTTGTCTTCCTTATCGAGAAGGTGGGCTCAACCTCAGACGCATTGAAGACTGTTGCGATGCACTGGCTTGTAAATTATGGTGGACTTTTTATACTTCTAATGGTTTGTGGGCAAAATTCCTTCGTGCCAAATATGCGATGTTATCCTCGTCAAACTTTCATGACCTATCTTCTCGGCCATCCCACACATGGAGACGCATACAAAATATTTGGTCAACAATACATAACAATGTCAATCTTGGGAATACTATCACTTGGAAGCCTAATCCTTCCGGATTCACCCTTAAATTAGCTTGGGAGATTATCCGTCATTCATCTTGTTCAACTCTATCATTCTCTTGCATTTGGAATTCCAGAATCCAACCAAAAGTGTCAACATTCATGTGGAAGTTGCTTCTAAAAGGTATCCCAATAGATGAGTATCTTAAAAAAATACATTTTAGTCTCCCATCTAGGTGTAGATGTTGCATCTTTCAACAAGAAGAAACTCAGGAACATCTATTCTTTGTTGGTGACTTAGCTCAAAATATTTGGAATCACTTTCAATCTATGATGGGCCTCTCTTTTCGAGCATCGACTTTTAAAGGCAATCTAATGCTTTGGTGGTTACATGCTCGAGGAAATTCAATTCGGAGCTTACTTAGCAAAATCATCCCACCCTTCATTTGTTGGCACATCTGGAAAGCAAGAAATTCAAACCATTTCGAAGATTCTCCTATTATCTCTTCGAAGATAATCTGAAAAATCAAAGATGATATTTTCTTAGCATTTAATGTAAAACCATATCATGGATCCAACGCTAGAATTTTTCTTTCTTTTATTTCAGACTTTAACGTTACTTATGTTTGATCTTGTACATGCCACCTGGAGAGGGCGCTTCTCTTCTTATCTAATAAAATTCTATATTATTAATATATATATATATATGTGTGTGTGTGTGTGTGTGTGTGTGTGTGTGTGTGTGTGTGTGCTATTAAATATCAGGGACTAGATATTTATTTAAGTTATATACTCTAGTGCTATCAAAGGAGGTTGCGCGCTGTCGGTGAATCCCCTAGCTTGAGGAGTAGGGTGAGTATATCCCCAGGTCATAGAATCCGGTATATGGGTGAGGGGCTTATCTCACTTTCAGGGAAGGAATATGACCGCCTCCACTACGTTTATACTTTTTGGTCAGGTTGGTGAGCGATTCCCAACTTGGGTAACTAGGTTATGTGAGCACACCTAGGGAGATATCACATTAGAGGAAAATTATCCGGTGAGGTTATACTCAGAGGGATGGATATACATGTGATATATGTGTAGATGTTTTGAGTAAAAGTACGTATATAATGGTGTTAAATATTATATGCGGGTCATAATACAATATGTGCTATATTTGTTTTATATAACTTGTGTCAAAGTTATATGATATTAATCAAAAGGAATTAATTAAGTTAATTGGTGAAATAACTTATAACCCATTAATAATAATACTCGATTTAGAGTAGAATGGCAGGGGGAGATTATATCAGGACTAGTTGGACGGGGTAGTACAACTAGGTGGGGTTAAGGTAACCGTTAGGTATGCACAATAGTGGAGGGGTGAGAATGTCCTCAAGAGAGTGCAACACTAACTTAAATATGAAGCGCAATCATGAATTTTAAATTACTGCAGTTAATTCACTTGCTAAATATTTTCAAAATATTTTGGGTTCTAACCCTTGCTATAAAACTATTTTTAAAACCTTTTAGGTGTCCAGCCACAGGGACATCGGGATTGATATTCTATTCCAGGGACACGGAGCTACGACATATATGGATGCTAGCAGGAGCTTGGATTAGACGCATCGTTCATTCTTTCCTAGAGTAGGAATCATCTCTCAGTTTCAGTTTACTTAGGGCATGTCGCTCAGACTTTATATTTGCAGTTGTCAGATTTATTTATTCTATAGCTGGATGTTTGTTATTGAACTATTTACTTTGATGGCCGGTGGTTTATTCGACAAGTAGTTAAATTAATTATTCAGTTGAATTAATTCAGTTGTGTGAATGGTTTATTTTTATTTCCGCATGTACTGTTTTGTTTAAATAAGAAGTTAAAATTTGGCACCAGCTTTTTGGAATACTAGGTGGTTAGTAAGATTTAAAAAGTTTTCGACGGTGATGCTAAGGATGAACCAACTGGGACACCTGTTTTAATTTGATATAGGATTGATCACCCGATATTTTATTAGGCGGGGTGTCGCGGGTTCAACATTAAGTCCTTATCTTTTTTCTCTTGTTATGGATGAGTTGACTGGACAAATACAAGATGAGTTGTCATGGTGTATGCTATTGGAGATGGTATAATTTTAGTGTATGAGACTAATATGGGGATTAATGATAGGTTGAAATTGTGGAGAAAAACTCTAAAAATGAGAGCATTTAAAAAAAGCAGAACTAAAACATAATATGTGCGTGCAATTTTAGTTGAAATAGGAGGACAAATGGAGGTGTGGTGAAATTGCAATAGATACCTAGAAATAATCATTTTCGTTATTTAAGCCCAATTATTCAAAAAGATGGAGATACTAGTGATGATATTACTCATAGGATTAGAGCAGGCTCGGTTAAGTGGAGAAGTGCTATCAGAGTTTTGTGTGATAGGCGTATACATTTGAAGTTAAAAGGAAAATTTTATAGGACAACCATTAGATCTGTTATATGGGACAGAGTGTGGGTCAACTAAGAAATAAAATGTGTAGAAAATGAATGTGGTGGAGATGCGATGTAACACTTCGCGAAAAACACGAGGCGCTACTACGATTAAAACTAAACTAAATCCTCAACAATTAGTATATAGCATCTATATTCCACAAAATAAATATAACGAATCCAAAATTTACACTTTCAAAATAATTACAATTAAATTTTACTCCAAAACAATGCAAAGCTCTCCCAATAGTTACACTGCCAATCTAAATAAAAAAAATCCTCCAAACGTCGAGCTCTAAAATCCTCTAAAATATGTAGCGCCCAAATCCAAGCTAACCTGCCATTAAAAGAAAAAAATGGGGAAGTACACAATATGACAATAATAGATGCTCAAAACAATAATGGTACATAAAATGCAACAATACAAATCTGAATTCAAGTCCAATGCGACATCCGAGCATTATAGCAATTTAATTTCTCAATAACACGTCAATAAGTCATCGGGCCTCACCTCACCTAAGCTTCTTAAAGCCTCATCCTGACTAATGGACTATTGGCGGGTGACCATTTTTCGTGCCATATAAAAATTTCATAACACCATGCCCATCAAAAAATATAATATCTCAATTGAATCAATATTTTAGATCCCAATAAACGTCATGATATCAACAATATGCGTACAAATAAATGAGGAATAAATTACTGCTCTCGAGGGATTTAAGGAGCATAGTGCGTAAATCACGTACCTCAAAGTCATCACATTAGAGCCATTAGATTATGCCTCAAAATTTTGATCACACCACTGATTTCCTCTCGCGAAAATACTAAAAACTCGTTATATCCCAAACTTGAGAAAACACCAAATAAGCCTTCAAATCTTGGATTGAATCTTCATTTAAATGGGGCTAGGGTTTGTAGGAGGAAGAAGATGAAAATTATAAGGGTCTACTACTCTTAGACATTGTTAAAATAGGCTTGAAAAGTCCTAACCCCATATTAATTATATATATATAAAAAGTGGCATTAGAATCCTATTAAAACTAAAATAGTCCGCCCGTTAGTCACACTCCAGAACTGTGACAAATATTTGTTTTTCCTAGAGAGTTTTATGTTATGAGGACTCTTCTTAAACGACCAAGACTTGTATATACTCATACTAGGATTCTTTTAATCTTGCTTTCTGAATTTCGAAATTTGACGAAGCGTAAATGCGCAAAATAAAATAAGGCTCACATATGCCTACCCATAAATGCCACGATTAGGCGCTCATACACCCAATCCTACACGCACATCCCCCATGATAAAAAGTGCAGTATATATCCTAACTATATATATACACTTAACTATGAAAATGACGGCGTACTACACGATCTCGTGAATCACTACTCGTTTCTATATCCAAAGCTCATCACAACACTAAAGTCCTCAATCAATTCTAAACATCCTCACATCAAGATTACTAATCCTAACATCGATGCCTAACACGTCCTCAACAAAAACTCCCTATATCCAATGAAACACATCTAACCCGCATGGTAGACCAAAACCAAAAGACCCGAGGGTTGTCGTATACCTAGGCTCTGATACCATTTGTAACACCCCGTGCAAAATGCGAGGCACTACTACGATTAAAACTAAACCAAATCCTCAACAATTAGTATAGAGCATCTATATTCCACAAAATAAATATAATGAATTCAAAATTTACGCTTTCAAAATAATTACTATTAAATTTTACTCGAAAATAATGCTAAGTTCTCCCAATAATTACCCTGCCAATCAGAACAAAAAAAAATTCTCCAAAAGTCGAGCTCTAAAATTATCTAAAATTTGTAGCATCCAAATTCACGCTAACCTGCCAATAAAAGAAAAATATGGGAAAGTACATAATATGACAAAAATAGATGCTCAAAACAATAACGGTGAATAAAATGCAACAATACGAATTTGAATTCAAGTCCAATGCAGCATCCGAGCATTATAGCAATTTAATTTCTCAATAACACATCAATAGATCATCGGATCTCACCTCACCTCACCTAAGATTCGTAAAGTCTCACCCTGGCTATTGAACTTTTGGACTATTGGCGGATGACTATTTTTCGTGCCATATAAAAATTTCATGACACCATACCCATCAACAAATACAATATCTCAATCGAATCAATATTTTAGATTCTAATAAGCGTCATGATATCAACAATATAAGTACAAATAAATGAGGAACAAAAGACTACTCTTGAGAGATTTAAGGATCATATTGCATAGATACCGTACCTCAAAGTCATCACATGAAATCCATAAGACTCTGCCTTAAAATTCTACTCACACCACTCAGTTCCTCTCTCGAAAACACTAAACACTCGTTCTAGCCCAAACTCGAGAAAACACCAAATAAGCCTTCAAATCTTGGGTTGAATCTTCGTTTAAATGGGGCTAGGATTTGTAGGAGGAAGAAGATGAAAATTATAAGGGTCTACTTCTCTTAGAGGTTGTGAAAGTAGGCTTGAAAAGTCCTAACCCCTTATTAATTATATATTTAAAAAGTTGGAGGAATTTAAGCGGCATTCGAATCTTATTAAAACTAAAATAGTTCGCCCGTTAGTCATGGTCCAGAACTTTGACAAACGTTTTTTTTTTCCTGGAGAGTTTTATGTTATGAGGATTCTTCTTAAACAAACCAAAACTTGTATATACTCATTTTAGGAGTCTTTTAATCTAGCTTTTTGAATTCCAAATTAATTTAATTAATTACCGGATAAAATTACGAGTTGTTACATACTTCTCCACTAGCAAAGGAATTTCTTCCTCGAAATTCGACGAAGCGTAAATACGTAAAATAAAATAAGGCTCACATATGTCTACCCATAAATGACATGATTAGTCGCTCATACACCCAATCCTACACGCACATCCCCCACAATAAAAAATACAATATATATCCTAACTTTATATATAGACATAACGATGAAAATAATGGCGTACCACGTGCTCTTGCGAATCACTACTCGATTTTATATCCAAAACTCATCACAACACTAAAGTCCTCAAATCAATTCTAAACATCCTTACATCAAGATTACTAATCCTAACCTCGATGCCTGACACGTTCTCAATAAAAACTCCCTACGTCCAACGAAACACATCTAACCCGCATGCTAGACCCAAACCCAAAGACCTGAGGGTTGTCGTATACCTAGGCTCTGATATCATTTGTAACTCCCCGCGCAAAACACGAGGCACTAGTACGATTAAAAACTAAATTAAATCCTTAACAATTTGTATAGAGCATCGATATTCCAGAAAATAAATATAACGAATCCAAAATTCACACTTTCGAAATAATTACAATTAAATTTCATTTGAAAATAATGCTAAGATGGATTTGTGGTAAAACTCGAAAGGATAATATTACAAACGAACGATTTCGTGAAACGGTAAAAGCAAGATTCTAAAAAACGCGGGGCGTGATTGAGGCGTGGAGGCCAAGCCTTAAGCCTTAGAAGCCTAGGCGGGCCTAGGCGTAAAAAGGGGTGAAAAGGCGTTTAAGTCTTCTTAATATATTTTAATATTTTTTAACCGTAATAAAGCTGTTAAAATACAAAAAATGCACATATCATAAAAATATATCTGAATATATGCAAATTAAAATACTATTTGATTATTTTAGATGAGATAATGGTTCGGTTTGTAAACAAACTCTTTAAAAGGTGACATCGTTTCACTAAAGCATTGTTGTTTTTAGAAAAAGTGCGTATTGAGGGTTTTACCAAAAATAAGGCGTGAAAAGCGTAAGGCGAGGCGTTTCTCCCAAGCCATAAGCCTAGGGGGGGTTTTTTAAACAGTGGGTAAAAGTAACTCCTATAGAAGATAAATTGAGAGAAAATCGACTTTGATGGTTAAGACACATTAAGCGTAAATCAATGGATGCTCCTATAAGGAAGAGTGATTTAGTTAGTATTGATGCTAACACAAGGGTTAGAGGTAGACATAAATTGACTTGACGGGATATTATAAAAAATGATAAAATGTCATATTGTTTAACTGAAGATATTGCGCTGAACAGAATAAAATAGAAAAATAAAATTTATATAGTCGATTCCAAATAATTGATTTTTTTTTATTAAATTAACTTGAGATCAGTGCTTAAACCAGGTTCTTCATTTGTGATATTTCAATTTTTTACGCATCATATTTTCTTTCCAATTTTCATAAAAGTTAAACAACATGAAACACACCCATAGTTACATAATTTCAACTTAATATGTCAACATCATTTTGTACCGCCGTAAAAATAGTTTCAACTTCCATAACCAAAACAGTCACACCTACAGCGGACGTGTGCAGCTCCTAATAATCTTAGGCCCTGTTTGATAGAGGGCATTTTCCATGGCAAATGCCCAAATTCCTTCCAAATTCCATCTTTTGTTCCATTTGGTACACGTTTTTTGCCCTGCAAATCAATTCCACAAAACCGAGCACGTGACCTCCAATTCCCGAAATACTCGGAATCCATTTCTTTCCCCCCCCCCCCCCCCCCCAAAGAAACGAATGGCCTGGCAAAACTTTCTTGTTTTTACCTTCATTCGAGGTGATTTGACGGTAGTGGTTGGAGGCATTGAAACCGATCTTGAAGAGGTGAGCTGATTCCATCATCATTTATGCCAAGGGGTGAGAAAACAAATGGAGCCACATTTGTTGAGGTAAAAATCAGACCTGTTTTTTTCCACCATTTTTTGTCGTTGTGTGTTTCTCCACCATTCGTTGGCTGCTGTGTGTGTGTTTCTTCTGGTTTGGTTTGTTTGCTTTAGAGGTAGCATTTTTTGCAAGATGTTGCTTATGCTGCTGTTGTGATTCTCCAACATTTGTTGAATTTTTTTAATGGATCTGTTTTTTTTATGAGTATTTATTTTATAATGAAATGGTGAAATATGCACATACTCATTTATAGGTTCCATTTTTTATTGGGTTTCATTGCTACATAGGTTACATATTATTGATTTTTTTTATGGATCTTTTTTTGTTTTTATGAGTATTTATTTTATAATGAAATGATGATGTTGAAATGGTGAAATATGCACATACTCATTTATAGGTTCCATTTTTTAATGGGTTTCATTCCTACGTAGGTTCCATATTATTGAATTTTTTGTTTATGGATCTTTTTTTTTATGAGTATTTATTTTATAATGAAATGATGATGTTCAAATGGTGAAATATGCACATTATAATGATAGAGTGAGATGAGTAAAAAATATTTTATAAAAAAAAATTATTGTGTTATAAATACCGTATATTAACTAACTAGATAAAAGGAGAAAGGTATGTGTATTTATTTAAGTTGAAAATGTCTCATTATGATGGCGCAATATGAGTACAAAAATAGGAATATTGTTATAATAGCGCAATAATATTATATTTTATTCCATTTATGTCCACTAATATAATGTAGTTTGTTTTATCATGTTGTAACAAAACAGGTTTGTTCGGATTCGGATTCCTCGGATAGCTACTCATTAGGTATAAATTTATTTCCTTCTATGTTTTAAATCATGTTATTTATTGTTGGATTAATAAGAGCTCTTACCAATTTTTATATTATTAAAGTATGGTTTGGTAAGAAATAAAACGATGTTTACAAACTGGGGATTAAAAGTTTAATTTATTATTGTTGACATAGGAATTTACTAACGAAATGTCGAGCGCTGGCTCAAAGCACATGCAACAACAACGAGGTTTGTTTTGGACCTTGGTCATGCGAGCAATTGCGCTTTTCCAATATATGAGGAGTCACGACCATCTCTTAGTTAGGGCTCCCCATCGAAACTGGGACACCGATCGGGAAATTGCATTATATCGAATATTTAGAATGAGTGACCGGGTATGCCACGCACAACTTCGGATGAACATAGGATCATTTGAAAGACTTTGTATTAGGTTACGCACATATGGACTGACTGACAATCGTTCAGTTAAGGTTGAGGAACAAGTCGCAATGTTCCATAACACTGTTTGACATGACGAGCGATATGTTTTCGAGACACTGACTTTCTTTAGATCTGGTCAAACCATTAGTTACTACTTCCATAGAGTTTTACGAGCATGCCTTGACTTGTTCAATGATTTAGTTACTAATGCAAGTCCAACGAATTCCCCTTATGACAATGGCAAGGACCTACCTTGGTATCATTACTTCGAGGTTAGGATAGTTTCATTAATTACTTTTATTACTTTACGTATGAATTTCCCATTATTAAATTGCTTTCAATCCATTTAGGATGCCGTTGGTGCAATTGACGGTACCCACATATCTGCTTTGGTTCCTACCGCCGACCAAGCGAGGTATCGCAATAGGAAAGGGGCAATTTCGCAAAATGTTTTGGTCGCATGTACGTTTGATATGCGCTTCTCGTTTGTCCTCTCCGGTTGGGAGGGATCAGCACATGATGGTCGCTTACTTCGTAGTGCGATTCAACGACAGGGGCATAAATTGACCGTTCCATTAGGTATGTTTAAAAATAAGTAACTATCATTAGTAATATATGAATAGGTATAGTAACACATTTTATTTAAAATATGCGTAGGTAAATACTACCTCGCAGATGCTGGATTCCCGTTGGTACCTGGGTTTCTATCCCCATTTCGAAAAACACGTTATCATCGACGGGATGTGGAAGGACAACGACCTGAGAATAGTAAGGAGTTGTTTAATTTTAGGCATTCATCTCTCCGTAATGTAATTGAGAGGTCGATTGGGTTATTGAAAAAAAGTTTTGCGTATCTAAGGCATCAACCTTTCCACGGGATTAAAATTCAAGCAAAATTGTTGTAGCTTGTTGTGCCATTCACAATTTCCTGAGGATTGTTGATGTTGAGGATGAATGCTTGGGGGATGAGGACAGTGATGATGATGATGACATTACCCCTCCTCCCCTAAATGTGCCAGAAATACCTATGAATGAGCATATAACATTCACAACTGATGTTGCATGGACCGAGAAGAGAAATGCAATAGCTAATTTGATGTGGCAACAATATGATGCGAACCACAATGATACTTCTAACTACGAGTAATGATATCATTTTGTTATGATGTATTCTTTCTTTTCTAATTTTAGGTTGAATCTGGTGGATTTTTCAAATATGCCTTCATCAAACATATCGGGTCTTCTACTTTTACGGTATCAAATAAAGAAATGCTCATGTGGTGTTGTATCTCAAGTTAAGGTTACATTGTCTGACAACAACCATAACCAGGGACGACTGTATTACACGTGCCCCCAATGTCAAAAATTTTTGGGTTGGACAAAGCCTTCTCTTGAAGGCATGGATGCAAACTACGCAACCTTCAATCCCCATAGTGAGCAAGCAACGTCGAGTATATCTAGTCAATCATCACCTCTTGTACGAGAACCCCCAAGTGTCGACGATCATGGCATTAGGCGTAGCTTGGTGGTCGTCAAGAAGCTACAAGTTTTAAATACTATTCTGCTAGTGGCCTTTACTGTTTTCATTTATTTTTTTATGATGTAATGGTGCTGAATCACCGCGGATATTAAACTTATGATGCACTGTTTAATTTACTATTTTGTAGTGATGTAAGGGATGTAATAAATGACATGAGACCTTTACTATTTTCTTGTACTCTTCTCTACTACGGATTATGTCTTTATATCTAATTTTCTCCCAAACTTTACTAATATACATGAGCTAATATATTAGTGACTCAGGGAGCACCTGGCATAATTTGCTCCAATGTAAATGGCCAATACTAATCTGAATACTAAAATGGCCAATTCTAGTATGGAAATCAGAATGTAAAAGTAGCTATGCTAATTTGAATACTGAAATGGCCAATACTAATCTGTTTGACTAATGCTCTATTTTGGTATTGAAATACATAGTCATTTGAATGCATCCTGATTTGAGTACTGATCTATTTGAATACACACTGATGATTTGAATGCATATTGATGATTTGAATGATTTGAATAATGAGTCCTTTGCTATTTTGTAGTATGGAAATCAGTATGTAAATGTAGGTATGCTAATTTGAATACTGAAATGGCCAATACTAATCTGTTTGAATAATGCTCTGTTTTGGTATTGAAATGCATAGGCATTTGAATGATTTGAATGCATCCTGATTTGAATACTCATGATTTGAATTATTTGAATACTGGTATGCTACCAGATTTGTAATCACGGGCATACTATTCTGCATACTGATATGCCACTCATAATGGTATGCTACCAGATTTGCAATCGCGTGCATACTATTCTGCATACTGATATGCTACTTTAGTATGCACCATTTGCTACTTTAATATGCATCATATGCATACTGATATGCTGCTAGTGACAATTGCATTCTTGGCTACTGAAATTGCATTAGTAGAGTTGGATCATTTGCGTAATTTGGTAGCTTTTTTTTACTGGTATGCTACATATTATGCAGCATTTGCTACTGATATGCCACTCATAATGGTATGCTACCAGATTTGCAATCGCGTGCATACTATTCTGCATACTGATATGCTACTTTAGTATGCACCATTTGCTACTTTAATATGCATCATATGCATACTGATATGCTGCTAGTGACAATTGCATTCTTGGCTACTGAAATTGCATCAGTAGAGTTGTATCATTTGCGTAATTTGGTAGCTTTTTTTATTGGTATGCTACATATTATGCAGCATTTGCTACTGATATGCCACTCATAATGGTATGCTACCAGATTTGCAATCGCGTGCATACTATTCTGCATACTGATATGCTACTTTAGTATGCACCATTTGCTACTTTAATATGCATCATATGCATACTGATATGCTGCTAGGAACTGTAATAACCAATTTGGAAATCCTGTTTTCTGTAGCCAAAAATACTGATATGCTGCTACTTTAGGATCCGCCCTTTGTTTCTTCCAGAACCTTACCTTTTTGAGTTGGAGATCATATATATGCCAACTACTTGGGCTAGTTTGTTCTATATCTTGCTGAAATTCTGTTTTCTATTTTTTTTTTGGAACATGAACTGGAATGTGTATTTCTTAAGATGTATTTTAGAGTTGGGCTTTTTGTATAGGGAGGTATAGATCCCTTGAGGGTTTCGTGCAGCTTTTTTTGTACAGATTCAAGGTTTGGTTATTGGTAATTCCAAGTGGAACAGCTTGTGCACATTTGTCTGTACCTTTTTCATTTTAATCAATGCCATAGTTTGTTTGTGTTAAAAAACATTCTACCTCCATCCCAAAATAATAATCGCTATATAAAACGATGGTTTTTAAGGATTCCCACAAAATAATAATCGTAAATTACTGTTTTTCATTTGATTCCCCAGTAACTCATTTCTGATGTTAAACTTGCTGAATATTATTTGCTACTGAATATGCATCATTTGCATAATTTGCTACGGATATGCATTATTTTCTATTGGATGTGCTACTGAATTTGCATACTCAATATGCATTATTTGCTACTGAATATTGATATGATAACTGAACTGCATGGCTATAGATATCATGGTGCTATATATAACAAAATTTGAACTGATGACTGATATTTATATGTTGAACAGCGATGGAGCAAATTCGTAATTGCGTCCCATTTCGCCCGCCAAAACCAAATACAAATAATGTAGACCGACCAGTAGATGTGCAATCTTCGCAAGTTGAGGTGAACCAAAAGAAATCGCATTTGCGATGGAGTGAGCTCATGGATGGGTTCCTCATCCATTCCCTTTGTGCCCAGGTCCTCACGGGGCGGCAAAAGGGTAGACAATGGATTTACTGCCGCACAAATTAAGGTTGTTATAAATACCGTCGAAGAAGGATGCCATATTCGCGTCGCGGAAAAGAATGTGAGATCGAGGTTGAAAACCCTGAAAAAGGAATATGTCGAGTTCCATGAGCTGTTGCAAGTTAGTGGATTCGGTTATGACATAAATAGTGGTGGCGTAACTGCAGATGCTAGTGTATGGGCTGACTATATCGCGGTTAGTACAAATTGTTCAATTTACTTAACTTACAAATAAAAAATTTATAATTCAGTTTAGGAATATGTTGGATTGACTTACTACATTTTTTACAGGGTAAACCAGATGGAGGGAAGATGAGAGGAAGAAAATGTATGTACTATGACGAGCTACAAATAATCTTCGGGAATGACACAGCTACAGGTGATAATCCAATATCCGGGGCAGATCATTTCTCACCTATGGATGGTACGGGGATAGAAGATGTGGAGTTTACTCCTGAAGCGTGCATAGACACTGACACTGAAACAACCACTGCGCATGAGACGGACACCCAACCACCGGGTGGCCAGGAGACCGACACCCAACAATCGAGTGGGCACACTGCAAAGCGTAAGGGTCAGGGGCCTAATGGAAAGCCTCGTCGTCGCCGTGTGAACCCCCAGGAAGAATGTGCCCAAGCTATGTCAGTCATTGCACAGTCGTCGAAGCAGATTGCCACCGCAATGGAGCTTCAAGTTGCAATTGACTCTCAAACTCACGTTAACTGGCAGGGTATCCTTGACAAGCTAGTGGGTATGGATATGGACGATGAGAATGTCATGCGGATGATGTCTTTATTTGAGGGCGATAATGGACTAGGACGAGTGTTTATGGGATTCTCTGACTTTTCATTCGCACGTACATGGGCTTACAACAAGCTCCGTAATCTGCCTTGATCAGATGGTCTATTAACTATTACTCACTATTATGCGTTGCTACTATTATGCTTTGATATTATCTCCACGTATTTCGTTTTGATGCTTCTGGACGTGGGATTATCGGATAGTTTATTATCGCATGTAATGTTTTGTTCAAACTTTGCTCTACATATTAGGTTTGTGTACGCTTTGCTGTAGTGAACTTTTGGGATGTAATGTTTTGTGGGATTATCAAAGATTGTAACCATCCTTTTATATTATGAACTTGAATATTTAGCATTTCAAAATCACAATATAGATATATGAACCCATGTGCTTTAACAGTCCAAGTCATTACTAATTCAGTCCCATTACTTTCAACCACATATTGCAGAGTCATGTGATTGAAAAGCGCAATATAGATATATGAACCCATGTGCTTTAACAGTCCAAGTCATTACTAATTCAGTCCCATTACTTTCAACCACATATTGCAGAGTCATGTGATTGAAAAGCGCAATATAGATATATGAACCCATGTGCTTTAACAGTCCAAGTCATTACTAATTCAGTCCCATTACTTTCAACCACATATTGCAGAGTCATGTGATTGAAAAGCGCAATATAGATATATGAACCCGTGTGCTTTAACAGTCCAAGTCATTACTAATTCAGTCCTATTACTTTCAACAGTGCAAGTCTAATACAAGTATAAAGAAGACGGTAGTTCATTTCATATCACTCACTATCAAATGACAAACCATAGACAAAATGACGATTTTAACCCCAGTAAAGGATGTCTGGATTACTTCAGCCCAAACATGGTAGCCAGAAATAAAGAGCCCATGAGGAACAAGCGTAAATCTAAAGCATCGACATCATATGACGTTGGTCATGTTGACGATGTTGCACCCGTTTTGACTAACCCAGGAATTTACGAAGATCCCCACGGAGGGAGTTGGTTTGGGGAGAAAAGGGTTTTTGAAAACATGCCTATATGCACATTACATTTTTTAGGTGATGTTGGGCATGTGATGAAATGGTTACCTCCAACTAAAGCTAATATACCATGCGATGATCATTTGAAATGGCCTAGGTTATATGATAGACGATGCGATTTAGAGTGCTACTGTAATTGGCATGGTTTACCGGTACCACAAGCAAAATCTGCAAATTATTGCAAAGATCCAACTAAAGACAGTGAGAGATGTATCCGTCTACTACAACGAGAAATTGAACAGATGGAAAAAAGATTAATGCGCTGGCATTGTAAGAATTTGATAAATACTGAACTCGACGATCCAATTTATGCATCAGATCCGGAACTGCCGGACTACAAAATGGACGATTCCTCAATGGATTTTGTACAACATCTACCAAACATGTTGATGGGTGATGGGAATGCATTATGTTGCGATCCGTGGTTGACCAGGAAACCACGAAGTAATTAATAAATATGCAACTTTCTTTTCTATGTGTTAATTATTTTGATTATGTCAGTTGTAATGTTTTATTTCGAGTTTTAAATTTATCGTTTATTATTTTTTTAAATCTCGTTACAAAACAACTGTCAACAACCTTATGTCCAACTCAATGTGCTCTCATCAATAATAAAGATTTATTTTTATTCCAACTGCAATACTAATCCAAATCATTTGCCACCTGCTAATCCTGAAAATGAATTGGAAAATAATGATAAGTATTAAAATATATAGGATAACAAAAAAGTGGACAATAAACAAAATAAGACAATTTATGTATTCAGAAAACTCTCTATTTCCATGACAAATTTTGGCTATCAAACACCAAAACTAGGAGTATTGTTGTTTTCTAGTAGGCAAATTCTGTCTATCAAACACAAAAACTTGGAAATTACAGAATTTGCCAGCATGCAAATTTAAGCTATCAAACAGTCCAAAATTTTATTTTCCAGGTCAAAATTTGCATGGATAAAATTTTCCAGGACAAAACTTTCCATTCCACCTCTATTCCAAGTTTTCTATCAAACAGGGCCTTAAATGTAACATTTGGCCCATCCCATGTCCTAGGAAAAAAAAATTACCCATTTATAATCGGGTTTCATTGTAAACCGGATGTAACATTGTACTTTCTTTTTTGTCCTTGTACCAACCAACTTTATAATGCCAAGTGCACCATATGTATCTGCATTAGTGAAATGACGAAATAGTAATTATGTATTTTTGAATTAATGCATGACATTTTTTATAGAAAAATGTAAGTGTTAATATATAAATTTAATTTTACGCAAATATTACTATATGTGGAGGGGACCATATATTTGTGTTCAATAATAATAAAAAACATGACACAAATGTAATACATGTCCCATATGTTTCACGTGTTTCACATATTTCCCAACATATAAATAAAAATTTTAAACGTAAAAATGTGTCATATTTACATTGATATTAAATACGGAGACGTCTCTCTGCACTTGGTACTATTTCTCCAATGAGAAATGTTAGCCCGTCTTGGGACCGCATCCCACTTTTCTTTTCTTTTTCTTTTTTTCTTTTTTTAACTTTCTTAGTGTATTGTTTATAACAATTAATATAAAAATTATTTTTTATATAAAAAAAATGTTTTTTTAAAAGTAAACATTTTTTTTATTAAAATTAAAAATTATTTTTTTATAAATAAAAAAAATGATTTTTATTAACATGATATTGCGATTGATTGATGTCGTTAACGCGGACGCACAATTCTAGACCGACATCATTTGTTGAATGTGGTTCGCTCCAGCGGCACTAATTAATCGCAATATTTTATTGAAAAAATATCGTGATTAATTAGTGTCGCTAAAGCGGACCCACATTTCCGAAGTCACATAGTTTGTTAGATATTGGTCCGCGCCAGTGGCATTAATTAATCGAGATATTTTATTGAAAAAATATCGCGATTATTTAGTACCGCTGGCGCGGACCCACGTTTCCGGAGTCACATAATTTGTTGAATGTTGGTCCGCGCTAGCGGCACTAATTAATCGCGATATTTTTTCAATAAAATATCACGATTAATCAGTGCCCCTGGCGCGGACCCACATTCCCGCGCTCACATAATTTGTTGAATGTTGGTTCTCGCCAGCGACACTAATTAATCGCAATATTTTTTTCAATAAAATATCGTGATTAATCAGTGCCGCTGGCGCGGACCTGCATTCCCGGCTCACATCATTTGTTGAATGTTGGTCCGCGCTAGCCGCACTTATTAATCGCGATGTTTATTCAATAAACATCGCGATTAATAACTGCGGCCGGGGCGGACCCACATTCAACAAATGATGTGGATCGGAGAATGTGGGTCCGTGCCAGCAACACTGATTAATCCCGATATTTTATTGAAAAAATATCACGATTAATTAGTGCCGTTGACGTGGACCAACATTCAACAAATTATGTGAGTTCGGAAATGTGGGTCCGCGTCAGCGGCACTAATTAATCGTGATATTTTTTCAATAAAATATCGCGATTAATTAGTGCAGTTGGCGCGGACCACATTCAACAAATGATGTCGGTCCAAAATTGTGCGTCTACGTCAGCGACATTAATCAATCGCGATATCATATTAATAAAAATAATTTTTTAATTTATAAAAAAAGTGGAATGCAGTCCCAAGAAGAGCTGACAGGCAGGCTATCTAGAATTTCTCTTCTCCAATATAATCAGGAGTATTCACCTCACAAGAATGCCCATTTGAAAGTTATGGATATCTGTTGGCAACAACTGGCTGTCATTGGCAGCTGTGAGATGCAAAAGCTTTAAAAGCTTTAAACTGCCTTTAGGCAGTGTCCCACATCGGTGAGAAAGAAAAAATGTTGCGTATATTTACAATTTTTTGGGAACAAAGATTCAGCCCTTTGGGCATTCAAGTTTTTGTGGGTATGTGGGGCAGACCCAATGGGCCAAGTCACACGCGCGCGCCGCCGCCGCCGTCCGTTCGCCCGGCCCGTGCCCGTGTCCGGGTCCTGGGTCCTGGGCTCATTAAGAATTAATTTTTTGGACAAATAAATTAACATTTTTGGGCTTTAAAAATTAATTTTTTAACGGTAATTAATTCCGAAAAATTAAAACGTGTTTTATTCCGTGTTGATTTCTTCAACCGAGTTGCCCACTATTTCCAGATTTTTCTCCACGTTGTTTACCAACGTCCCTTTTCTTTTTGCCCCATAAAAGAGGTTGGAGCCTCCGTTTTTAATACACAGTTATCTCTCCACACAGTTTTCAACACAGTTATTCCTCTACAGTTCTGAAAATATTTCCTTCTCCCAGAATAATTTTTTCCAGAATAATTAATCTCGTTCTTGTACAGATTAATTATAGAATCGAGCAATTAATACAGAATGGGTGTATACAGACCGGATTGATTCTTATGCTTTATCAATCCGTAATTTAATTTTGGAGGTTGTTTTATCCTGGGGGTGACGGGGCTTCGAGACTGTCAGCACACTTTGGGCAGAGCCGCGAAACCCCTTAGAGAGCGACATTGTCCGTGACTCAGCCGTGTTCTTGACTGTCCAGTTCGGGATTTCGGGATTTCTTATATTTATTCTGCCCCAGATTTATTTGCTCCAAAAATTGGGTAATTTCGTTCCTAATTTTAATTCTGCATTTAATTGTTTATTACTGCTACAACAATTTTAAGGTGTTCTTATTCTGCCATGGACGAAATTAACTCAAGTAACCTAAATAAGCCTTTCAAATATGAAGGCACTCATTTTAAACGTTGGAGCAAAAAATTGCTATTTTATTTAACTACGAAAAAGTCGCATCATGTGTTCAATTTGACAAACCCGTAGTAAATAATCCACCTACTGTTGAGGAAAGCAAAACAATTAGAACTTGGGAGGAAAATGATTTTTTGTGCAAGAACTATATTCTGAATGCTCTAAGTGACGAACTTTATGACTATTATGCCAATTATAAAACTGCGAAAGATGTTTGGGACGCACTTTTTAAAAAATATGAAACGGAGGAGGCGGGTGCTAAAAAATATGCCGTCAGCCGTTATTTAAAATTTCAAATGACGGATGACAAATCTGTTGTTGCTCAAACCCATGATTTGCAAATGATTGCCCATGAAATTATTTCCGAGGGCATGGCTTTAGATGGGCAATTTCAGGTGGCTGTAATTATTGATAAATGGCCTCCACCGTTCAAAGAGTTTAAAAATATTTTGAGGCATAAGTCTAAAGAATTTTCACTAGAGTCATTAATTACTAAATTGAGAATTGAGGAGGAATCCCGAAAACAGGACTATAAAGATGAAATTCTTGTTGTGTCTAACAACAAAAATCAAAAAAAGAACCACACTCCAGTTGTTTTAAAGGCAAATGGAAAAAATATAAAAAATCAGAAAAAGAGCCACAACCAGAATTTTAAAAATCAGACTCAGACTCAGAATAAGTATAAGAACCCTGGAAATGGACAGTCTAGCAACTCGGGACAGTTTCTCTGTTTCAAGTGTGGCAAGCCTGGCCATATGGCTCGCAAATGTCGCAATGTGCCACAAGCACAAGCGAATTTGACCGAAGAGGACCTATGTGCTATGATTTCAGAAATCAACATGGTTAGCGGTGCCAAAGGGTGGTGGTTGGATACTGGCGCTTCCCGCCATATCTGTTACGACCGTAGTCTGTTTAAGACTTATTCTGAGACTGCAGATAAGAAGGTGTTGTTGGGTGATTCTCACTCCACTAAGGTTGCTGGTACTGGAAATGTGGAATTAAAATTCACTTCGAGAAAGACTGTTATCCTCAAAGATGTTCTTCACACTCCCGAGATAAGGAAAAATTTGGTTTCGAGCTATCTTCTCAACAAAGCTGGATTTACTCAAACTATTGGTGCTGATTTATTTACTTTGACCAAAAATGGAATTTTTGTAGGCAAGGGTTATGCCACTGATGGGATGTTTAAATTGAATGTTGATGCAATGAATAAAATTTCTCCTTCTGCTTATATTACTTGTTCATTTAATGTTTGGCATGCTAGGCTTTGCCATGTTAATAAACGACTTGTTAAAAATATGAGCACTTTAGGATTAATTCCCGAATTATCATTAAATGATTTTGAAAAATGTGAATGGTGTAGTCAAGCAAAAATCAGTAAGACACCACATAAATCTGTTTTTAGAGAATCTGAACGACTTGATTTAATTCATTCAGATATTTGTGAATTGGATGGTGTCACAACTAGAAATGGCAAACGTTATTTTATTACTTTTATTGATGATTGTTCCGATTATTCATTTGTGTATTTAATGAAAAATAAAAGTGAAGCGTTTGACATGTTTAAAATTTTCTTTAATGAAATTGAAAATCAATTTAATCGGAAAATAAAAAGGTTACGTAGTGATAGAGGCACCGAATATGATTCTGGACCATTTATTGAATTTTATAAAACCCACGGTATTATTCACGAAAAAACTGCCCCTTATTCACCCGAAATGAACGGTAAAGCCGAAAGAAAAAATAGGACATTAACTGAATTAGTTGTGGCTATTTTATTAAATTCAGGGGTGCCTCACATTGGTGGGGTGAAATTATTTTGACTGTGTGTCACGTGCTTAATAGAATTCCTAAGACTAAAATGAAAATATCTCCTTATGAAATTTGAAAAAATATTAAGCCCAACGTGTCATACTTTAGAACGTGGGGGTGCTTAGCCTATGTACGTATACCCGACCCTAAAAGGTCTAAATTGGCGAGTAGAGCATATGAGTGCGTTTTTATAGGCTATGCTATTAATAGCAAAGCATACCGATTTTATGACTTGAAAAATCAAGTAATTATTGAATCAAATGACGCCGATTTTTATGAAGATAAATTTCCTTTTAAATTGAGGAATAGTGGGGGCGAGTCATCCACTTATATTTCTTTAAATAAAAATAAAGAAAATAATGAATCCATTTTAGAAATTCGAAAAAGTAAAAGGGCTCATGTAGAAAAAGATTTTGGTCCCGACTTTTATGCTTATACTTTAGAGGAGGATCCTAACACTATTCAAGAAGCTTTATCTTCTTTAGATGCCGATTTATGGCAAGAGGCCATTAATGATGAAATGGATTCTTTGGAAACAAATAAAACTTGGCATTTAGTGGACCTTCCTCCTGGATGTAAAACAATTGGGTGTAAATGGATTCTTAAAAAGAAATTAAAACCTGATGGCACTGTTCAAAAATATAAGGCACGTCCTGTTGCTAAAGGTTTTAGACAAAGAGAAAATGTAGACTTTTTTGACACATTTTCACCCGTGACTAGAATAACGTCTATACGTGTACTATTTGCTATAGCTGCCTTAAATGATTTAATTGTACACCAAATGGATGTTAAAACTGCATTTTTAAATGGAGAATTAGAAGAAGAGATTTATATGGATCAACCTGAAGGTTTTATTGTACACGGTCAAGAAAATAAAGTGTGTAAATTAGATAAATCTCTTTATGGACTCAAACAGGCACCTAAACAATGGCATGATAAATTTGATAGCCTAGTCATCTCTAATGGGTTTAAAATTAATGAGAGTGACAAATGCATTTATTATAAATATGTTGAGAACATTTGCACGATCATATGTCTTTATGTTGATGACTTGCTTATATTTGGTTCCAATATTCATGCCGTAGAAAATGTTAAATCATTATTATGTGCCAACTTTGGTATGAAGGATTTGGGTGAAGCTAGTGTAATATTAGGAATTAATATTACTAGGTCAGAAAAGGGACTTTCTTTGGATCAATCTCATTACATTGAGAAAGTTCTAAAGAAATATAATTACTTTGACTGTAAACCTGCTAGTACTCCGACCCTAGTGTAAAGTTATTTAAGAACACTGGCTACAGTGTAAATCAAAATGCTTATGCAAGCATTATTGGTAGCTTACGTTATGCTACAGATTGCACTAGACCTGACATAGCTTATGCTGTGGGAGTACTATGTAGATTTACTAGTAGACCTAGTATGGAGCATTGGCATGCTATTGAGAGGGTCATGCGGTACCTTAAAAGGACGATGAATCTCGGATTAGACTATAATAAGCATCCCGCTTTCCTTGAAGGATTTAGTGATGCAGATTGGAACACCCTATCTGATGATTCTAAGGCTACTAGTGGATATATATTTAGCATCGCTGGTGGTGCAGTTTCTTGGAAATCCAAGAAGCAAACTATTTTGGCTCAATCCACTATGGAGTCTGAGATGATAGCGCTAGCTACTTCTAGTGAAGAGGCAGGTTGGTTAAGAAACCTCCTGTCAGATATCCCATTATGGGAAAGACCGATTCCAGCCGTTTTGATTCATTGTGATAGTACCGTGGCTATTGCAAAAGTTGAGAACCGTTATTATAATGGTAAGAAACGACAAATACGTCGTAAGCATAGTACTGTTAGAGAATTTATCTCTATGGGTGCTGTGAGGGTGGATCATATATGGTCTGAACAGAACTTAGCTAATCCTTTGACGAAAGGACTAGCTAGGGAGAAGGTGTGGAACACCACGAAAGGGATGGGACTAAAGCCCTTGGATAAATGAGTCATTTGTGATGGTAACCCAACATATGGACTGGAGATCCCAAGAAATATGTTCAAAGGGTAATAACAAGTCACAAGTGATATGGGTTGAATCATGCGATTATTAATTAAAATAGAACGGGGTTTTACTCCGAGTCCATCCCTAAGGCGCATGATATCCTGAAGCGAGTTAAGGATGAGTTATAATAACTCTTAATGAGATCTATAGCTCTATTTTGAGTGGGGTACTTAGCTACAGGAGTATTCTTGATAGACTCACCTATGTGAATATGGAAGTGTGGCCGCTTCCTATGGATATTTTGGGTAAATTCCTAAAGCGTTCACTATACTGGGATAGAAGCACATGGCCGTAATGTGCTAGCTATTAGAATTACATCCAAGTAGGGTTGTGTGTGGGATGTTGTCAGAGATAGAGTTCAAAATTACGGTTACTCTAGTATATTCTGAATCATCTTTACTACGTAAAGGTTCAAGTCGAAAGACACCTTTGCTTATGCACAATTCTATAGATTATTGCTCGATAAAATGTTTTCAAGTTTTGCAAGTGGGGGATTGTTGGCAACAGCTGGCTGTCATTGGCAGCTGTGAGATGCAAAAGCTTTAAAAGCTTTAAACTGCCTTTAGGTAGTGTCCCACATCGGTGGGAAAGAAAAAATGTTTTGTGTATATTTACAATTTTTTGGGAACAAAGGTTCAGCCCTTTGGGCATTCAAGTTTTTGTGGTTATGTGGGGCAGACCCAATGGGCCAAGTCACACGCGCGCGCTGCCGCCGCCGTCCGTCCGGCCCGGCCCGTGCCCGTGTCCAGGTCCTGGGTCTTGGGCTTTGGCTCATTTAGAATTAATTTTTTGGACAAATAAATTAACATTTTTGGGCTTTAAAAATTAATTTTTTAACGGTAATTAATTCCGAAAAATTAAAACGTGTTTTATTCCGTGTTGATTTCTTCAACTGAGTTGCCCACTATTTCCAGATTTTTCTCCACGTTGTTTACCAACGTCTCTTTTCTTTTTGCCCCATAAAAGAGGTTGGAGCCTCCGTTTTTAATACACAGTTATCTCTCCACTCAGTTTTCAACACAGTTATTCCTCTACAGTTCTGAAAATATTTCCTTCTCCCAGAATAATTTTTTCCAGAATAATTAATCTCGTTCGTGTACAGATTAATTATAGAATCGAGCAATTAATACAGAATGGGTGTATACAGACCGGATTGATTCTTGTGCTTTATCAATCCGTAATTTAATTTTGGAGGCTGTTTTATCCTGGGGGTGATGGGGCTTCGAGACTGTCAGCACACTTTGGGCAGAGCCGCGAAACACCTTAAAGAGAGCGACATTGTCCGCGACTCAGCGGTGTTCTTGACTGTCCAGTTCGGAATTTTGGGATTTCTTATATTTATTCTGCCCCAGATTTATTTGCTCCAAAAATTGAATAATTTCATTCCTAATTTTAATTCTGCATTTAATTGTTTATTACTCCTACAACAATATCTGTAACAGCAAACCCAATAAGTCACCGATAACAATATAAATAAACTTGTGAATAACTTTGGAGGCTAAATCACCATTCTATAAGAACACACTAAAGTGGAGCCCACAACTTACAAAACTTAAAATTTCTCTCTAAAGTGCGTGCAAAATCCTCCTAAGAAAAGAAGGGGTTTAATGCTACCAACTATCAGGCTACGTCAGCCCTACATGCCTGTTATTTAGTGCTTGTCGTGTTTATTTTTATTTTTCTTACACCCATAATATCTTAATATTCCGAAAAGGGCATCTAGATATTTACTTTTTATCTGTGCAGAATTTTTTAAGGTGGAATCCTCTGAACTGGACTCACAAAAGATGGGACTCAAGTGGTCCTCAGACCACTCAGACTACTCTGTATAGGTCATATGGATTTGGTTTTGAAAAATGTTGGGTTATCCATATGATTTCGACATTTTACTCAAACATTGATAAATTGCCGACATTTTTAATTAAAAAAGCGTCTTAAGAGTCGCCTTGAACTTATACTAAATTTTTTTGGGACATATACCAAATAGTCCCTCGGACATTTTTTAATACCCATTTAGTCCAAACTTTTTTATTTTGCCTCAAAAAGTCCTTTGCCACATATTTTGGAGAGGGAGTGCCGCTGGCGCGGACCTCTAAAAATAAGAGGATATTGAGTGTTTGAGGGACTAAATGGGTTAAACTAAAAATATGTGTCCTTTTTAAAAAATATATATTTATAGTAGGGACTATTTAATAATTGACCCAATTTTTTTAGACGTTTGACGTTTTTATATCATTTAGAGATACATCCTTTTTGTGTTGGGATGTTAAACAAGAGAGATAAATATTATGAAACAAGTGTGGATTCTTGAATTTTAGAAAAATGGTAACAATGTCAAATAAATTAGCATTTCGACATTTTAACAAATGTCAGGAAATATTTTCGAAAACTTAACATCGTTTGTAATTAAATAAATGTCGGAATATAGTTAGATAATATTCACGATATTTTCAAACATATGTTCGTGAATATAGTGAATGTTACACGTTGGTTTTCACAAAAACACCACATTATTTGTCCCCCGTTAGAAAAATGATAATATTTTAAAAATGCCAGAGAAAATGTCATGCCCGACATTTTAAAAAACACTGCTCATTGTGCAACTGCAACCACCGATGTATGTGAATAATGTCAAACAAATGTCAATATTTTTTTCTTACCTTTATTGATGAGAAGGCCCTTTAACAAGTGCTTTAGGTAAAACCAAGTTATTTTCAATTTTATCTTCTTAAACCCTAAACATGCATCTAAATAATTTAATCCATCAAATAATTAAAGCGCGCGGTAAAAGAAACAATTTCAGGAAAAAATCCCCGAAGGGAAAAAACCTTTTTATTTTACTATAATTTTGTAAATCGCAACTTACACGGATTACAATGAAATATAGTGACACACGAATACCTGCGGGCGTCGGTTGGTGTCGTCAGTAAAGGAACAACCGCAGTTACTCCTCAAGAACACGCAGTTCTGTTTTCAGCAAAGATCCACACACAGCGAACCTCAAAGACCGCAGTCCAATCTTTAGCAAGGAATACCCTCAAGCACTCCCAATGACCTTAGTCAGCAATTTGGGTAGAAAGACTTTCAACACATATGTTTAAGAGCACAAACCTTTGGAATTATGCAAATTGGATCTTGAATAAACTTTGGATGAAACTAAACATAATGGGAATTTTAGAACTGTTCATCTCTGTGAAAAACGTCTATGCAGTGTTGTTTTTATAACTGAGCAAAACATAGTCCAAGAAAACTGAAACACAAAATTCGAGGCGGTGCTCTCATTCAAGCGATAAACGTTATCGTTGGAACGACACGCATTGCCATTAGAACAACTTTAAGTGTCGTTTGAACTACAGTAAACATATTTCTCATTTAAACTTTATCCTCGAATATTTTGAAAATAATTTAGCTCAGATACAATTAATGCATTTTTCAAAACTTTAAATTTAATTCCCAATAATTAAAAATATTTAATTCATCCACTATTTAAACAAAATTCTAAATCACATATTCCTTTGATTATTCATGCCTGTGAGATCTTAGAACAAACAAAGCGTGAGATTGAAACTTGAATTGATTTGTTCTTCATGGCTTTAAATTGCAACTCCTTCAATCTTGAATCTTCGTAGACTTTTAATATTCTTGAATTAATAACTAGTCTAGACTCAATTTATTTTGTCCAGAATTAAGCCGATTAAAAATAAATTGACTAGATTCGAAATTTGTGCTTACAAATCTCTTCCTTGGCTATTTTGGGAGAAAACTAAAAAAAAAAAAAACTTGTATTCAAATGTCCTATCCCAGAAACCTAAATATGAAAATAGAACATGAATAAATTATAAATCAGCATGTGAGTCTAAGAAGTGTGAAAACTATCTCTGAATCTCTGAATGTGATGTAGCAATGAATATTTGAATCTCTAAAAAAGTACATACACACATGAACACAAACAAATATACCCAAGTGAAGTATGGAGGAATAGAATAATATATCAATAAAATTTACACTCAATTTTTAATTAAAAATCCATTTTTAATTAAACTGAGTTTTTTAATTAAACTGAAACTTCCCCTACATCACATATCTATCCCCTTTTTTGCTCGGAATAGATAAATTACGGGACAGATAAAATGATCAAGTAAGTAGAAATGGATATCAATGATAAGTAGGATAAACTGTGACAGTGAATATGAATAAATAGCAGCAAGTAAGTATTAGAATCAGTAATATCAGAGCTGCAAAATATATATCTAGTCACATACATAAAAATGTATCATCAGAAGTCCATGAGTGCATCATATGAGGTAAATATCACAATACATAACATGCCCAAAAACTCAAATACAATGTCTCTAGAAAAATAAATACATCAATATGTATCCTCATCAACATCATCATCATCATCATCAGAATCAGAATCAGCATATGTGGTAGCTATGTTGCCCAATCCTGATAAACCAGCTCCTCTGCTCATCTCCCTACATCTTATCTTATCAAAAAAGGCAGTCATCTACGAGTCACTACAAGCCCTAGAATCATCCTTTGCATCAAATCGTGCCATTATAGCATCGTACATATGTGACTGTGACGACACATGTGATTGTAATGTATCAAACTCCTCCATAGTGCGTCGTCTAGATCTAGAAGGACAAGACCTAGAATGTATACAACTCGGTTCAGTAGGACTATATGGCTCCCTAGAAAATGATGTGTCACTCGGTGGAGGTCTCTCTCTCGCATCAAATGGTAGATGACTCTCAGATCGAATCAACGTACTGCGATCAATGAAGGAAGGAGAAAAAATGCAGACAGCATCCTCTAAAACCAAACTCCATCATAGGTACATATATGAGATACCAAGAGTCCGTAAGGAAGAGCGGGGCATACAGATGCGGTACCAATAATGGTAACAGAGAACATAACTTGAAAAAAAAGTGACGGTAGATCAATATCCCACCCCTGACATACTGCATACATAAAGTAAACTATGTCGAAGCCAATATGAGTGTGATTGACTCGAGGATAGATGGATGAATATACAAATCAATTAAAAATTCAGAACTCGGTGTGCAACTGATGATGATACATAGTACTCCTTATGTGAGGAGTCTCCCAAAATAATGTCGAATAATCTCATCAAATGAAGGAAAATCCTCAGAACATCTGGGAAAAATTGCATCAGGGACTCGGGGTAACTCAAGCGTCTCAGAAATGAGATCAGAAGTGACTAACAACTCGACTCCCCTAATGGATGACTGAATACTATCAGGAGTGTGCATCACCCAAAAATAGAACTCGCGAACTATGTTAGGGTATACCATACCCTGAGCGTCAAACAACCTATCCCAACCCCTACTAAACATCCAAGTGGGAATAGAAAAATCAAAAAACTGATTGACCCAGAATTGAGAACGCGAGAATTACGTGTGATAATTGATTAACTTTGCAACTTTCTAATATAGCACACTTATTTAATTTCAGCCCCTAATCATTCATCTAAGGTGCGTGTGTCAACCGATAAATAAATAAAGCATGTGACACAAAAAATATGCTGAGACACAGAATTCAGGAAAAAACCCCTTTCGGGTAAAACCTTTATTTCACTATGAATATACAAGCCGCAACTTACAATTACATAGAGAAATCTGCAATGGATCAACGCGCAGCCAATCCACAAAGACACCCAGTCTTGAACTCAGCAAGAGAATACACGCAGCACCCTCCAAGGACTCGCAGCCCAAACAACGAAGGAAGAACCGCAACTCTCCTCAATGACACGCAGCCATAAAACTTTGTAGAGACTCCCTCAGTAATGACACGCAGCCCTCGGTTGCAAAGATCTCCCCACAAAGATGAACAGTAGCAAAGCTTGTGTTCTAGGGTTCCAAAAGATTCACAAAAGTAATTGGGATTTTTTGTGTGAATCAAAAAGATGTTTTGCACATCAAAAAGGTGAAGACTTAGAGTATTTAGGACTCTGAAAATCGTCTTTAAAAGTCTTAAAAAACAACTCCCCGAAGTTGTCTTTAAATAGGAAAACTTTGAGCCTAAAAAATCTCAAGCGAATCTGGCCGAATTTATCCCAGTCGGACCGGTCCGGTTCTGAGGCGGATCGGTTCTTTTATTTTGGCCTTCATCGGTTCGCTTGCGGTTCGGGGTATACTGGATCTGCAGCAAGCGGATCGGTCTGTTTGAGGGGCGGATTGGTCCGGTGGAGGATCGGTCCGGCTGAGGGGCGGATCGGTCCGGCTGTTAAAAAAACTTTTAAAAGCCTCATTTTGCTTGAAAAAACTTACTTCTTATTTTTATAAAAAACATTTTATAAAAATTTCCCAATACTAAATATGAACTTTTAGGAACGTAAAAACAAAATTTTACCAAGTTCATTCTCGCAGAGGCTATGATGTTGAAGACACTTTGATATTCGGATCCGTTGTTGTAGATGCGATCTTGAGTTTCTTCAACGGTGTAACGGCGTACGACATATAAATTGATAATGGACACAAATGTCCTTACAAGAATACTTTCTCTTTAACAACTGCGTGAATATGCAAACCTAGATGGCAATAGTAATCGTACTAAAAAATAGTGTGCCAATGTATTGGAGTGAAAGGTGGCATATTACTCCTAGACCGCTGTGCTCGTGATGAGGTGGATGGATCATATGTCCTACGAGTAGAAGTACCCCTATGTCTAGGATGCATGACGAGTAAGTAGGATGGGGAAAAAATAGACAAAACTGATGCCTATGGTCCTATCTCCGTACATATCCAACTGAACCATCGAATAATCCAAAAAAAACTAGCAAACAACAAGAATCCCAATCAGAATAAACATAAACTATCACAGTGGTAAAAAAGAAACCACATTTGAGAGGTACGGTTGGTATCCAAAAAATATGATGTTTTTAATGATACGTGAACACCCCATTTTCAGATTCAGTATGAAAAAAAATCATCGCACAAAACTGTAACGGTGTCTATGTGATTTAATAAAAAAATCCAATCTTTCAAAAATCAGAAGAACATGTTAACACATGTGTGTAAAAAAATAAACTACACTACAGAGGTATTTGTTGGAATCAAAATATATAATTTTTTTAACAGAAATCACAAACACCTCATTTGCAGAATCAAAATGGATAAGACGTTATCACACAAAAAATAAAATGGAGTTTGTCAGTTTTAAACAAAAAAAAATTCATACCAACAGAGGATTGATTTCAAACTCAAAAACAAACTAGGATCAATACACTAGATTAATAAATCAGTAGGTAAAACGTGTATTGAAATACCATTTATTTTTGTTTCTGAAACTAATAGCATTACCCTTCTAAAAAATGATCAACCAATGCTCATAAATGTAAAAAAATATCTCAATCCGGAAACCTGAGACATTAATGCAGCAAAGGGATGATTTTTTGAATGGAAACCCAGCTCAAATCACGATTTTTGGGTCGAAAAAATGAGTTCGTGAGAAGTGATAGTCGAATAGAAGCAACAAGGGTTTTAAAGAGTTTGAAACATGCAAACTGAACAGACTTAACGAGGTTTTATAGTTGATCCACTTTCGTTCGAACGAAACCAATCTCTCTTGAACGAAAGGCAATGTCGTTTGAATGACATTTCACACGAGATGAAACTTGGTTCGAATGAGACGATTACATGATGTGACAAAAATAAACCCATATAATTTTCGACACAAGCTGCTCCTGAAAAATACTAATAACATAGAGTTAATTGAAATATTTGTGAAATTCATTCCAATATGTAGTTAATGTGCTCAAACGTGGATATGGAGTAAATGGGCGCGCGTACAACGGCAAATGAGTCAAAATTTTAATACATCAAAACGTTCAAGATGCTCTATATGATAGTAATATGTCAACAAGCAATGATATAGCCATGTGTGATAATTAATAAATGGCTTCATGAACTTAAACGATCAACATACACAAAAATCCAAAATTTTGACGATTTTACAAACAATAATGTCATGATGCAATGTTTCATCACTAGGATTCGTGGTGCAAACGTGTTTTTATTTTCTACCCGAACACACTCATAAATGATACACACTTATTTTTATTTGGAGGTGATCTAAACTAAATGGCCCAAAGTTTTGGCATAATTATATTTTTATTGTCGTTTTAATTTTTTCGGGGCTCCTTTTATACGGTGGATATCACGACGAGTCAATTTTACACTCTCGCAGGCCTTTCCCGTAAGCACTCAACCTTTTTTACAATTTAATTCCTTACGGTAAACGGTTCTTACATGTAATCCTCCTCCTAAGACTACTTACGCATTGATAACAAAATTGAGATAAGAACGTCGCACAAAACTCAAATATGCATGATAAAACATTCATAAAAGCTCGTGAATGTGTGCAAGAATGGCATATATACAAAGATGAATCCAAATGCACATCAATTTCTAGACAATTCCATTATGACAATTGTTAAGATCATTCAACGCATCAATAATTATGACCAAGTGCCCTAGCCACATGGATAATGAAGTGATGGGGGTCCAAGCACACCAATAAGACATATTAATCATGAATATACACGACTCAAAAAAACAATTCTTTTTATGTTTTTCAAAAATTTGACTCAAAATAAAATCTTTTTGAATTTTTCAAAAAACATATTCAAAAGCCAAAAATCTTTTTGACCTTTTTTTAAATTAGACTTGAAATGACCAGGACAAATGTCATAACTCTAGATAAAGAATTTATCGCAAAAACACACTAGAGTATGACAAACCGTCGAACGCGCTCAGTCGAAAGATGAGACATGTGGATATCCATGTGAAATGACACGCGTATCACCAAGTTTAATCTCTAACGCTCTAAATCGGATTTTCTAACCCATGTGGGTGCGAAATGACGAGTGGGGGATTTTAAAACAAGTACGGTCGAATTCTTTGACTTTCTAGGAACGTGATTAAGATCGTAGCAAAAACACCTAACATGACCTCTCCTACCGCAATGAGTGCAAGTGTAGATACGACGGGGAGTGTTTGCTGCGGGACGATTAAATCTAACGTTTCTCGGTGAATCTCTCCTAACAACCCTGGGTGGCTCTCTAGCTAGCCTGGTATTAGCTTTGGGAACGGGTGGAACATGTTTATCAAAGCCAATACCACACCTATCATCCTCAATTTGGACGATTCCTAAAATTTTGCCTAACTTCTTGGACCTAGATTCCAAATCAAATTTAACCTTACTTAAATCTCTCAATCTTCACCTATCCTTGACTCAAGTAAACGCCCAGAATCCTCAAACTCAAGTAATTCCTTTTTCATAGCCTCCATTAACCATCGAAGACTCTCTCTCTCACCCTCGACATATTCTAGCTTATCTCGAATTTTCTTCTCATACGGCTTAAGTTCCTCAATTAAAGTATTGAAATTATTATTTTCAATTGTACGTTCTTTCAATTTTTCTTCTAACTTCAAATTTTCCTTCTTAGCTTTCAATGTTTCTTCATATAACTCATTAAAGGCAATTTTCAAGTATCTCTTATCCTCACTCACCTCACCCTCACTTTCTAGGGTATGATTGCAGAAAAATCATGCAAAAGTATGTCATTATCACTTACATGCTTATCCACAAGGGTGGGAAGTTCTTGCTTAGAAGCATAAAAATTTTCTTCTTCAGTGTCACTCTCACAAAGGGTAGAAACACGATTTAACGGTTTATTAAAATTCTCCCTAAGTTTAGTGGGGCACTCATCTAACTTATGGACAACCCCTTCGCAGCAAAGTCACTTCTCACAATTTTCCTTCTTAACAAAATTTTTAAGAGCAGACTTCATGCGAGATTTCAGATTAGAAGTTTCAAACACGTGAGTTCTAAAATCATCAAAATTACCGAAAGCCATAACTAAAGTCACGGGATCACAAACACAAAAAAATAGTGCAACAAGCGCTGATACCAATTTCAGAAGGCCCTTTTAACAAGTGCTTTAGGTAAAACCAAATTATTTCCAATTTTATCTTCTTAAACCCTAAACATACATCTAGATAAATTAATCCATCAAATAATTAAGGCATGCGGTAAAAGAAACAATTTTTGGAAAAAATCCCCGAAGGGCAAAAACCTTTTTATTTCAATATAATTTTGTAAATCGTAACTTACAAGGATTATAATGAAATACAGTGACACACGAATAACCTTTGGTGTCGATCGGTGTCGTCAGCAAAGGAACAGCCGCAACTACTCCTCAAGAACACGCAGTTCTATTTTCAGCAAAGATCCACACGCAATGAACCTCAAAGACCGTAGTCCAATCTTCAGCAAGGAATACCCTCAAGCACTTCCAATGACCTCAGTCAACAATTTGTGTATAAATACTTCCAACACATATGTTCAAGATCACAAACCTTTGGAATTATGCAAATTGGATCATGAATAAACTTTGGATGAAACTAATTAGAATGGGAATTGTAGAACTGTTCATCTCTGTAAAAAACCGTCTATGCAGTGTTGTTTTTATAATTGAGCAACAGAGAGTCCAAGAAAACTGAAACAAAAATTCGAGGCGGTGCTCTTGTTCAAGCGACAAATCCTGTCGTTTGAATGACATGCATTGTCGTTAGAACGACAGTAAACATATTTCTCATTTAAACTTTATCCTCGAATATTTTGAAAATAATTTAGCTCAGATACAATTAATGCGTTTTTCAAAACTTTAAATTTAATTACCAATAATTAAAAACAATGAATTCATCCACTATTTAAACTAATTCTAAATCACATATTCCTTTGATTATTCATACCCGTGTGATCTTAGAACAAACAAAGTGTTAAATTTCAACTTGAGTTGATTTGTTCTTCATGACTTTAAATTGCAACTCCTTCAATCTTGAATCTTTGTAGACTTTGAATATTCTTGAATTAATAACTAGTCTGCACTCAATTTATTTTGTACGGAATTAAGCCAATTAAAAACAAATTGACTAGATTGGAAATTCATGCTTACAATTAAGCCTCTCCTGATAATTATAAAATGTTGGGAAATTTCAATTTTCTCGTAGTGATTCAGAGGTTAATTATGCATTGTGGGTCAAAATTTAGCATACAGAAGGGAGAGAAACCAATTGGTGTTAAATGGGCCCACATTCGTATGATACATCATGTGTCGTGTGAAAAAATAAAGTGATAACCACAACATATAGAATTTTAAAATCCCTGCCGTTAGTCCTTATATTATTATTGCTTTGGCTCATTACAATATATACTATCCATTAGAGGGACATTTCCTTATCAAGAAAAATTAAATTCTTCACAGCCAATTTTTCCCCTTTTTCCATCACCCCTCAACCATTGAGATCCATTCCCACAACTATTTTAGTTAAAAAAAAATATATATCCAATTTTATGTAAAAAAATTAGTGTGTGCTCCAAACATGAAGATGCATGAGTAAGAAGCAGTCACATGAACCAGAGATATGCAATGTTACGATTTATAAACCATATAAGTTGTTACCAAAGAAATGTATATATATATATATATATTGCATCAATTTATGGAGATTTTTTTTGCGATAAAAAATGTCATTTAGTGGCGAATTTAAATTGCCAAGAAACCCGTTTCATACAAATTTGAGATCAATTTTGACGATTTTTTTGCCACGAAAAATCCCTTTGGGTGACGAATCTTTGTTTTGCTACAAAAATAGTCTTTTGGTGGCAAACTATCAATTATGGGTGGCAATTTAATATTTTAAAAGCCATTCCATACAAATTTAAGTTCAATTGTGGTGATTTGTTTTTCACGAAGTCCCTTTTGGTGGTGAATCTTTGTTTTGCGACAAAATAGCCTTTTGGTCGCAAACTATCAACTATTTGTGACAATTTAATTATGTAAATTTATTTTCCACATAAAGAGATGTTTTGGCTGCAAAGTGATTTTGTCACTAAAAAATAACTTTTAGTGGAGATTTTTATAATTTTCCACAAAAACAATCCAAGCCATAGTTTCAGTGGCAAAAGCATGACGAAATTTTGTTTTCCACTAAAAGATATGGTGGAGAATTTTTAACAATTAGGTGCAAAAATTATACCATTAAAGGCCATTTTTCTTGTAGTGATGCAATATTTTTTACAATACATATACACGTTGCTTTGGTAGCAACTTAATTTCCCTGCATGTTTTTATTACTTGTCATCTTATTTCACATAATACTTAAAATAACACATATACCTAATTTTAATAAAGTCATTGACATTTACATAGCTCATAAAGATATCAATCTTTGAATAACAAATCTTTGTCTCAAAAGTTCCTACACTAAACACTATTCCAAACAAATTATTTACAAGAAGTGTGCCACCATTAAAAAAATAAATAAAACAAGAAACGATCCAATCCTTCATTCTTCTTTATTTTTACTCCGATTCTCTACAAAACCTTCCACTAAATTTGCAAAAAATCATAAAGAACCTGTTTAGAATTATCACTTTGAAAAACAACAACAATAGATTTTGGAACATTAATCAAAGTATATTTATAAATTTCACTTACAAGTCTTGCAAATAATAACAAAAATATCATAAATCACATTCATTCACTTAAAATTCATTTCCCAATCATTCCCCCCAACCAAAAAAAAAACACAATAATTTTTCTTCTCCGTGTATTTAGATTATTGTTAGCTGATAATAAGAGAAAGTAAAAATCGTGCATGTCAAATATAAAACAAGTTCGGGGTTATGCGCTTACCATGAAGAGTTATATTGTCGTGTTATGAGGTTACTTAATGTCTCACGTTTTTCATTAAGCTCATCCATTCGTCCTTTCATTATTGCGTTCTTTCTTCTTGATTCATTATCTTCTCTCCTTGCTTCATCTCCTTCCCCCTTGCCTCGTCAGCTTCCCTCCTCGCCTCAGTAACCCCCCTCTCTCTCTCCGTTTGTATAGAGATAACTGCAGATGATGTGGGTTTAAGATCAGCCCTACGACCATGTATATATCCCAAGCGATGTCCTAGAATTTCTTAAAATGCATTAGCATCATTCATCACTGAAGCGTTTTTAAGTTTAGATTGTGATTCGACTATTGCTTGCACATAATCCTATTAATAATAGTGAAGATATTATAATTATATCATATAATGTAGGTAAAAAAGTTATTGACAAACAACTATTGAAACACATCTTACATAGATATTTTCTGCAGTTGCAGCAACCTAATTTTCCTGTTTTTTTGCTCAAATGAGTCATATGCCATACCTTACTCATGGAAGAGGGAGTTCTAGTCTCCTTATCATACTGTATAAATTTTAATAAAAAATAAGGTTCTAAAACATATTAAAATTATTAGTTTAGATATAATATTTTTAGAGATATATACCATCTCAAACTCCACTTGACAAAATCCTTTGCTTCCACTGCACTGGAGAATCATCTGCTTCAATCAACTATTTGAGTTTATTTCACTTCTTTACTGCAGGTATTCATGTTCAAAATAAATTTAAAATAGATAACTAGATGTAAACCCCTAATTAAAGGTCTTAGTATGACAAATATCAAGTAGAGCATTGGATCTTATCTGGACTCTCCCCACTAATATTGGTTGGTTTAGTAATTATGAGAAAAATAATATTAAGGTAAAAATAATATAGTGTTTACTAAAACAATCTAATCTGCATAGTGTTTTCTATAGGAAAAACAACATGTCAAATCAGTAATTCGTATAAATGATAAAAAATTAAAAGTCGCATATAATCTTAAAATTTCAGCCGCAAGTGTTGAACAAAGATCATGCCATTTAGCCTCATTTAGTTCCAGAGGACGATGTTGAATAACTCATTCCAAAGAGCCGTGTGGATTGAAGTGTTCACTATACATTTTTCGTGCCGAGGTTACGAAATCGGTTATTGAGTTGTGCCATTACTACAGAGTTCATGTAATCATCATTTGGCAATTGAAACTTGTCATATTCAAAAGAAATTTAAAAAAATTAATTCATAACTCTAAATGCAGACTGTGTTCCATATATGAGCATAGGTATCTTACTCGCACAAGTATCCACATATGATTTTTGTTCTCCTCTGGAACTTTCTTCCAATACCTGAAATTTAATAGGGAATTTTCTCGAATTATAATGACTACTTTAGATTTTAAATTTAGAGAAAAGAGCCCTACTAAAATATCCTTAGAGATTAGGATTTGAATATTCTCCCCTATCTAAATTTTTTTAAAAACCAATCCCTCGTGTTCTCCCCCAAACTCATTTCCTGGAACTAGAACCTATTACAAAACAAATAGAGAAAGTGATAAAAAATGGTCAATTCAACTTTAAAAACAAAATTAAAAAAAAGCCCGTAAGTTTGAAGTCATTAAAATCATACTCATAGTACAAATATAGAATAACCATGTAAGATTTGTATTTTTCATTTGATCAACTGGAGAAATTTCTTATAAATATTTGGTCACTATAATTCAGCATCCATACCCCTCTCAGGCAAACATTTAAAGAGTGCAAACACATATCACTTTCATCCGCAACAACCAAATAAAAAATTTATGACAATAAATATAGAATAAAATCAATGTGTAAATCTACCAAGATCAAATCATACCCTCGCTAGTATTAGAACCCGATGAAACAGTGTTTGCAGAATTGACAACATTTTGATGATTAGGGTGTGAAGGAGGGTGATTAGACTCTCTCACAAATCGTTGCACATGTATTACTCTTTGACCTATAACATGCATTGAATGGATCAACATTATACTAATTAAATTTATAAATGAAAAACATGGATATCGCTACTTAACTAAAGTTATTTGTATGTGGTCAATTAATATGTTTCCAAATACGAATATTGTACCCTAATAGTTGTTAACAAGGAATATTGTTAGGAGAGTCACCAATTTTTGGATTAGTTGATTGAGAATGAAGACGTATGGATTCCCACGTGAATCCTTGCCGCCTAAAAGATCTTGGGGGGAACATGCACGATCGGAACCTAATATAACAAAATAAGAAACTTACATGAGATACGAAGATACCCAAGTTGCAAAGACTAATTCTATGCCGACATATTCTTCCAAAATACTATCTGTGACCGGTCACAATATACTCCATGGAATCTATTAAAACATATAAATGTATTATGCATATAATCTTTGATAGGCCAAAATAGTATTAATTGTAATATCAATACTATTTTAATTAAAAAATATAAATGTCAATTGTGTCCTAATAACACAAATTGGATCACAAATAATAGCAACCATCATCAAATTCTTCATAATTCTAGAAAGTAACTGAAAAAATATATTCCTTGGGGAGAATTATTATTTTACATTTTAGAATATGACATTTCTATTAAAAAAAAGAACCTTGAGCCTTCTAGCACCATACAAGAAATCCATAAACCTTCGAGTTCACGAATATATCAGTTATATACCTTAACATATATATATATATATATATATATATATATATATAAAGAGAGAGAGAGAGAGAGAGAGAGAGAGGAAGGCTCAGTTACATCATGATGTATCACACAATGTAACTGAGTATATTCAAGTTGGTTTTGTTTGGAGTATATGAATTTAGACTTGAACTATTGTTTCTCAGTTTGTTGATATTTATCATTTATTATACCTTCTTAAATATGCTTATTTTTTTTTTCTTCGGCTTTTCTTCATTTTAAAGAGTCAAAAGTAGTGCCAAACATATTCCATGCCTAAATTTGGTTTTGAATTATTAAATGTTGAATCTTCTTTGTAACAACTCTTTTTGTAACAACTCTTTATATTGAGGAGGGTATAACTATATTTACATTGGTGTCACGACTCCTCTTTCCACATGCTTTCCCAAATACTCTAGGTCAAACTCTCTCAAGTTGAGCAAGTATGTCATCATTACTAAGCTCTTTTGGTCATTCTCGATACTCTTTCTTACCCTCAAAGGAAGACATATTTTATCTCCATTATGATTCATCGGTAGAAAATGATGATGCCCCATGTAGCATGTCTCATGCCCATTTTTCAGATACAAGGAATTTGTCTCCTTATTGTATACTGGTCCAGCCAACTTCCCTTTTGTTCTCGAACCTGACAAGTTAGCATAAGCTCGAAATCATTAATACTCCACATCACTACTGCACGTAACATAAAGGTATTCCATGTGACGATATCATATATTTACACCCTAACATCCCAAAACTCTTTTAACTCTTTTATCAATGATTGAAGAAACACTAATATGTCAGTTCTAGGAGCCTTAAGACCCGATATAAGCATTGATAAGATGAAAAATGGTTGATTCATACATTTTCATGGAGGTAAATTATACATCACCAGAACAATCGACCATGTGTTGTGCTTGCTACTCATATTTGAAAATGGATTGAATCCATCATTAGAGAGTCTAAGCCTAACATTGCGAGCATCTCTAGCAAATGACTTATGAACCTTATCAAATTCTTTCCATTCTTCCCCATCCACTGAATGTCTCAACACATTAGCATCTTTAACACGCTTATCTTTATGCCACCTCATCTATGAAGCTATATCCTTATTATAAATAGACGTTCAGGCCTCGGTTTAAGTGAAAAGTAACACAAGACTTTCCGAGGGATCTTCACACCATTGGATTTTTTTTTCCATCTACATTCTTCACATGTTGGACATTTTTTTTTTAATTATTTGGTCCTCAAAAGAGAACACATTCATTCATGCAAATATGAATCTTTAAATGGTCCAACCCCAAGTCACGAACTATTTTCTTCACCTCATAAAATGACTTTGAAATGTGAGAATCAACTAGAAGTGCTTTCTTAAAATGTTCAAGAAGCGAGTCAACAGATTTCTCACTCCTGTTGTTCATTGACTTTAGATGCATTAGCTCAACAATGAAAGGTAATTTAGATAACTTTCGAAAACCCTAATAGAGATGTTGTTGTGTATCACAAGTTAATCTAACAGAATTTTCTCCTTGAAACTCAGGCACTTGAGTATCATGGCTCTCAGATTCATCCCCTAAGGCATCATTATTATAAGGTCCAACAAACATATCATGTAACATTCCCTCCATGTCATATTACTCAAACTCATTTGTAGTGCATTTTTCATGCCCTATAATATCATCATCTTCAACTTTAAACTCATATTCATTGTAATCATAATCATTATCGTTATGTGATTACAATGGTTCACCGTGAGATATCCACTTAGAATAACTCTTCACTATGCCATGTATGAGAAAATGACTTTGAACATCTTGATATTTTTCCAATAGAAGTTATTATATTTCTTGCAAGGGCACTTAATCTTACCATTTTCCTCAACATTAGCAAATGCAAAATCAAGAAATTCTTTAACCCCATCTCGATATGCACTACTAATTCTATTTAGTGAAGCATCCAACTCTTATCCATTTCAAAACCCTACAATTTGAGAGAACATTAAAAAATATCATTGATAAACAAATAACAATAAAGTCACAAGATATCGATTTTAAAAATAAATGAACAGTAGTTATAAATAAAAAGAGCCAAACAACATGTTGCATACTCGACAACTCATATTGGGGCCATACATTCAAATATTTCTATTGAAGCCCACCAATTTTGTTTCATTAATAATGTGGGTGAGATCTTGGTATATATATATTTAGTCATTCGAAGGTCTTTTTTTATTAGTTTGAATAGTGATTCGTTGCATTAGAAAAAACAAACACAAGAACGAAGCATTAAGCCCACTACATTGAATAATGCAATCCCCACCGTCTCCTTTAATATTATTGTTAATATTAGTAGAGATGGTGGGGATTGCATTATTCAATGTTTTAAAAACTACACATTTACGTGCGACGTAGTGCGAGAGTGCGCTTTTCTGCGAGATAATGCGACATAGCCCACTCGGATTTACGAGAAGCCCAAATAGTGTGCACGATGTAATACCCCGTAATTTAATTGATTTTTATTTAAGGAATTAATTAAATTAATTGAGAATTAATTGAAAAATTAATCCGGGTATAGATAATTTATTATTTCTGAGTATGTATGGTAATACATGAGTATTGATGATATTTAAATTGTCACGAGGTAGAAATACGGAAATTTGGAAAATTTAGTTGGGAGAATGGTCATTTTGAGTGCGTCAACGTGTCCAGAAGGATCGAAATAGTCAAAAAACACAAGCCGGAAGTTTAGTTTGGGTCCCGGGGCATTTTTAGGCCATACTGGCAACCCAAAAGGGTAGTTTGGTAATTTTAAAAATAGGGGAATTAAAACCCACGAATTTTAGAGGTTATTTTTATATTAGAAAAGCACCCACTAAGCCCATTTTTAGCATTTGGTTAGTTAGAGGGCTACGGGAGTTATAGGGGGAGTTTTAAGAGGTTCCAAAAGAAACCCCTAGCCACCATCACCCTCTTTGGAAGAAATCTATAGAGAGGAAGAGGAGAATCAACCTTCAATCCTTCAACATCAAGTCAGAACATCTAAGGCAAGTGGTTTAATTACATAATTTCAAATGTTTCTTTCATGCTTAGATTTGAATATATGTCTTATATTGAAAGTTTGATGAAACCCATGAAATTGGAGATAGAATTCATGATCTATTTAAATAAGGATTGCATGTAGAATGTTTATGGACAAATTGCATATTCAAAATATATATTGATAAAAAAAACGGATTTATAAGAAATAGTTGTAGATAATAAATTATGTGTTCATATTTATAGGGTTTGAGACAAGATTTGGGAAGTTTGATGATTTCATGTTAATTTAGGAAGATTTGACACCAAATATATGTTAAATAGTGACCTAGGATAACTTAGAGTAGTTTATTCACGTTAAAACTCGATTGGGATGATCTTAGTATGGACTTAAGGGAGTGAAATTGAAGAAAAACGAAGTGGGGAAATTTCTAGGCGAAAACTATAATCTCGTTAGAAGACCTGCCCAGGTCGTTCGAACGACCTCGTTCGAACGAGCTTCTAACGAGATGATAATGTCCCTTCTAACGAGTTGGTAGTTCATTCGAAGCCTTTCGTTAGAACGACTCGTTCGAACGAGACTTCTAACGAGTTGACAGAATGTCTTTTTTGGCCCGATTTCATTTCTAATCTCCCGTAGACTTATTTAATTGGAGTATTAACCTTTCCTTATTGATTAGTGGGTATAATTGTGAGAATTGGGGTACGTTCAGGAGTAGAACTTAGAACCCTATAATAAAATCGGATGACATTTGTGGAGTAAGAAACGAGTACCTAATTACGACGTGAGAAGGGCTGATAATGTTAATATACAAATCGGGGACTTGTAATCGTATAACATTAAATGACGGTATAAGGACGAGATGTATACCTATATTAATAATAAGAGATATCTAAGATGTGCGAATGCTTAGTATATGTGGTTTTATGTGTATAACATACCTACCATACTTGCTATCATGGGAGGTCTGCGTTCGATTAGGGCCATCTAATCTTTATGTGCCTACGGGGGGATTTAGATCAGTACCTCGAGGACATAGGTCGGAGAAGGACTTATTGAGAAGTTAATAAGTCTGCTGATCATGGGAATGTAGGTATGTGCTTGACCCATGTGATGTGAACTATGTTCGCCTCTATTTTGTGTGATTGTTGTTATCTGAAAACGATTCCTAAGAGATTCGGAATGCGTGGTCCTTATGTACGTGATGTATCGAGATTGGATAGCAGAGTATGTGTGCACCGCAGCTTAGTCTCAGGGTGTTAGTAATGTATATTTTTGATGAGAATAATATACTGTTAATTGGAAATGAACTGTCATGTTTAATTGTGAGTATAATAATAACAACGTTCTGTAAAGATAAAATGGATGATCTCTAGTAATTAGTATTACTAATAATGGGGAAACCGAGAATAAATGTAAAGCTCTCTATTTAAATGAGGATGTTGGAATTAAAGCATGAATCGTATAGTAAGGTTAAAATTTATTTTGGACTAGTTAGATATGGAAATAACTAGAAAGGGTATGGGTACATTAGGAGTGCACAAATAGTCGAGAGGTGAGTATTTCATGTGAGAGCACGTCCTAACATGTATTTTGCATTCATTATTTTATTGTCATTAAAACACTTGCTATATTTTAAACTGTTTTCCACAATCGGGCTCTGACCCGTTTGCTTTCAAATATATTTTCTTGTAAAAACCTTTTAGGTGCCCAGCCACAAGGACACCAAGCATAGGAGTTCCATTCAAGTGACGTACTGTAGCTGGTGTGGAAGTTACAGGATCTTGTCAGTAGACGCCTCCACTTTCGATCTTGACTCTATTAGTAGATTTCCTCATCAGTTGGGCATGTCGCCCCATTTCTTTTAGAAACATTTTATCCTATTCAGTTTATTTCAGATCTCGGGTTGTAATTAATTATGATTCAAACTTAGTATTTGTTATTCCTGTATTTGGTTTGTTGTGAGGAGTATTCTTACAGACTCATTATTATTGTATGGTTATACTATTGTCATTTCATTGTGGTGGTTATGTTAGCATTTCTTATCTACTTGCATGTTAATCGGATTTAATTAAAATTGACAACTCACTTTTTAAATATTAGGTGGCTAGTAATTGTTAAAACGTTTTCGACAGTGATTATTATTGTATGGTTATACTATTGTCATTTCATTGCGGTGGTTATGTTAGCATTTCTTATCTACTTGCATGTTAATCGGATTTAATTAAAATTGACAACTCACTTTTTAAATATTAGGTGGCTAGTAATTGTTAAAACGTTTTCGACAGTGATGCTATGAACTGAACCAACTTGGCATTTTGTATTAATTTAATAAAGGAGTAGCTACCCGATATTTAATTAGTTGGGGTGTCACACACGATTCATGATGCGGCACACGATTTTAACGCTTTTTCACGCTATTTGTAAGATTGACGCTATTTAGCACTATTTGAGAGCGATTCGGGCATAAGGCATTTTAATGCACCAATTACAAATATAAGTCGTTTTTTTTTCTTTTTCATTTTTTTCTCTTTTTTAAACCTTTAAAAAATTCAAACCAATATCTTAAACTATTAAGGGCTTGTCTAGTTGTATAAAATAATGTTGTTTTCCAAAAGAAAATTCTAAAACATTTCCATAAAAATGAAAATCTATTCAAATTTATTTTTCCAAAAATGCTGGAAAATAGTTTTTTGATTTTCCAAATTTCTAGAAACTACTTTTACATATTTTCAACAAATTTTCAAAACATTCAAAAATTCATTTACACCCCTGATTTTTTTGCAAATTATATTTTGACCCCTAACATTTAAAAAATTACATTTATGGCTAATTATTAAGAAAAAAATAATAGGTCAAATACTCTCTGTGAATTACGATTTGTCTCTTGAAATTTTCGTGGTAATATTATTGTTCCGTAAACTTTTTATAAATTAAATTTTAGCCATTACACTATCGGTAAATTATATTTTAGACGTCAAACTTTCTCTAAGTTATATTTTGTCTTTCTAAATATCTATAAATCCGATTTTAAAAATAATGGTTTATTTCTATCAAATGAATGTGCTTCCCTCGTTCTCTAAATTTTCTATTGAAAATGAAAATAAAAAATTGAAAAGAAAACTTGAAATAAAAACTGATTTTTTTTGTTGGAAATACGATTGGGGACCATATATTCAATCTGGATATAAACCCCTCAGAGATATTGAGATCCATGTCTCAAACACGCCAATATATACTGTCAAAGAAAAACAACTACATCGAACCAGCCTTAAAAAAAACTATTTCAACTATAAAAAAACCTCTTTCACCTATAAAAAATCCCATTTCAACTGAAAAAAACTATTTCAGCTATAAAATAATTAAAAAAAACTATTTCAGCTATAAAAAAACTTTTTCAACTATAAAAAAAACTAATTCAACTATTAGAAATATTGTTTCAGCTATAAAAAAAGAAGATGTTTCAGCTATTAAAAAATGGTTTCAGTTAAAAAAAAAATGTACATCCATCAATATATTTAAGATCTTTAAGAAAAAAGAAAATTAAAGCAATATGTTACCTTGTTTTCTCCAACACATTCTCCCGATTCGTAGAAGCGATTTTCCCTCTAGGCAACTTAGAAACGTGATTTTCCTTCTAAACGATTTTTCATCCCTTCGTTTCTAAATCACGATTTGTACTCAAATGAATAAAGTTTGATGAAGCTGTAATTTTCAATCTGCAAAAAGAGAATATGTACCTATTAACTTCTTTGAAACTCTTAAACTTCTTTTTTGTTCATAAAAAAAATCCATAAAAAAATAAAATTTGGAAAAAGCAATGAAAACGAAAAAAAAAATCAAAGATTTCATAATACCCATTTAAAACTATATTCAAATCAGATATATGATACATATATACATTTGTAGCGACTTAATCGAGGCTGTAAACAAAATACGTAAAGATTTGAAAGTCACGGAGAATCGCTTTATGTTATATTAATATCGTCAACCTTCAATGTAAGTGATTCGAGAGAGAAACGTGATGAGAGAAAGGGAGGTTTTGGTTAGGGATACGATAGAGAGAGCGGGATATGAGTGGGAGTTTTTTTTTTTTGATGGATTTGTAAGAAAGATGTTATCCTTTAGGATTCTAAGAAATTAAGTTTTTAATTTAGTATTTGGTGGCAAAATTAAATTATTATTAAATTTAATTTAGAAAATATTTTGTTGCAAATTTTCAAAATCGCCACTAAATGTTGATTTTTAGCGGAAATATTTATAATTTGCCACCTACTTTAATGCAAATTATTTTCCGCCAAATTGAAATTTTTTGCTCCAAAACTTTAGTGATAATTTTAGTGGTGATGTTGCATTCTGTTACTAATACTTCCTCTGCAATTATTTTTAGTGGTAATGGAAACTTTTTCCACCTATTATGATATTTCATGGCAAAAAATCATTTTTCCACTAAATGAATTGCCACTAATTGGAAACTTTTTTGTAGTGTGGATGCCATTGATGAAGAATTAAATCATGCATTTTGAATCACAATTTTTTAAACATACCAAGAATGATTTCATTAAGTAACCAGTGATAGTGAGAAAATAAGAACAACGTAACCCAAACAAGCTCGGGTTAAGCCGAGGGGAGAAAAGAGAAAATAAACACACCACTGTTCTAAAAAACCCGCCTAGGCTCCGCCTAGGCACGCCCAGACTTAAGGCTTGGGAGAAACGCCTCGCCTTACGCTTTTCACGCCTTATTCTTGGTAAAAACCTTAAGGCACACTTTTTTCTAAAAACAACAATGCTTTAGTGAAACGATGTCGCCTTTTAAAGAATTTCTTTACAAACCGGACCATTATCTCATCCAAAATAATCAAATAGTATTTTAATTTGCATATATTCAGACATATTTTTATGATATGTGCAATTTTTGCATTTTAATAGTCTTGTTATGGTTAAAAAATATTAAAATATATTAAGAAGGCCTAAACGCCTTTTCACGCCTTTTTACGCCTAGGCCCGCCTAGGCTTCTAAGGCTTAAGTCTTGGCCTCCACGCCTCAATCACGCCCCGCATTTTTTAGAACCTTGAAACATACTAATAAAAAGGAAAACCTAGGACAATACCTAAAGATAGGCTTTTAACATAATTGAAAAGTCTGAATGCTAGTCACAACACATCCCAGTAATGAAATCGAGAAAATGGTGCCGATGGAATGAAAGGACTTACCGCTCTAAACAAAGTCTGTCCACATGGCAAACCGACGGTGAAATAATCCAAGAAAAACAAGTCTTAAGATCCAGAGCCAAGGATAGTGGCTCAAAATCTAAGGGATATAAAAAAGTTACACCTTAGGGAAGGTGGGAGAAACTCAAAAAATGACCAAAGTCCATCTTACCTCAACCAAAGAGGAAAAACCGCTGGAACAGTTGACCCCCCCCCCCCCCCCCCCCCCCCCGCAAGACCTAACAACCATACTAAAGGTGGATAAAATGATCACAAAGGAGACGAGAGATATGACTCCAAACGGAGCCTAAAAATACAATAAATTGAGAGTCATATATTGCAAGGGGTTTAATATGAAAAGGGTACAAAAAAAGAAAACCACTATTTTCAATAATTTTCAAATTTAATTCAAAATTTTAAAAATTAACTCAAATTAAACTTAGCACTGATTAAACAATCGTTGTGTTAAAACGGATTAACTAATTTTATGTTTATCCTAAAGCATGCTAATAGGTGATAGTAGGATAAAATAAATTAATCCACACAATACGTTGATGTATGCGAAAAACCCACAACAGGAAAAACCTCGAACGACCTAGCCATGCAAATTCACTATGTATGGATTCAAAAAGGACACGACATTATAATTACACTATGACTTGACACCCTCGCAAGCCTTGATGCTGTTTGTTCCTTCAACCTCCGCACAGTGAAATGCAGGAGTCCACCCACGCAATAGTCATAATGTGTGAGTCCACACACGCCTTGATATCCATCGATAAGGCTCAGGAACCATCTACGAATTGGAACATGGAATCCACCTCTTCTTTACCATAACACCATACCAAGGAGTCTATCGTGTGTAAACAACAAATTGGTATGGAGTCCATCGCATAAAATGAATCTAAACAAAATGAAAAGAATATACCTTGGTACCCTCAAACTAGATCTCAAAGCATATATTAGATAAAACTTGGATCTTTAAATGATTGGGTATAAATAGGGTTTGAATTTGAAGAACATAATCAGGAATGATCACATAAACATGAAGATATTTTTGGAAGAGTTTGGGAACTCAAAAAGTATGAAAACTTCTCTAAAAAAATGCTGCTCCACAACCATATTTATATTATGTTTTTCAAAAATAAGATAAGGATGAAAAAGATAATGAAAATATTAACTTTGAAAAATGCGCCAGGTCATTTAAAAGAAGTCAGAAGGTTCGTTCGAATGAAGTACTAAATATTGTTGGAACCAAACTTATAATAACATAGCCAACGGAAAACCAGTGCCGGCTAAAATTTATTCTTCTAAAGTTTCGTTGGATCCTTGGTTCTAATGAGGTTTAACATCTTGTTTGAACGACATAGGTGATGTCGTTAGCACAACTTGAACTTTTTTCTAAAAATAAGTTTGAAGATAGTTTAAAAACATTTTATAAAACAACACCCAAAACTAAATATCCAAGGATCAAAAGTATACACATTCATAACGGAGATATCCTTGGAAAATGAAGAAGAAATGTGGCACTAAAAATGGTATGATGAATGTAGAACTTCTAACTTGGCCGGTAAGTCTTAAAAAACATGTAATAGGCTTAAAAGGGTAAACACACTCAAGATCTAACCTATGACTCAAAGGTTTTTTTCCAAACACGAAATAAAGCTAAAATACATACAAAATGACTATATCAAAAATTTACCCTCACAAATCTCCCCTTTTGGCTATTCAGAGACAAAACACAAAATATAAACCTATGGACCGTTAAAGTCCCTAGAAGACTCAATCCATAACCCAAAAGGAAAAATTACAAACACTTTACCGAATCAAACATTGATGGTCCTTTTTTAATTTCTAATGCGAAAAGTGTTTTTAAGGGTGACAAAACAGATTCTATTTTTGTGAAAAAATCTTTTTCCAATTTTTTAATTCCCACCAAGTTGTGAACAATTTCTAACTTAATCAAATTTTATCTTGATTAATCCTAAACATCCATCTAGTGATTAAAGCAAGTAAAACAAAGAAAATAATACTCACAACGCCGGATGTATGAAGAAAATCGCAAATGGGAAAACCTCGAACAACCCAAGCTAGACAATCACTATGAATATGGTATTACAAAGACATATGGTAGTCTTACTCAATGACTCAATCCACCCACGAGACTTGACACTCGTTTGATCTTCAACCAATCCTTTCACAGTACCCACGCAGAAAGTAACCTTCTTCCACAATGCCTGTCCACAGCACACGTGTCCACATATGTCTCGGTGTCCACTGATATGGCTTGTAACGTATACGATGTTTAAACTTGACTCCACTAAATCTTCACCGCAAGACCATCCATTGTTCTTCAATTGAAACCTTCTTCTTGGTGCAAACAAGATCACATAACATATACCCATGATACTCGGATCTTTTAAAACTAAAAGGATGTCTTAAACTTGAAAAGCCTTTATAAACATGTTTGTAAAAACTCTTTGGTTCCTATACTGTTTTTGCATAATACACAAACCAAAATATGAAGGAAACACGCCTATAAATATTTTTGTTAAGGCGGTGGTTCGTTCGAATGACTAAGCTTGTCGCATGAACGAGATGACCTATCGTTTGAATGACGTGGCATCTCGCTTAAACGACATACGCTGTCATTTGAACGACGCGTGAGATTAGAGTCCTCATTTAAACCAACTTTAATTCATCCTTCTCAGATCAAAATGAACTCTAAATAGTTTCAAACACTTAAAACATTTTTGAAAACAATTATTTAATAAAAATAACATCCTTATCTTTATGAAAATTAATTCCGAATCCCATTAATATTATGCATTCATACCTGAGTGATCTCGGAATGAAATTAATCTTTGAAGACGAATAAACTTGCACCAATTAAACTTTGATACGTCATTGTGTGTGTGGTATGGTAACAAATAAAAATAGACCTCTGACACAAACATGTTTTGTTCTGGGAATAAGTTAAAACTACATTAAGACTCAATTGGAAATTTTGTCCTTACAAACCTCCCCCTTTGACTATTCTGGGACAAAATCAACAGCGAAATGACTTGGCCGGGCCGTCAAGCCACATGATGCCTAAATCCCATCCCATAAACCTAAAATCAAAAATTACAAGACAAGGCAAGTACAATATGGTCTCACAAGCATGAACTGTCTCAGAATGTCTGAATGTGATGTAGACTTAAAATCTACAATCTATTTAAGCATGCATACACACATAAGACAAATAAATACCCAATGAAGTATGGAGGAGTGAAGTGTGGAGGAAAAAATGATAAAAACAATATGTAAAATCAAATTCAAATAGTTTGTTAGGTGAGAAAAACATGATACCAATTTGTATACACTTATGAAACTCACAAAAACTCCCCCTACATCATAGACATCTCTCCCCCTTTTTGTCTCAAATAGGCAATCCGGTGAAAAGATAAACTACCTAGCATGAGATAAACCAATATGTAGCATATCTAGGTAAACATAGACAACCAACTAATTATGATGAACAATATCAAATTCGCAGCTAGCAAACAATCAAATCACACAATATGAATCACCAATCTAAGTAGGTGCGACTAGACAACCCTATGCAATAAAAGATGTGATCATGTGAATCTATATATAAAGAATCAGTTCAGAAACAACCCAGTACCAAAAATATGAACATATGCAGCAGGGCACTGAAACAACAAATACCAGAAAACCAAACAGGTCGCTCAAATGAAACTCCTTATCACTCGAATGAGAAGGATTATTTTTATATCGATAGCTTTGCGCGACACTCATAAGTCACTCGAACGAAATCAGTTCTTGCTCGAACGAGAAAATCTAACTTTCCCAGAATGCCCATAAAGTCAAATAGTTTTTCCCAGTGAAAAAATTTCCATAAAAAAGTAACAGAAAGGGCCTGATAGATCCAAAATAGTGCCTTTTCAATAGCAAAAATAGAAAACTCAACCAAAAACTGAAAGTAAGTTACATGATAACATAGTATCAATGTGCTCAAACAGGATCATGGAATGTACGGGCGTGAACTACAAAAAATAAATCACAATTTCAACACATCGAAACAATCAAGAAGCTCTAATTGGTAGCGATAAATCATCAAACTTTATTTTAGCCATATGTGAAAATTAAAGTGTGAGCCTAATGAACTAAACAGTCAAACATGCACACAAATCCATAATTTTGACGATTCTACAAACAATTGCATCATAACACAATTTTTTAATGTTAGGAATCATGATACCAATTTGATGGTCCCTTTTAATTTCTAATGCGGAAAGTGTTTTAAGGATGACAAAACTGATTCTATTTTTGTGAATTTTTTTTTCCCAATTTTTAATTCCCACCAAATTGTGAACAATTTCTAACTTAACCAAATTTTATCTTGATTAATCCTAAACATCCATCTAGTGATTAAAGCAAGTAAAAACAAAGTAAAGAACTCACAACGCTGGATGTACGAGGAAAACAACAAATGGGAAAAACCTCGAACGGCCCAAGCCAGACAATCACTATGAATATGGTATTACAAAGACAAATGGTAGCCTTACTAAATAACTCGATCCACCCATGAGACTTGACGCTCGTCTGATCTTCAACCACTCCTCTCACAGTACCCACACAGAAAGTAACCTTCTTCCATGATGCATGTCCACAATACACGCGCCCATGTATGTCTAGGTGTCTACCGATATGGCTTGCAGCGTTTACGATGTTGAAACCGAACTCCACCGAATCTTCACCACAAAACCAATAATTGCTCTTCAATTGAAACCTTCTTCTTGGTGCAAATAAAATCACATAACATATACCCATGATACTTGGATATTTTGAAACCTTTGTAAACATGTGTGCAGAAACTCTCTGGTTCGTATATTATTTTTGCAGAATGCATACACCAAAATCTGAAGGAAACACACCTATAAATGTTTTTCTTAAGGCGCTGGTTCGTTCGAACGACTAGGCTTATCGCGCGAATGAGATGACCTGTCGTTCGAATGACGTGGCATCTCGCTTGAACGACATAGCCTATCGCTTGAATGATGCAGGATTTTATTTGAACGACGCGTGAGATTAGAGTCCTCATTTAAACCAACTATAATTCGTCCTTCTCAGATCAAAATGAACTATAAATAATTTCAAAAGCTTAAAACAGTTTGGAAAACATTTATTTAATAAAAATAACATTTTTATCTTTATGGAAATTAACTCCGAGTCCCATTAATATTATGCATTCATACGTGAGTGATCTCGGAATGCAATTAACCTTTGAAGACGAATAAACTTGCACCAATTAAACTTCGGCATACTTAATTCCTTGAAGCTTTATCGCAACATCTAAAATTAAACTTTGATACATCATAGTCTGTGTGGGATCGTGACAAATAAAAATAGACCTATGACACAAACATGTTTTGTTTCGGGAATAAGTCAAAACTACATTAAGACTCAATTGGAAATTTTGTCCTTACAAACATTGAGTAGCTTTCCTCTTGTGTAAACTTTTCTGAATCATTGCAAATCTACACACTTGAAAACATCTTCAAATTCAAAGAGAATATATAACAATATAGATTCGCATATGAATAAACTCTCCCCTTTTGTTTAACAATCTATACCTAAGTTAGGATGTCTCCCCCTAAGTCAATTATTTCCCCCAGACATCTAAAGATCAAGATACCATTTCTCTCTCTTTTTGTCAAGGAATAAAGAAAGTGAAATAAGAATAATAAAACCATTTCTCCCCATTATAACCAAATCTCGCCCTTAATGAAACATGGATAGGCATAAAAAAAGTATATCATGTAGTGGTGTAAAGTGAAACAAGCAATGATAAACACGACACACCAACACATGCTCAAATAATTCAAACTATGAACAAAAGATACTAATTTGATGCATAAACAAGATATCAATACTAACAAGAAACAAAAATATCAATATGATCATATATCATACAAATTTGAAACCACTTGAAACTAAAACATAACATGTGGCATACATTGTTAAATTCAAATGCAAAGAGTCAAAACAAAATAATTCTATATGATGATGCTGGAAGCAGCACCACCCTTCAAGATGTTTGTGAGATTCATACAATGTTAACAATGGCAATATAAGGGTTTATGCACACAGTAGAAGGAGGTGAGGAGAAGGGGATTCACACCGGAATATAAGTGGTTCAGCCAATCAGGCCTATGTCCACTGTGCAAGTGTATGATGTGTATCACTGTATGAGGGCTCTAATGGCCATTGATACAATCTCTCAAGCTTTCTCTTTCTACTATGTATTTGAACAAAGTTTCAGCTAGGGTTTCCAATTTCGGATCCCCTTTAAGAAGGAGAAGACAAGTATATATAGTAGTTGGGAGGTATAGTGCACCCCCCATGCATGCAATGAGCATGTGTGTGTTGATCTAGCCAATGCGATGAAGACAACTGTACCTGTCACATGTAGAGAATGATGATGAAATATTACCCCCACGTGGGGGGGATGATTTGTTATAACTGATTTGTGTCCACGTGTCCTTATCCACACATATGCCAATAAGAGCTCGGCCATCTGAGCTTGGTCACAACCTCGGCCTGGAAGAGTTCGAGGTTGGTAAGGTCTAGCTGTTTGTTCAATTCGAGATGGGACATAATGGTCTCGGATTATGTGAAGACGAGGTGGGGTAATTGAAGGCAAAAGGTCGGCCTGTGCCGAGGCTAAGCTGGAACATGATAGGAACATCGGCTGATTCACTGCTGGAGTTGGCCTTGATGGAAGTATAGTTCCTTGTAACCTTGGCCTACTCCCAGCCGAGGTTGTCATCCCTGTGTGTCCTGATGAACAACTGTTCCCATGAGTCATTAAAACATCTCTTCACGAGGTTGATAGTAGTGTCGGCCACGACCAACCTTACTATGCCCGAGGCCGCTGGTTATTGATCCAAGGCCCTTCCAACGTCGGCCATGTCCTTGGCCGAGGTTGATGTCTCTAAGCCGAGGTGGCACATTTGGGGCATATCAATCACCCCCCAGCCCTTAGTTACATGTGAGAGCAGGTGACTGTGGGGTCTACATCTCCGAGGTCATTCTTCCTTGTGCCAATGTTCATTTGACACTTGTCCATTGCTGAAGTGTGAGGCGTGCCTGGAAAGCATGTGATGTCAGCCATCCTTTGGGGCTCCCAAGGCAATGATGGGCCTTGGGAAGTGTGCATTCATACTTAAGGGTTTAAACCCTATTTTTTTTCTTTCCTCCTTATTTCTCTCCTCCTGGTTCGACTTGCTTCTGTAGCTCTCTCTCTCTAGAAAAGCTTTGGTTTGAAGTTGCATTTGGTGGTGATTTCTTACAATCTCTTCCTTCTCCCTTACCACTTCTTCTTCAGGTATATTCTACCATTCTTTCTTCTTCATTTTTCCTGTCTTCTTCTTGCTTTTGCATTTTTCGGTTAGTTTTAAGAGATTTTCGGTGAGATCTTTATTTTTTCTGGCGAACTGTTCTTGTGTGTTCTTCGTGGTTATGACACAACATTTGATAGTTTGATCCTTAATTGCATTATTCCATTTGCCAGTCTTTGTTTGTTGTTTAGGAGAGTTGTAAGTGTAGGGTCTGCCTCTTATGATCAGACCCCTATACCAACTCTTAGAGGAGTTCCCCTCTCTCAGAGATAAGACTTTAGAGAAAATTAGGCAAATAGAAAGAGCACAGGAGGAAGCTCGTAGGTCAGAGGAATTCCCCCTCAGACCTATATTTCCACCACCTATGAAGGTTGTATATCCTGAACCATCCGAACCAGCTAACCAAGCAGAGGTCCCTACTGAACCCTCACCAATGTCTGAGTCATCCTCCTCAGACCCTATGTCTGTGGACTCTTTTCAAGAGGCTATGGATTTCACAACTCGGCAAGATCAGGCCCCTGATCAAGCGGAGGTTTCTAGTCGAGCCTCATCCCACAAAATTTCAAGAACATCAACCTCTTCCTCCGAGGTTGAAATTATTGGACCGAGTGTGGCGGTTTCGCCAATCCTTGAAGCCATACCCTTATCTGCTTTCACAGGGGCTGAGTTCACTCAGAGGTTTCCAAGTGGTTCCCCATCGTCTGCTCAGGCCGACGTTGAGTTAGATGATGATGATGATGATGATGCTGAGAGTGATGTTGACGTCTCTGAGGCGGCCGAGATTGAGAGTACAATCAGTGAGGTCGACCTTCTTTGCTTCAGATACTTATACTCCATCAGCCCCTCCATAAATCTCAGGAGACCTCTAAGGGAAGAGAGGGCTTACCACGACCGAGATTGTGAGATCTGCTTGTACGAGCAGATGTTCAAGTTGGGGTTTTGTCTGCCCATCCATCCCAACATCAGGTCTATATTGGCCTATATTAACTTGGCCCCTTCCTAGTTATCACCCCATGCTTGGAGGGTGATGATTGGAGCCATTATCTTATGTAGGGTTATTCATCACTCAGACCTTCCTGTCCAAGTCTTTATAGGATGCTATGTCCCTTTATCTGCTAGAAACCATCCGAGCTATTATCATTTTGTATCTTGGAAACTTGAAAAGAAGATGCTTCAGATAACTCAAACCTCTAACCATAACTGGAAGCCACATTATTTCTTTGCCTCAGGGACATGGGAATTTGGCCCATGTTCCCCCTCTTCCCCACTAGAGCCAATGATGCCTATAAGATGGGGAAAGGTTATAATGGCTGGTAAGGCCGACCCTGTTCTAAGCCAAAAAAATCTTTAGAAGGTCAAAGACCTTCAGGATTAGGGGGCGCATGGTCTGCTCATAAGATTTGAACACCTGATGACCCCCTACTACCTCTCTGAGACTGGTTTAAGGGGAAGTCCTCTTACAAAGCTTGGTAAGTTTTTTATTTCAATAAGTTATACCTCTGAATATATGTATATCTGATTCTCTAACTCAGACTCTCCTATTTTTACAGAGTGTCCGAAGGGAATATCTGACGAGCTGTGGGAAATGGCATCCCCAAGTTTAACGAGGCTTATTAAAAAGGCAGGTCTGAATGCTCCTCCTCCCCCTCCATCTACCTCAAGGGCTGAGGCCACTAAGAAGAGGAAGGTTGCTGACCCTGCCCTTGAGGATCAGTTGCAGAAGAAGAAAGGGGGGATCGTGCCATCCCCATTTCCTCTGAGGATGCATTGGCTGCTCGTATAGAGCAACTAAAAATTAATGATAGCATCATAGGCCACAGTTTGTAGGCGTTGAATGCCATCAGCTTTGCTATGAACGATGCTGATAAATGCTTTTGACGATCTATGGACACTCCTTTGTTGGTTGAGTTTGGCCTTCACATGTCTATTCAGGTATGACTTCGAATTTTAGTTTAGCTTAAGTGTAACCTCTGTTTTGAATTTCAACTTATATATACGACCACATGATTTACAGGGCCTTGCTGCTATGCATCATCTTGCCAACTGGACTCTGAAGAAGTTACCCCTCATCCAGAAAGGCCAAGTGGTCGAGAAGGTGCAGAGCTCTCTAAACGCAGAGGTAGTCCATCTGAAGTCTGCCTTTGAGGAGTCTGATAAGAAGGTTACGGAGTTAGAGAAAGATATCTCCAAGCTTAAAAAGGACCAAAATATTGCCTTGAAGGCCAAGGATGATGTTCTCCAGCAGAAAGTTAACGCTGTAGTGAAGGTATCCATTGAGGATGCCTCTGAGGGGATTCTAGCTGAGTACAAAGTCTCCGATGAATTTACCAGCTTCAGCTTTGAGTACCTCAAGAGAGGTATTAAGGCTACTGGAAAGTGGGCGGGTGTTAAGGAGAAGGAGTCGGGTAGTTTGAAAACCTATGACTTCGTGTGTCTGGGTTTTGCTAACCCCCAATATGCCCAAGCCCTTCAGGAGGTCGAAGAGGAAGATACTGCCCCAGTTGAGATTGCGCCACAGGATGTTACAGAGACTGAAGGAGCTAACCTCAGAGATAATGGGGCTGAGGTGACCAATGTCGGCCAGGGGAATTAGGCCGAGGATGCCAGCACTCTCCCTTCAAATCCTTAGGCTATTTTTGTGAAGCTTTTGTACTTTTTTGTAACCCCTGATTAGTTGTAACCTCTGAAGAACAACATCAACTTATATTTTTACATTTTACAATTGGATGACAGCCTCTGAGGAGGGTTTTTAATTTATTTATTTTATTTGTTGAATGCTTTTTTACCACGCGATGTTCAACTCTGAAGTCTTGGTGGAATGATGTCTGTTTGAACTAAATTAATAGTCTTACCTCAGACCTTGTCACCACATTATAGTGTTACAAGGTCTGAGGTCATTAACTAAGACATTACCATCACAAATAATTTCACCAAATTAATGATGTTAAGGGTCCGAGGTCATCCAAGTATGATGTTTGACCTCAGACCTTGTCACCACATAATGATGTTAAGGCCTGCGGTCATCACCTAAGATGTTATCCCCATAAGTAATTTCACCAAATTAATGATGTTAAGGGTCTGAGGTCATCTAAGTATGATGTCTGACCTCAGACCTTGTCACCACATTATGATGTTAAGGGTCTGAGGTCATCACCTATGATGTTATCCCCATAAAATAATTTCACCAAATTAATGATGTTAAGGGTCTGAGGTCATCCAAGTATGATGTCTGACCTCAGACCTTGTCACCACATAATGATGTTAAGGGTTTGAGGTCATCACCTAAGATGTTATCCCCATAAAATATTTTTACCAAATTAATGATGTTAAGGGTCTGGGGTCATCCAAATATGATGTCTGACCTCAGACCTTGTCACCACATAATGATGTTAAGGCCTGAGGTCATTAACTAAGACGTTACGCTCACAAATAATTTCACCAAATTAATGATGTTAAGGGTCTGAGGTCATCCAAGTATGATGTTTGACCTCAGACCTTGTCACCACATAATGATGTTAAGGGTCTGAGGTCATCACCTAAGATGTTATCCCCATAAAATATTTTCACCAAATTAATGATTTTAAGGGTCTGGGGTCATCCAAGTATGATGTCTGACCTCAGACCTTGTCACCACATAATGATGTTAAGGCCTGAGGTCATCAACTAAGACATTACCCTCACAAATAATTTCACCAAATTAATGATGTTAATGGTCTGAGGTCATCCAAGTATGAAGCCTGACCTCAGACTTTGTCACCACATAATGATGTTAAGGGTCTGAGGTCATCACCTAAGATGTTATCCCCATAAAATATTTTCACCAAATTAATGATGTTAAGGGTCTGGGGTCATCCAAGTATGATGTCTGACCTCAGACCTTGTCACCCCATAATGATGTTAAGGGTCTGAGGTCATCACCTAAGATGTTATCCCCATAAAATATTTTCACCAAATTAATGATGTTAAGGGTCTGGGGTCATCCAAGTATGATGTCTGACCTCAGACCTTGTCACTACATAATGATGTTAAGGGTTTGAGGTCATCACCTAAGATGTTATCCTCATAAAATATTTTCACCAAATTAATAATGTTAAGGGTCTGGCAAGTATGATGTCTGATCTCAGACCTTGTAACCACATAATGATGTTAAGGGTCTGAGGTCATCACCTTAGATGTTTTCCCCATGAGTTCTACCATTAGAGCACAACGAAGCAAGAATTGACATGAAAACTGATCGCTTATTAATAATCTCTTCATAAGATGATATATTTACATAAATTTCTTGCAACATCATATGTAATACTTCTTCAGATGATCAGCATTCCAAGGATTGGCAAAAAAGGTTCCCCCTCTAGGTTTTCTAGCTTGAAGGTCCTGGGTACAACCTCTTCGACCACTTTGTAGGGACCGTGCCAGTTTGGGTGGAGTTTTTTTGCCTTTCATAGTGTCTTCTTCAGTACTAGGTCTCCCACGGCAATGGGTTTTGATTTTACCCTCTGATTGTAGAATTTTGCTTCTTTCTGTTGGTAAGCTGCTTGTCTGATTTATGCGTCTTCCCTTCTCTCTTCAATCAGATCCAGGTCTAGTCTTCTCTCTTCTCTATTTTTATCAGGGTTATAGGTCTAAAACCTATGGGTAGGAAGTCCCACTTCTGTTGGTATGACGACCTCTGAGCCATGCGCTATCATGAACGGGGTTTCTCCCGTCCGTGTCCTTGCTATTGTCTTGTAAGCCCACAACACAACATAAACCTCTTCGGTCCATCTCCCCTTAGCTTCTTCTAACCTCTTCTTGATTCTATCTAGGATTGTTCTATTTGTGACTTCGGTCTGATCGTTTGCCTGAGGTCAGCCAGGAGAAGAGAAAAACTGCTTTATCCCAACTCTTTCACAATATTTTTCTAAGAAAGAGTGTTCTATTGTCTGAGATGAGAGTGTTCAGGAGGTCGTGTCTTCATATGATGTTCCTCTAAATAAATTGGAAGGTCTTCTGTTCTATAATCGTTATCATCGGCTCTGCCTCCACCCACTTTAAAAAGTAATCAATGGTAACTATCAGAAATCGGTAATTATTGGCAGCTCTCGGCAGTGGTCCTACTAAGTCAATTCCCCATACTGTAAATGGCCAAGGGGAAGTGATTAATGTCATAAGTTGATGAGGTTGATGAGGAATAGTGGATAATCTCTAACATTTATCGCACATCTTCACGTAAGCTGCAGCATCTTTGGCCAAGGTTGGCCCCCAGTACCCCTGTGTAATAATTCTCTTGGCCAAGGGTCTTCCCCCTATGTGACTGGAGCAAGAACCCTCACGTACCTCCTATAAGATGCGAGGAACTTCTATGGGATGGACATATCTAAGGAGAGGCAATGGGAACCCCTTCTTATATAGGATGTCTCCTACTATGGAGAATTTCGCAGCCCTATATCTTAGTTTCTTCCTTTCTAGCTTTGATTCCGGTAGCTCTCCCTCTTTGATATATCTGATGAGGGGTTCCATCCATAAATATCCTAGATTCAAATTGAGACAAGGGTTGCTAACTTATTCTTCCTCAATGGTCACTTTTGATAAGACCTCGACCGGAACTGTCCTTCTGATGTCTGTCCTTATTGCTGAAGCCAACCTTGCCAATGCATCTGAATGGCTGTTGTTTTGTCGACGTACTCTCTTCAGTTTTGTCTCTTTGAAGTATTCTAACATCATTGTCACCCTCTTCAGATACTCAGCCATCCTTTTATATTTGGCCTCATAGACCCCTAATACTTGATTGACGACTAGCCTTGAGTCGCTATGAAGTAGGAGTCATCTTACTCCCAGAGTCTTTGCCAATGAGAGACCTGCTATCATGGCCTCATATTCTGACTCGTTGTTAGATGCCTTGAAGTTGAACCTCAAAGCGTATTCAATGTTGGCACCATCTAGAGATGAAAGTATCAGCCCTGCACCGCTTTCACTGTCACATGAAGAACTATGAATGAAGAGATTCCAGATGTCTGCATTCAATGAGAAGGCCCATTTCAACATGATTCCTCGCTTGAAGAGGTACCGATCCTCCTCGTTCTCTACTTTTCTGCTCCTAATATTCTTGGATACAACCTCTTCTCGGTCTTGGAAGACGTTTAGTGCAACCTCTTCCGATTCTCATAAGACACTGTTGTTTGACCCTTCAGCATCCCATAGGTTATTCTCTACCTCGGCCTCTTCCCATGTGAACTCGACAACGAAGTCTGCGAAGGCCTGCCCTTTGATGGCTACCCTAGGTTGATAAGTAAGGTCATACTCTCCCAACTCAATGGCCCAGGTCATCAATCTTCCACACTTCTCAGGTTTATAGAAGACATGTCTTAGTGGGGAATCGATGAGGATGACCATCAAATGGGCTTGGAAGTAGGGCTTCATTTTCCTTGAAGCATGTATCAGGGCGTAGGCTAAGTTTTCCATACGCGGATAATTTTTCTCAGACCCTTGAAGGGCTTTACTGTTAAAATATACAGGCCTTTGGACCCCAACGTCTTCCCGTACTATGGCTGCACTTATGGCTGATTCAGAGACTGCTAAATAAACATATAATTTCTCTCTTATTATGGGCTGAGATAATAACAAGGGAGATCCTAGGTAATACTTTAGTTGGTTAAAAGCCTCTTCCCACTCTTCATCCCATTGTAAGGCCTTTTTAAGCACCTTAAAGAATGGAAGGCACTTATCCGTTGCTCTGGAAATAAACCTATTGAGTACGGCCACTCTCCCTGTGAGCCTTTGGATGTCCTTGATACTCCTTGGCGTCTTCATGTCAAGCAAAGCCTTGACTTTCTCGGGGTTTGCTTGTATTCCTCTTTGATTGACGATGAACCCAAGGAACTTCCCAGCTCCTACCCCGAAGACACACTTCGTTGGATTGATCTTTATTCTGTATAGGTCCATGGTATCAAAAGTCTTTTCTAGGTCTTTCACGTGGGTGTAGGCCTTTAAGCTCTTCGTCAACATGTCATCTATATACACTTCCATAGTTTTGCCTATCTGGTTTTCGAACATCTTATTTACAAGATGTTGATATGTTGATCCTGCATTTTTCAAATCGAAGGGCATTACTTTATAGCAATATGTCCCTTTGTCGGTGATAAAGGCTGTCTTCTCTGAGTCTTCCGTATCCATGAAGATCTGATTGTAGCCTGAATACGCGTCCATGAAGCTCATGAGCTCATGCCCTGCAGTAGCATCTATCATCTGATCTATCTGAGGTAAGGGATAGTTGTCTTTTGGGCATGACTTGCTCGAGTCAGTAAAATAAATACACATTCTCCATTTTCCATTGGTCTTGGGCACAATGACTGCATTCGATATCCACTCTGGATATATGACTTCTCTGATAAATTCAGCCTCTTCTAATTTTTTAACCTCTTCCCAGATGACATCGTACTTCTCCCTGGAGTAAACTCTTCGCCTTTGTTTGATAGGCCTGGCATCTTTAGTCACGTTGATCTTGTGACGCATAACCCCAGGGTCGATGTCGGGCATGTCAGCGTGACTCCAAGCGAAGACACTCTACCTCTTCCTTAGGAATTTTATCAGCTCTTCCTTGATTTATTCTTTTAAAGCTTTGCCGATCTGAACGGTTTTTTCCGGCTCATCCTCATTAAGGACGATGGATTATACCTCTTCAGCGACCTCTCCTTTCTTCAACTTTTTTTCATCTCTAGGGTCGAGTGTATCAATGTTATAAGTGGTGGTTGCCCTCTTGTGGGCCTCTCTCTCTTCGGCAGAGTTGAAGTAGCATTCCCGTGCTATGGTCTGGTCACCTTGCACTTCCCCTACCCCATAGGGGGTCGGAAATTTTAGTATCTGGTGAATCGTCGATGGCACATCCTCAAACTCCTTGAGGGATACTCTTCCTATGATGAGGTTATAGGCCGAGAAGACATTTTCGTCCATAACGAAAAAATTAATCTTCCGGGTCAACCTCTTTGGCCACACATCTCCCATCCGTATGTCCATCTCGTACATGCCCACTGGGTGGACTTTTTCACCGCTGAAGCCCATGAAAGGATGATGATAGGGTACCAGCCTAGCTCTGCTAAGACCTAGGATCTTGAAGCAGGGCCAAAACATCACGTCTACTGAACTCCCCCCATCCATGAGGATTCTCTGCACCTCGCATCCATGAACTCTTGTTGTTATTACCAAAGAGTCATCATGTGGGGCTAAGATACCTTTGAAGTCGAGTCGGGAGAACCAAACTATAAGGTTGTCCATGTCCACCTTCTTTCTCTTCTGCGCTGTATCGGAAGACGTTAAGTTTATAACTTCAAGTTTGACCACTGACTTGGCCTCTGCCACATGAGCTTTTTTGTCAGCCACTTTAGAGCCACCTCCCGCGAGTCCTCCGCATATGGTGTCAACACCAAAGGAGATCATGCCAACCCTCTTCACCGGGGTGTTGTCATCTTTTGGCGGGAGGTCCGGATCGTCTTCATCATCACCTTCCGAATCATTATCTCTTCTAACTGGGGCATCGTCATGGCATCTGTTATTTCTCCTCTTTTTAGGGTCATCTCTTCCACCTTTAGGAGCCTTTCCATCAACATATTTCCTCAACTTTCTAGATTTTAACATCTTTTCAATCTCATCCTTCAAGGCGAAGCACCTGTCTGTAATATGGACATGGTCTTGGTGGAACTCGCACCATAAATTCTTATTCCTCTTATGCGAAGGGGCCTTCAGTTTCTCCGACCATCTTAGAGACCTGTCATTCCTGATCTCGTTGAGGATATGTTCACAACTCACAGTTAGAGGAGTATAATGAGCGAACTTGTCGTCGGCTGACCTCTTCTTTCCATCTTTCTTTCTTTAGGACTTCCCGCTACTACCGTGGTTCTCATCCTCATACTTGGTGGCCATTGCCTCTTTGGCATTCATAAATTTTCTCGCAGTTGCCAATAGCTCTGCCATAGACCTGGGAGGGTCTTCTGCAAGTTTCCACAACAACTTCCCTTTCTAAAGACCTCCTATGAGGGCAGTCATGGCTATATTCTCTTCGTAATCTTCAACCTCAAGTTTTTCTTTATTAAACCTGGCGATGTAGTCTCTTAGGCTCTCGTCTTTACCTTGCTTGACATACAACAGGTGAGTGGTCTTATTTTGAGGTCTTACCCCAAAACAGAAGTTGTGAATGAATCGTTCAGCTAAGCCTTTGAAGTTCTCAATTGAATTCTTTGGAAGAGAAGTAAACCAAGTGTGTGTTGCTCCTGTCAAAGTCCCAGAGAAGGCCCGACACTTCATCTCATCAGGTATTAAGTAGATGTCCGCCGCAGACTGATACATCTCAATGTGATATACAGTGTTGGTGCTACCTTCATACTTGGGAGACACCGCGGGTGGTTTAAACTTAGCAGGGGTTGGAAAGCTCACTATCCTGGCCACAAAGGGGGAGCCTTTCAAGAAACCTCTTTGCAATGGGTCTCGGCTCTTAATGAGATCCCCTATCTTTTCCTCAAGACGTTGAATAGAGTCATTCCATGGTCTCCTACCATCGGCTTGGCCAAGGTTATCCCCAGCCACCTCTAAGGGGTGGACTGAGGGTTCCCCAGCCGCAACACAACGTCGGTTGTTGACCTCTTCTTCGGCTCTTCCTCTTCCTACATGTGGTCGGCCTTGATGAGGCTGACGTTGTCCATCTCCTCCTTGCGAGCCGATGGCATTCCTTGACCTTGATAACCTCTATCTTAGGTCATTTACTCGACCTAAACTTTCAAAGGCTGACCCTCTGCTCAGTTAATCAAAGGAGGATCCTCGTTGTTGGGCTTCTCTGCCTCTTTTGCCTCCACAACCTTGGCTTTATTGGATAGGGCGAACTGTATTATTCGAAACCTCATACGGCTCCTAATAATCTTTTGGGACCTCTTCCGCCTCTAGATCATCATACCTATCCTCTGGACAAGGGTTTCCTTGCCTCACTAGGTGTAAGCGCCTAGGGTCAGTAACGTCCCTCTTCCGATGGGGTGTAGGTTGGTCCTTCCTCGGTGCCTGGGGTGGTCCCCTAGCGTTAGGATAAGGCTGAGCAGCCACCGGAGTGATCATTTTCTGTGAGAATCCAGGTGGACTCATCATATTTTGGCTGAGCTGTGTGAATTTCTCCTACATAGCTTGTTGCGTAGCAACCAAAGACCTCAAGGCTGCGGCTACCTCTGCCATTTCGGATTGAGGTGGTACCTAGCTGGAACTAGGTCCCCCCGCACCAGGCGGCGGAAGAGGCGGTGGTAATTCTGGTGGAATATGTTAACACTAAAGAGTTTGAGTAACAGATGAGCTTAATACCTTAAAGGACAACTTTCAATGGTGAAGCAGCTCCACGCAAGGGGTGGTGCCTGGTTCACCACCAGAGTCTGCGGTGAGGTTAAGCAGAAAAAGAGGAAGAGATAGTTTCTGACTTCCCACAGACGGCGCCAAAATGATGATGCTGGAAATAACACCACCCTTCAAGGTGTTTGTGAGCTTAATACAATGTTAACAATGGAAATATAAGGGTTTATGCACACAGTAGAAGGAGGTGAGGAGAAGGAGATTCACACTGAAATATAAGTGGTTCAGCCAATCAGGCCTACGTCTACTATGCAAGTGTATGATGTGTATCACTGTATGAGGGCTCTAATGACCATAGATACAATCTCTCAAGCTTTCTCTTTCTACTGTGTATTTGAACAGAGTTTCAGCTCGGGTTACCAATTTCAGATCCCTTTTAAGAAGGAGAAGACAAGTATATATAGTAGTTGGGAGGTATAGTGCACGCCCATGCATGCAATGAGCATGTGTGTGTTGATCTAGCCAATGCGATGAAGACAGCTGTCCCTGTCACATGTAGAGAATTATGATGAAATATTCCCCCCACGTAGGGGGGATGATTTGTTATAACTGATTTGTGTCCACGTGTCCTTATCCACACATATGCCAATAAGATCTCGGCCATCTGAGCTTGGTCACAACCTCGGCCTGGAAGAGTCCGAGGTTGGTAAGGTCTAGCTGTTTATTCAATTCGAGATGGGACATAATGGTCTCGGCTTATGTGAAGCCGAGGTGGGGTAAGTGAAGGAAAAAGGTTGGCCTGGGCCGAGGCTAAGCTAGAACATGATAGGAACATCGGCTGATTCACTGCTGGAGTTGGCCTTGATGGAAGTATAGTTCCTTGTAACCTCTTCCTACTCCCAGCCGAGGTTGTCATTCCTGGGTGTCCTGATGAACAAATGTTCCCATGAGTCATGAAGACATCTCTTCATGAGGTTGATAGTAGTGTCGGCCACGACCGACCTTACTATGGCCGAGGCCGCTGGTTATTGATCTAAGGCCCTTCCAACGTCGGCCATGTCCTTGGCCGAGGTTGATGTCTCTGAGCCGAGGTGGCACATTTGGGGCATATCGCTATATATATATGTAAAAGATATCTATCAACCGATCCTAGTCACATATATTCATTATTTCAACCCTCATAAAGTATTCAAATTCAAAAGAAGAATGAAACTATCCTTGATGCCCTATAACTTTATGAAATTAATCTCGACACCATGAAGTTTTAATAATTACAAACTAGCCCCTGAAAACTTCAATCCAACATAACATAACTTATACTTAACCCCTGAACCCTAACTTTATATCAAATTAATCCTTTAGACTTCAACTAACACAAAATTATAATTTCCTCCCTTGAAACTTTCTAAATTTAGAAAATACCGCTAAACTCCATGGAAAGTACACTTTAAGACAATAAATGCATATAGTTGACCAACTAATGACCAAACACCAAAGTTTGAATAATTTCACATTACTTCCTTCCAAATAAGCCTACACATTAACACAAGAAGCCAAAAATTACATGTGTACACCATGCACACATGTGAAGTACACTAACCAAGCAAGAAAACATCATATATTCAGTTCAAATCCACCTCCCCTCTTAACCAATGAACTCTTCTGATCAAACATTATAAATACCCCATTATTTCCTAAGTTCAAACTCACCTCAATGACAGTTTCAAAAACTCGAATTTTTCACTCCAAATAGGTACACTATGATTTTATGTATTATATTCAGTTCTTTTAGTTTAATCAATTTCCGTGTTGTTATAATGTTACAATAAATCAAAATAATAGAAATCTTACATAAAAAACATTCCATATGTGAAAAAAATGAAATATCCACCATTAAAGCTTGAGCTTTAATGGTGAACCTAGAAATAATACTCAAAACTCAAGTTTGAATATTTGATTGTCTTCATTAGAACCTTAGGATCTCGAGTGTAATGATCAATTCCCATGAATGAGAATAATAATCTCTAATCAATTGAAAGTGTATTTTGAACCAGAAAACTCAAAACCATAAATTCAATTTTCATAATCCATCTTAAATATTTAAATAAAAACAAAACTGTGACACCCCGCTTAAAATAATAACGGGTGGCTAGCCCTATACTACATTAAATCAGGAATCTCAGATAACTCATTCTCAAAACCAACAGAATATACTAAAATAGGTAAGGCTAACTACCCGACACTATAAAAGCGGATGCCAAAAATTAAATAAAACATACAATGGAAATCAAACCAACGATGTAACACTACTAGCAAAGGTAACATGTACACAAGTACCATGATAAAAGAAGTGCTAAACGTAACAATAAAATGAATACATACAAGGAAATATACCCGAATAAGTTGTCGGGTCACAGACAGTACAATAATCATAAAGAAGAAAATATAAATAGCTACAAATAACTCTTAGGTGTAAACCCGATATACAACATGAATCCTATCTAGAATTACACCGAAATAGGAAGTGACTGCAATCTAAATCCCGCAATAGTCCACATCTGCCATGACTCCCAAGACTCTGGATAGAAAAGCATCTGGTATCCATGTGGTAGGACACTTGTAGTACAATATATATATATATATATATATATATATATATATAAAATAAAGGAGGAGGGACTTTTGGTCTTTTCCAATTGATGGTTCAGATTGAAAGTTGATAAGTTTGGTCTTTATCAACTGACGGTTGAGATTGAATGGGAGGGATTTCAATCCAATGGCTTAGAGGTTGATCTTTCCACGTGGTCGAGAGTTTAAGAGAGTAATACATGGGTCCCAAGATAAACAGGCTATAACACAGACATAGCTTTGTCAGCTAAAAAAAGGAAATTGAGATTGAGAAGCTGTCAAAAGGTGATTATCGCGTGGCTCGAGAAGGATGGTGGGTTGTTTAATTTGAAACCTCCTCTCCAAATCACTATTACCTCCTGTGTCTCTCTGAATTTCTTTATGAAAAAACTACAAACCCCCAAACCCAGCTTTTGAAATATACCTCCCTCTCTCTCTCTCTCCGACCTTCTTTCTGTTAAAACGCTACACCTTCGATGAGAGCAAGCCTTGATTTTTTTTATAGACTGAGTGAGTTTAGTTTGGTTTTCTTAATACTACGCCATTAATGCCCTTTTTTCTAAGAAAATTCCATTTCTTAGATATTGATATGCATATTTTTTTATTCGGTTTAATTTGGGTTCTTAGTTGATTCATAGTGATATTTGACATTTATGCTCCTTTTAACTCTCATTTTGTTTGTTGTTCTTTTTTCAGGTATCATCTATCAGCAACCTCCAACTGCTATGGTGGGTGAGAGGGGTATAAAGGTTTGACATGGGGGTTTTTTGAGCTGAAATGGCTAGAAAAGAGAAATGGGTGTTCGGTTCACCCACTCTTTCCTACACAACCACTACCACTGGCTCTATATAAAAATCATGTGCAGAATCTCAAAATATATTTCTTTCTCACCCAACACATTTAAGACCCCTCTTTCTTTAAGATCCTGTATATGTTAGATAGGTCATTCTCATACATGTCTGGGGCTTAAGAAAATGAATGGGAGGCCTCAGATGCTAACACTTTGGGAATTGATGATTCGTTTTGATTCCGAGACCAGTTATGGAAGGGATTTTATTTTCCCCATTTTTTCATTTTTTTTGAATTACTGTCTTTCCTCTCTTTTATGGTTTATACTTCAAACTCTATTTGGCTGCTGAGAAAGATGGAGGAAAAATCTGGATTGTTCCTATCATTATTTGTTTGCATAGAAAATAGACAATAAATAGGAGATTTCGACCGAACTCATAAATTGGACCGAAGTTATAAATTGTTTTAAAGATAGTTATAAAATAAAAAATTGGTCGTTGAAAAAAGTTTTATATTAAGAGCAGTGTAAGAGAAATTTTGTAAGGAATCCATGTATTTCTTCTCTCTATCTCGCTCTCGCTCTCCCTCTCTTGGTCTCTCATTGTCTCATGTGTTCTTTTGCTTCCATTTATTATGCAAGGGGTTCATAAAACGCATCAGGTGAGTAAGAGTAGGAGTAACCCTGCGCTGGTGGAGTCTCGAATTTTGGCTGCCAACGTACACCCATGTAGGACTTATCTTTCTTTATTTCCTTTTTTGTGTAGGAATTCACCCCTTCTTCTTTTACTCCACGGGAAATTTTTTCGAAGGTTATTCCACGAGAATGATTGACCAGAAATAAGACCAAACTCTGTGTTTATATATGTAAAACATGTAAATATCTCTGTGTTTATATAAGTAAATCAAGTAAAATTTGATGGATTTTGTTTATTTAATAAACTCTCATGACAGTTATCTTTATTTTCGTTTTCGTTTGGAGCAGAGGTGATGGAAATGGTGATTTTTAGTTGATGGAGATTTCCTGTCGTTGTCGAAAATGGTCGTTTCGAGTTGATTTTGAGTTGATGGAGCAAAGGTATTCGTGATGTTTTTTTTTTCTAAGAACCCATATGACAATGCCAATACAGGACATGCTATGAATTGTTGATGTGACGAACAAGTAGGTGGATGATTTTGAAACTTTATAGGGTAAAAATCTTCTTTTGGCGGTGGCTCAAATCTCCACGGACAACAAGTTGGAAATTTTTTTCTGCCTTGGATTTATGTTTGCAATACGATCCTTATTTTGCGGTGCATTAAAATAAGTAAAAAACTAAAAATATTCAGTTTATGTGTTACAAAATGGTAATGGTAACATGTATTATAAGGGTATATTGAAAAACCTAAAAATAATAGGGATAAAGTTTCGATATTCATTTAATAGGACACTAATTTCTTTTGGTTTTATATTTTTTTTAAAAAAATTTATAGGTATTTTTTTTTGGTATAGTGAGTAAACATTTCTTATACACCATTTGGTTTTTTTCTTTGTCATACCTTCTAAATTAAAAGTTTGAACTTACACGAGATTTTAATCTTGAACAGTTGAGAGTCGTTATTAGGTGGGTTAGAGGGTGGGTCTTTAATGTATATACATGTAAGTGTACCTTTTATCGGATTTAGAGTGATTATTTAAAAATTATTTATTTATAAAATTAAATTTAAAAATTTATTTTACAAATAAATATACAAAAATGTTTTTAAAAAAGTCAGATTTTAATTCGTAAAAAATAATTTTTTATTTATTATAAGATATTCTATAATAATAAAAACTTCATTATCAAAAAGTCACTTTATAAAGAAAATATTTTATATATTTTTTACTTATATGAAAAAAGTTTTTATTTGTGAAAAAGTTTTGTTTCAACTTTTTTACAACACTTTTTATTTGTAAAAAAAATATACAACCATTAAATTTTTTAAATAAATTAATGGGTTCATAAAATAATTAGACATTTTGACATGTAAATAAATTTATCATGGGAAGAAACTTATCGTCGTGACATCGGCACGGGTACAAAATATGACGGGAAAAAATTTATCGCTGTGCCATCGTCACGGGTACACCCTAGTGTATATATATATAGCAGAAGAGAAATATAAACGGGTCTGAGCCCGAGGTATAAAAATATTTAGCAAGTGTGTTAACCGTGCATAATAAATATAAATGCACTATTTCATAATTAAAGTGAAGTCGCACTCTCATGAAACCCCCAAACTCACCTCTCATCTACAACACGCACCTAATCGTGTCCTGGAACCGTAATTAAGTTACCCCACTCAATTAAGGATAACCTACCTTAACATACGCACGACATATACCCTTATAACCTGCCATCCTAACATAACCCAGGAATCCTTTCCATTCTAATCACACCTAAATATATATACACATATATATGCCTTACTAGGCTCTCGTGATTCCATTTATTAACTTAAACCAGTTATAGTCTTAATACGTCACACATTAACATTAAGGGCCCGTTTGGCAACCCAATTCCAACGCTTGGAATTGGAATTGGAAGACCAATTTGAATTCCACGGAATTGAAATTGGCCTTCCAATTCCAATTCCAAGCCTTGGAATTGGATTGCCAAACGGACCCTAAGCTTCAATATAAGAGTTTATTCTCTAAACAACATACGTTCTAGTACTAAAGGCATAATTTCTCTATACTCACAACATTGCACTACGTTTCGTGAGTGGGGCGTCTCGCAAAGTGTAAATTGAAACAAGGAACCCCCCCAATACACTACTCCTTGACAATGTTGATCACAGGTGATAGAAAGAACTTTTGCGAGTATTTTTCTTTTGTCGTTGATTGAAAGGTCCTTCTAATCAAAACCTCAAATATCTACAAAATAAAAAAATCTCAAGTGTATAGGTAAGTAAGGGTATCAATCCACTTCCTAGGGAGTAAGCTAGAGACAAATTCAATTGTAATTCACATTTTATTTTCTTTTTGTACTTTTTCACTTTTCTACTTTTTTTAGCTTTTTCAAATATTAAAACAATTGGGTGAGGTGAGGTGAAATAAGACTAAACTAAATTATGAGATGAAAATAACTAATTAGAAAGTGACTAAAATAAAAAATAAAGTCTAAACTAAAATAAGAGATAAAGTGAGGTAAATAATTGTGAGAACAATCAAGGAATGGGATTACACCACAAATTTTAGCTATTCTAACTAATTAATTTAATTAATTGAATTCTCCCAAATTAATATCAAAATTACAAATCAACTCTCGTTGCAAACGTAATTTTAGTAGTAACCTTTTAGAAAATTAAGTTTAACACCCCACAAATCTAGAAAAATAGATCTACACTCCTTTTAATTAATCACCCGCTAGGATCGATCGATTAAAATTCATGTAAATCTTAAAAAATAATTTTAGAGTTGAAATTCAAGTTATAATACCCCACTTAAGAAACCCCTATCCCTAGTTCGAATCTAAAATGGGTATTATAACTAGAATTTTGATTTTCTCTCGAAAATCATTTACCCTCTCTCGAGGTGTAAATTTAAGGGTGAGGGATCAAAATTAACATTCAAAGGGACTTTTCAAGTAATTAAACTAATAAAATAAAACAACAGAGTTTTACTTCAGCCGTTGAAAGGAGATTTAGCCTAACATGATATGAAATATGACAAATTAATAATCAAAGGCATAAAATAAATGAGAAGAAAAAAGAACAATCAAACCCCAATCTCTTGATACTTAATTGATCTTCAATCCATGAGATGAAATTTATAATCCATCAACTTGAGTGATCCAAACAATATTACATACAAATTTCACTCAAATTAATCCTCACACATTTATCACTCAATAATCTCAAAAAAGAAAAATAAAAACTATTTACAAAATGGTGTTTATCCTAATTTATTTCTAACCCTAAACTTTCTCTATATAAAAATTCCTATCTATCTAGATCTCCTAAGATTGGGGTCTTCATCTTCATTTATAGTAGGCACATGGAGCATGGGGGTATTTTTGGGAATGGACTTGAGTGTGCATGTAAATGGTGAGAGGAGTGTGAGGGCATGTGGGTTAAATGGGGTGACACAATCAGATTTGATTTAGAGGGTATAATGGGTATTGGGGTTAAAGTTGGTATTTGGGGGGTATTTGGGTAAAAGGAATTAAATGGGGTTTTTTATGCATGTGGGATAAAACACGTGGGGTAATTTGGAAATTAAGGCAAGGGTTATTCAAAACATGTGAGCTGTTAATTTTTGGTCTTTGGTTTAGTCTTGGCATTGGCTTTTGGCGGGTGAATGAAATTCGTGGCTTGAAAAGGAGAAATGGGTAAAGGGTGGAAATGGGTTTTGCTTGCTGACTTGGGTTTTTGAAAAGGGGTCAATGGGATGTGGGTCGGTCGGGTTGAGGTTGTGCTGCCGACGGGTTGGGGCAGGTTGGCCGGAGGTGGTTGGACCTTGGGATTGCGATCGGGGTTCCGGGTACAAGGGTAAAGCAGGTGTTCGGAGGTTGGTCGCGGACAACGCAATGGGCAGCGAGGGGATTCAGGCCGAAGAAGGTGGGATTCCGGCGGCTTGAATTAGAACGTCGCCGGTGCTGGTTGACTGGCGTAGGTAAGGAGAGGAGGGCGAGATTGAGTTGACAGGGGGGTGTGCCGGCCAAAGAGGTGGATGTAGGGGTTAATGGTGAATAATGGTTGGGAAATGGAGGTTGGTGTTTTATTGGAGGGTATGGAAGATGGGGGTGAGAGAGAATGTGGTTGGAGGTAGGAGATGACATGGGTGAGGGTTGTGTGTGTGAGGGTGTATTTGGGTGACGTGTGGGTGAGGATGAGGGTAGGTAGTGTTAAGGTGTAAGAGTGTGTATATAAGTAGGTGTGCGGGGTTTATGTGTGTGTTTAATTTGGACCTAAATAAAAATATAATACTAACTAATTAAAAACTAAAAGTAAAAAGATAAATAAAATCTAACTAAAAATAATAAAAATATATATAAAAAAAATCCTAAGCTATGTAAAACTAAAATAATAAAAATTGAAAAATCTAATAAAATATGAAAACAAAAACCCTAAAATATAAAATCTAATAAACTAAAAATAAACTCCTAAAATTAATCCTAATAAAATATAACTAAACTGAAAGCTAATAAAAATACAAATAAAATAAAATTATATTAATAAAAATAAAATATAAAAATAGAAATTAAAACATAGAAATCTTTAATAAATTAAAAATAAATTCTAAAAATAAAAAATGACTCAAACTAAAAATCTAAAAAATAATAAAAAGACACAAACAAAACACACACAGGGTTTAGGGTAAGTTTAGGCTAGGCTTAGGTTCGGGTAAGGTTACGGGGTTGGTAATTAACTCCATTTTAACAGCAAATTGCTCCGAAATATAGCTTTTGACACCGCAACTGCAATTAAACATGCATATTGAACAATTAAGCACATAAGACCCATATTGTCGAGAAGTAACAACTAAAGTACGTCTATTCGGGGTATAAAATATATAGTTTTGGGTGCTTATCAGTAGGGATCCATTATGTCCACACAAATTCTACTACTACAAGTACCTAATTATAGAATACCATCTCTAAATACACAATTAAATCTCTATTGAAATCTTTGGGTCGATATAACCGCAATTGTCTCTAAGTACGATCCTTCGACCCCAAATGAACTAGTACACCAAAATCACCCAAGATGTACATCATAGAAACTTCATATCATCTTCACCTATAGGATATACAAATATATATATTTACTCTAAACATATATAAGAAATCATTCATTCCAATAACCACGTATACATAACACACATAATGTACACTTTGCAATACACATAACATAAACGGTTATAGGATACCAAAATACTGCACCATGCTATCATCTTCCAGGTATTACTCACTTTCTCCCGGGATCACCACCTATCGGACTATTATCACACCGCCATGGCGACAAAATCAATCATAACGTATGGGAAGCGGTCATAGTTCCTAACCGGCAAGTGAGAACGACCCATACCCAAGACTTCTCACCCCCAAAATAAAATCACACAAATAACAATGGATGACTATGACCTGGGGAATATCCACACCCTGCTCCTCAAGCCAGGGGCTCACCCTCATCGCGCTACTTCCCATGATAGCATGTGTCGGGTATGCTTCACGCCATAAGTATATATATATATATATATATATATATATATCAGCATATACAAATATATACACACTATCTCTCGTCCGTATGTATGAGATTTATAAACTCGGCTATAAATGTATACAATCCTCAATATTCTAGCCGTCGTTCTAAGCGTATTAACATAATTCGTTATACAAATACGATACCTCACTTGAAGCATATTCATACATTACCCCTATCATATGAATAGTCTTCCAATACATCCAACATTAAGGTTATCAACCCAAAGCTTAATGTATATAACAATCACTACACATCTCATCTATATCCGAAAGCACAACGATATATCTAATAATAATCCCGACTATAGGTATACCTTTAACTAATAGTCTGCAAGCCTCAATCTTAATCTTAAATTCATTTTATGATCCCCCCATATATTGGAATCCCCAGTGTTACTCCCACACAAAATATATAATAACTATCCCAACTAGATTTACAACACAACCTATTCTAGTTGATAGTACGATCCAATCGTTCACAATTTTTCTTACGGTTCAATGCTCCTATGAACCCTTAACATCGAACGTACATATCCATCATCATACCCATACCACCTATAACCATATGCATACCAGTATACGATAATCATTCCGGCTATAAGTATAAACACAACCTAATAGTCGATATCCTACGAGCTACATCCTTATTCAATTAGAACCGCCTAATGCCATGAAACATCTATTATTAATTTCACACAAATGGGTAATAACTATCTCAGTTAGAAGTACACATATAATAATACTATTCGGTAATCATCAAAAGAATATACCGCAATACCACTTGACTTCAAGCGCACATCACAAAAAGGGACTATCTCTACAATTTATAACTATTTCATGATAACCCACCGCCATCATTTTAAGATAATTCTCCTATCACTCAGTCCCTCAATCATTTTTCCTTACTAAAAGAGGCATCATACTCTCACAATCCATTTCTAACATAGGTACGAACGCCCCTAATCACCCTAAGGCACCAATCTCTTAATATAATAACATAACCCCCTATAAGACATCCACTAAGAAGGTCATGAAGTTTTAACCCTAAAAAGAAAACAGTAGAAGAAAATCCCATTCTTGGGCTAAAAACAAAGGACCGACCGACCGGTCCCAGACCCCTGGTCGACCGTGGTTCTAAATTTTTCCTTACAAAGAAAGCAGTAGGCTCTTCCCTTAAGGCGCTGTCGACCAACCATACCAGATATCTTGGCCATTTTCCAATTTTAAACAAGCCCTAACTCCCCAAACACCCAAATATTATCATCTAAACCTCAATCTTTTAACTCAACCATATTCCTCACATCAAAACCTAACCTACATCTCATCTCATCAACTTTAATGCCCTCAATCCCATGTATAAACATCAAATTCAAGGTAAAATACCCAAAAGCTAGGTTTTGACATAATATCCCAAAATCTAATTCTTTTTCCCACAAATTATGAAATAAAATACACAAACAAATTATTTAGCAAGATTAAACACTTGCCTCATAATTGTAGAGGTTAAATCATCCCCGAAATTGCGTACGGGCCGAAAATCTCCAAGCTCCAAGCTTTCTCCCTCTCTTTCTTCCTCTTCCTCTTTTCTTTCTCTCTTTAGGGTTTTTATCTCTTTCTCACAAATGAGATTGGTTGATTTTGTAAGCCTCTTAAACCCTTAAAACATATGTCCCAGTTTTAAATGGTAATATACACCTTAAATGACTCGTTTACTCCAATTTGAGTCAAACTAACTTAAAAATATCTCGAAACCTGAATAAAACCCAAGGACAGTCATTTTGACTATCTTGTACCATCCGGAATCAATGGCTCACTCAGAATTATCATCCAGAATACTTTATAACGTCCTCATTTTTGGACCTCAATTTCCAAAATTTAAAATTCTCCATTTTAAATAAATTTTATTTCTCCCAAAAATTTAATTTCTCAGTCCTAAAGTCACGGGGTATTACGTACTTCCCCCCTTATAAGAATTTTGTCCACGAAATTTAAGTTATTTGTAGGACTTCGAATCTCATCTAGTCCTTACACCTACCCTCAACATATCTATACCTATCTCTACCACTTCTCATGGAGAATCATCTAAACTTTAAAATCAAACTAGCTATCCAGGGCGCCCATCCACCCTGTACCCGAAATCCACTTGTAAAAACATAACCCGGCTCCACTAGCCTCAAGTCGTAATATAACTCTCAATAAATATCTATAGAAGCATATTAAGTATTTATAAAATTTAAAATTTCCAATGGTTGAACTCTTCTCAATTCCTGACATAAGCTACCTTCATGCGGGGGAGGTTTCACAAGCGAAATACAAACAAAGAACCCTCCCAATACACTATTGTGTAGCTATGTCGGGGATTGAGATCAGTTTAACCAGGGTTAAGGTTTTATAAAAGAATTTCGAATCATAGATATTTCCCGAAGGCCTATAAAATAATATAATATAAAATAATTCCATGTCTTTCGACACGCCAATCAACACCTTATGTTTAAGACACAAGGTCCCAACAAATTCAATACTCCTATCAACAACTAGTCCTCAAACCTAGCACAACCCTGAGCTAACTTCTCCACTCAACAATGAATCTACTAAACTATGAATCTCCTCAACTATACCAATCCTTTACATCACATTAAAGTATTACCGTAAGGTAAGTCCTTCCCTCATAATAAACCACAATTACCCTTCCTAGATTATCTATAAAACAATAACCTCATAGTCACTACTCAACAAGTCTTAACAGTCCGCACTTTCGGAAATCAATAGCACCACCCTCTACTGGCTCATCACGAAACGATCTATCATCCCAGAGGATGCCGTACAAAGACCACACTTACTCACTCCTTCCTTCAAGGAAAAAAAATTATGTACGCATTATGGTTATGGTGGACAATCCCTCATTATACCATACATGCGATGCTCCCAATACCGCACAAAGCGTGACCTAAACCCAAAGAAAGTTATTCTACCTTATACTTCCATAATCCAACTATTTCACTTTATTCTCGAGTCCCTCTATTCCTTTTAGGACAAATCCTTCTTCCTAAGGCCTAATTTTCCTTAAAGAAACATCCTCTCAAAAATCCTTCTTAACCATCCTGAAGGATAAAGCGTTATTGCGACCCCTGACACTCATTCCGTCCTACTCAATGGACCCAGTTCTCCAAATTCCTTACTCCCTTTTCCAAGAGGGCGATGCTCCAGACAATGGGACAACACCACACACCTCACATTGGTAAAAGTCAACAACATCGATTTTCCTAACAAATACTGCAAATTCATCAGTCTAAACCTCCCAAGGGCTTCACTATTCACTTATCCTCAGTACTTACCTTATCGATCACAAAATTTTCCATTCGAGTTAATTCTCTTTCTCACTCGACCACCGTCAGATCTCCTTAAGTCACCGCCAGAATTATTCTCCTTATCTCCGCCTGAGTCACGAAAAGAAAATACCTCCAGCCAAAGCGTACCCAAAATCTGTTATGGGTGTTGCATCTCTCTCAGCTTGCCCCTTCCTGAACTACTTATTATTGGTGACGTCTGAGACGAGATCAACTGCGTCAGAACATTGTTTAAGTGAGTTCACCTCGCGAAAGAAGATAAACGTAGTGAACACAAAAATCCTAATAGTAGGGTTCTACATCAAGAACGCTTGTGGAGGAACATAGAAAATCCACACAGATCCTCAAGACACTAGAACCTGATGCTCTGATACCATCTGTGACACACCGCTTAAAAATAATAACGGTCGGCCAGCCCTATACCACATTAAATAAGGAATCTCAGATGGCTCATTCTCAGCATCAACAGACTATACTAAAATAGATAAGGCTAACTACCCTAAACTATAAAAGCGGATGCTAAAAATTAAATAAAACATACAATGGAAATCAAACCGATGATGTAACACTACTAGCAAAGGTAAAATGTACACAAGTACCATGATAAAAGAAGTGCTAAACGTAAGAATAAAATGAATACATACAAGGAAATTAAGCTGTCGGGTCATAGACAGTACAATAATCATAAAGAAGAAAATATAAATAGCTACAAATAAGTCTTGGGTGTAAACCCCATGTACAACATGAATCCTATCTAGAATTACACAGGAATAGGAAGCGACTGCAATCTAAATCCCGCAACAGTCCGCATCTGCCATGGCTCCCAAGACTCTGGATAGAAAAGCATCTGGTATCCATGCAGTAGGATACCTGTAGTATAATATATATATATATATATATATATATCAGAAGATAAATATAAATGGGTCAGAGCCCGAGGTGTAAAAATGTTTAGCAAGTGTATTTACCTTGCATAATAAATATAAATGCACTATTTCATAATTAAAGTGGAGTCCCACTCTCGTGAAACCCCCAAACTCACCTCTCATCTACAACGCGCACCTAATCGTGTCCTGGAACCGTAATTAAGTTACCTCACTCAATTAAGGATAACCTACCTTAACATACGCACGACCTATACCCTTAAAAACCGCCATCCTAACATAACCCAAGAATCCTTTCCATTCTAATAACATCTATATATATATATACACATATATGCCTTACTAGGCGCTCGTGATTCCATTTATTAACTTAAACCAGTTATAGTCTTAATATGTCACACATTAACATTAAAGCTTCAATATAAGAGTTTATTCTCTAAACAACATATGTTCTAGTACTAAAGGCATAATTTCTATTCACTCCCATCATTGCACTACGTTTTGTGCGTGGGGCATCTCGCAAAGCGAAATCCAAACAAGGAACCCCCCGATACACTACTCCTTGACAATGTTGATCATAGGGATCCATTATGTCCACACAAATTCTACTACTACAACTACCTAATTATATAATACCATCTCTAAATACACAATTAAATATCTATTAAAATCTTTGAGTTGATATAACCTCAATTGTCTCTAAGTACGATCATTCGACCCCAAATGAACTAGTACACCAAAATCACCCAAGATGTACATCATAGAAACTTCATAACCTCTTCACCTATAGGATATACAAATATATATATTTACTGTAAACATATATAAGCAATCATTCATTCCTATAACCACGTATACATAACAGACATAATGTACACTTTGCAATACACACAACATAAGCGGTTATAGGATACCAAAATACTACACCATGCTATAATCTTCCAGGAATTACTCATTTTCTCCCGGGGTCACCACCTATCGTACTATTATCACACCGCCCTAGCTACAAAATCAATCTTAACGTATGGGAAGCTGTCATAGTTCCTATCCTGCAAGTGAGAACGACCCATATCCAAGACTTCTCACCCCCAAAATAGAATCACACAAATAACAATGGATGACTATGACCTGGGGAATATCCACACCCTGCTCCTCAAGTCAGGGTCTCACCCTCATCGCTCTACTTCCCATGATATCATGTGCCGGGTATGCTTCACGCCATAAGTATATATATATATATATATATATATATATATATATATATATATATATATATATATATATATATATATATATATGTATGTATGTATGTATGTATGTATATATCATTCACACACTATATATACACATCCATATGATCACATCATATATACAAACCATCGCGCACGGAATAGATATTCACGCCATATGTACACACATATATACATATCTACACACACATATGTATATCCATATATACACACTATCTCTCGTCCGTATGTATGAGATTTATAAACTCGGCTATAAATGTACATAATCCTCAATATACTAGCCGTCGTTCCAAGCGTATTAACTTAATTCGTTATATAAATACGATCCCTCACTTGAAGCATATTCATACATTACCCTTATCATATGAATATTCTTCTAATATATCCAACATTAAGGTTATCAACCCAAAGTTTAATATATATAACAATCACTACACATCTCATCTATATCCGAATGCACAACGATATATCTAATAATAATCCCGACTATAGGTATACCCTTAACTAATAGTCTTCAAGCCTCAAGCTTAGTCTTAAATTCATTTTATGATCCCCTCATATATTGCAATCCCCAGTGGTACTCCCACACAAAATATATAATAACTATCCCAACTAGATTTACAACACAACCTATTCTAGTTGATAGTACGATCCAATCGTTCACAATTTTTCTTACGATTCAATTCTCCTATGAACCCTTAACATCGAACGTACATATCCATCATCATACCCATACCATTTATAACCAGATGCATATCAGTATACTATAATCATTCTGGCTATAAGTATAAACACAACCTAATAGTCGGTAACCTACGAGCTACATCCTTATTCAATTAGAACCCCTAATACCTCGGAACATCTATTATTAATTGCACACAAATGGGTAATAACTATCTCGGCTAGAAGTACACACATAACAATTCTATTCGGTAATCATCGAAAGAATATACCGCAATACCACTTGACTTCAAACGCACATCAGCAAAAAGGGACTATCTCTACAATTTATAACTATTTCATGATAACCCGCCGCCATCATTTTAAGATAATCCGCCTATCACTCAGTCCCTCAATCATTTCCTTACTAAAAGAGACATCATACTCTCACAATCCATTTCTAACATAGGTTCGAATGCCCCTAATCACCCTAAGGCACTAATCTCTTAATATAATAACATAACCCTCTATAAGACATCCACTAAGATGGTCATGAAGTTTTAACCTTAAAAGGAAAGCGGTAGAAGAAAATCCCATTCTTGGGCTAAAAACAGAGGACCGGTCGACCGGTCCCAGACCCCCCGTCGATCGCGGTTCTAAATTTTTCCTTACAAAGAAAGCAGTAGGCTCTTCCCTTAAGGCGCGGTCGACTGGTCCCCTGACTGCGATTGACCATCCATACTAGATATCTTGGCCATTTTCCATTTTTAAACGATCCCTAACTCCCCAAATACTCAAATATTATCATCTAACCCTCAATATTTTAACTCAATCATATTCCTCACATCAAAACCCAACCTACATCTCATCTCATCGACTTTAATGCCCTCAATCCCATGTATAAACATCAAATTCAAGGTAAAATACCCAAAAGCTAGGTTTTGACATAATATCCCACAATCCAATTCTTTTGCCCACAAATTATGAAATGAAATAGACAAATGAATTATTTAGCAAGATTAAACACTTGCCTCAGAATTGTAGAGGTTGAATCATCCCCGAAATCACGTACGGGCCGGAAATCTCCAAGCTCCAAGCTTTCTCCTCTCTCTTTCTTGTTCTTCCTCTTCTCTTTCTCTCTCTAGGGGTTTTCTCTCTTTCTCATAAATGAGATTGGCTGATTTCGTAAGCCTCTTAAACCTTTAAAATATATGTCCCAGTTTTAAATGGTAATACACACTTTAAATGACTCGTTTACTTCAATTTGAGTCAAACTAACTTAAAAATATTTCGGAACCTAAATAAAACCAAAGGACGGTCATTTTGACTATCTCATACCATCCGAAATCAATGGCGCACTCAGAATCATCATCCGAAATACTTTATAACGTTCCCAATTTCCAATTTCCAAAATTTAAAATTCTCCATTTTAAATAAATTTTATTTCTCTCGAAAATTTAGTTCTCAGTCCCAAAGTCACGGGGTATTATAAAAACTACTCCTACACATAGAAAAAACCAAACCATGTTCATAAGAATCCATGCCAAATCCTTGAAATCCACGAATGGTGAGTCAAAATTTATGAAAATACATAGTTATAGAGCTTGAGATATATTGCATCTCAATTTACATAACCTATATAATTGGATTCCTTATAAATTTTTAGGTTGGGTTTGTTAAGAAATCATCAAGAATGGTTTAGAAATGAAATATAAATATCAGATGAAATATCAGAAACCCTAAAGTCAATTGTCGAGGGAAAGAATAGGAACTTTTTGACCATAAACTTTGACCTCGAGTGTGAGGGTGCATGATCAATCATAATTTTTTGTATTTTTTTCTAAATTTTATTTTATTTTTTGGTTAAAAATGATATAAGGTAACTCCATATTTGGTTCAACCTAGCTTAAGTTATGGAAAATTGAGGTTTTAACTTTGAAATATTTTTCCTAAATTGCAATTTGACCCTTCCTGACTTTTCCAACTTATAAATTTGAACCCCAAACTTTGTCTATAAGTACTTCAAGATATTTTAAGACAAAAAGTATGTACACCAAAGTTCAAATATGACCTTAAGACCAAGATTTTAAAGTCCCAAATTATTTACCATTAAACCCCTGAAGTGTTAAAAGATACAGTTTTTTGTATAAACTGTCAAACCCAATCCCAATTCCAATAAATAGTTATATACCCAAACATTGTATACGGAGAATCAAGTACCATCTCCTCCCGGTATCCTTTTTTTATCCACAAGTCGTACGAAATACCAAGTAAGTAGGTTTTTCTACCTTTTCAATAGTAAATTTTAGCATTTATTATCTGCTATTGATATCACTATATCAGAGCCAGTTTAATTCCAAGTATGTGTAAAAATTACCATTCTCGTATTTATTATATTCCCACGAATTATTTGATTATGATCATTGTAAATTGATTTAAACCATTCTCATCTAATAACTTACATTATAAATAATTAATTTAATTATTGGTTCAGTTAACCCCTGTATCTTTGTGCAAATATTTATATTATGAGCATCAGTATTAACTAGGGAGTATACTGACATGTTATCCCATGGGACTTTTTGCTTGGCCTAATGGTCTCAGATGATTGGAAACCTTAATTATTGCTACATACATATGAGTGCAACTTTAATTTTATGCCTAGTCAGTTACTTTTCCCCAAAGGTTTTAGGTTGATTTTTATTTGGCTCTACAGATGGCTTAATTATTTCTATACCCCTTAGTGAACTAGTAAGCATGGGATTATTAGTTCAAAGACACTTGACTTTATTTATATGCTACTTAATCAACTGGAAAGTATGGCATTATTAGTTCAAAAATCTTTGATTTTCTTTATATAACCTTTGATAAACTGATAAGTTTGGGATTATCAGCTTTAATTCTTTAGCGCTGCTATACACTAAATTCTATATACACTCCAAATCTCATTTATACATATACTTGTTATTGTATTGGTAAAACCTACTTAGAATATTTTTGCTAATTATGTTTTCATAGTTTCTTTTATTACTATTATATGGTAATTCCATTTTGCAGTATGGATACTTGGGATGCGTTTCTGTTCAATGTAGAGATTGAGCCGAATAATCGTTGGGAAACTAGAGTTAGGGAAAAAAGCATTTACAATGCTATGGTAAATGAGTCATTCAGTAAAAGAAATTAGGCAGGTGCCTGTAGTGATGTCAAGAAGTTAGTACTGAGTAATTGAGTTTTAAGTGTAATGCAAGTTATGAGAAAAGTAGATGCCTACGTAAATGTGCCAGTGATATTTGAAGAAGCTGTCAATCTTGCACTCACAGAGGCTCCACCGACCCCACATATGTATCCAAATGCGATGTAAAATGACAAAATACATGGTGATTAGTCTCATGACACCAGTAATGACTCGACTGATGATTCCTCACACTAAGAAGATTCCTAGTTAGTCTGGAATCCATCTCTAATGACGAGGCTATTATTCTTACTTAAAATACAAAGTTAAAGTTATCTTCTAATGTACATAGCATAATAAAGTATTGTACATAATGTGTCACACTAAGCCTTAGGATATCAACTAACTGCTATAGTTAAGCACTAAAGTAGAATTAGTTTGTGAGATATAACGTTAATGTATCATACAACTTATCTTGTATAATATAATAGGCTTGTGACATATCCTTTTTTTATGATTTTTGTTATTGAAACTATTATATTATATTTTAGGGTTGTTAGTATTGAATTCCCTTCACTGGAATTCAAACTGAACAGACTTAAGCTGAAGGAATCATGCGATGTCTTCAAGAACTCACTTCTTTATCCCGATAATAATAAACTTCTCGTTCTACTCCAGAGGATATTTTCAAAAAAATTCGTGGACAAATGACCTTATAGAATTTTTGAGACAAAGACCTCCGTCTTTTCTTGGAAATCCAGGTGCCAGTGAGGTTGAGAAATGGATACGTTAGATTATGAAAATTTTGAATGGAGTAGGTATAACTACTAATCTCTGAGTAACTTTAGCATCCCATATATTTGAAGGTGAAACTGATTTCTAGTGTCAAGCGATGTCACGTACCCAGGACATTGTTAATTTTACTTGTGACAAATTTGAAGAGATTTCTTCAAAAAGTATTTTCCCAAGGCTGAACGAGATCAATGAATTATTGATTTCTTAAAATAACAACAAGCCAATATCTTTGTCGCCCAGTATGAAGCCAAATTTACCGAGTTATCTCGTTATCCCCTTGAATATGTATCTACATAGATAAATACGTGCAAGAAATTTGAAATAGGACTACATTCAAGAATCAAGAATGTGTTCGATCCTTTATAAATCCCTGAGTATTCTCAACTTATCGATGTTGCGAAAATTGCATAATGAAATTATTTCTCCGTAATACGATCTTCTCCCCTTGTTACTAGAAATAATCATGTTATTAGAACCCCACCTCAATCTCAACCTCAACCCTATCCAAATTTGAGTGGACAAGCTTACTCCCAGATACGTCATAACACAGCGTGTTCAGTGATTTGTTATCATAAATGTCACGAAGTAGGACATATCTGACCACAATGTCCTAAGTTAGGATCTATTCTGATCCATCGTCGGTTAAACAATCCCTCAAAAAATCCAAAATCCCACCCTATCCAAAATCAACCTAAGACAAATCCTTTTAAGGAAATTGTGGCAATCCCGAGTCCTTGAAAGAATTGTGAAATAGTGCCTACATGAAACTCCCATGATGTGATAGAAGGTATGATGCTTTTCCAATATCTTCTGGCACATGTTTTATTTGATTCAGGTTCAACGCATTCCTTTATCTGTCTTAAACTATCTAAATTATTGCAATCACTAACTATATCTTTAACTTCTCTATTGGATATTGATTTACCAACAGGTGAAATCAATACACCAAAACAAGGTTATAGCAATTGTAGAATTCTGCTTGGTTTAGGAACACTCCTTATTAATGTGATAATTTTAGATATTTATGGTTTTGATATTATTATCATAATGGGTGTTATGTCAAGACATCTTGCTTATATCAATTGTCATGACAAGAAAATTTATTTTCGAAACGAAGATAATTGTTCTTTTGTATTTTAAGGATTAGGTTCGTCTGAATCATCAAGTTTCCAAATTCAAATTTTTTCTTTAATTCCAAACCTTTTGGAACAATTGAAAGATGTTTTTCTCCAAGAATTACTAGGATTACCTCCTTCCCAAGAGATCGATTTTAGTATCAATCTTCATCCTAATTCATTTCCTATTTGGATACCTCTATACTTAATGGCTCCTTTAGAACTTTGAGAACTCCGTACTCAATTAGATGAACTTCTTGAAAAAATTTATATTCGACTTAGTTCATCTCTGTGGGGAGCTCTGGTATTATTTTTTAAGAAACATGATGGAATATTTAGATTATGTATCGACTATCGTAAACTGAATTCAGTAACTATTAAGAAAAAGTATGCTTTACCTCAAATAGGAGATCTATTTGATTAACTCCGAGGAGCAAGGTTATTTTCTAAAACAAATTTATGATCCAGTTACCATCAATTACGAGTTAGAGAAGAAGATATTCCAAAAACTTCTTTTGGAACTCATTATAGATATTTCAAATTTATTGTAATGCCTTGGGTTAACCAATGTACTCGCAACTTTTATGGATCAAATGCATAGAATCTTTAGGCCTTTTCTTGACCAATTCACTATCATTTTGATTGACGATATTCTTATTTATTCTTAAATCCAGCAGAGCAGGCCCAACATTTAGAAACAGTCTTAGGTACTCTCAGAAACCATCGATTATATGCTAAGAAGAGCAAATGTGATTTTTCAATGAAGAAAATATATTTTTTAGGACATGTTATTTTTGAAAATGGAATCCAAGTTGATCCAGCCAAAATCTCATCCATTTTAGACTGGAAAAATCCTACCAATATTACCGAGATAATGAGTTTTCTAGGATTATCTAGATATTACGGTCGTTTTGAAAAAGGATTTTCTCATATTGCACTCCCCCTTTTAAAGATAACTAGGAGGGAAGCTTCATTTGTATGGACTGATGAATGTAATCAATCATTCCAAATTTTGAAGGACAAACTAACCACTGCTCCTATCCTTACCATTACGTCTAGTGATGTAAGCTATAATACATATACCGATGTCTCATTACAAGGGTTAGGATGTGTGTTAATGCAGAATGAGAAAGCTATCGAGTATGGGTCACCAAAACTCAAAACTTATGAACATAATAACACTCAATGATCTTGAATTAGCAAGTACTGTTTTTGCATTGAAAATTTGGCATTGTTGTCTTTACGGTGAAAGTTTTCAAGTCTTTTCTTATCACAAAAGTTTGAAATATATTTTTACTCAAAAGGACTTAAATTTAAGACAACAACACTTGATGGAATTTTTGGAAAATTACCAATTTAAATTAAACTATTATCCAAGTAAAGGCAATGTTGTAGCCAATGCTTTATGTCAAAATCAAGTGGGAAGACTCCACACTTAAATTTCTTGAAATATTGATGCTACCATAGAGCAATATGACCTTCGATCGATATCCCATTTCGTAAAATTTTCCAACATCATTGCATATCCCGAATTGAGAGAGAAAATCTTAGTTCAACGAACCCAACATTCTTTTGTATAAACCTTTCGCGATAAAAATCCCGACTTCTCGTACGATAAGGAAACAAATTTATGATTTAGAAATAGATTGTATGTACCTAATGATTCATCTCTTCGAGAAGAAGTATTACAAGAAGCCCATCGTTTGAAATCTATGATACACCCCAAAAGTTCAAAAATGTACCATGCCCAAAAGAAGCAATATTTGTGCCCAAATATGAGAAATGATATCGAGAATTTGGTAAGGAAATGTCTTACTTGTCAATAAGTAAACATAGAACACCAACACCCTGGTGAACTCCTCCAACCCTGTAGTCCCCAATTTTAAATATTCTTAAAAAAGAATTTTCTTTTTGGATGCGGAAGCGTAAAGGTGATGGTTCAACTAAAAACACCCAAAAAACAAATTTTAATTTACTTTATCAAATTAAAATTAAACCGAGTGAAATTAACTCATAACACACACACACAATTCAAATTTCACTTAAACCAAGTTAATTAATCCAAGTCCTAGAATTTGCCTAAGTCATATTTATTAATATTTCCAAATTAGGCCAAACCAATTTTAACAATAGACTTGAATTAAAGGAACATTACCCAAATTTAATTTAGCACCCAATTAAATTAAGTGTGATAATGAAAAACATTTTTATCTTGAATTATCCTAAGCATGAGTTCTAAGTTGTTATGCAAGATAAAAATAAATCAATCACACTACGTCGCGATGTACGAGGAAAAACCCGAGACGAGAAACAACCTCGGACAGCCCTAGCCTCAAATCCACTATGTATGGAATTTACAATTACAAGACAAAAGACTTACATCACATGATCGATCCCTCTCAAGCCTTGACGCTCCTTCTTGTAAACATCTCCACTTAGCGAATAACCTCGGAGCTCCACCGCGATCTCGGAATCCACCGATCGGACTCTATGTGATCACCGTCACCCAAACTAGGAGCCTTTCTCCAAGTGGGTAAATTATGAAAACCTCTTCTTCTTTGTGGGCTTTAGACGCAAACCCAAACTTCTCTTCTTCAATGGTGTAGAGAAAACCGGTGCCAAAACTCCAAGCAAGATGTATATATATATGAACTTAGATAAACTAAAATATGGGTGTAAACTAAAGTGTATATTGATTTTCCCTTGAAAATTGACACTTTTAAACAATGAACTTTTCCCTAAAATAATTTTTCTCTCAAAACACTCTCTAGAGGTTGGTAGGATGTGAAAAGTTAAGTTAGAAAAAGTTATTCCCGCACATAGATATTCAGCAAAAATATAGTGGGGTAAAACAAGTGGGAAAGTGGAAAAAACTGCTTAAAACTGCCAAAAAACCTGTTCCCGCCAAATCTCGTTCGAACGACATTCTCGTTCGAACGAGTCTTCTAACGAAGTTCCAGTATGAACTCGTTAGAAGATCGTTAGAAATCTCGTTAGAACCACCATCTCGTTCGAACGACATTTCGAACGAAGTTCCAGTAGGCCATAATGGGAAGTCGTTGGCAATCTCGTTCAAACGACTTGTGGTTCAAATGACAATTTCGTTCGAACGACACTTCGAACGAACTCAGAGAATGTTAAAAAATTCTTTTAAATCCCAAAAACTTTTATGTACTTTATATATAAGTTTTAACAGAAAACATTATGAAAACAAAACACTGTTTTAAAAACCTAACACCCAATATAAACTGTTCCAAGCTCCTATATATATATGTAATGCATTCATACCTTTGGAGCATGGAACCACCATTGATGACTTTGAAACAAGGCACATAAACCATGACATTTTGATGAAGCTTTATACACTTGGCCGCTACGTCTTCAACAAACGCGTCATAGGCTTAAAAGATGATCAATATACTCTATCCTATGACTCAAACATTTTTTTTCGGAATTGAGCAAAATCTACAAAGGACTCAATGAGAAATTTGCGTCCTTACAAATATCCCCCTTTGGCTATTCTGGGACAAAAACCAAACAAAAAATCCTAAAGGGTCGTCAAGCTCTGCTAAACTAATAAAGAAGTCCCACCCAAAAGAAAAATACAATGCTTGACTCAAACAACCCAAGGATCACAATTTTTGCCGTTGAAAGTTGCCACTTTATAAAATAATTCCTGCACACTTAAACAAACACATTACACGCATAGGGAATATCAAAACATTTAATGCAAGTAAGGTAAGCTACTCCCCCTGAAATAATTATCTCCCTTTATCAAGTATGATCAACTTACAAAGACTTCCCCCCCTAAGATAAATCTCACTTAAACTAAGATACGATAATAATAGGATTAGATACCATTTATCCCCTTATGATTCTCCCCCTTTTTGTTCAGGAATAGACAAAGGCTAAAGAATCAAAACATTAACTTATCTCCCCCTTAAAAAACATAAACACCTTCTAAACTGGGCAAGGGATAAATAGAATGGAATAACAAGATAAAATATATAAATGTGCATTTCGAGATGAGAACGTTAAAGCATATGGGCAACAAAAATTAAACTAATCCAACAAATAACATTGGATACCAACTAGGATGCAATAAAATGATACCAATATGATATATAAATTTTTAAGCGTGTGATATCAACAAAGAATGCAATAAGATGGATACCAAGTATGAATTAAAGCATATATGGATTAGAAATCCAGGTAAAGACTAAACAAAAATATCAAATATATGTATACATAATATATACCAAAGAGACTCAAGTACACATATATATATATAAACACACAAATGACACACACAAAATATAATAGGGGTCTTTCACACTCGTATGGAAAAAAATGTGTCATATGGAAACGAAAGTGTTGGGGTGTGAACTAGTAACGATTAAATTTAGACCCAATCACTTAAAATATGTTCACGGAGTTCTCAATTGATTGCAAACTTCATCACATTTGAATATAACCTCATGTGATAATATGAATTGAACTCAATGAACAAACATACACAATGCATACAAGCCTAGCATGTTGATGATTCGACAAACCAATAGAGTCATGACATGAAATACGCAACTAGGATAAAACGGACATTGTGCAAACTGTTGATATACCATCCAATCTCCCTCAATAAGAATTTATATTAATTTTGAATGAATATATCAATCAAACATAGGCCTTGGCAATTATTTTCCTTTTTTTTAATGCCATATTTTCTGTTTTTAGGCCTTTGGACCACGTATTTCTTTTAGGTCCATTCAAAACGGTGGCTTACAATCGCAAAGGATCACTAAGTCCTTTCGGAGCCCTTCCTCGTGCACATTTATATTTATCATGTTTTCATTTTTCACGTTCGAACGACATTTCGTTCGAACGATATACTCCTTCGATTGAGTCTTCGAACGAAGTTCCAGTATGAACTCGTTAGAAGCTCGTTAGAAATCTCGTTAGAACACCATCTCGTTCGAACGACATTTCAAATGAAGTTCTAGTATGCCATAATGGGAAGTCGTTGGCAATCTCGTTCGAACGACTTGTGGTTCGAACGACAATTTCGTTCGAACGACACTTCGAACGAACTCATAGAATGTTCAAAAATTCTTTTAAAGCCTAGAAACTTTTATATACTTTATATATAAGTTTTAATAGAAAACATTCTGAAAACAAAACACAGTTTTAAAAACCTAACACCCAATATAAACTGTTCCAAGCTCCTATATATATATGTAATGAATTCATACCTTGGGAGCATGGAACCACTGTTGATGACGTTGAAACGAGGCACATAAACCATGACATTTTGATGAAGCTTTATACACTTGGTCGCTATGTCTTCAACAAACACGTCATAGGCTTGAAAGATGATCAATATACTCTATCCTATGACTCAAACATTTTTGTCCGGAATTGAGCCAAATCTACAAAGGACTCAATTGGAAATTTGCGTCCTTACAAACCCTTATTAATTACTGAGTGGAAATGGGATCATATTACCATGGATTTTGTCAGTGGACTACCTCATACGTCCCAAGGATATAACTTCATTTTGGTAATAGTAGACCGACTCACCAAATCTATTCATTTTATACCTATGAAAACCACTAAGTCATTCTAGAAGCTTAGCAAGCTCTACATTCGAGAAATTTTTAATTACATGAAGATTAGTTTATCCATCATATCAGACAGACATTCCTATTTTGTAGGAAAGTTTTGGCAAGCACTGCAAACCATAGTGGGTACTAAAATTCATTTAAATACTGCATTTTACCCACAAACGGATGGAAAATTAGAACATACAATCCAAACATTAGAAGATATGTTATGCACTTGTACGTTAGATATGCCCGACAACTGAAATGTATAAATACCCCTTGTTGAATTTTCATGTAATAATAGTTATCAGACCAATATTAAATCTTCCTCATTTGAATATTTATTTGGAAGATCGTGTAGATCACCTTTATGTTAGATAGAATCTGAAAGTAGTAAATAATTTGGTCCTGAGATACTCCAGGAAACCACTGAGAGAATACAACAAATTCAAGAAAGATTGAAGACAACCCAAGATAGTTAAAAAAGTTATGCAGACCAGCGCCGAAAACCCTTAGAATTTCAAGTTAATGATCAAGTATTTATGAAAGTTGTCCTTGGAAAGAAGTCTTATGCTTTGGAAAGAAAGGAAAATTAGCCCCCATATATATTGGACCTTTCACAATTTTTAAACGAGTTGGCTCTGTAGCCTACCATTTAGAATTACTTATGGAATTATCCAATATTCATAATATGTTTCATGTGTCTCAGTTATGCCAATGTATTTTTTATCCCTCTCATACTATTATGTGGAAAGATATCTTTACCGAACCAAACCATGAATTTGAAGTACACCTTATCCAAATTCTGGATCGCTAAGTGAATCATCTCAAGAACAAGGAAATCCCCTCAGTTAAAGTACTTTGGGAGAATCAAATCAGCAAGAAGCGACATGGGAACCAGAACAGGCTATGTAAGATCAATATCCATATTATTTCAAGGTAAATTAGAGGATGATTTTTTTAGGTAGGTAGACTGTAATAACTGGTACTTTCGAATTAAATCTATCAATCGACCCTAATCACATATATTCATTGTTCCAACCCTTATAAATTATTCAAATTTAAAAATCTTTTCAAGAATAATGAGACTATCCTTGATGCCCTACAACTTCGATTAATTAACCTAAACACCCTATAGTTTTAATAATTACAAACCAACCCCTATAAACTTTAATCAAACATAACTTGATTTATACTTAACCCCTAAACCCTAACTTTATATCAAATTAATCCTCTAGACTTCAACTAACTCAAAATTATAATTTCATCCCTTAAAACTTTTTGAATTTATAAAAATACGTCTAAACTTCATCAAAAGTACACTTTTAAGGCAATAAGTGCATATAGTTCACCAAATAATGACCAAACACCAAAGTTTGAATAATTTCACATTACCCCAGTCTAAATAAGCCTACACATCAGCACAAGAAGTCAAAAATCACATGTTTACACTATGCACACATGTGAGGTACACTCATCAAGCTAGAAAAATTCATATACTCACTTCAAATCCACCTCCCATATCAACTAATTAACTCTTCCGATCAAACACTATAAATACCCCACGATTTTTTTAGTTCAAACTCACCCCAACAACAGTTTCAAAAACTAAAATTTTTCACTCCAGATGGAACACTATGATTTTATATATTATATTTAGTTCTTTTAGTTTCAATCGATTTCTATGTTGTTATAATGCTAAAATACATTAAAACAGTAGAAATCTAGCGTAGAAAACAAGTCCTAGTTGAAAAATATGAAATTTCCACCATTAAAGCCTGATATTTAATGGTCAACCTCGAAATAATGTTCAAAACTTAGGTTTAAATCTTTAAATGTATTCATTAGAACCTTAAGAACTCAAGTGGAATAATCAAATCCCATGAATGTGCATAATAAGCTCTAATCGATTGAAAGTGTATTTTGAACCAGAAAAACTAAAAACCTTAAATTCTCCTTGTATAATCCATACCAAACCTTAAAATTAAAACCAAACTACTCCTACACATAAAAGAAATCAAACTATGTTCATAATAATCCCTGCTGTATCATTGAAAGCCACGGATGTTGAGATAAAATTTTAGTAAAACACACAGTTATAGAACTTTAGATATATTGCATCATAATTCACAACACCCATATATTTGAGTTTATGTTGAGTTTGTTAAGAAATCATCAAGGATGGATTAGAAATGAAGGATAAATCTCAAGTCAAAAATTAAAAACCCTAAAGTCAATCGTCGAGGGGAAAAAGATGAACTTTTTGACGAGAAACTTTGACCTCATCCGTGAGGGTGCGTGGCCAATCTTAATTTTTCAATTTTTTTTTCAATTTTTTTATTTTATTTTTCTAGTCAAAATGATATAAGGTAAGGCCATGTTTGGTTCAGCCTTCCCTAAGTTATGGAAAAATGAGGTTTTAACTTTGAAATATTTTTCTTAAATTGTAATTTGACCCTCCTGACTTTTTTTAACTTATGAATTTGAACCCCTAACTTTGTCTATAAGTACTTCAAAATATTTTAAGATAAAAAGTCTCCAACACCAAAGTTCAAATATTAAGTTAAGTCTAAGATTTTAAAGTCCCAAATTATTTATAATTAAACCCCCAGAACTTTAAAAGATACAATGTTTTATATAAACTGACCAACCCAATCCTAATTCCAACAAATACTTATATACCCAAACATTGTATACAGAGAATCATGTGTCAGTTCCTCCCTATATCCTCTTTTCATCCATAAATCGTATGAAATATAGCGCAAGTAGGTATTTCTACCTTTTCAATAGTAAACTTTTAGCTTTTGTTATCAGATATTGATATCACTATATGATAGCTAGTTTAATTCGAAGTATGTGTAGAAATTATCATACTTGTATTTATTATATTCTCACGAATTATTTGATTATTATAATTTTAAACTGATTTAAACATTTCTCATCTAATAATTAATATCATGAAGAATTGTTTTAATGATTGATTCAGTTCAACTCCACACCTTTGTGCAAATATTTGTATTATGAGCATCAATATTAACTAGGGAGTAAACTAACATGTTATCCCGCGGAACTTTCTGCTTAGCCTAATGGTCTTGGATGGTTAAGAGCCTTGATTATTACTGCATTCATATTAGTGCCACTTTAATGGTATGCCTAGCCGGTTAATTTTTTCCAAAGGTTTTAGATTAATTATTATTTAGTTTTACTAATGGATTAATTATTTCTATACCCCTTGATGAACTGGTAAGTATGGCATTATTAGTTCAAAGATCCTTGACTTTCTTTACATGATCCTTAATGAATGGGTAAGTATGGGATTATTAGTTCAAAAATCCTTGACTTTTTTTATGTAGCCCTTAATAAACTGATACGTATAAGATTATTAGCTTTAGTTTTTTTTACCGTTGCTATACAATGGCTTCTATACACACTCCAACTCTCATCTATACATATACATGTTATATAATGGTAAAACCTTCTAGCATATTTGTGTTAATTCCTTTTTCCTCCAGATGAACTAAAAGAAAAAGGATAATATCTCTTCCACTTTATAGACAAATATTGGTCACCTGTTTACATACGTGACTGTGTGGGCAGAGAATAAGACAAATGAGAGCAAGGAGTGGCACTTTCAATTTTCTATTTTATAGTCCGTGTTAAAAAAATGTAACTCGCCTGTGTGGTGGTACTACCTTATGTATACTATCTTAATAATTAACAAAGTTGTGTTATTCCACCTTCACTTTAATTCATTGCTTTATGTATACTCTCTTGTGCATTCATATTAAAAATTAGGGTGTGATAATATCAATCACACACACACACACACACACACACACACACACATATATATATATATATATATCTATCAGTAAAACACCACAATGGACACTGAATAAAATAAGCTTTCCACACTAGCTTATTATTAATATGTCTAAACAAAGGTGGTACGGAATGAAGGGGCATGAACTAACAACAAAAGAAATATAATCCAATCACTTAAAAAATATTCGAGGAGTTTTATTTGATTGCATTAACTTTATCAAACAAATATTTGGCCTCATAGTGACAGATAAACTAAGCTCCTAATGGGTAAATAAGCACAATGTACACTGACCTAAAAAATATTGATATTCTCAAATCAATAGCGTCAAATATGAATTAACTATGAATCATTTTGAAAACCCATTGATATTCAACTTATAACACCCTTAAAATTATAGATATATCATTTTTTTATCTTGTCGTGAGTAATCAGGAGTGATAAGGGTGGGTTTATAGGGTTAAATGGAAAAATAATTTAAATAGCGGAAGCATAAATAATAATGATAACAAAGAGCTACATAATAGTAGTATACTTTAACATGAAGTAAAGTATTAAAATACATTATTACTTACACTCATCCTAAATAGAGGCACTATTTCTTATTACATAGTCCATAAATGAAAATAAAAATAAAAAGTATTTTAAAAGGTACTACATGTGCCTTGATACAATATATATTACATCCATTTATACGTAGTAGCATAGGAAATTATAATGGGCTCTTCGGTGCTGCGACTGATTTTCCAGGCATATATAATTGCAAGAGTAACACGAGGGGTCGGAGAGATGTTGCTTTTTCTTATACCTGGGTCCATATGGAATTTTAAAAATGTAAGAAAAAATGCAAAGTAGATAATTCTTATTCTATAAAGTTCAAAACATGATTTTTGATGAGTCAGTATAAGAAAATCAATATGAAATGAATTCAACGTTAGGATAAGATAACATGTTCATTCCCGGAATGATACATCTAGAAACTTATACATATTTGGGTAGAGATAATGATGGTTAGGAATGGTTTCTAAACAAATAACTCATAATTATCCGTTTAGAGGTTTTTGGTTAATTGACACACATATAACAACGTTAATCCAATAAATTTGGAGATAATCAATCTAGACACTGAAGATAAAAGTAATCATGCTAAGTCAATTATAGACATTTCATATGGTAGCAATAACTAGGCCCTCAATCACCTGAGTCCTACAAGACAAATAATACAGTCGTGGGAATAACGAAAGATTATCTCTAGTCATAGCGTATGCTATAATAGAACATGGTAAAATTTTTATCATATGAAATAATATGATTGCATAATCATCGGGAAAATTCAAATCAATTATATGCAAATAGTTGAACTAATCAAATGAGTTCACTAATGAGAATACAATATGATGGGTCTATCACATAGTGATATCAACAAAAGGCATAATCAAAAGTATTGCGTGAAAATAATAATGAATAATAAATCACTTACTTGTCGTTAGGGTTTTTTGAAAAGTTACGTGGAGTTGGTTTAAGTCAAGGTGGTAGTCTGTGTAGGTCTGACAAAGAAAAAAATGTATTTTGGTGTAAGAATAAGGTTTGTGAAATATTTAAAGTGCGGTAAAGTTACAAAATTGCATAAAAAAATAAATATTGGCGTTAAAAATAAAAATAAAGTTTAATTTTATTTCTCAAGTTCCTTAACTTTTCAAGATTTGTGCCCAGAGACTTTTTTGTTCCTAATAATGTCAAAAAATGGTAGAAAAAGTTTGGGGTGATAATACAGAAGTTGAAAAACTTCAAGGGTTTATGTGCAAAAATAATTTTTAAAGATTAAATTCTCATTTAGTGGGTTATGTCGAATTGACTTTCTAGTTATCCAAATAGAGTGTTATAATATACCATTTTGACCAAAAAATAATACAAAATTTTTGGAATTTTTTTCAAAACTACCTGGTTGGTCAAAATTACCACGCGCTGTGTTTGATCGTACGCGCACGTGTGTAATTCACTTCGCCTTCAACCTTTCAAATTTTAACCTACGCTTTGAAAAGTTTAACCTTTGATTAAATCTTCTATAAAATACCAATTGAGATGATTCCAAGGCCATTTTCTCTAATTTTTCACAAGGAAAAATATAACTTTTAAAGATTAAGGTTAATTGTAGCTTCATATTCAGATATTATAAAATATCAAAAAATTTACTTTGAGATGCGTGAATTTATAATGAAATTCAAAGTATGGCATGGATATAGTTTGGTTCCTGTGTGAATTTTGAACAAAATAATTTTGGTTTGAATGTTTAATTCGTGTTGTATATGGAGAATTTTGAGTTTTAAATTTTAACTACTGGAAATAAAAAACTTAAATTATGATCATATATTAATACTAAAATAAAATTAAACTATATGGTTGTAATCCTACAAGTCTAAGGACAAATATTCCCACTTTAAAACTAGTTTAAAGTCGGGAACTCAAAATTCACCATTGGAGCTCAAGCTTCCATGGTGTTTTATGAAATTTGACCCTTAGCTGATGATTTCTATGTAAAAGATTTTATATAATTGCATAAATGGATCCTATTCTACCACGAAAACATGATTGAATTGAAAAAAAATCAAGCTATACACATGAAATAATAGTATAGCCAAAAATGCCAAAATATAAGCTTTGTATTTGAGCTGCCGTTTATATGGAATTCTCTGAACAGAGAGAGGCTTTATATAGGGGATGTTTTGGGGAGTCTATTGGTCAAATTTGGGGTGGTAATTAGGATGGTCTAATGGGAGAACTTTATGAAGAATGTCTGGTGTATAAAAGGGTGTTGGTTTACCTTATTTTTTCATTAGTTACCTTGGGTGTTTGCTGGAATTCTTATCGGTACAGTTGATAAGGAAGGTGTTATAGAGTTCAACTATAGTCCTTAAGCGATTTTACTTAAGTTTTAAGTCCTTATTTATTATTTTCAAACTTTTTGGGGTCTTTATGTAATTTCTAAAAATTAGGAAAGTATTGTGAGGGAATGATTTGTAATATTAAATGGTAATGAGGTTGTTTGTAAAGAAATTTTAAAAGACACATATCATTTAGATGGTTTAAAAGTTAATTAAAAACTTTAGGTGGTGTTTTGCAATTATTAAAACTTAAAGGTAACTTTGGAATTTGTGTTTTTCTAAGGTTCACAAAACTTTTTACTACACTGAGTATATTTTAAGGTAATATTACTTATTCATTAAATATTTGTGTAGAGATAGTTTGATCTAGCTGCGTTGTTCTATACGGGTCTTACAATTCTCTCTACCAAAAAAATTTCATCCTCGAATTTCCTTCGAATAGTTCGGGATATTGTTGATATATGACATCTTTAAGTTACCAAGTTGATTTTTCGTGACTGTGATATTACCAGAGAACTTTCACCAAAGGAATGGTCTTTGTACGAAGTATTTGATCTTGTGTGTCTAGGATCTGAAGTAGTCTTTGTTCGAAGTTGTGGTTAGGTTGTATTGATAGTTCTTCCAATATGATGATGTGGTTTGGATCAGCAATATACTTTCTCTATTGAGACACATGAAATACATTGTGAATTTGATCCAATTCAGGTGATAATATTAGTCTATAGGCTATTGGTCCAATACTTTATGTAATGGTTAAAGATCCGGTGTATTATGGTACGAGTTTTTCCTTTCTCTTAAATCTAGTAATTTCCTTTAGAGGTGATAATTTTTATATAAGTTGGTCTCCTTTTTGAAATTCAAGGGGTCGTCTACGATTATTGGCATAACATTTTTGTCGACTTTGAGCTTCTTTTAATCTTTCCCTGATTACATGTATTTTCTCGGTTGTTTCTGCTATAATCTCTGGGCCCAAAACTTGATTTTCTCCAGATTCATTCCAAATAAGCGAAGAATGACAAGGTCTTCGATATATTGCTTCATATGGAGAGGTTTGAATACTATCTTGATAACTATTATTATAAGAAAATTCTACAAATGTTATGTGACCCCTCTAATTTCCTGCTAGATCTAATGCGCATGATCGTAATATATCTTTTAAGGTTTGAATTAGTCATTTAGATTGTCCATCAGGTTGGGGACGAAATGCGGTACTAAGAAGTAATTTATTCCCATGGATTTTTGTAAAGCTTGCCAAAAATGTCCTGCAAATCGAGGATTTTGATCAGATGTAACAGATAAAAGAGTTCCATGTAGTCTGACGATTTATTGAAAATATAAGTTGTAATGAATCGATGGTACGCACTTTAAGAAATTGAGATGGCTTAGTCAGTTGATCAATGATTAACCTAATAGAATTATATCCTCAGGCCGTAAGAGGTAATCCACTAACAATGTCCATAGTAATATGATCTCACTTCCAGTTTGGGATAGGAAGAGGTTGAAAGAGTCCACCTAGGTGATGGTGTTAAATATTGACTTGTTAAAAGGCTAAACATTTGGCAGTAAAGGTTCGAATGTCTCGTTTCATTCCTTACCACCAAAAATACTTTTTGAGTGCATGATGCATTTTGGTGTTGCATGGATGGGTAATAAATTTAAAATGATGAGCTTCGTGTAAGAGTTGTTCTGTTATCTTGGAATTCTAAGGTAGACATATTCAGTTCTAAGATAACATTCCATTGTTGAGGTGATATGTCCATTCTGTGATGGATTTTCAAAGTTCAATCTTTTAGTGTTGAATGATGAAGAATTTATCCGTGGCTTGTTGCTCAATTATCCTTATGCTATGATGTTATGAATAAGGTGGAGGTTTTATTTTGCAGATTATAGTCTGTTAATGTAAGCATAATTTGATATGCGAGTGTTTCGATTGGTCTTCCACTAGTTTATGACTTAAGGCATCGGCTACCCTATTGAGTTTACATGGGTTATAGAGTAATTGAAAGTCGTAGTCTTCTAAATATTCCATCCACCTGCGTTGTCACAGATTCAAATTTTTTTGGGTAATGATATATATTAAACTCTTATGATCTAAGAATAATTGAAATTCTACTCTGTTCAAATAACATCGCCAATTTTTCAATGCAAAAATGGTAGCGGATAATTCTAGATCATGAATTGGATAATTGCGTTCATGAACTAATTGGATGAGTAGACATCCTATCCCTTGTAAGTAGGCATCCGTGTATACCTCATAGCTTATAGTACTAGAAGGTATCGTAAGTATAGGGGTGGTAGTCAAATGTCCTTTTAGGGTACAAAAGGCTTGAGTACATTTTGGATTCCACTCAAATCGTATATCCTTTTGGGTTAATTTCATGAGAGGTAGGGCAACAGCAGATAATCCTTCTACGAATCTTCGCTAATAACCAGTTAATCCTAGAAAGATGCGAACTTCGATTATGGTAGTGGGTTGGTATTATTCCATAACTGTAGTGGTTTTTGTTGGATCTACTTGGATCCCTAGTTCTATAATAACATGTCCTAAAAATTTTACCTCTTTCATTAAAAAGTCACATTTGCTCTTATTGGCATACAACTGATGATGTTGTAAGCTATCTTATATGATTTGTAAATGATGTTCATGACCCCTTTCATTTTGTGAATATATTAAGATGTCGTTGATGAATATAATCAAAAATTGATCCAGGAATGGTTGAAATACGCGATGCATTAGGTCCATAAAAGCAGCTGGGGCGTTCGTAAGTCTAAACGACATTAGTAAAAATTTGAAGTGTCCATACCGAGTTCTGAAAGATGTTTTTTCGTATCTCTTCTTCCTTTACCCTTAATTTATGATATCTGGAATATAAATTAACATTTGAAAATACCTTGACTCCTCGTGTCTAATCAAATAAATAACCTTATTCTCGGTAGAGAATATTTATTCTTAATGGTTCCCCAATTTAATCTATGGTAATTGATCCATAATAGAAATGAACCGTCTTTCTTATTTACAAATAGTACTCGTGCACCCCAGGGAGATGAACTTGGTCGAATAAACCCTTTATCTAATAATTCATCAAGCTAAGTTCGAAGTTCTCGTAGTTCTAGAGGTGCCATTCAGTAGGGTGGTATAGAAATGTGAGTAGTAATGGGAAAAACGCTGATAACAAGTTCAATTTCTCTAGGTGGAGGAATCCCAGGTAATTCTTCAATAAATACATCATCGTAATTATCAAGAAGTTTTAAAGAATAGGAGGATATTTTTAAGAAAGTCCTAGAACGTTGTCCTTGAGATCTGCTATTTTGGCGTGTAGAGTTTTAAAAATTCGCCTTTCTTGATGAGCAATCAATATATGCGTTATTGGTAAATAAGGTATTTATCCCAATAATGATATCGAATCCTACTATTTCTGAGACCACTAGATCAATGATAATGGTTCCTACCTCAAGTTTTACCTCAAAACTTTTACAAACTTGTCGTGTTCTGGAGATGATACCCATTGGCATACTTATGGTGATCAGATGATCTAAACCAATAGGAATAAGATTTACTAAGGTCATAAATTTTAAGCTAACAAATTAGTGAGATGACCCTATATCAATAATACATGTGCCATAAAGTCATAAAGTAAAATAGTACCTTCAATAACATCGTCACTATTTATTTGTGTCAGTAGTGCAAAAGATTGGCATTGAGTTGCTGTGACAACCCGCTCCAAATAATAACGGATGGCCATCCCTATACTACATAAATCAGGTATCTCAGATGGTACAGTCTCAACATCTACCACTAAACACTATAATATAAGGCTAACTACCCGAAATCATAAAGTGCGAATTGCCAAAAAATTTAAAACTTTTATTTTTAACAACAACCACAAAACCAATAATGCACACAACCAACAATAGACATCTAACTATGATGTGAAATGTGCATGCTCCCATAATAAAAGAGTACAATACATTGTACAACAAAAATCTCAACAATGAAATACCCGAATATACTGTCGGGCAACAGACAATACAATAATCTCATAGATAAAATATGAAAGTGTTAATTTACAACACTTGAATACTAACTCAATACAACTGAATCCTAATCTAGATGTACAATAGATAGGAATCGACTAAAGCAAAGTGCCGCAATAGTCCGCTACTGCCACAGCTCCATAACTCCTGAATGGAGGGACATCAAAGGCATTATTGCGGAGGAACACCTGAAGTAATACAATATATATACATAGAGGAGGAAAATATAAACGGGTCAGAACCCGAGTTTTGAAAAACAGTTTATAGCAAGTGTATTAAAATGCATAATAATTATAAATGCATTATTACATGATTTAGTTGGAATCGAACACTCCATAAAAATTCAACTCACCTCTCATCTAAAGCGCGCACTAAGCGTATGCACGTAATCTCCAAATGGATGCCCGATTCTAATTAGGTAAGAGGATTCTAGCTTAAACCCAAAAGAAGTATTTAAGTGAAACTGTCTAACTTATTTCCCACTCTACATTTACCTCAATTTTCTTTAAGTTAAATGCTTTAACTTTAATGTAATAGTTACAGTTATCTTTATAATGTTCATGTGTTGAACAAATAAATTTACAGGATCCAATCATGTCCACATCATCACAATACATCAACAATCTCATTTACTAGAATTTTATATTCTAGTGATGCCCTTATAAGGCATGAAACCATATAAATAACTATTATATGAGTTATTAGCATCAAGGATTAAGGACTAAACTCCTCTCGATTCTCAACACGGCATTGCGTTTCGTGCGTGGGACGTCTTGCCGAGGCGAAATCCAAACAAGGAACCCCCCCATTACACTACTCCTGACCGTATTAATCCTCGAGGCTCATTATTCCCTCAATGCAAGATGAATGTAACCCAAATTTATTTCCAATTTTAATAAATTAATATTCCCAATTCTCAACAGTACACGGTGTTTCATGCGTGGGACGTCTCGCCGAGGCAAAATCCAAACAAGGAACCCCCCCGTTACACTACTCCTAGCACTGTCGATTGTCGGGATAGGTGATATATATGTATATATATAATGATGAGCATTAAGGACTAAACTTATCCCCAAGTTCCAACATTACACTGCGGTTCGTGCGTGGGACGTCTCGTCGAAGAGAAATCCAAATAAGGAACCCCCCGATACACTAATCCTGGCAATGTAGGTCGTTGAGGTCCATTATGCCCTTGACTCTCTAATATAAGAACAAGAAATGATAACCATCCAACCGAGCTATAACTCGAAGGACGCAGGCTCACATGCTATCATCTTCCAGCAGCCCATATACGTAGCAAACTGGGGCCACCTGGTGGGGTTCAACGACACCCACCTCGTGATCAACTCACGCACACAACGTCCGGGAATCGGTCATAGCTCCTAATCGGCAGGTGAGAGCGACACATACCCACAACCTCTCACCCCCAAAATAATAAAATATATATATGTCATATGATGACCACCATGGAAGACTATGACCTGGGGAATATCTACATCCTGCTTTTCGAGTCAGGATGCTCACCCACTACGCACGAAACTTCCCAATGATAGCATGGAGAGGGTATGCCTAACATGTATATACACCATCATATAAGGTATACATACATCCCACATAATAAAGATATACCATTATATAAGGTCTCATTATACGCTCTTAGGCACAAATTTGTGTCATTGTTTAGTTTTAGTATATCTCTCTCCTGATACAATAATCGCTAAAACTCACACGTCTTCCCCACTTAGTATACACCATAATTTCTAATCGGTATTCCTCAAATTTAGTCTATACGACTCCAATAATTTCTTATAAGGGAAACTCACTAAAAGTCTCGAAAACATACTTCAAATGTCTCCTATAGAGATCCCCATTCGATAACCTCGAACAAAACGGGATGAAATTCTCCTTAGAAAAATAATCCCACAAAAGCCCTGTTTTCGAATCGATTCGGACCAATTTAGAATCGATTCGGCCCAGCGAATCGATTCGTCTAGGAAGGCGAATCGATTCGGGTCTTCAGACCTGGGAATCTGTCTCAGTTCGAATCGATTCGGCTGGGGACCGAATCGATTCGGTCACTCAGACCTGGGCACCTTCAACTTTTTGAATCGATTCGGTAAGGGGCCGACTCGATTCGGCCTACCAGAAGCCACGGATTTGGCTATTTTCCTCAAAAGCCAAAAATCCCAAACCTTCATTTAAATTATAACTCGAATTTTATTTCTACGAACCCAAAGTTTTCCCATCTCCTCGAGTTCTTTAGATGTGCTAACACCCTATTTGGGAATCCACTAATATTTATCTCCAAATAATTTTAACCTTAATTTCTGACTAACGATTTCGATCTTGGAAAGCTTTTCGTAGAAAAATCATTAAAAATCCAAAAAAAATCAGAAAAAATACCCAGTCGGCGCTCACGCGACCGTATCGAAAAGATCTACAATTTTCATTTTTTTACCAAGAGCCGAATCGATTCGCATCATGTCCGAATCGATTCGGAAGTGACGTTGTGTCACTATTCGTCATCTTCTCCAAAATTCTAAAATTCATTTGAATCATTTTCTCTTCATTTCTCTTCAACCCAATCACAAATATAACATCAATACTCATCCAAGAATACATTTAAACTAATTTCTATCATTAAATCCAAGATCTACATAACAAATCTAAGATTTCCCAAAAAGTTAGGTTTTGTTAAACTAAACCTAAAACCCATAATATCAATCCACAAATCATGCAATAAATGGTACACAACAATTATTTAGCAAGTTTAATCACTTGCCTCGGGTTCGTAGGGTCTGAATCTGCCTTGAGATCGCATATTGGCCTGAAATCCTCCACTTTCTCTCTCTTTTTCTCCTTCCTTTCTTCTTCTTTCTTTCTTTCTTTTTTCTCTTTCTCTCTTAAGTGAGAATGACTTCTCACGTGGATTTTAAGCCTTAAATCCCAAGATACACATCTTTAAATGATAATACACACTTTAAATGACTCGGTAACTTTAATTCGAGTCAAATGGTCCTAATTTATTTCGGAACCTAAATAGACCCCAAGTACAGTCATTTTGACTTTCTCGACCCTTCCGGACACAATGGTACCCTCAGAATTTCCATTCGAGACACTTTTTGACGACTCTAAATTTTGACCTCAATTGCCAATTTTAATTATTCTCCAATAAAATATCATTTATTTCTCCCAAAATAAAATAATTACTATTCCGAAAGTCTTGGGTTGTTACAAACATCCCCACTTATAAAAATTTTGTCCTCGAAATTTAGCTAAGCCTAATTCTCCCAAAGCTCAACTATTTCTAATCTACCCATCATCACTAATCCTATCTCCAAACTTCTAACTTCCCACGACGAATTAATTTAATTTATTTTATTTTAAGTTGATTATGAGTTAAATAAAACCAATTTCCACGACAAGGGCGCCCATACACCCTTTATAATTGAGCTTTTTGCTCACAACAATCATAATGAGGCTTTATTTGCCTCGAAAGTTCCACATTTCCATAAATATAAATAATACTAAAATTTTAATGGAGAAGAATTTGAATGGTCCAAATAAATAACTCCTCTCAATTCCTGACAATCGCCACTTTCGTGCGGGGGACGTCTCGCAAAAGAGAAATCCAAATAAGGAACCCTCCCAATACACTACTGTGTGGCGACGTCGGGGATTGAGAGTTTGTTAAATCCGGACTAGAATTTGAAAATATTTTTGTGGAAAAATTATTTTGAAAGGGCCCGAAGGCCGATAAAAAGTTTTATTTTGAAAACAGTTTATTTTGAAAACGGTTTATATATTATGATATAATATAAAATGCCTTATGTCCAACACAAGGTCTTTTGAATCATCATATACATAACATATAGCTCACAAATATTATCATACTTATGAGCTAAAACTTTTACCTGCGTCCCATCAAACCACAATCAACTTTCAAACATAAACAACGTCTTACATCATTTCAACATATTGCCATATATAAGGCAAAATCCATATCTGGAATACAACAAGCATAATAGTCTATCATGACTATATAAAAAGAAGTAGCTTTTATCAAAACTACTTATCACCATAACCATTCTTACATTAACTACAAGGTTTAAAGCTCTTTATGAGCACCTTGCAAAATCCTCAATTTTTCTTACAAAAATAATAGAATAAGAGCCTATCTTGCTCAAAATTTCCCTTAGGGTCATTACATACATAATAGGGTTATATTTCTACCCTTCCACAAATATATTACATACGATATCCCCAAAACTCATATAGTAATAATCCTATTAATAAAGGAAAATTACTTACAACTTCCATCTCTAGTCCGATTGCCCATCCTCATCAATGGGTTCCCAAACGTAGTCCCCCGGTCTAAAGCGACCTCGAATCTGTTGTAGGGGTTGCACTTCCAAAATTTCATCAAATTGTGATCCTTTAACTCTTTTAGGACAATCTCTCTTTTTATGACCTATTTCTTTACAAAAGAAACACTTACCCGCAAATTCTTTCTGCGTATTCTCATTACTGGCACTCTCTTTGCCAAACTTACCTAATGAACTCGAATCTCCAAAGTTCTTACTCTCTTGAGAACGAAAATGATATTCATGACACTTTAGTAGTGACGCATTCACTACCTCGATGAAAGTCATTAACATAGGACTTTCTAACAAATGTTGTTGGATTTTCCAATCTAAACCTCGAACAAACTTCGATATACGTTTCTCTTCCGTATTTACCTCATTAGGTACTAATCTCGCCCATAGAGAAAAATCTTCTTCATATTCCGCCACCGTTCTATTTCCTTGAAAAATCTTTATATCCTGAGTAGGGGAAGGCAAATACCTTCGATCAAAAAGTTCCCAAAATTCTTTTATAGGTAAAGTATCTCTCTGTTCAGATGTGGTGACATACTCCCACCAATGGAGAGAAGCACCCGATAACCTAAAGGTGGCTAAAAAAATTTTCTGCACCTTACTACACTCAACCATACGAAGATGCCTCTGTATAATATTTTTCTATTGACTTGCAGCCATTGCATCAACTCCCCCTGCAAAACTCGGGAGGACGCCCCTTACTAAAATATTCTTTCACTCTCTCCCATAAAGACAATCCTAAATGGGGTGGGGCTGCTCGAGCGGCAGATTGTTGAGCCATCGTACAAAGGGCAGCAGTGACCGCTTATGCCACAATATTGGCAACATCATCCGTAGTCATGTTCCTTTGAGGCATTTGGGGTTTCCCTTTGTTTACCCTGACTGAACGACCTCCCTTCGGTGGCATCTGAAACAAGAACAATTGTATCAGAACGCCTTTCAAATATTTTTGATTCACAGAAAGATATGGACGTATGAATGTAACCGTCCTAGCAATAAGGCTCTATATCAATAACGCTTACGGAAGATCGTAGTAATGCACACAGATCCTAAAGGCACTAGAACCTGATGCTCTGATACCACCTGTGACAACCCTCTCCAAATAATAATGGGTGGCCAGCCCTATACTACATAAATCAGGTATCTCAGATGGTACAGTCTCAACATCTACCACTAAACACTATAATATAAGGCTAACTACCCGAAATCATAAAGTGCGAATTGCCAAAAAATTTAAAACTTTTATTTTTAACAACAACCACAAAACCAATAATGCACACAACCAACAATAGGCATCTAACTATGATGTGAAATGTGCATGCTCCCATAATAAAAGAGTACAATACATTGTACAACAAAAATCTCAACAATGAAATACCTGAATATGCTGTCGGGCAACAGACAATACAATAATCTCATAAATAAAATATGAAAGTGTTAATTTACAACACTTGAATACTAACTCAATACAACTGAATCCTAATCTAGATGTACAATAGATAGGAATTGACTAAAGCAAAGTGCCGCAACAGTCCGCTACTGCCACAACTCCATAACTCCTGAATGGAGGGACATCAAAGGCGTCCTTGCGAAGGAACACCTGAAGTAATACAATATATATACATAGAGGAGGAAAATATAAACGGGTCAGAACCCGAGTTTTGAAAAACAGTTTATAGCAAGTGTATTAAAATGCATAACAATTATAAATGCATTATTACATGATTTGGTTGGAATCGAACACTCCATAAAAATTCAACTCACCTCTCATCTAAAGCGCGCACTAAGCGTATGCACGTAATCTCCAAATGGATGCCCGATTCTAATTAGGTAAGAGGATTTTAGCTTAAACCCAAAAGAAGTATTTAAGTGAAACCGTCTAACCTATTTCCCACTCTACATTTACCTCAATTTTCTTTAAGTTAAATGCTTTAACTTTAATGTAATAGTTAGAGTTATCTTTATAATGTTCATGTGTTGAACAAATAAATTTACATGATCCAATCATGTCCACATCATCACAATACATCAACAATCTCATTTACTAGAATTTTATATTCTAGTGATGCCCTTATAAGGCATGAAACCATATAAATAACTATTATATGAGTTATTAGCATAAAGAGTTAAGGACTAAACTCCTCTCGATTCTCAACACGACATTGCGTTTCGTGCGTGGGACGTCTCGCCGAGGCGAAATCCAAACAAGGAACCCCCCCGTTACACTACTCCTGACCGTATTAATCCTCGAGGCTCATTATGCACTCAATGCAAGATGCATGTAACCCAAATTTATTTCCAATTTTAATTAATTAATATTCCCAATTCTCAACAGTACACGGCGTTTCATGCGTGGGACGTCTCGCCGAGGCGAAATCCAAACAAGGAACCCCCCGTTACACTACTCCTGGCACTGTCGATTGTCGGGATAGGTGATATATATGTATATATATAATGATGAGCATTAAGGACTAAACTTATCCCCAAGTTCCAACATTACACTGCGGTTCATGCGTGGGACGTCTCGCCGAAGAGAAATCCAAACAAGGAACCCCCCCGATACACTAATCCTGACAATGTAGGTCGTTGAGGTCCATTATGCCCTTGACACTCGAATATAAGCACAAGCAACAATAACCATCCAACCGAGATATAACTCGAAGAACACAGGCTCACATGCTATCATCTTCCAGCAGCCCATATACGTAGCAAACTGGGGCCACCTGGTGGGGTTCAACGACACCCACCTCGTGATCAACTCACCCACACAACGTCCGGGAAGCGGTCATAGCTCCTAATCGGCAGGTGAGAGCGACACATACCCACGACCTCTCACCCCCAAAATAATAAATATATATATGTCATATGATGACCACCATGGACGACTATGACCTGGGGAATATCTACATCCTGCTTTTCGTGTCAGGATGCTCACCCACTACGCACGAAACTTCCCAATGATAGCAAGGAGAGGGTATGCCTAACATGTATATACACCATCATATAAGGTATACATACATCCCACATAATAAAGATATACCATTATATAAGGTATACCTGCAATAATATATTCATTCTCATTATACGTTCTTAGGTGCAATTGAATTTGTGTCATTGTTTAGTTTTAGTATATCTCTCTCCTGATACAATAATCGCTAAAACTCACACGTCTTCCCCACTTAGTATACACCATAATTTCTAATCGGTATTCCTCAAATTTAGTCTATACGACTCCAATAATTTCTTATAAGGGAAACTCACTAAAAGTCTCGAAAACATACTTCAAATGTCTCCTATAGAGATCCCCATTCGATAACCTCGAACAAAACGGGATGAAATTCTCCTTAGAAAAATAATCCCACAAAAGCCCTGTTTCCGAATCGATTCGGGCCAATTCAGAATCGATTCGGACCAGCGAATCGATTCGTCTAGGAAGGCGAATCGATTCGGGTCTTCAGACCTTGGAATCTGTCTCAGTGCGAATCGATTCGTCTGGGGACCGAATCGATTCCGTCACTCAGACCTGGGCACCTGTAACTTTTCGAATCGATTCGGTAAGGGGCCGAATCGATTCGGCCTACCAGAAGCCACGGATTTGGCTATTTTCCTCAAAAGCCAAAAATCCCAAACCTTCATTTAAATTATAACTCGAATTTTATTTCTACGAACCCAAAGTTTTCCCATCTCCTCGAGTTCTTTAGATGTGCTAACACCCTATTTGGGAATCCACTAATATTTATCTCCAAATAATTTTAACCTTAATTTCTGACTAACGATTTCGATCTTGGACAGCTTTTCGTAGAAAAATCATTAAAAATCCAAAAAAAATCAGAAAAAATACCCAGTCGGCGCTCACGCGACCATATCGAAAAGATCTACAATTTTCATTTTTTTACCAAGAGCCGAATCGATTCGCATCATGTCCGAATCGATTCGGAAGTGATGCTGTGTCACTATTCATCGTCTTCTCCAAAATTCTAAAATTCATTTTAATCATTTTCTCTTCATTTCTCTTCAACCCAATCACAAATATAACATCAATACTCATCCAAGAATACATTTAAACTAATTTCTATCATTAAATCCAAGATCTACATAACAAATCTAAGATTTCCCAAAAAGTTAGGTTTTGTTAAACTAAACCTAAAACCCATAATATCAATCCACAAATCATGCAATAAATGGTACACAACAATTATTTAGCAAGTTTAATCACTTGCCTCGGGTTCGTAGGGTCTGAATCTGCCTTGAGATCGCGTATTGGCCTGAAATCCTCCACTTTCTCTCTCTTTTTCTCCTTCCTTTCTTCTTCTTTCTTTCTTTCTTTTTTCTCTTTCTCTCTTAAGTGAGAATGACTTCTCACGTGGCTTTTAAGCCTTAAATCCCAAGATACACATCTTTAAATGATAATACACACTTTAAATGACTCGGTAACTTTAATTCGAGTCAAATGGTAATAATTTATTTCGGAACCTAAATAGACCCCAAGTACAGTCATTTTGACTTTCTCGACCCTTCCGGAAACAATGGTACCCTCAGAATTTCCATTCGAGACACTTTTTGATGACTCTAAATTTTGACCTCAATTGCCAATTTTAATTATTCTCCAATAAAATATCATTTATTTCTCCCAAAATAAAATAATTACTGTTCCTAAAGTCTTGGGTTGTTACAGTTGCATTGTTGGGTCTAGATCCGTGATTATTGGAATTTCCTAGCAGAGGTTTCGGAACAAATTTTCTTGGTGTAGCTAGAGGTCTTCCTACGGTTCCTCATGGTTTGAGGTTTCTGTTGGTATTTGTAAAGGGTCTGAGAGTATGATTGGGTTTACAAAGCCTGGGACATTGAGGTTTGATGTATCCGAGAGTATGACATTCATGAAAACAAATGGTAGTGCCACTATTTCGATCTTAAATCTGGTTGAATGATCGTCCATCATTTGGTTTAAAATTGTAGCGATTTCGAATGGAGAGATTTGATGAATGATTATTAGAATTATTTTGGGGAATGGGAAAATTAATACGAGATGTTCCAATGGGAGATGGATTCTTCTTAATAAGGTTGGCTACTTTAAACATTTTACCAAATTCAAAAATATGTAATGGAATAAGGTAGGTCTTGATAATGGCTTTGAGTCCTCGTTTGAAATGTTTACTTTTCTTAATATCGATATCAATATATTCCGGAGCGTAATGAGAAAGTGCTGTGAACCGAGCCTCATATTGTGCTACCGTCATGTTATTATGTAGGAGTCCCTTAAATTCCAGCGTCGGTTGATCACGTAAAGATTCAGAAAAATATTTTTTGACAAACATTTCTTCAAATTGTGGCCATGTCAAATTTTCTACGTTCTGGGTACGTTTCACCGATTGCCACCACTGATCGACCTCGCTTTCAAATAGGGTCAGTCGCTAAATCCACTCGGAGTTCAGATACTATTCCTACTCCATTCAGAACCTTTAAAGTTTACGTAAATCAGCATTCAACTTTTGATGCTTTAGTTCGTAGAAATTCTTTCAGAGCATTCATTCATTGAAACTCTATTGCAAGGTATATGATTCTCACATGTTTGTGTCAGTCCAGTGAGTTCTTATAAGCATTTGGATATGTTATCCATGGCCATGGATGGAATAGTTGATGTAGATTCTGATCGAGGCCACGTTAATGTTGCGAGTATTCACTATCCTATAGAAGTAAAAAATAATTAAAGCACATATAATTGTAAAATAATTCATAAAACATAACGAGTTAATTTAAAAGATCCTTTAACTGTTATAAGGAAAATTTATATAACACAAAAACTGATTGTAAAAACATCTTAATTTTCTTATTAGTTTCTAGTCCCCTATATTAGTAACGTAACACTTTATCCTCTCGTTTCCCTTACACACAGTCTCATTTATTTATTATACAATGATCGTGAGCTTTTTAGTTGTCTATAAGCTGTCCGTCCTCCTGATCCTCCTCCTCAGAACCTCCGGTGCCTGAGTTTGATGAAGATGTAGTAGCATCGAGAGATGGAAAATCTTTTCCATAATCATCGGGAGATACCAATGGATTTATATGCAACTCTCCAGCTGGTGCGACTTTCCATGCTAAATGAATCGCTTATTGCAGAAACTCTTCGTCTTAAAAAAATCATCGATCTTGTTTCATCGCCTGGTCCTCACCTAATGACCGACAAGTTAATAGATGATGATTAATGTTTGTTGTTGCGATCGTCCACTCCCTATCAATGTCCCTAACTGTCTTACATAATTTACTATATCTGTCTTCTCTGATTGATTGGCTAAATTGTTTTGATCAACACCATCGGTGTTCAAGTAAATGTTGTCCCAAACATTCACTACAAGAAAAATATCATTTTGTGGAAATTTTATTAGTGGCTAATCATTTATTGCTAGTGAATCGTATAAATTATAGCAAAATTTATGTTGTCCACTAAATAATAATGTATTAGTGGCAAGAAACTAAAATCGCCACTAATTTTGCCACTAAATTTAAGGTGGGAAAAATTAGACTCTTAGCGGGAACTAAAAATTCTAATTAATTGCAAATTAAATTTTTTTACCCTTAATACAAAATCAATATCAGCAAAATATATTAATTTTCCACTAATGCAGATTCATTAATAGCAAAATATTTTAGCATGCCACAAATTACAACAAATAATTTACCCTCAAAAGTTACTATCTAATAAACGCCCACAAAAAAATATCAGATTCATTCCCCCCCCCCCAAGCACTCACGAGTCCCCCCCCCCCCCAAAAAAAAAAAAAAATCAATTCCTCAAAATCCATTCATCTCCCATTCATCCATCTTAGATATCCTTGGCCCATTCATTCCCCCAATTTATATTGATGCGTTTTTGTATAAATTCATGCACCATCATGGCTGATTACCCATCCACTTACAAAAATGCATACAGATCTCGTTTTGGCAGTTCGATCTTGGCTGATTACTCATTCATCATGATTGTTCCAATTTCTCGGTTATTCCATCTTGGCTTCTGTAATACCCCGTACTTTTGACTATATTTATTTTTGGGGATTAATTAATTAATTGCGTACTAATTGGAAATTAATCCGGGTTATAAATACTAATATGATGCGAATTGGTATTTGATTATGTACATATATGATTATATATGTATTTGGTATTATAAAATTTGTCGTGGGATTTATATACGGCATTTTAGAAATTTTGTTGAGACGCGTGGGACCGCCGCGTCACGGTATAATATTTTGATATTAAAAGTAAATTTAAAATCTATAATCCGTATGGTCGTTTTGAGTGCGCCAACGCGTCCGGAAGGGTCGAGATAGTCAGAAAACACTATCCGGGAGTATAGTTTGGGTCCCGGGGTATTTTTAGGCCATTCCGGCACCATAAAGGGTATTTTAGTAATTTGGTATTTTTGGGTAATTAAAAGTGACGAAAATTGAGAGTTGTAATCTGATAAGGAATTGACCCAACCAACCCTTATTAACCCAACAAGCTACGGAGGTTGATTAAATTAGGTTTTTATAAGTTCCCCCAAAGCAAACCCTAGCCACCATAGCCTTTTGGAGAAGAAAGCTTGGAGAAGGAGAGAGAGAGAAGAATTCTGCAGAAATTCTACACCGAATCCACACCAAATTCAGAATCAAACCAAGGCAAGTGACTTTATTTCATTTAAATTCGAAGAATGTCTTTTCCATGTTAGAAATTGAAGAATCTTGATTGTTTTTGAAAGATTAAAAGAAAACCCATGAAATTTGAAGTTATTATTGAATTCTGGGATAGGTTTGCATGTAGAAACATTGTTTGGAGATTTAATTTCGAAGATTTCATATCTATGTGATGTATAAACGAATTAAAATCTGGGAATTTATGATGAGAAAAAGTTAGGGTTTATGTTCTGGAAGAAAATTGGGAAAAGTGTAGAGATTTGTAAACTTGGTTGATGTTATGATGATTCAATCCTTGAAAACATGTTAGGAGATGACGTAAATATGTTTAGGATGAATTAGAGACCTTAAAACGTCATTTGGATGAACTTTGGAAGAGATTAGAATTGATAAAAATGGTGAAAAACGATTTTTGGAAAAATCTGGGCCGAAACTGGCCACTCGTTAGAAGCAGCCCCCAGGTCGTTCGAACGAGCTCGTTCGAACGAGCTTCTAACGAGTTGACCAGTCGTTACTAACGAGTAGGATTTTCGTTCAATATCTCGTTCGAACGAGATGTCGTTAGAAGGGTCAGTTCGTTCGAACGAACTGGGATCTCGTTCGAACAGCCTCGTTCGAACGAGACTTCTAACGACCTGACAGTCCAAACTCGTTCGAAGCCTCGTTCGAACGAGACTTCTAACGAGTTGACAGTTTGGTCCTTTTTGGACTGTTTTGACTTTTGGAGTCCCGGGAACTGGTTCAAGGGTAGATTTAGCATCCCTTTGATGATATAGTGATTGATTTGGGACTTTTGGGTTATTGAGATGAGTAAATCATATGCTAGAGTTATATTCAATGAACCTTTGGGTTGAGAGGTGAGTGTCTACTACGATGTGAGGATGAATTATGGCGCGTATAATTACAAACCGGAATAAAATAAATTGTGATAATTATAGTTAGTACGAGAGTGCTATATGTACTACGAATATAATACGGTATTACTCAAATGTGTGTTTACTTAGTATTGGTATATGGATTGTATGTATGACATACCTACCATACTTGCTATCACGGGAGGTTTCGTTCGCTTAGGACCCTCTAATCCTTGTGTGCCTACGGGGGGGATATAGACTGGTACCTTGATGAACATAGGTCATAGAAAGACTTATTGTGATATTAATAAGTCCGCTGACCATGGGAGCGTAGGTATGTGCGTGACCCATGTGATGGTGACTGTGTTCGCCTCCATTATTTGTGATGTTGTTATCGGTAAACTATTCCTGAGAGATTCGGAATATGTAATCCTTATGTACGTGATGTACCGGGATGGATAGCAGAGTATGTGTGCACTACAGCTTAGATTGCGGGGTGCTTGTATTGTATATTTATGAGATGAATAATATACATTATATTAATGGGAATCCTCATGTTAATATTGTGAGCATATTACGGTATTGTTTCGAGTTATATAATGAGTTAGATGATACTTATATATATGGCATATTTAGTACTTGAGTTTACGTTAAAACCCTATTTAATTAAGAGCGTTATTATGTTAATGGAACCAAGTATTATGGGTAGAACCTTTGGCAGCCTAGCTAGATACGTTGCCACTTAGCTAGTAGTATGGATAGTTATAGATGGGTACTTGCGTTAGGAGTGCACAGTTAGACGAGAGGTGAGAATATAATGTGAGTGCACGTCCTAACATGTAATTTGCATTTAATGTTTTAAATGTTTTTTTTAAAGCACTTGCAGGTTTTTAAAATATAACACATTCGGGCTCTGACCCGTTTGCTTTTCAAATCTTTTTCTTGTAAACCCATTTTAGGTGCCCAGCCACAAGGACACCAAGCATAGGTACTCATTCAGGTGACGAGCTGTAGCTGTTTGTGGAAGCTACAGGGATTTGCTCATAGACGCTTCTATCTTTTGGATTCCAGAGTCACTATCTATCAGTTGTAGGGCATGTTGCCCATTTCTATTTAGAGCATCTTTTACATTTCAGTTTTCAGACTTTAGCATGTAGTATTTCAGTTTCAGTTATTTATTTCAGTATGGGATTGTAGTGAGGGGTTTCCTCCAGACTTTATTTATTTCTATTGTGATGGTTATTGTTTTACTTCAGTATGGTGAATGGTGTTATTTATTCCTTCATTTCACTTGTTGCATGTTAATCAGACTTAAATTAAAATTTGGCAACTTGCTTTTTAAATACTAGGTGGTTAGTAGTAATAAAATGTTTTCGACAGTGATGCTATTAACTGAGCCAACTTGGCATTTTGAATTAATTTTATAAAGGAGTAGCTACCCGATATTTAATTAGTCGGGGTGTCACAGGTGGTATCAGAGCATCAGGTTCTAGTGTCCTTTAGGATCTGTGTGGCTATTATGTTTCCGCTACGTTTTCTTTGATATAGAGCCCTATATTTTAGGACTGTTGTACTCTTTTGTGTATGCTTCGTTCTTCAGCTATATTAAGTTTATAAACTGCGAACTTATAAACTTTGTTCTTATTTCAGATGCCTCCATGACGTGCACGACGAGTTCCCAGGAATGCAACGCCCGAACCCCAGCCCGCTCCAGTTCAGGGCATGTTGAACGCCGCTGAGGTTGCTGCTATAGTAGCCCAAGCGGTAAATGCCGCGATTGCCGTGATTCAGCAGGCACCACCTCAGGCGCCGGTTGCCGCGCCAGTATAGGTTAATGCATTCCCGTCTGCTTGGGAGCGTGTACGTGACGCTTTTCAGAAAGCGCATCCGCCAGAGTTTGCAGGAAGCTCAGATGTAGTGGTCTCGAGCCAGTGGAGGAAAGACATGCAGAGGCATTTGAGGATGCATGAGTGCACTGATGTTCAGAAATAGGTGCTAGCTACTTTCAAGACTAGTGGGATCTGCACTACAGTGGTGGGAGTCTATTACCACCGCGGAGGAGAGGGATACCCTCACGATTCAGGAGTTCTGGGTGCGGTTCGACCGCAAGTACTTTTCGTCCGCAGTTCATACCGAGATGAGGAGGAAGTTGATGAGTTTGAAACAGGAGGGAAAGACAGTGGCCGAGTATGAGGCCGAGTTCACTAACCTGTTGAATATCGTTCCAGACGAGATTCCAACAGAGAAGAAAAAGATAGAGAAGTTCACTGATGGGTTGAATTGGAGAATCCGACAGCATCTGCTTGGGAACCTATCGTTGGCCACGTATTCTGATGTGGTTAACGCTGCATTACTACACTGCCAGGACCACCGTTTTCATATGGCCGAGGGCAAGCGGTCAGGGGAGTCTAGCCATCAGGGCAGGACTGGAGGACATGGTGCCAGCGGGGCACAAACCGGTCAAGGGCAGAGACAGACTGAGCAGGGTACCCAGCAGGGGGACAATAAGAGGTTTTGGTCAGGGAACTACAGGCATGGACAGGGAGGTTTCCGCCAGGGCCATCAGGGTCCAAACGGCCATCAGGGCCAGCAGGGGCAGAATGGGCAGCAGTTCCATCAGGGCTAGTAGGGCCAAGGGAGGAATGGTAACCGCCACCAGGGCCGGGGACAGCAGGGGCAGAGGGGAGGGAACTTCCCAGGGAAGTGCTTTACTTGTGGCAAGACTGGCCATAAGAAGCAGGATTGTCCTGATAGGGGCAGGGCCCCACAGCAGCAGCAGCAGGGTGCTCGCCAGGAGCCACAAAGACCTATGTTTCCCGCCGCTCTTCCTGCACCGCCACAGATGGCAGCCTTGCCACCCATTCCAGCAGTCCCAGCTCAGCAGGGGCAGCTACAGTATGGACGTGTCTATAACGTTCACCAGGCTGCAGTTCCACAGGCACCGCCCGCGATCGAGGGTACGTTTCCTATCCATGGCACTATGGGTCGGGTGTTATTTGATACGGGTGCTACACATTGTTTCATTGCTACACACTTCGCGAAAGCTTTAGGATTGTTAGCTACGGCAGAGAGCACAGTGACGTGTGTCGACTCACCATTAGGGAGTGGGTCACTTATTTTCTTTATATGCCGGGGAGTGGGGGTAGAGGTTGGTGGTTTGGTATTACCTGCGGACATGTTAGTGTTAGATATGCATGTTCATGATGTGATCATCGGTATGGATTGGCTCGTAGCATATAGGGCCATGATTGATTGCTTCAGCGGGAGCATTGTTTTTGCCATTCCGGGGCAAGAGATGTTTATAGTGGCGATGCCTCGCCCAGAGGGAGGATCGACCGCTCATCTGTATTACATAGAGGAAGATACCTCTAAGGAGGTTGTTATTCCTTTAGATTCGATCCCGGTTGTCAGGGAATATTCAGATGTGTTTCAGGAGATACCAGGCTTACCACCCAGTCGAGAGATAGACTTCGTTATTGATTTACTACCGGGTACGAGACCTATAGCACGTGCACCGTACCGTATGGCTCCAGCTGAGATGCGAGAGTTACGGGATCAGATAGAGCAGCTGTTAGGACAGGGCTTTATTCGTAGGAGTACCTCACCTTGGGGCGCTCCAGTTTTGTTTGTGAAGAAGAGGGACAGTTCACTGAGACTGTGTGTGGACTACCGAGAGTTGAATAAGGTCACGATATGGAATAAGTATCCGTTGCCTCGAATCGATGACTTAATCGACCAGTTGAGAGGAGCTTCTTTCTTCTCGAAGATTGACTTGAGGTCAGGATACCATCAATTGCGTATCAGGGAGGAGGATGTCTCGAAGACTGCGTTCTTGTCGAGATATGGTTCTTACGAGTTTCGGGTTATGCCTTTCGGCTTGACCAACGCTCCAGCAGTATTTATGGACTTAATGAACAGAGTGTTCAGGGATTTCTTAGACCAGTTTGTCATTGTCTTCATCGATGATATCCTGGTTTACTCTCAGACAGAGGAGGAGCACGCCGAGCATTTGAGGCAGGTTTTGCAGACACTTCGTCAGAACGAGTTGTATGCAAAATACGAGAAGTGCGGGTTTTGGTTGAAGGAAGTCCAGTTCTTGGGTCATATTATTTCCGACCAGGGAATATCGGTTGATCCGAGGAAGGTGTCAGCGGTGAGGGAATGGGGACAGCCCATGACACCGACGGAGATTCGTAGTTTCTTGGGATTGGCAGGATACTACAGGAGGTTTATTCGGGGTTTCTCAGAGATAGCAGGTCCTTTGACACATCTTACTCGTAAGGGTGTGCCATACATCTGGAGTGATGCCTGTCAGTTGGCATTCGATGAACTGAAGGACAAATTGACCTCAGCACCTGTGTTAGCATTGCCGAGACCGGGAGTTGAGTATTTGGTTTACACCGATGCGTCTTTGCAAGGACTTGGAGGTGTATTGCAGCAGGAGAGACAGGCCATAGCTTATGCTTCCCGTAAGCTTAAGCCTCATGAGAAGAATTACCCCACGCATGATTTGGAGTTGGCAGCGGTAGTATTTGCCTTACGGATTTGGAGGCACTATCTTCTGGGGGAGAAGTTTCAGCTGTTCACGGACCACAAGTCACTACAGTAGCTGTTCACGCAGAAGGAGCTGAATATGCGGCAGCGTAGGTGGCTTGAATTCGTGAAAGACTACCAGTTCGACATCCAGTACCACCCGGGTAAGGCTAACGTGGTAGCAGACGCGTTGAGCCGTAGGCCAGCAGATGAGGTGGTAGAGGTGTGGAAGGCAAAATGGAAGGAATTGGGACACCAGGATGCAGTGGCCCGATCTTTCATGTCTGTGATGACCGTTACACCGCAGATTGTTACGAAGGTAGTATGGGCACAGGCTAATGACTCGTTCTGTCAGGAGAAGATAGTTCGATTGCTAGCTGAGGGAGCTGAATCCTATACCGTTAGCTCAGACGGGGGATTACGCTTCAATGGGAGATTGGTAGTCCCGGAAGGGGAAGAATTGCGGCACGAGGTGATGGCAGAGTCGCACGGCTCATGGTTCGCGGTACATCCTGGAGGGGACAAAATGTACCAAGACATGAGACGGCAGTATTGGTGGAGCGGTATGAAGAGAGATATCGCTGAGTTTGTTTCGAAATGCGCCACTTGTCATCTTGTCAAAGTGGACCATCAGAGACCAGCAGGATTGCTACAACCGTTGGAGGTTCCGGTGTGGATGTGGGAGAGCATATCCATGGATTTTGTCACGGGGTTGCCTACGTCGCAGAGGGGTCACGACTCCGTTTGGGTAATTGTGGACAGGTTGTCCAAGGTCGCTCACTTTTTACCCGTTTGGACTGATTACACTGCGGGACAGTATGCCCAGCTCTTCATTTCAGAGATTGTGAGACTTCACGGTGTGCCCCTGAATATCGTGTCTGACAGAGACAAGATATTTGTTTCGCGGTTTTGGGAAAGTTTCCAGGAGGCCATGGGCACAGAATTGCGGTTGAGTACGGCTTATCATCCGCAGACCGATGGGCAGACAGAGCGCACAAATCAAATGTTGGAGGACATGCTACGCATGTGCATTATTGAATTCGGGGGTGGATGGGAGCAGTACCTTCCACTGGTGGAGTTTGCTTACAACAACTCCTATCAGTTCACGATTGGCATGGCTCCGTTTGAGGCATTGTATGGTAGGCCTTGCCGTTCCCCAGCATGTTGGTTGGAGGTGGGGGACAACAAACTGCTTGGGCCGGAAGTGATTCAGGATACTTCGGCAAGGATTGAGTTGATTCGGAGTCGCATTCGAGTAGCTCAAGACCGGCAGAAGAGTTACGCTGACGCGAAGAGATTTTTCAGAGAGTTCCAAGTGGGGGACCAGGTTTTGCTCAGGGTATCTCCTATGAAGGGGATTATGCGTTTCGGGAAGAAGGGGAAGTTGGCACCGAGGTATGTGGGGCCGTTTCCTATTATTGAGCGGATCGGACCGGTTGCGTATAGACTCGGGTTACCGGAGCATTTGCATCGGATTCACGACGTGTTCCATATTTCCTCGCTGAGGAAATACCTTAGGGATGATTTGGCTCATTCTCACATTGCTATGGAGGACATCGATCTCCAGCCGGATAGCTCCTACGAGGAGGGGCCAATTGCTATTTTGGACCGAAGCGAGAGGAAACTGCGGTCAAAGATAGTCCCGTTAGTGCGTGTTCAGTGGCGACATCACAATGTCGAGGAGTCCACATGGGAGCGCGAGGATGAGATGCGCGAACGTTATCCAGAGCTGTTTTTAGCAGGTACTTTCTAGTTTCGAATTTCGGGACGAAATTCAGTTATTAGGGGGGAAGTATGTAATACCCCGTACTTTTGACTATATTTATTTTTGGGGATTAATTAATTAATTGCGTACTAATTGGAAATTAATCCGGGTTATAAATACTAATATGATGCGAATTGGTATTTGATTATGTACATATATGATTATATATATTTGGTATTATAAAATTTGTCGTGGGATTTATATACGGCATTTTAGAAATTTTGTTGAGACGCGTGGGACCGCCGCGTCACGGTATAATATTTTGATATTAAAAGTAAATTTAAAATCTATAATCCGTATGGTCGTTTTGAGTGCGCCATCGCGTCCGTAAGGGTCGAGATAGTCAGAAAACACTAGCCGGGAGTATAGTTTGGGTCCCGGGGTATTTTTAGGCCATTCCGGCACCATACAGGGTATTTTAGTAATTTGGTATTTTTGGGTAATTAAAAGTGACGAAAATTGAGAGTTGTAATCTGATAAGGAATTGACCCAACCAACCCTTATTAACCCAACAAGCTACGGAGGTTGATTAAATTAGGTTTTTATAAGTTCCCCCAAAACAAACCCTAGCCACCATAGCCTTTTGGAGAAGAAAGCTTGGAGAAGGAGAGAGAGAGAAGAATTCTGCAGAAATTCTACACCGAATCCACACCAAATTCAGAATCAAACCAAGGCAAGTGACTTTATTTCATTTAAATTCGAAGAATGTCTTTTCCATGTTAGAAATTGAAGAATCTTGATTGTTTTTGAAAGATTAAAAGAAAACCCATGAAATTTGAAGTTATTATTGAATTCTGGGATAGGTTTGCATGTAGAAACATTGTTTGGAGATTTAATTTCGAAGATTTCATATCTATGTGATGTATAAACGAATTAAAATCTGGGAATTTATGATGAGAAAAAGTTAGGGTTTATGTTCTGGAAGAAAATTGGGAAAAGTGTAGAGATTTGTAAACTTGGTTGATGTTATGATGATTCAATCCTTGAAAACATGTTAGGAGATGACGTAAATATGTTTAGGATGAATTAGAGACCTTAAAACGTCATTTGGATGAACTTTGGAAGAGATTAGAATTGATAAAAATGGTGAAAAACGATTTTTGGAAAAATCTGGGCCGAAACTGGCCACTCGTTAGAAGCAGCCCCCAGGTCGTTCGAACGAGCTCGTTCGAACGAGCTTCTAACGAGTTGACCAGTCGTTACTAACGAGTAAGATTTTCGTTCGATATCTCGTTCGAACGAGATGTCGTTAGAAGGGTCAGTTCGTTCGAACGAACTGGGATCTCGTTCGAACAGCCTCGTTCGAACGAGACTTCTAACGACCTGACAGTCCAAACTCGTTCGAAGCCTCGTTCGAACGAGACTTCTAACGAGTTGACAGTTTGGTCCTTTTTGGACTGTTTTGACTTTTGGAGTCCCGGGAACTGGTTCAAGGGTAGAGTTAGCATCCCTTTGATGATATAGTGATTGATTTGGGACTTTTGGGTTATTGAGATGAGTAAATCATATGCTAGAGTTATATTCAATGAACCTTTGGGTTGAGAGGTGAGTGTCTACTACGATGTGAGGATGAATTATGGCGCGTATAATTACAAACCGGAATAAAATAAATTGTGATAATTATAGTTAGTACGAGAGTGCTATATGTACTACGAATATAATACGGTATTACTCAAATGTGTGTTTACTTAGTATTGGTATATGGATTGTATGTATGACATACCTACCATACTTGCTATCACGGGAGGTTTCGTTCGCTTAGGACCCTCTAATCCTTGTGTGCCTACGGGGGGGATATAGACTGGTACCTTGATGAACATAGGTCATAGAAAGACTTATTGTGATATTAATAAGTCCGCTGACCATGGGAGCGTAGGTATGTGCGTGACCCATGTGATGGTGACTGTGTTCACCTCCATTATTTGTGATGTTGTTATCGGTAAACTGTTCCTGAGAGATTCGGAATATGTAATCCTTATGTACGTGATGTACCGGGATGGATAGCAGAGTATGTGTGCACTACAGCTTAGATTGCGGGGTGCTTGTATTGTATATTTATGAGATGAATAATATACATTATATTAATGGGAATCCTCATGTTAATATTGTGAGCATATTACGGTATTGTTTCGAGTTATATAATGAGTTAGCTGATACTTATATATATGGCATATTTAGTACTTGAGTTTACGTTAAAACCCTATTTAATTAAGAGCGTTATTATGTTAATGGAACCAAGTATTATGGGTAGAACCTTTGGCAGCCTAGCTAGATACGTTGCCACTTAGCTAGTAGTATGGATAGTTATAGATGGGTACTTGCGTTAGGAGTGCACAGTTAGACGAGAGGTGAGAATATAATGTGAGTGCACGTCCTAACATGTACTTTGCATTTAATGTTTTAAATGTTTTTTTTAAAGCACTTGCAGGTTTTTAAAATATAACACATTCGGGCTCTGACCCGTTTGCTTTTCAAATCTTTTTCTTGTAAACCCATTTTAGGTGCCCAGCCACAAGGACACCAAGCATAGGTACTCATTCAGGTGACGAGCTGTAGCTGTTTGTGGAAGCTACAGGGATTTGCTCATAGACGCTTCTATCTTTTGGATTCCAGAGTCACTATCTATCAGTTGTAGGGCATGTTGCCCATTTCTATTTAGAGCATCTTTTACATTTCAGTTTTCAGACTTTAGCATGTAGTATTTCAGTTTCAGTTATTTATTTCAGTATGGGATTGTAGTGAGGGGTTTCCTCCAGACTTTATTTATTTCTATTGTGATGGTTATTGTTTTACTTCAGTATGGTGAATGGTGTTATTTATTCCTTCATTTCACTTGTTGCATGTTAATCAGACTTAAATTAAAATTTGGCAACTTGCTTTTTAAATACTAGGTGGTTAGTAGTAATAAAATGTTTTCGACAGTGATGCTATTAACTGAGCCAACTTGGCATTTTGAATTAATTTTATAAAGGAGTAGCTACCCGGTATTTAATTAGTCGGGGTGTCACAGCTTCCGACTGATTGACTTTGGGTGATTACGTATTAAAGAATACTGAATCTAGTTTTGGCATCCATCAAGTTTTGGCAGGTAACTTTTTTCGGTATATTATATGCTGAATACTCTTCTTTCATACTGAATCAGGTATATTGTAATCAAGTATATTATATACTGAATCTAGTTTTAGGTTCGTTATTTATGAAGTTTTTATCAATGTAACAGTCTAAAATTGGTACACATTATTTATGAAGTTTTGGTGATTACGTATAAACGAATGCTCATATGTCACATTATATATATAATTTCGTTTGTATGAATGTTAGAATTTAAGAAATATTTGTTAATTTTTTTACCGATATTTGTTTGTAAGTCACTTTCCCATTTGAAGACTTTTTGGAAACAAATATATAATTAAAAGGAATTTTCTTACATTTTTTTGTTTGTTATCACTTTTCATTAGTTTAGAATATTTTAAAGATGGATTCGTTCTTCAATTTGTCGTAGTATTTCCAATGTTTACATTCAAATACTTGAAAACGGGAAATGAAAAACCAAATGAATGCATGTTTGCTATAATTTCATACATGGAAGAGAAAACTGATAATTACGGTTTCATGGTAACATTTGGTATAAGCTTAGTTTGGGATGCTAATTTAGTTAATTTTAAGCATATGGGTTTATACTTCTATTTAGTTCGGAGAAAACGTGTGTCGGAAACCGAGATTGGTGCTGCGAGGGCGAAGAGAATCCGTGTTGCTTGCTATCTCGTGAACTTGAAAGCATTATGTTCTGTTTTTTGATAGGTATGTTTTAAATCTTTATTACTTACTATTAATATTCTGCTCTCGTGGACAACAAACATTTTATTTACACTTTTAATTCTTATTTTCCGATAATTCGTATTTTGATTGGTTAATACACTATGGTAGTGGGTCCGTGCCAGTGGTATTAATGTACGTGGTCACCAAAAATAGGGGCTAAAAGTGTAAAGTGTAATATAAGTTCTAAATTTACAAAGTCCCTTTGAATTTTTCTCTTGCGTACGATTTACCGATTAATATATATATATATAATGTACAATATGGGGGTGGGGATTTGTCATGCATGATATTTTATGTGTTGCATGCATACATGCTTGCATGCGTAAACATGCATGCATGTATGCATGCATACATACTTACATACATACATACATACATACATCATTATTTTATTATTAAAATATTTTACAAAAATTGTTTTCTTTAAATATTTTTTTAAAAAATAAATATTTATTTTTTAGGTTTTTTAATTTATTTTAAAGGTGTTTCTATTTTTAAAAATGCGGGTTATTATAGCATGAGTTATATCATGGTGACAAATTTATAGTGAAAAGATAAAGTAACCAAGTTCTTTAAGGTCATATCAATATATTCGTAAGGGTTTACAAACAAGAATAGTATCATTGAACATTCATATATGCATGAAGAATAGAATATTGGGTATCAAGTTATGGCATACATATATAGTTGGACTTTGACATGGAATTAACCGTAAAGAATTACTCTTGGATAGTTTCTTTAAAAACAAAAATCCCATCATTTTCACAAAAACAGTGAATCATCACTTTTGACGGTTATTATAATGCTCTAAAGTTTCTAAAGCATAATGAAAAAGAAAAAGGAAACAAAGAGAGTAGACATATATAGTGTCAAAAACCAGAATAATAAAATCAATTTGTTTTGTGCTTGTAAACGTTTATATCATTATGTTTAGATGGAATGCTGAATTGATTAAACAACATTTTATTGTGAATTTTTTTTAATATGTTTTTGCACATACATGGTTATGGGTAGCAAGGGTTTATCCTGAATAGGAAATTAATTACCCAAATAGGTTTTTTGACTTTGTCCCATCTATAAAGATGTATTTAGACGCCACTTTCATGTGTTTTTAAAATTGTAAAAGTCTCATAACCATACAAAATCGCTTATAACTATCATGTAACTACCCATCATTCTTTTTGTAGACAATGACAGTTGTCCCAGATAGGACCAACAGCTAAAAAATAAAAACATGAAAATGGTGACAAAAATATCATTATAAATAGGACTAAATACTTAAGATTCCTTATCCAAACAAAAAATTTAATATATTGTGACGGTTGTAAATGTTATGATCTTAAAAGTCATTGATAACTATTAGGCACAGTTTTGGGGGCCAAAATATGGTTGTTGCCCCAATTTTGTGACACTAACGGATAAATGTTATATGCTGTTTTAATTGATTAATTATCTGTATAAACTTAAGGATACTTCATGAAGAGTATACTGCATCTCTTGAAATGACGTTAATTAGTTAAAGATGTGATCCAAAAATATATATATATATGTTGTATTGTTTAGTTAGTGGAATTGTGGTTGTTCAGACTATTGGGTTTAAGTTGATATGGGTCTTCTTGTGTGTTTGTGATAAAATAATATGCTTGTTTAACAAGACTTTATTTATATTTGGGGATGATTTTGGGGATTTTTTGAGACTCATATTAGTCCTCTATTTTTTATTTGATTTTGAAGTCAGAATTTTGAATCTGCAAAACATGTTTGTCATTGTGTTTGAATGAACGTATTTAATTAAATTTAGATTTAATATTCAAACAACATAATGGATATTGATGAAGAAAGCCTTTCATTAAGAAGGAATTACATCCCAGAAATAGAAGTCCGTATAAATAATGGTGAAGAGAAAATATTGACAAATGATGGGTATGATGGCCTTATAGATAATGAGGATGATTGTGATGATATTAATGACGATGATGGAGATGCTGATGATTTTAGTGATGATGATGGAGATGAATATGATGATCACTTGATGGTTTGCGCTATTTTCTTTTTCTCTTTTTAATAATGTTAAATGTTTTAATTTATTTATGTATCAATAATGTTGTAGTATAATTCACTTCTGTAATCTTTCTTTGTCTGTTGCATATATTTGTATTCTTGTAATAGGTATATAATGACGATCACAACTTATGAGAAACAAAGGCTTAATAGGATTCAAGATAACCTGGCCACAATGAAGGTGATGGGATTGCATATAGGGGTAAATTTTATATGACTCGTTTTAAGAGGGATAAGATTGATATGAAGTGTAAAAGGAAAGATCATGACAACGATGAATAATATATCCCATCGAGAAGAGGAGATGTTATCTAATTTGAGCGAAGGAGAGGGTGATAAACACGGTGATGTATATTCATTAGGTTTGTTAATTCTCCTTATCACTTTTGAATATATTATTATGAAATGATGGTGATATTATATGGGTTTCCTGTGGAAAAATGATTCTTAACATTATTAATGTTTCAAATATTTTGAGCATACAAATATTCTCCATGAGATTAATTATGGTTTTAGCTTAATTTATTGGTTTCTTGTTTAGTTATGCTAGGATCTGGTCGTGCACGTGGCCCGAAATCTACTATGTGCTAAGGATACATGCGATAAACTACATGTCCTCCTTCCTAGTCAATTATTACAAATGTCTCCAACATTTCCAACACCATTGCATCTTATGTTAATAATGATGGTATGATTTTTATATTATTGTTTAGTTATTTGTGATTATGTTAATCCATGCCATTCTTGTTATAGGGCATAAAGGAACACACATGCCAAGATCTGTGATTGAGTCTAATCAAGGTCCTTTCCAATCTAATCATCCATTGGAATGCAACTCTCTCAACATTATTTCATCGAGTGTTAACACGGGCGAAGGTATGAAGTAATTATTTTTTTAACTTTACTCGAATAGTTGTTTACATGAATTAGTTATGTTGATCTAATCGTGCAGCTACGAGATCTTCCATGCGTCAAGGATAGACATAGGAACCCAATGCATCATTCTTCCTTTTCAATTGTTTAAAATGTCTCCAATATGCCCAACACAACCATATCTGGTGTTAGCACAGAAGGTATTGTATTTACAATGCTTCCCATTATTCCATATGTCTTTGTCTAATTTGGTTCATTAAATTAAATCATTAGTTGCATATTGAATCATAATATTTAAGAATGAAATTGGAAAAATGAAATTACATAACATTTTCATGTCGGTATATCATTAACATGAGCACCCTCGAACGAAAGAGTTAGATTCTCGAAAAGAGAATTAAACATATTGGATTAAAAAAGATACTATACATCAATTTACAAAGAAATAAATTGGTTCTCCTATAAAAAAATTGGGGTGGTAGGTTTAAATGGTCATGGTTGTTAGACTGTATCTTCTGGTCTCTATGAAGCACCGACACTCTCCCGAAAGCCACGAGTCGGCTTTGAAATGATCCAACACCCTGGGACATGTTGGGATACATTGTCGACACGCTGGGACACGTAAAAGGACATGTTTATTTATTTATTTTTATTTTGTTTTTCTTATGTGATGGTGATTCTACTTTATTTATGATTCTTAATGTTAAAGTGTGTTTGATGTTTTTTTTGTATGGTCCATTTTCTTATTTTCATGTTATGAATGCTCTAATAATGTATTTTATGGGGAACATCTATTTATTTCATTAATACATATATATATATATATATAAGTTACAATGGTGTTTTCACTATTCATAAGATGGGGAGACACTTTACGGTTCAGATCGAAGCCAACAAGGCAAGAACATAAGGGTTGAGATTAAAATACACCTCTTACCATTTTTGTCCCTTACATATTTGGATTCCCTCTTTTTTGACACACTCTAATTTATTTTCCTCCCTCTTCAAAATTAAAAAAAAGGTAAAAGGGTATTATACCTATTTTAATCTCACTTTTGAACCTCTTACTCTCACTAGCTCCTCTCCACTCTCTCTCCTACCTCACGCAACCCACTGACCCTCAAACATTTACCCCTTCCTCTCTTCGGCTTCTCTCATCCCCATGACCCCCCGGGTTCTCTCTCTCTCTCTCATGTAAGTATTTGAAGAAAGGTATGAGATGGGCTTTGTTTGGATTACAAGACCATCGACCTAGGGTTTCTGAAAGTGAAACACGGGTATCTTCTTTTTTATTTTCTCCACCAGATTTTTTCATCAAATTAGAGTGTTTAGGGTTGTATTCTTTTATTAGATAGCTGTTAAGAAAGTATGTATTTTTACGAACTACGTTTTATTTGGATTTTTATTGTTCTTTTTCTCAAAGGTTTTCCAAGCATTAGTGTTCCAAGGAGATCTTGTGGTGGAGCTAGGAGGTGCAGAAAAAATGTAAGAATTTTGTTAATTCATTTTTAATAACAATTTAGGGGTCATAATTCTTACCACATACTTTATTGTTCTAACTAATTTTACTTGGTGGAATTTGTGTGTATGAAGCATTGATAAATGGCAGGTAAAGTCGACATATTAAAAGGTGTTTTAGTTGCCCATGGGGGTTGTTTTGATAATTTTGCATGTTCCACTAACAACATAATGAAAATTGAACCTACACACTTATTTTTCACCACTCCTAGTAATATAAAAAATTGGAAAACCACTTTCGTTGAGATCATGAAGTAATTTAATATTTGTTTCCTACATGTCACATGCTTGAGTGATGGTTCTTTGTAATATTTATGTATATTTTAAATTAATTTGTCTTGATATTGCAAGTACACACTTTCTGTTAAGGAGATCATGGAATTCTATTGTAAAGAATTTTAGGGTAGTTGTTTGCGTATTCAGTTGTTTGAACTTATCTGCCTTCAGAGGAATACTTTGGATTTCTGTTGAAATTTTGATGATTTTTTTTTTTGTTTTATATATGCCTTTGTGGCTGGTCTTTATTCCAAGATAAGAGGTGCTATTATTTGAAGTAATTTCTTTAAGGTCTACTTTTGAAGATAAAGTGCGTTGTGTTATGTGGATTTGATCAGTTGTCTATAATGAATGCAAAATCACAAAAAACATGTTGCATCATTTTCTAATGCATTTGTTACATTCTAGAGAGCCATCCAACAACTGGATGTGGTTCCCAACGAGCCTTTGTTACATTCCAAATGATAGCTTGGTTCTATGTGTTATACGATATGAATGTGGTTGTAGTTCATAGTTTGTTTTTAGAAAAATTGGTTTGAACTGAAATGAACAAGGAATGATAACCTAGATAAATTGTATCAATTTTATCTCTTGGTGCGAAGAATATGCTTCTTTGGATCCTTTCTTTAGATAAAAATATTACATTACTTGATAGTCTTTAGGAAATGTGTAGAACTAAATGCTACACATAATATGAGCAGTATGCTACACATAGTATGTATATGATAACTATCTATCAGACATTATGATTTTTATTTTTGAAATTTGACATAAGTATGATCACTAAGTCCTTTCTAATGTAGGTTTGGTACCGTTTGAATTGTTAGTATATAATTTGGAGTAGTTCCCTAATTCATGAGATGTGTGACAGGCTAATTGCATTTATGAATTGTCATGGCGTGTAATATAAAATTAATTGTTAGTATATACCACAAATCAATTGTAAGCATTTTTGAATTATCGCTTCCTGTAATATCAAATCAATTGTTAGTATATATTAACAATTCAATTAATTTGAGTTTATAAATTGTCGTTGCTCTACATTATCTATTAAAATTCAGTTTCTCATCAATTGTTAGATATGTCATTGACATAGTATTTGGACTCCAATTTGTTTTTAGATAAAAGTATCTAATGAAATTCATATTATTAGGTAAGCACGAGCTTTAAATATTTATAGTTTCTATGTTAACATGTTTTTTTATTATTATGATAAAATGAAGGGCCATTATTGTTTTATCCTCTAATTATTTGTCTTTGTTGCGCATTAGTTGCCCATCTAATATTGTTTTCCATTTTGCAAGAGCCTAATAGAATAGTGTGATCGCAATGCTTTTAATACTGAGCAGTGTGGTTGATCCTCAATGTCCATTTATGAGTCTCTTGGTGAGCAGTGTTGTTGATCTCGAGCAGTTTTGTTATTGGTGAGTAGTGCCTAGCTCCAAATGACCTTTGCTGGGGATTTTGTAAACACTGCAACACTGACAATCGTTTGGTTTATCTTTGATTATGCTTTTTTTTTTTCATTAATGCCGTCGTTTTTTTAAAGAAATAATTAATGTAATATATTACTTTCACATATGTTTTGTGAGTTCATATGTTTCGGGGTTGGTTGGGAACATTGGAATCGAGTGACTAGAGTATGCTTAGTTAAAGGTACTTGATTTTGCAGTTATGTGCGTGAATTTTATTTTTTGGAATAATTGTTCCAGTTTTGAAATGCAGAGGATATTGGAGATGGTGCTAATTTGATATACTCACATGTATGCTTTTGGTTTTGGCAAAGGATATTGGAGAGGAAATGTAGAGGAGATTGGTTTTGGTTTTGGCAGAGGAGGTTGAAATGCAGAGGAAATGGAAAGGAGAGTAGATATGGTGCTAATTTGATAATTTCTTTTGCTGGGGAGCTCCTCCAAAATGGAGAGGAGCTCATTAGGATGGGGTTTAATCCAAGTGAGATCATTACTGGATACACAAAAGGAATTAATAAGGTATTTTACTGCTCTACAAAGTGCCTAGAGTGACCCTATTTTTATTTCAATGAAAAACAAGAAAAAATAAAATAACTTTCTAATTCACTGTTTCTCCCTCCTGCTACTGCAGACAATCAAAAGATGAATGTGAGGAATAAGGATGAAGTCATTTCAAAGATGAAATTCGTTGTTGCTAGCAAACAATTTGGGCATGAGGGTATTTTATGTCCTTTTATTGCTGATGTAATTTTTACTTGCCTATCTAATCATCTATTAGTAATATGATTAGTTGTTTAAAGTCCCCGATCATTGGATGTTGTTGTGCTGTAGGCATGCATAGAAGTTCTAATCGAGGTATTTTGTTTACTAAAAGTAGGATTCAATACATTTTTTAATTTCAGTTATTACAATGCTATACTAATATGTTCATTTATATTTTTCGCAAATTTCATTTTTCTATGGTAGCTTATCTGACACTACACTATGCCATTGTGGTTTTTGTTATTCTCTTTATGCTTTGATTGGTACACGAATGTACTGAGCCCTAATTATTTTTTGTTGGTCCATTATAAGTTGGGTTTCATACCATTTTGTTCGATGGTCTCTTAGGTTTGGGCTACGAGTTTTGCAACTCATGCTTTTACCTTCACTGTTGAAAAAAGTGGAATGATTATGCCTATTTAAAAAAAAGTGGAATGATTATGCCTATTTTGAAAAAAGTGGAATGTTTTGAAAATTACCTTCACTTATGCCTATTTTGTATGATTATGTTTCTGCACTTTTACTTTCAGAATGATATTGACCTTATAGGTAACATGTTGTATGGATTGATGAGGTATATGAGTCATCTTCCCCTTTGTTTCTCTTTAGCGTATGAATATATGAAACTAATATATTTTACTAAGCCTTAATATGTTATCTTTACACCGAGTTTAACGCTGCTGATAGGTTAAACTTCAAACTACGAAGGTTATCGTTGTTATCGTTGATTCAGTATACAAACTGATTAAAACTACTGCATGATTATACAAGCTGTTGCATTATGTGATCCTAATCTAAGTGTAGGTACAATCAATAGTTACTCTATCTATATTCAAATGTCAATGCCACTTTCTTTGAATGCACTAATTTTTTTAGAATCCCCTAATTTTGGTTTACTTGCAAATTCTTGCCAAGGGGATCCCCATTTTGTATATCGGTCCCGCGTTTTGTTAAAGCCTTATAGGGAAAATTCTAGGCCTATTATTTGCCTCTTAAAACTTCAGCACCATATGTACTATGGTTCACAATTTCTAGATGTTGACTCCGAGCTTCACTCAAAGAAGCATACGACAATTTGTTTGAACATTCCTTTTTTACTTCATTGATTTACCATTATTTGCCTCTTAAAACCATATTTTAATTTTTTAATGTTTAATTTTTCTATTTCTACAAGTTTTCTTAAATTTAATGTACATCTTCTCTATTTTCTGGTGGGAAGGAAAAAGTTATTTCATAGTTTTCTTTCATATTATATTCAATATCGTAGCTATACACGGTTACTTGAAATAGGGTCTGGTAACTCCTTCATTTGGATTCACGTAGGATCATTTATTGGATCATTTTGAATTTTTGAAAGGTAATAATATTTCATGTCCCAAATAAGCGAAAAAAAGATTAAAACCCACTATCAATTTCATCTCAAAATTCAATCTTTTAAATGATTATGCAAAAGATCAACCTGTTCATTATAGTCTAAAGTCTTCTCCAATGTTCTGTAGTTAAGATTTTAGGATGCTGTATTGATATTAATAATCAGTCAGACCAGACCATATATATGGGAGAGTTTGGTATAGAGTAAATGGGACTTCACTATACTGATTAAGCTAAATTTCATCATAACTTTGGATAATGACTTGAAGCACTAGATACATTAATCGTTTGATATTTAACTGGTTTGATTTTAGTGGTTCATACATGTAGGATGTAATTGGATGATTGAATTAGTGAGAAAAGAAGAAAAGATGTCGCATAAATACTTAACAGGTTGGATTTTTGTTTCTGTAGCTTATTTCAACATTGTAATTGTTATGTTATCATTTAATTATTTCCCATTATTTCTCCATATTAATTATTCCTATTAAATACTTGGGATGTCCTATTTTGTATAGTAGGCCCAATCATGTATATTTTGAAGACCGGGTTAGTAGAATCAAGCAAAAGATAGCAGGGTCTAAGCAGCTACCATGAAGATGTGGAATTTAAAAACTCAAGACAGTTTATGGTCCAAATTCTTTTGTAATAAGTATAAAAACTTCTCTAAGACTTCAAGTTTTACATTTACAAGAGATTACTGAAGGTTAGAGGAGAAACAAATCAGTTCATAAGTTAAACAGATGGTTCAAGCTACTAGAATATTTCTTATGATGGTGACTTCTCAACCATAACTCTTTTGATGACTTATCAACCATAACAAATCAGTTCATAGTCAAGACTTCAAGTTTTACATTTACAAGAGATTACTGAAGTTTTACATTTTTTTAAGATTTTCTCTTCTGGATGCTAAGACTTGAAGTTTTCAATGGTAATAACCTAACTATAGATGAAGTATATAATGTCCAGTTTGATCCCCATCACTCTTCATATTCGAATAAGGAATTTTTCAAGCTTATTTCTTTCTCACTTATCATCGCTCTATTAAGGAATTTTTGATATGTTACTTCCCCTGAATTTGTGGATAGTGAATATTTCCCCTTAATTTGTGGATAGTGGACTTTTCAAGTTGGCTTGGAAATTTAAAGCAGGTAACAGTGTCTGGGCAACTTTTATGAACTCTAAGCATCCTAACAGTGGTTGTTGTATTATGTAGTGTTGAGGGAATTAGTTGGAAAATCGATTTTAAGTACTATAATCATGAGAATTGGAAAATATATCTTGCAACCACCTTCGATTTTAGGTTTCCTTAAAATATTAGGTTCCCCTCATTTTGACATTATTAGATCGAAAGATTACAATGAAACTTTTTTAAATGGGTAGTTCACAACCAATTAAATGTTCTTATCTTTAGACTATTCCGTCACTTTAGTTATATCAAACTTTTTTAACTTTAAAATTGACTTATAGTACTGTTTTATATTGTTAAAAAATTTCAATTGTTTAGAATTATGGGGTCTTCTATGGAATGTATGCGATTATTACTTTGTGCTGACTTGGTTTTATTTTACCAGCATAGGAACTCATTGGAGCTGCGATATCTGCAATATTGGGGCTGCCAACTTAACAGATTGGAGCTGCAATATCTGAAGACTTGCAAAACCAATTGATCCCGCTGCCAATATACCCATAAGTTTCAAAACCAATTTCATTTGTGGGATACGTAAGGTCATGATTTTGTAAATCTACACGTGTAATTAGTACTTTCAGCTTCATTTGTGAGAAGTTGAAGAATTGGGTAAACGAGTTTAATGGGAAACTCATGATGATATTGAAGAAAAATACATAGATATAGTTGCAACAGTTTGAATGTGAGATTAAATGATTACATTTAGAGTATATATTTTACTCTTTATTGAACATCTTCTAATTTTTCATCTGATGACAGTGTTGTTGGCATGGATTGTGTTGTTGGCGGTGAGCCTTAGGATTCAGGAAGATAATTATGGGAGCTCTAAATATTGGAAAATGAATGTTAAATGGTTTGGGTATCATTTATACTTTGTTTTTGTTCTAAGGTTGATTAGTGTGTTGTGATATGGATCAAAGATGTCCTGAGTATATACTGTAATTGCTCTATCTGTTAACTTGCACTCTTGGTAGGTATTTGATTTCATTGTAGTATATGCTGAGCTTCTATGTGTAGTAACCCTCGCTTATGAGAACATATTTTATATTTATTTACTAGGTACGGTAATTAGATATAAAATGTTGGGATATGGATTGAGTATGAATTTAATGAAGAAAAGTAAATGTTCACTATGAAATTTCATATTTACCGTAACTATAGGTGAATATTGCCATGTCGTTTTATAATATCATATGAATTAAAGTGATATTTGGCTTAATAATGAGATTGGAACTTAAAATGAATTACAAATTGTCCAAATGATAATTTGGAGACCGTAGTTGATTCCGGAACGTGCGAGATAGTCAAATTATATGCCATATTGTATTTTGAGGTTTTTGGCACTTTTGACTGATTATACCTTAAATATGTAGTTGCGTGTTATTTTATCGCAGTATTGATCAATTCAGTTGGGATTTTGACTAATGGCACTACTTAGTCTTACTAAGTATTCTATTTCCCTAATTTCATTTCCTATACCTAGAGAGAGCTTGAGAGAGGAAGAGGAAGTGTAGAGAAAGTAGAAGAGATTGAAGATTTAGGAGAGATTCTTGCTTCTACACAAGGAAAATCTGCATTTGCTGGATTGAGGCAAGTTTCCTACTTGCTATTTGTGGTTTAAGTTAAATGATTTGTAGTGATAATGGTGTATTGATCATGGTTTCACTAGTTTAGGTTTTTGTGTATTTGTTGGTTTTGAGTCATTAAAGAATAATTTGGATGATTATTGATGGTTGTGGTAGTGGTTAGTAGCATTTATGTGGTGTTGGTAACAATAAATGAGTTGGTTTGAATGAATTTGTTGGGAAGGAAATTGGAGTCCAAGACTCCATAAGTAAAATTAGGAATTTCTGCAGAACCGAATCGATTCGGTCTGGCCGAATCAATTCGCTGCGAGACAGTTTCCAGGGTTGGGTGAACCGAATCGATTCGGCTTGGTCCGAATCGATTCGACAATTATGTAGTAAGCCATGATTTCTGGCCTAATCGATTTGGCCTGGCCGAATCGATTCGGAAGTCCTTCATTTGAAATTTGGTTTTCTTTTCTTTTAACCCTTTTCTTTAGGATTAGTAATTAGGTACCTTCTTAAATGAAGTAAATATAGGGTCTTAGAGTATTAGTTGAGTTTGGTCGGCACCCTAGACTCGAAGGGGTTCATCTAGGGTTCATTTCAAGGGGGGGGGGGAGGTTTAATGTAATGTTTAGGCATTACTTATCTCATATATTTTTATAATAATCTAGGAGATCTTAGAGTCAAATTTGGAGACTTTAGGAGTTATTGTGAGCTAGGTTTGACTTGATGGTCTATTATGAAACCAAAAAGGAGGCTTTGGAAAATAATTTGGGGAGTCTAACTATTTATCGAGGTTGTTATGCTGATACGAAATACGTATAGTTCCGGATAACCTTAATGCATTTGATAAAATGTAAAATGGACAAAGTAAATGATAATTTACTAAATCAGGTAATGGAAATTAATAAAATGGATGATACACACCTCTCTAAATACCACTTTAAGGGAAGTCCGTGCGTGAGGTGAAGCCCCCTGGCTAATGAATGCAGGGTGGATATAGTCCTAGGCCATATGAGCTCTTGTTTTATATTTTCTGCGATGGGTAGGACATTTCGGGTGTGGTCTTGACTACCCCGCAGGCATATGGCCACTTCCCGACGTTTCGATAGGATCCCAGGTTGTCTTATGATAGGCTCTGGAAGATGATGGTTATTTAGGGGCGCACACAGTGGGGAAATCCAGACGGGCGGTCTTAGAATCGTTATATTTATATACTTATAACTATTCTAATTATCGAGATGGACTCGATGGAACATTAATGCCACAAAGAGCATACAATTGAAATACGTGCCATAAAGAGCACATGATAATAATTGTATTCCTGATAAGGAATGGAAAGAAGATAAAAATGAAAAGGATGAAAGGTGAAAATGGTTGATAAGTATTCTTAATTGCCTATATAATCGATTCTTCCCTTGTAATTATTAAATTGTCTTAATTTATCTCATTATTTCCATGCTAGAATATCATCTCTATCATCCATTCTTATCTGTTCATCATTGTCATACTTGTCATTTATCTGGTGATCACATAAAATCGGGCTCTTACCGGTTTTTTTTTCTTATTGTGCATATATATATTATATCCGCTCAGGTGTTCCACCGCAAGGTCGCCCGTGATGATCTTCCTATTCCAGTGTCTTTTGAGGAGCCGTGACATTTTGCGGGTATCACGGGACATTTTGTGTAGACGCCTCCCTTTTGTTTTCTAGTTATGATCAATCCTTATTCGGGCGTGTGGCCCAAATGGTTGTAATTATATAATGGATGTATTATGTAACACATGGAGCTTATTGTATATTGTATGAATTCTATTGACCGACATTTCATTCGGTCCTTCCCTTATTATGGTTGGTATATATATATATATATATATATATATATATATATATGCTTGTGGGAGTTTCCACATTTCTTTTCTATTATGGGTTGTTGAAAATGCTTTCTTTAAATTACAAAACTAAAATTTTTGATAACCCATTTTCTGGAATATTGTGTGGTTATCCCGTATACTCTTTATGTTGTCATGATGCTGAGGATGATATTTATCCATGATTCCTTTATTATCGGAGTATCAGGCTGGCCACCCCTTATTTCGGATACCGGGTTGTCAAACTATGATGAGTAAACTGAAATTGACTGTCTGGTGCATTCTTTGACTACATAATTAAGATGACCTGCGGAGATCTAAAACATATACCTACATTTTAAATTTCAAATTTCTGATTTCATCAGTGCATAACATAAATTGGCATAATGTTAGTTATAGTTACTATTTTTTGGTCTCAAATATAGGCTTCTTGAGAAACAGGGGCTCTCTAAGCTGCCAAAAATAACTTGGTCAATAGGCATAGGTTGGTTTCATTTTTTGGTCAATAGGCATAGGTTGGTTTCATTTTTATCCATGTCCCTAGGCGTGTTCAATTGAGCATCGAGGGAAATGTTCAGTGTTTGTTTCGTTTTGTATAAATTTCACAATTCTAGATTGTGTTTTGTATCAGTTTGTTTCATTATCAGTTGGTTTCATTATCCATGTATATGCTTTATTTTCTTTTATAATTTTTGCAGATCTTACTATTTGATTTTGATTTTGTTTTTGTTTGGGGGTTGCAACCGTATGTTGTTTATTGTTGAAGTTTCATCCAATTGTCCATAAGATGTTTATCAATTATATACTTCTGATGGCTTAAATTTTAATATTACTATTGAATAGTTACAATAATGTTGTATTGTAAATTGTAAATTGCTTTGTTGCATACAAATTGTTTGAATGGGATTGTTGCATAACAATTGATTTCAGTTTTGTAGGTACACTAATGTGCTGAAATGGTGGTGAACTCTTTTGAATTATTTATGGAGTTTGGAGCTGCAGTCCTACAAGTATTTGTGGCCACTTTCACTGTTTTCGGCTTCATCAAGTGATGTTATAAGCATTGTTACTTCAACACACTCAGGTGTAGCTCTATGTTTTTTTCGCATTTCTGAAATTTTTGAGCTTTTTTTTTGTTTTGAAATAAAAAAATTATAGGGGTGGGGGTTAAAAACCATAAATCGCAAGTCTATATAGTGATTGGAATTTTGTAAATAGTTTGTTTAAGCCTTATAGTTTTATTTTTTGTCATCATACATCACATCCAAAAAGTGTCAATTTTTATTTATTACTTTGCTCATCAATAAAATAATTAGTGTCCTACACATTCATAAGGGAAATATGAGTATTATGTAGAATTTGTTATAGTTGATTATCTTTTGTAATTTTTATTTGATGGATTTTGAATTCTTATTTTAGGTGTGAGTCGCTCCGAGGGGTAAGCCTCGAGCTGTGTGTGACACCCCACCTAATCAAATACCGGGCGATCACTCCTTTATTAAATTAAATCAAGGTAAACAGTTGGTTCATTCTCAGCATCACTGTCGATAAAAATAACTTTTCCAATTTAACACCCTAAATAATTAAGCTAAGTGTCAAAACATTTTCCATACAAAACTTTCCAAATTTTAATTAAAGAAAAAGGTTTATTTTGATTTAAAAAAACATTCTACAATAAAGAATCATAGCACAATAAACCAAATAACATAATACATTCGTCAATCGAATGTCAACAAATGGAACTAAAACCACAAATCCATCCTGAATAAATCCCATAGGACAATACTGGAAATAAAAGAAATACAAAATCCCAACAACAAATGAAATGATGAAAAGGGCGACACGTGCCCAATAAATGAGAATAATAGGAGTGGAGTCAATAACAGAAGTCGTCTACTCAAGTGACCTGCAACTCCCACCTAAGTTGCAGCTCGTCCTTCTCAAGGGATCCTAAGCAAGACGCCCCTGTGGCTGGGCACCTGAAAATATACATATATATATACAAGAGAGAGAGAAAGAAAGGAAAAGAAACGGGTCAGAGCCCGAAAGTGTGTTTGATTTTAAAATACGTTAAGCAAGTATTTAAATTGATACAGGCCAATGCAAATCATATTAGTTCGACACTCTCTTGAGAAATTCTCACCTCTCTTCTAATGTGCACGCCTATCGTACTAACCTTCCCAAATAATTTAGTTTATCTTAACTTACTCATAAGTTTTCAAAACCGAACGATGACAATGTTTTAAAAAGGGTACTTTCAATTTGTAGCACTACTCTCGTTTTAGCTTCATTAAGTTATAAAGTTTCCCAGTGTCTTCTCATCCTTTCACAAAACAAGTATTTAATAATTGCGTTAACAATTATGTCCTACTTATCAAATCACAGTAGGCAGTTTAAAGTTTATAACCTCATATATAGATTAACTACTCGTATAATATATATACATATATATAATAGCACCTCAACTAAACTATGGTGCAGGCATACTCTGCTATCCAATCCCCGTATCGCTCACACAAAGGGAAATACAAGTTCGGAATCACTCTCGAACTGTATTAACATATACCAAACATCGTTGAGGCGAAGCATAGATTCCAAGTCCAAGAGGTCAGTACATACCCACACGTCTCTTAGGACTGTCCGACTATCAATCTGATAGCCCGTACCTAGGATCTATAACTTCTAGGGTACGAATCAATATCCCCCATAAAGCAACACATGATAAGATCGTCCCAGCGCAGTAACCTCAGGGATAGCAAGTAGCGCGGGTACGTTTTTCACATGTATATAATATGTGTACACACAATCATATAAATATACCCATTCATCATATTAATATAGGTTCCTCCCGTTACCCATAGTCACAACATTTATCCTTAATTTCCCATTATTATGGTTACGTATAAGGTTTCGTCTCTAACCTTAACTCGAAGAGTTTTCTCACTAGTTACGTGACACTCGTGGTTTCTATCCATCCAAGTAGTAAAATCAGTAGGTAAACGTCTATTCACTATCATAAGTATTTGACGTAATCTCTCACTTGAATTACGTAGTTTCCTCGTCCTTTAAATAATTGTCCCTAAAATACATTATCATCTCATAATAAAGTTTTCAACACTTAATCATATGCCCTACTGGTCTCTCCTATATCCCAAAACATTTTATTCATAAAGCCCAAAAGCTATTTCACGATGAATCATGTTCAATTAATTAAACAAGGGGAAATAAGAGTCTGCCAGGTAGGGTCGATCGATCGAGGTCTGGGGCTCGATCGATCGAACCTTCGATCGATCGAAGCTCTAGGCTCGATCGATCGATCAAGGGTCTGCAAAATCCTGCAGAAGTGCAGTTACGGGTTTTACCAAAATTCTTCCCCCAAATCAATATTTTCCAACACTAATCGTCCCAAAACTCCTACTACAAACATAACAACATATTTCCAGATGTTTTTAACGTTAAGCATGCGTATATCCATCATTAAACATGGTTAATCAACCCAAAATCTCATTTAAACATCAAGAACCCTAATGTTTTCTTAACTTTTGTTCTAATCAGTTTTCTCCAGAATTTCCTTCTAACATATCATCAAAAATTCGTGGGTTAATCATCTACTTTACATAATGTTTTCCAAAATATGGTTATAAGGTTTTCTACATGCAAATCCCTATCAAAATTGGGGTTTTCTTCCATTGATTACACTCCTAATCATTCCGAAACTAATATGAATATTGCACCAACGAAAATACGCAAGTTAAACACTTGCCTGGGATTTTAGAGGTCTGGTTTCCTGCTGATATTCGTGTGGTTGCGTTCTCCTCCTCGCGATCTACGCGTTGGTGGTGACGGTGGTGCAAATGGTGGTGTTTTTGGCCTTGAATCACCTTGAGAGCTCTCTCCTCTCTACTCCAATGGCCGTTCTAGGGTTCTGAATGTTCTAAACCTAAAAGGCTCACTTAAATGGCTGCTAAGGATGGCTGAAATTCGTGGGTTTAATTACCCTATTTTGTAAAATGACCAAAATGCCCTCCCGGGTCACTAATTAAGCCTAAAAACATCCCGAGACCCAAACTAAACCCCCGGGTACACTTTTCTGACTATCTCGACCCTTCCGGACGCGTTGGCGCACTCAAAACGACCATACGAATAACTTATAAAATATTTACTTTTATATCTCAATAATTAGTCCCGACGCGACACGGGCGCGTCCCGACTAAAATTCTCAAAATTGTTATTTCATTCACTCGTGACTTATAATATAACCCATATCATATATTACTATGCTCATTAGTAATATTCGACAATTTTATATAATTACTAACTCTCGTCACGTTAATAATTATAACATAATTAATTTCCGGATTCTTATTAAATAATTCACTCTCATTAAATTTAATAAAACCCTCAAATTAATATAGCATAAAAATACGGGGTATTACATACTTCCCCCCTAATAACGGAATTTCATCCCGAAATTCAGAAAATAAGGCATACCTGATAAGAACAAATCTGGATATCTCTCGCGCATATCTGCCTCACGCTCCCAAGTGGATTCCTCCACATTATGGTGTTCCCACTGGACCCGCACAAGTGGAACTATCTTCGACCTCAATCTTCTCTCACTATAGTCTAGGATAGCCACCGGTCTCTTCTCGTAGGAGCTATCAGGCTGTAAGTCGATCTCCTCTATCGCGATGTGAGTATAGGCCATATCATCTCGAAGGTATCGTCTCAACGACGAGATGTGAAATACATCGTGAATGCGATGTAGATGTTCTGGCAGTCCCAATCTGTATGCAACTGGCCCAATCCTCTCTATGATGGGAAATGGTCCCACGTACCTCGGAGCCAACTTTCCCTTCTTCACGAACCTCATCACTCCTTTCATGGGAGACACACGCAGTAACACTTGGTCCCCCACATTAAACTCCCTGAAGAACCGTTTCGCATCGGCATAGCTCTTCTGTCTGTCCTGGACTACTCGAATGCGACCCCTGATCATCTCAATCCTCGCAGAGGTCTCCTGAATCACCTCTGGTCCTAGCAACTTGTCATCCCCCACCTCAAGCCAACAAGTTGGGGAACGACAAGGCCTGCCAAACAAAGCCTCAAATGGAGCCATACCAATCGTAAACTGATAAGAGTTATTATAAGCAAACTCTACTAGTGGAAGGTGTGGCTCCCAACCTCCTCCAAAATCGAGAACACACATGCGTAGCATTAGACCTGTCAACGGGTCGGGTTGGGTCGTGTACGGGTCGGGTTAACGGGTTAACGGGTGAAAACACCCTTAACCCGTACACGACCCGTTAAGCCTAACAGGTCTAATAACAATACCCAAACACGACCCGTTAATATTAACGGGTACACGACCCAAACCGTTAACACCCATTAAGCCTAACGGGTCGAAATGGGTAACGGGTTGGGTGACCCTATAATACCCGTTAGTCTTCAATACTTTAAAAATAATGGATTTTAATTGTAATTTTTATTGGGTATAGATTGGGTGACCCTATAGCACCCGTTAGTCTTTAAAGATTTAGAAATAATGGGTTTTAATGGTTATTGTTATTGGGTACGGGTTAGGTGACCCTATAGTACCTGTTAGTGTTAACGGGTGTTAACGGGTAGAAACGGGTTAAAACGGGTACAGGTAAATTTCCAAACCCGAACCGTTAGTGTTAATGGGTCTACCGTGTCAACCCGTTAATGACCCAAACCCAATAAGGGTAAACCCATTAACTTATAATTTCGTGTCGGGTCGTGTCGTGTTAACGGGTTATCGTGTATTTTGACAGGTCTACGTAGCATATCCTCTAACATCTGATTAGTACGCTCTGTCTGCCCATCTATCTGTGGGTGATAAGTTGAACTCAACCTCAACTCGGTACCCATAGCTTCCTGAAAGCTTTCCCAAAAACGCGACACGAAAATCTTATCTCTATCGGACACAATATTCAGGGGCACCCCGTGTAATCTGACAATCTCAGCGATGAACAACTGAGCATACTGACCCGTGGTATAATCTGTCCGCACCGGTAGAAAATGAGCCACCTTGGTCAGACGGTCTACAATCACCTAGATAGAATCGTGGCCCCTCTGTGATGTAGGCAACCCTGTAATGAAGTCCATGGAAATACTCTCCCACTTCCACGCGGGTACTTCCAATGGCTGAAGCAATCCTGACGGTTTCTGGTGGTCCACCTTAACCAGCTGGCAGGTAGAACACTTGGCCACAAAATCAGCAATGTCCTTCTTCATCCCGCTCCACCAGTATTGTCGCCTCATATCCTGATACATCTTATCGCCTCCCGGATGCACTGCAAATCGGGACCCATGAGAATGAGTCATCACTTCATGACGTAACTCTGCTCCTTCTGGAACCACCAATCTCCCATTAAACCGCAAACCTCCATCAGAACTAACAGAATAGGACTCAGCACCCTCAGCTAGAAGTCGCACAATCTGCTCCTGGCAAAACGGATCTGTGGTCTGCGCCTGTATCACCCTCGTAACAATCTCGGGTGTGACTGACATCACGGATATGAAAGAACGTGCTACGGCGTCTTGGTGACCCAACTCTTTCCACTTTGCTTTCCAGATGTCTGCTACATCTTCTACCGGTTTACGGCTCAATGCATCAGCAACTACATTGGCTTTCCCCGGATGGTACTGTATGTCAAACTAGTAGTCTTTCACAAACTCTAACCACCTGCACTGACGCATATTCAGCTCTCGCTGAGTGAACAGGTACTGCAGTGACTTATGGTCTGTGAACAAACGGAATTTCTCTCCCAATAGATATGGCCTCCAAATTCTCAATGCAAAGACGACCGCTGCTAACTCCAGGTCGTGGGTGGGGTAATTATTCTCATGCGGCTTAAGCTTGCGGGAAGCAAAAGTTATAGCCTTCTCCTCCTGCTGGAGTACTCCTCCAAGTCCCCGTAAAGACGCATCAGTGTAAACGAGGTACTCCACACCCGGTTTCGGTAAGGCAAGGACTGGTGCTGAAGTAAGATTGTCTTTCAGCTCGTCGAAAGCTAATTGACAAGCATCATCTCAAACATACGGTATCCCTTTGCGAGTCAAATTCGTCAACGGACCCGATATCTTGGAGAATCCCTGAATAAATCTCCTGTAGTATCCGGCTAACCCCAAGAAACTACGTACCTCCGTCGGTGTCGTGGGCTGTCCCCACTCCCTCACTGCTGATACCTTACTCGGGTCAACTGCTATCCCTTGCTCAGAAACAACATGGCCCAAGAACTGTACCTCTCCCAACCAGAATCCACACTTCTCGTACTTAGCATACAACTGATGCTCTCGCAGAGTCTGAAGAACCTGCCTCAAGTGCTCGGCATGCTCCTCCTCGGAATGGGAATATATCAGGATGTCATCTATTAAGACAATGACAAACTGATCCAAGAACTCTCTGAACACTCGATTAATTAAGTCCATGAATACGGCTGGAGCATTAGTGAGGCCAAACGGCATCACTCTGAACTCGTAAGACCCATATCTCGTCAAGAATGCAGTCTTTGAAACATCCTGCTCCCTAATACGTAGCTGATGGTACCCCGACCTCAGATCTATCTTCGAAAAGAAATTTGCTCCCCTCAACTGGTCGAACAGATCATCGATTCGAGGCAACGGATACTTATTCCATATCGTGACCTTGTTCAATTCCCGGTAGTCCACACACAACCTCAGTGAACCATCTCTCTTCTTCACAAACAAAACTGGAGCGCCCCAAGGTGAAGTACTCCTGTGAATGAAGCCCTGACCTAACAGCTGCTCGATCTGATCTCGTAGCTCTCGCATCTCTACCGGAGCCATACGGTATGGTGCGCGTGCTATAGGTCTCGTATCTGGCAATAAGTCTATAACAAAGTCTATCTCTCGACTGGGGGGTAGGCCTGGTATTTCCTGAAACACATCGGAATACTCCCTAACAACTTGGATCGAATCCAAAGGAATCACAACTTCCTTAGAGGTATCCTCCTCTATGTAATACAAATGAGCGGTCGAGCCTTCCTCTGGGCGAGGCATCGCCACTACAAACATCTCCTGCCCCGGGATGGAAAAAACAATGCTCCCACCGAAGCAATCAATCATGGCTCTATAAGCTGCGAGCCAATCCATACCGATAATCACATCGTGCTCATGCATGTCTAAAACTAACATGTCTGCAGGTAATACCAGACTACCGATCTCTATCCCCACTCCTGGCATATAAAGAAAATAAGTGACCCACTCCCCAATGGTGAGTCTACAGACGTCACTGTGCTCTCTGCTGTGGTTAACAACCCTAAGGCCTTCGCAAAATGCGTAGCTATAAAACAATGCGTAGCCCCCGTATCAAATAAAACCCGACCCATAGTACCATGGATAAGAAACGTACCCTCAATTGCGGGTGGTGCCTGTGGAGCTGCTGCCTGGTGGACGTTATAGACACGTCCATACTGTAACTGCCCCTGCTGCACTGAAGCTGCTGGAATGGCTGGTAGGGCTGGCGCTTGGGCTGGAGCTGGAAGGGCAGGTGGAAAAAGTGGCCTCTGTGGCTCATTACGGGCTCCCTGCTGCTGTGGGGCCCTATCGCCTTCTGGGAAATCCTGATGCTTATGGCCATGCTTTCCGCACACAAAACACCGTCCTCTGAAATTACCTCCCCTCTGTCCCTGCTGACCACGGCCCTGCTGGCCGTTACCTCCACGCCATTGGCCCTGTTGGCCCTGATGTGCACGCTGTTGACCCTGCTGGCCATGTTGCTGACCCTGCTGTCGGTGCTGACCCTGCTGATTAGGCTGGCCCTGCCTATAACCCCCATTTCCTTGCCTGGGATCACCCGAACGGAATCTCTTAGCAGGGTCCCCCTGATGGGAACGCTGCTCGTGATGACGAGTCTGTCCATGAGATGGTGCCCCACCGGCACCGTTACCCCCGGTCCTGCCCTGCTGGCTGGACTCTTCTGCTCTCTTGCTTCCTAGAAGGTGGAAGCGGTGATCCTAGCAATGTAGTAACGCTGCATTGAGTACATCAGTGAACGTACTCAGGGATAAGTTCCCAATAAGGTGCTGACGGATCCTCCAAGCTAACCCGTCGACAAACAACAAAATCTTCTTGCTCTCAGTAGGTGCCTCATCTGGCACAATGGTGAGAAGTCTCATGAACTCTTCCTCATACTCTGCTACAGTAAGATTATCTTGCTTCAGATTTAGTAGTTTCCGCCTCATCTCAGTCTGCACTGCAGGTGGAAAATACTTGCGGTCAAACCGCTCCCAGAACATCTGAATAGGGATCGTGTCCCTCTCCTCCAAAGTAATAGTGGACTCCCACCACTGCAACGCTGCTCCCACCAGCTTAAAGGAAGCCAATAACTGCTTTTGTACCTCGGTGCACTCATACATGCGAAGATGCCGCTGGATGTCTTTCTTCCATTGGCTAACCGTGACAATGTCGGAGCTACCAGAGAACTCAGGGGGATGTGCTTTCTGAAAAGCATCCCGAACCCTCTCCCATGCAGATGGAAGTTGTGCTGGTACTGGCGCCACTGCCTGAATCTGGGGTGGAGCCTGCTGAATCACCGCTATTGCGGCATTCACCGCCTGAGCAACTATGGCGGCTACTTCATTAGCATTCATTGTGCCTGGTGCTGGAGCTTCTAGCTGCTCGGCCTGGGCACGCCTATCTCTCGGAGCACGTCTCGGAGGCATCTGAAACGTGAACAAGATTTATCAGTCTACATTTATCATCGAATCTCAAATAGCTGAAGACTTAAACGTAAAAGCAGGAATACAACAATCCTAAAAATAGGGCTCTATAGCAAAAACGTTAAGCTGAAAGCGAAATAAGCTGTACAGATCCTATGGACACTAGAACCTGATGCTCTGATACCACCTGTGACACCCCGCCTAATTAAATATCGGGCGATCACTCCTTTATTAAATTAAATCAAGGTAAACAGTTGGTTCATTCTCAGCATCACTGTCGATAAAAATAACTTTTCCAATTTAACACCCTAAATAATTAAGCTAAGTGTCAAAACATTTTCCATACAAAACTTTCCAAATTTTAATTAAAGAAAAAGGTTTATTTTGATTTAAAACAACATTCTACAATAAAGAATCATACCACAATAAACCAAATAACATAATACATTCGTCAATCGAATGTCAACAAATGGAACTAAAACCACAAATCCATCCTGAATAAATCCCATAGGACAATACTGGAAATAAAAGAAATACAAAATCCCAACAACAAATGAAATGATGAAAAGGGCGACACGTGCCCAATAAATGAGAATAATAGGAGTGGAGACAATAACAGAAGTCGTCCACTCAAGTGACCTGCAACTCCCACCTAAGCTGCAGCTCGTCCTTCTCAAGGGATCCTAAGCAAGACGCCCCTGTGGCTGGGCACCTGAAAATATACATATATATATATACAAGAGAGAGAGAGAGAGAAAGGAAAAGAAACGGGCCAGATCCTGAAAGTGTGTTTGATTTTAAAATACGTTAAGCAAGTATTTAAATTGATACAGGCCAATGCAAATCATATTAGTTCGACACTCTGTTGAGAAATTCTCACCTCTCTTCTAATGTGCACGCCTATCGTACTAACCTTCCCAAATAATTTAGTTTATCTTAACTTACTCATAAGTTTTCAAAACCGAACGATGACAATGTTTTAAAAAGGGTACTTTCAATTTGTAGCACTACTCTCGTTTTTGCTTCATTAAGTTATAAAGTTTCCCAGTGTCTTCTCATCCTTTCACAAAACAAGTATTTAATAATTGCGTTAACAACTATGTCCTACTTATCAAATCACAGTAGGCAGTTTAAAGTTTATAACCTCATATATATATTAACTACTCGTATAATATATATATATAACATCACCCCAACTAAACTATGGTGCATGCATACTCTGCTATCCAATCCCCGTATCTCTCACACAAAGGGAAATACAAGTTCGGAATCACTCTCGAACTGTATTAACATATACCAAACATCGTTGAGGCGAAGCATAGATTCCAAGTCCAAGAGGTCAGTACATACCCACACGTCTCTTAGCACCGTCCGACTATCAATCTGATAGCCCGTACCTAGGATCTATAACTTCTAGGGTACGAATCAATATCCCCCATAAAGCAACACAGGATAAGATCGTCCCAGCGCGGTAACCTCAGGGATAGCAAGTAGCGCGGGTATGTTTTTCACATGTATATAATATGTGTACACACAATCATATAAATACACCCATTCATCATATTAATATAGGTTCCTCCCGTTACCCATAGTCACAACATTTATCCTTAATTTCCCATTATTATGATTATGTATAAGGTTTCAGCTCTAACCTTAACTCGAAGAGTTTTCTCACTAGTTACGTGACACTCGTGGTTTCTATCCGTCCAAGTAGTAAAATCAGTAGGTAAACGTCTATTCACTATCATAAGTATTTGACGTAATCTCTCACTTGAATTACGTAGTTTCCTCGTCCTTTAAATAATTGTCCCTAAAATACATTATCATCTCATAATAAAGTTTTCAACACTTAATCATATGCCCTACTGGTCTCTCCTATATCCCAAAAATTTTTATTCATAAAGCCCAAAAGCTATTTCACGATGAATCATGTTCAATTAATTAAACAAGGGGAAATAAGAGTCTGCTAGGAAGGGTCGATCGATCGAGGTCTGGGGCTCGATCGATCGAACCTTCGATTGATCGAAGCTCTAGGCTCGATCGATCGATCAAGCAGGTCTACGAAATCTTGCAGAAGTGCAGTTACGGGTTTTACCAAAATTCTTCCCCCAAATCAATATTTTCCAACACTAATCGTCCCAAAACTCCTACTACAAACATAATAACATATTTCCAGATGTTTTTAACATTAAGCATGCGTATATCCATCATTAAACATGGTTAATCAACCCAAAATCTCATTTAAACATCAAGAACCCTAATGTTTTCTTAACTTTTGTTCTAATCAGTTTTCTCCAGAATTTCCTTCTAACATATCATCAAAAATTCGTGGGTTAATCATCTACTTTACATAATGTTTTCCAAAATATGGTTATAAGGTTTTCTACATGCAAATCCCTATCAAAATTGGGGTTTTCTTCCATTGATTACACTCCTAATCATTCCTACACTAATATGAATATTGCACCAACGAAAATACGCAAGTTAAACACTTGCCTGGGATTTCAGAGGTCTGGTTTCCTGCTGATATTGGTGTGGTTGCGTTCTCCTCCTCGCGATCTACGCGTTGGTGGTGACGGTGGTGCAAATGGTGGTGTTTTTGGCCTTGAATCACCTTGAGAGCTCTCTCCTCTCTACTGCAATGGCCGTTCTAGGGTTCTGAATGTTCTAACCCTAAAAGGCTGACTTAAATGGCTGCTAAGAATGGCTGAAATTCGTGGGTTTAATTACCCTATTTTGTAAAATGACCAAAATGCCCTCCCGGGTCACTAATTAAGCCTAAAAACATCCCGAGACCCAAACTAAACCCCCGGGTACACTTTTCTGACTATCTCGACCCTTCCGGACGCGTTGGCGCACTCAAAACGACCATACGAATAACTTATAAAATATTTACTTTTATATCCCAATAATTAGTCCCGACGCGACACGGGCGCGTCCCGACTAAAATTCTCAAAATTGTTATTTCATTCACTCGTGACTTATAATATAACCCATATCATATATTACTATGCTCATTAGTAATATTCGACAATTTTATATAATTACTAACTCTCGTCATGTTAATAATTATAACATAATTAATTTCCGGATTCTTATTAAATAATTCACTCTCATTAAATTTAATAAAACCCTAATATAGCATAAAAATACGGGGTATTACACTGTGAGGCATGAGGCGCATTGACGCGTTATCCTCGAGGTGCTCCAAGGCCTAAGCATTAAATTTAACCCCGAGGCATATAGTAGTGCTGATTAACTAGAGATGTATAGAAGTGCATTTGTATTGTTGTGGAGTATATAATTGTTGATGAACTAGAGGTGTATAGAAGTGCTGATTAATGTCGCCAAAGGCTTTGCAGAATAGTCCAATCGCTGACTCTTTATTGTTGTGGAGAACAAGACCATTGTTGAAAGTGTGATTTCACCCAATGATCAGTTTTTCAACAAGACATATATGGTAAGAGCATTGTATGTTTTTTTTTTGTTTTTTTGATCTTTTGGTTTAGAAATTTCCCTCCTCCCTAAAAATTAGTCTTCACCTGTGTATCGACCTTTTGTTCGAAATTAATGTGTGCGCGTTGAAGCATAATGACCAAGTTGCATGAAAGATTCTCATGTGTAATGGTACTCCTAATAAGTTAGCGTATTGAAACTAATTGAATTATGATGCTTTTGTTCGTTGGCCTTTACTTATGTTAATCAATCCATTTTCCACCATTGCTCATACGGTATTTGGTACTAACAATATTTTATGTTCTGTCATATTGCTATGTCATACTGTGAAAAGTTGTTGTATATAATATATATGTATAACAGTGGCTGTTGTTATACATATATTATATACAACGACATCTGTTTTATATAATATATGTATAATAACAACAGCTGTTATACATCTCTATAATATACAACAACTGTTGTTGTATATAATATATGTATAACACACTACACTAAATCTGCACTATTGTCATGGTCATTGACCTTGAGAAATTGGACTTGTCAAGGTCAATGACCTGACAATTCTGGGTGAGACAATTTTTTTGTCACGGACGTGTCACGGTCATTGACCTTGACAAGTTCGTTAGAATTGTCACGGCCGTGTCAAGGTCATGGACCGTGACAAGTTTAGTCGCGGTTAACAACCGTGACCAACCCGTGACAATATTTAAAAAAATTATCACGGTTAATGATCGTGACAAGCCCGTGACAAGATTTGTCAAGGACTTGTCACGGTCAATGACCATGACAATTCTGGGCATATTTGAAAAAAATTCTGTTGGGCAGTATGGCCACTGCCACTGCCTAGCAGTATATTTGTACCTGTTATAACAACGTTGGTTGTACCTATTCAAACATCATATATCCAAATATACCCAAGATAGTGAAAATATATATTCATGATGATATAATCCAAATATTCAAAATAGAAACAATATACATGACAATATAATCCAAATATAATTAAAATGTAAAAACTTAAAAATAATGTTACTACATGTCTTGGGTAAATGTGAGGAGGTGAGTTGGCCAAACGATATACGAATTGACACACCGACTAATATACATCGTGCCGCATTGTTCGCGCAACCACAATAGGGAGTTCTCCTTCCTGGGTATCACATGCGTGACGAGCACTTTGGACTCGATCCCTTGAAGCGCACGTCCATGAACTATTCCACCCTAGACAATATTAGGGTCCCTCAACCCCCGCCCTATCCGCTGGCCATCAAATACATCCAATATGAACACTCTCGGCCAACGAAGTGTCGATAATGGTCTAGGGAAGGGATCCAAATAAGGAAGTGGATCATCAAAATACGCACGTGACGGTGAAGAAGCAGCGAGGTCCACATCCTCATCCTCCTACGCCTCGTTCTCCCGCACCTCATACTCCTCCTCCTCCTCCTTCTCCTTCCCTTTCAATTTCCCCTTCCCCTTTCGGTCTCCGCCCAACATACGCTTCATGAATGCGTACATATCTTCGAGCGTCGCCTCCAAACGGGACAGTTTCGCGTCGTGTGAATCCACCGTTCGAGCTAACACGGTGTCGCTTGTCTCCAATCCGATGATCCTAGATTTGGCCACCCACGAGATCACCCCCCTTGTCCTCCCCTTACGATCAGATCCAAGCACTTAACTGAGTGCGTCTAGGGACAAAGACGCCTTGTCGGCATCAGACTGCGACTCATGCACTTCCTTAAGCTTTGCCTGAAACGATAAAAAGCACATGATTAGTAAAATAAGTAAACTAAAAAATTATAATGTAATTAACAAAAATTAAACTTTCGGATTACTTACAATCGTCTCCGCGATGCTCGGGGACACCTCCTTGTCCTTCCCCTTCTTCGTTCGAAGAGCCACATAAGTATCGAGCCTATGTGGCTTACCCCCTGGCCCACTCCTTACCCCCTGAAATAAAATAAAGTAAAATTAGTATCGGCCCCGCAAAGTAAAATAATGAAGAATAATATATTTCTGTAGTCATAGAAAAATTAAATCTTACCTTCATCCTATGCTCCACCTCGGCGTAAGAGGTCCGACCGGAGTAGTGCACGTCCATCTTTTTTGCCCAGTTTTCCCTCCCCGATTGGCAAAATGCCAATTGTCGATCCTCGATCTCATTGTCAATGAAATTTTTCCATTGTGCCAATGAGATTGGCTCCTTGGGCGGGACGGATCCACGCCATTGTACAATGGACTCTCGTGTTTTCCCAAAGTACCGTGTCCGCATATTTTTCTTCCACGTCTTGTGTTGCTCCCTCAACTGTTCCAAGATGGAATCGCGTAGCTTTGGATCCAAGTTGAATTGTTCCTGTCCAACAAATTCAATGTTAGTTGTGAATAAATATAAATATAAATATAAATATAAATTAAATTGAAATTAAAATTGAAATTTAAATTTAAATTGAAATTGAAATTGAAATTGAAATTGAAATTGAAATTGAAATTGAAATTGAAATTGAAATTGAAATATATTACCTATAGTGCCGCCCAAACAGCTAACTTGAACTCATATGGTACCTCCTTCCAACTCATAAACCCCGGGCCGATGACCGTCTTTAGCAGCTCAAGGGATCTCGCTAATAGCTCCGATTTATTTTCGACGGTAATCCCAAATTTTCCATATTTGGAGAGCCTAGGGGCTGAGGAGCCCTCATCGCCTCCGCTACCACCGAGCCGAGACAACATCATCATAAATAACATGATCATCTTCGCCTTAATATCTGAAGGAGACATTTGCTACAAAAAAATGTTATTAGCACAGATAAAAAAAATGTTAATAGTACACATAAACACACACCTACCCCACCCCCACCACACACACGCACACGTCATGCCACTTTTAAAACTAACCAACCCAACATTTCATCAATTAAACTAACAATTAAAGTATACAATTATTAATTTACTAATTTACAATGAGGGACAATCCTACTTTCATATGAATTTGACACTAATTATTAATTTACTTTCATCTAAAACTATACAATTAAAATTACAATTAAAGCTATACAATTTCTTAATTAAAGCTATACAATTGTTAAAATTGCCCCTCCACCGCCACCCCTTGCCCCCTCCCCCCGCCACGCACCTACGCGCGCACACACACACACACACACACACACACACCCCCTCCCCCCCCCACCACGACCGTGACAACTACATTTGTCATGGCCTTGTCACGGTCAATGACCATGACAACTCTTTGTCACGGTCCTGTCAAGGTCAATGACCATGACACAAAACGCATGTTTTATCATCTTATTCATTGCACGATCTTTTATCATCATCTTATCTGTATATTCATTACAATTATCTACTTCTTTAATCCTTTATCTTTATATTTATTCTTTGAGATTCTTTTATATTTCAAAAGTCTCTTATCCTCATTATATTTTATCACAATATGCATATCTTATAAGAGAGTCGGGTTTGGCATGAATAATTTGTAATGAAGTCTAGAACGAATCTTACTAAATCAATTCGGGTATTTTCATATTTTTATTACTTTATTACTTTATTGTTTATCAATAAAATTATGACATGAGATAATTATAATTGGAGCATAAATTTCATTATCATAAATGGATAAATCCTACCAAGTACAGAGATTCTACAAATTAAAGTGAGAATTAAATTTAAGACTTTCTAACAACATGCATGTGTATGGATTCTACATAGTTGGGCACGAAAGTAACTAATGATATTCCTAAAAACATACAATTGGCAACATTTTGTGAATTTACTAAACTTTATATAATATTATCAAATTCTGTTAAAAAATTATCTAGGGTTTTACCTAATTGAATTAATTTCATGAATAAAATTATTATCAAATTTAAATATTTATATAATTAAATTTAACATATGAATTCTAGAACTTTTCTAACATTTACACAATTCTAACTATCAGTAACCTTGCATTCATACTAAGGTTTACATAGTTTTAACAAATTATAACAAAATATTATCATATTTTTAGTTAGAAAACTCCACCCCAACCCCCACTATCCCCTTCCCCCTCCCCCCCTCCCCCCCACACCACCACACACATATATACACACACATATACACATACCCCACCCCCTCCCCCTCCCCCCACCACACCTGCACCACCCCACCCCCATTCCCCCCTCCCCCACCACACACCACCACACACATATACATACACACATACACACATACACACATACATATAAACACATACACATACATATAGAAATGAAAGAGAAAGAGAGGAAAAAAAGATACCTTAGAGAGAGAGAGAGAGCAAAAATCGCTTAGAGAGAGAGAGAGGGGGAAAAACAAAAAAGGTGGGAAAAAAAGAAGCCTAGGGATTTTTTTTACTGCAAAAGTTGTCACGATCGTGTCAAGGTCATTGACCGTGATAATTCTTTGTCACGGTCGTGTCAAGACCAATGACCGTGACACAAAACGCGAGATTTGTGTTACGGTCAATGACCTTGACAAGGGTGGCCGGCTTAAAGGTGACAATTTTATCATTTTGGTGTAGTGATAGTAGTACATATATTTTATACAATAGCTGTTAAGTAACACCGTGTTGATGATTCAACATATTGCAGATTCACTCACTACTGCCACGGAGAACAGAACGATAACATGTGTTATTCGGAGAGCAGGTCTGCCATGGAGAACATAACTCTAATTGGTGCTTTGGGTTGAAACTCTTCTTCCATGATCAACAACCCCCAAACAGGTAATTCAAGCATGTGTAATTTTGTTGTGTTATGTTAACTGAACACGTGATGTGTCATCCACATAACCAAACACATGTGTTGATAATATGACGAACTATTATATTTGTTATTGGTGTATTATTTTCTTAAACAGGGTGGAAAATCCCATAAATAAAGGAAACTCCGCTCAATTTTTTGTTTCTTTTACAATTATTTGTGTAACATACAAAAATTGGACTTTAATTATACATGAATTAATACTTAAAATAGTATGTTTGGGAGAAATGCCATAACTTTTTAACTATAAATCGGAATGAGGTGATTCTGGCGCCATTGGATTCGTATCTCCCGTGCCTAGCTAACTATATTTCAGACTATTTTTGGAGATGTCAAGGGGTCAAAATTGACTTTAAAATCAGTAGTTCTGTTTTTTCATTGTCGAATTTGGTTCATGTAAGATTTTTTCATCAATTTTTTAAACTATTCTAATTACTTTTTGAATTACTTTTTGTTGTGTTACCAATACATTTTTTTCATAGTTTTGTTTGTGCAAATTAGATTCATCACTAAATTGTGTGTTTTTGAGCTTCACATAATTAAATAATATTGTATCATAGACATGTGCGTCGCATTTTTTCACGACCATGAGAGCTGATGTGACCTCTGCTAGAATGGTTAGACTAAATTATATCTTCTTTCGTAATTAATTTCTTTTTTTGAAGCCATAAGATCTCAATGACATATTATTAACATTTTTCGTAACTTCAGAATGGAGGTCAGCATACGATAAGTTACACATATCTAATTTTGATCAGGTTGGCAACTTTGTATGGGACCAATTAGGAGTATGTTATTTACTGTTTGAATTCGTCTGATCAGGCTCGAGCATGGGGCACACCTTGGGCCCAACATTGGACATGATGGAGACGTGGGATACTGCTTCGGAGAGCAGGTGTAATACTTCATCGAAGAGTAGGTCTGTGAAGGAGAACGAAACTATAATTGGTGCTCGAGTTTAAACTCTTCTGCCGTAATCAATAACCCACCAATTGGTATGTCCAATTAAAAATAGGTACCCCTTTTCTCTTATTTTTTTAATCTTTTTTTTTATAAATAGATGATGTTTTGAGTTGATCATATTTCTCATGATATATCAATAAGTACATTAGTCTGTTCATACTTTCTTTCTTATACAAGTTAAGTTGCCTCCGCTTATTGAAACTCGACTGGAAATAAAACATTTATTTGAAGTTAATGATGTCCAATGCAAGACTTCTCGTAGTTATAGGTATGCAGATTGATTATTGATTGACCAAAAAAAATCACACTCAACCTAAGTACAATGACATTTAGGGCACCTAAGGTGTAATCTAACGGTATATTTCTTTGGAACACCTCAGGTGTAATCTAACAGCCTATTTCTTTGGCATACCTCAGGTGTTTGAAAAACTGGGCAAGTGATTGTTCTCTAACAATGCTATATTGACACTACATAGAAAGCTAATCACCCTAAAAAGAAAGGCCTTATAAGAATGATATAAAGAGTCCGAGAACTGTTTTGTATGCGTTTAAAGTATGTTATAATAGTTAACTTCACCGACATAACTATAATGTCTTTTTATTTCAAGTCCATATAATTAGTATACTATATTAGTGCAATTAGATGACAGCCCCTAATTTATTATGTGTAGTTCAAGTCCATATAATTAGTATGCTACATAAGTGCAATTAGAGTAAATATAGATTGTTACTTTCATCTTTGGTTATTTGCATTCTTATATTTTTCTTCATTCACAGGTTCAACACCATGGCTCACGTCTGATTTTAGCCTCGACGAGCCTAACACTTTTCGTAACGTGATCCATAGGTTGCTGAAGCTTGGCCTTAGGATTGATGAGGACTAAAGTGAGGCTGATGCGTACACGCCAGCCATTGGAAGAATCAAGTGAGGATGATGCATACGAGCCCAACACTTTTGAGTTGTGTTCATTGTATGATGTTGGATGTACATTGAATTGTCCATTGTGATACATGCGATTTTTTGAGTTAAATAGTTGATATATGCGAGTTTGAAGATGGACTATTATTATTATTATTATTATTATTATTATTATTATTATTATTATTGTTGTTGTTGTTGTTGTTGTTGTTGTTGTTGTTGTTGTTGTTGTTGTTGTTGTTGTTGTATTTTGTATTATCCAAACAGGGTGTATAGTCGTATAAACAAAGGAAACTTTGCCCAATTTTTATAAAATATTTGTATTATAAATTGAACTTGAGCAAAGTGTTATTAGACACTACACGACACTTTAGAAAATTATGCGTGCCTTCGAAAAGTTGACCATGATTGATACTATAATTTAACATTTATAATTTGACCACAATTAATACTTTAGAAGTTTTTGTAGTTTTGCGATTACGTAGTTTGGAAATTTTTCTTCGACATGAAATAGTATGTTTTTACCAATCACGAAAACTATCCAAGTAAAAGCGGCAGAACACAATGTTTTTTTAACCAATCACGAACGCAGCTGTTTTGCACGACAGTTCTATAAAAAAAAGGAGATTACGGCAATTTTTTTTAAAATTACACTTTGTTTTGTCCGGGAACGAATTTTTTTTTTCGTTTTGCAATTTCGTTCTTTGAATTTTTTTGCCGTTTTGCGATTACGTACTTTGAAAATTTTCGGCGTGCCTTCAGGCACGGGCATACGCTAGTGTATATATATATATATTTAAATATATATCTTATATTATACGTATTCTAGCGTGTCGTATCCTAGTTTTTGGAAAAATCACGTGTCGCGTGTTGTCGAAACATGTATTACGTGTCGAATCCGTGTTTCATAGTATGTCCTACTCATTTTAATGCCTATGGATTTATCTATTTGTTTTACCATATTTCGTAAGAGAAATTCATAAGTAACAAACATATTACCTATGGATTAATCTATGAAGGATGAGAAATTCATGGTGTAGAGATTGCACATAGGTAATCTTCCTATGTATGATGCCCTGCACATAGGTAATCCGCCTATGCTTGATACCCTGCATATAGGTAATCTGCCTATTTCAATGCCTACACTTGTTCCGATCAGATCCATGGTTAAAGCATGGTCATTTTTTTGTTTAGGGTTCCTTACTGTAAGGACACAAATTTCCAATTGAGTCCTTTGTAATTTTGGCTCAATTCTGGACAAACACATTTGAGTCATAGGATAGTGTTCAAGTGTACCCATCAAATCCTATGACGTGTTAGTTGAAGACGTAGCGGCCACATTTGTAAATCTTCATCATTGTCGGTTTACATGTGCCTCGTTTCTCGTCATCAATGCAGTTCCAATTACTCTAAGGTATGAATGCATTTCATATGTATATATAGGAGTTTGAAATATTTTTTTATTAGGTGTAATTTTATTTTAAACTGATGTTTATTTTTAGAAGGTTACTTTAAAACTTTAAAATAAAGTTTCTGGGCTAAAAATCGAATTTTAAGCGTTTTGGAACTTCGTTCGATATTATCGTTCGAACGAGAATGTCGTTCCAATGATAATGTCGTTCGAACGAGTTTGCCAATGACTTTTCCCATTGGCCACTGGAACTTCGTTAAAAGGGTCGTTCGAACGAGTCTTCGTTCGAAAGAAAATCTCGTTCGAACGAGATTTTCGACGGGAAATTTATTTGGCAGTTTTTCACCTCTATTCCACTACTTTTTCCCAACTAACTTTTGGCAGGTTTACTAAGTGCGGAAACCAAACTTTTCAAACCAACCTTTTCATATTCCTCCATCTCCTAGAGAGATTTTTTAGAGTGGTTTAATTCTAAATGAAAAGGTTTAAGTTTTGAGTGTTTGTGTTTCAAGAAAAATCCTTAAACACTTTTGTTTACACCCATTTGTTTAGTTTATCCAAGTTCCTAAATATATATACTTTGCTTGGAGTTTTGGCACCGATTTTATCTCAACCGTTTTTAGAGTCTTTGGGTTTACTTATACATCCCACAAAGAAGAAGTTCGTATGCTTTGTCATACCTACTTGGAGAAAGGCTCCTTGTTCGGGTGGCGGTGACCGAGAAAAGACCGATCGATGGATTCTGAGATCGCGGTGGACCTCTGTGGTTATTCACTAGGCAGAGGGTTGTACAAGAAGGAGCGTTGGGGCTTGGACGGAGTCAATTCGAGTGTTGTAAGTCTTTTCTGTCTTGTACTTGTAAAACCGTACTTAGTGGATTTGTGGCTAGGGTTATCCGAGGTTTTTTCTCGTTGTGGGTTTTTCCTCGTACATCGCGGCGTAGTGGTTTGTCTCTTTATTTTATCTTTTGCAAAATCACATTAGATGCATGCTTAGGTACTAGGATAAAATATGGTTTAAATCACTACTCATGATTATGTTGGTGCTAAAATTAATTTGGATAATGTTTAATTAATTTAGTTCAAGTCATTAATTTTTATTTGATAAAATTTGGTTTGGCCTAATTTGAAAAAATGAATTAATTAATTGTTAGGTAAATTTCAAGGACTTGGGTTGAGTTAATATGTCTAAGTGAAGAATGTATTTGTCGTTTAATTTAATTTTACTTTGTGCTTGTTTAATTTTAATGTGAAAGAAATTAAAATTTGTTGTTTATGAAATTGTTTAGTTGAACCATCTTTATTCCGCATCTCTAAAAGGAAATTATTTTTTGTAAGATTTTAAAATTAGGGAGGAGGGGGTACTTGAGACTTTCACTTACAGTTCTTCTCTTGCTTCTCTTCGTTTGGATTTATTGTGGTCTATGAAAGGTGTACATGGGATATCTGGTTAAGAATAGAATGGATTAAGGTTTGTGTTATCCTTAATTTTTTTTAAATAGACTAAAATGAATTGTAGAATTTGGTTTTATGTGGATGTATAATTTGGTCAGGTGTTCCTTTATCATCTCCAAGACATCAAAGATGTGAATGTAATCGAGTTCATATTCCCTTGACGGACTAATGTCAAGACTTCCATTGTAAATGAATTTAGAAAGCCTAGGAACCGAATGGACTTTGATCTTCGAGAACTTGTAAAAAATAAGCATATATATGACATCTTGATATAAACTGTGCAATGAATGTGAGGATGGTCTTGACTTCAATTGATTACTCAAAAATTCTTTTCAAGGTGGTCACATGATGTTTGGTAGGATATCCTATATTGATATAAACTGTGAATATACCTTTTCTTCCTCGACACCTGCATGATCCTAGACGAACTAGATTTTTTTAAATTCACATTGAACCAGGCCATTGACTTGTTGCCCGATAAATCCATGGCAGGCTTCGTTTCTTTTGGGACACAGATTCAGGTTCATAAACTAGGCTTCTCTGATTTGTCCAAAGTCTGTGTTTTTCGCGGCTCTAAGGACTTGTCCAAAGCAGAGGTTTTGGATAAATTGGGCTTGTCCACTACCCACAAGGCCACTCCTTCTACTGTTGGGGGTGGTGCTAGGTTTTTGTTACCTACTTTTGACTGTGAATATACCCTTCATTTGTTGTTGGATGAGTTAGGCATCGACTAGTGGCCCCTCTTACTAGATAATCGCCCATTTAGGTGTACCGGAGTGGCCTTAAGTGTTGCTTCTGTTTTTTTTGGGCATGTTCACCTAGTACTAGTTCTCGCGTAATAGCATTAGTTGGAGGTCCATGCACAGAGGAACCATGCACGATTGTACCGAAATATCTATCGAATCCAGTTCGTTCGCATAAAGATCTAGATAAGGATGCAATGCCATATCTTAGAAAAGAAGTTCAATTCTATGAGGTACTTTCCAAACAACTGGTCAACCAGGGTCAAGCCTTGGGCCTTTTCACCTCTAAGGTTGATCAAATTGTTGTTATAGAGATGAAGGTTATCATAGAAAGAACCGGTGGCCTAGTTATCTTAGTTGAAAGTTTTGGTCATTCTGTTTTCAAAGACTCTTTCAGGCGTGTTTTTGGGGATGGTGAACAGTTTATTGGTATCTCCTTTAATGGAACACTTGAGATCAACTGTTCCAAGGATATCAAAATTCAAGGGATCATTGGAACTTGCATGTCTTTGGAGAAGACGGGACCTGCTGTCGCCAACATAATTATTAGACAGGGTAATACTGCTTCTTGGAAGTTGTGTAGCCTAGAAAAAAGTACCTCCTTAACAAGGTTGGAAGTTGTGCGGCCCCGACTAATTAAATACTGGGTAGCTACTCCTTTATTCAAATTAATTCAAAATGTCAAGTTGGTTTAGTTCATAGCATCACTGTCAAAAAATATTTTAACAATTACTAGCCACCTAATATTTAAAAAGTGAGTTGTCAATTTTAATTAAATCCGATTAACATACAATAAGTATACAATTATGAAATAATGATAACACAACCACATTACAGTCACATTATAATAATAAAGTAATAAATAAATCTGGAGGAACACTCCTCGGAAAGAATCCGAAATACTGAGTAGAATTGTATAAAGTCTGAATCATAAATTAATTACATCCAAAACTGAATTAAAACTCAATAAATAACTGTCTCTAAGAAAAAGGGGCAACATGCCCTACAGATAAGAGAGTCTATAATGGAATCAATAATGAATAGTGGAGGCGTCACTAATCAAGGTTCTGTAACTTCCACAGTAGCTACAACACGTTCCTGGAATGGAATTCCTAAGCTTGATGTCCTTGTGGCTGGGCACCTAAAAGGTTTTTATAAGAAAATAGATTTGAAAGCAAACGGGTCAGAGCCCGATTGTCAAAACAGTTTAGAATACAACAAGTGTTTAATACCATTAAACAGTGAATATAAAATACATGATAGTGCGTGCACTCACATGAATTCCTCACCTCTCAACTAATTGAGCACTCCTATCGTACCCGTACCAACATTACTATATGATTTTAGATTCAATTCCCGATATCTTAATTTAAACAGAGAGTTTTACTTTTCTTCTTAGTTCTCAAAATTAGTAATACTAATCACTAGGGACTTTCCATTTTTAACTCTACAAAAATGTTGCTATTATTCACACTTACATTTATACATGACAGTTCATTTCAGTTAATAGTATATTTTTCTCATCATAAATATACAACACTGGCACCACGAGACTAAGCTGCGGTGCACATATACTCTGCTATCGAATCCCGGTACATCACGTACATAAGGACCACGTATTCCGAATCTCTCAGGAATCGTTTCGACAAGTAACAAACACACATAACGGAGGCGAACATAGTTCACATCACATGGGCCATGCACAAACCTACGCTCCCATGATCAGCAGACTTATTAACTTCGCAATAAGCCCTTCTCTGACCTATGTCCTCGAGGTACCAATCTAAATCCCCCCGTAGGCACACAAAGATTAGCTAACCCTGATTGAACGCCGACCTCCCGTGATAGCAAGTATGGTAGGTATGTTATACCCAGATAATTACATACACTAAGAATTCGCACATCTTAGATATATCATAATATTAGTGGAAGTATGTCTTACATTCTTATACCGTCATTAGATGTTGCACGTTTACGAATCCCCGAATAATATACATTAAAAGTTGTCAACCTTTCTCACTTCGAAATTTTAGATACTTATTCCCTAACCCATAAATGTCATCCGGTCTTCTACAAAACTCTAAGTTTTACTCCTCAACGTACTCAAATCTCATAACTCTACCCACTGGTCAACGAGGGAAGGTTATCACTCAGTTAAATAAGTCTACTGGAAGTTTGAAATAAAATTCGGCCTAAAAAGGCCATTCTGTCAACTCGTTAGAAATCTCGTTCGAACGAGGTTGTTCGAACGAGGGTCGTTCGAACGAAGTCTTCGAACAAACTCGTTAGAATGGATACTATCATCTCGTTAGAAGCTCGTTCGAACGAGATCGTTCGAATGACCTGGGCTGGTCTTCTAACGAGATGGCAGAATACTCCCGGAAATTTCCCAACTCGTTTTTCTTCAATTCCTCTTTTCAAAAATCCATTCTAAGATCATCCCAATTAAGTTTTATTGTTAGTAAACTAATTTAAGTCCTCCTAGGTTGCTTCTTAACATATTATTGGGATCAAATCCTCTTAATCAACATGTAATTAACATAAATTCCCAATTTTCACCATAAACCCTATGAACATGAACCCAGACTGTAAATGTATTTAAAAACTCCTTATTACTCCGTTTTCAGATCATCAAAAGTTATGTTTTGTGTATTGAATTCGTCCATAAGCATTCTACATGAAATTCCTATCACAAAATCATAAGTTTCACCATAATCCCATTTGTTTTCCTCAAGACTTTCTAGGCAATTAAAGTTTCTACACTAAACATGAAGGAAATATTCAATGAAATTAATAACATTAAATCACTTTCCTTAGATTTTTTCTTCAGATTTGTTGCCGGTGTTTCAAGGTTGATTCTTCCCTCTTTATGGTCACAATCTCTTCCAAAAATGATGGTGGAGAGATGGTTTGGTTTGAAAACCCTTTACCGTCTTTCTAACTTCTCTAAAAAACCTCCGTAGCCCACTCTCTCCCTTTTTTTGATAATAATGGACTTAGTGGCCCTTTAAATAATATCTAAATTACCTCTAAAATTCGTGGGTTTTAATCCCCTAATTTTTAAAATTACCAAAATACCCTTCTAGGTTGCCGATTTGGCCTAAAAAGGCCCCGGGACCCAAACTAAACTCCTGGCTAGTGTTTTCTGACTATTTCGACCCTTCTGGACACGTTGGTGAACTCAAAATGACCATTCAGTTGATAAAAATATAAATTAATTTTTAATTTAATTACATTCATTCCTGACGCGACTGACACGCGTGTCCCGACTTAATTTTCCAAATTATCGTATTTCTGTCTCGCAACAACTTTAATATTTTCAATACTCATATATTACCATATATACTTAGAAACATTCAATTTTAACATCATACTCAAATACCAACTCACATCTGGCTAGTATTTATATCCAGATTAATTCCCAATTAATTTTCATTTAATTCAATTAATCCCTTAAATAAAAATCAATAAAATTACGGGGTATTACATGTTAACGGATAACTGCAAGCTCATTTGGTTATATATGGTGTTTGTAGTGTATTAACTGATATATTTCAATTATGTTTATACGTTGCGTATTTTCATTTATTGAACAATGCCAAATTCCCAAGGATCGTCACTGCTAGCTTACTATTTTAGCAGTCGGTGGAAGGTTTTATCAATTATTCGTGCCTTAATCCTTTTCGCACTCCAAATCTTACAAAATGTCTACACCGTTCGTTTGTCGATCTATAGATTTGTTCTGTGCAATGTATCATATGTGGACTTGCAACCATTTACTCTGCAAATGCTTTTTATTATGATTGACGTGTGTATTATGGAAAATGCATTTTCTGTTAGGTTATCTAGTAAGTTTAATTTTAACCGTTGCTAAGCTTCTTTTACCTCAAAAGACATATATGAATCAACTTGAGTTGTGTTTTCATTTGAACTTTTGTGTTTATTCAGAGTAAAATATTATACGCATGGTCTGCTCTTTGATTTGAATAGTTTTCCTATATGTCAACGTATTTATTACTTCGATTATTATTCTGACATAATGTTAAATCCCAATTCATTGTTCTGTAAGAAGGTTGTTTCCAGTGTAGTAAAATAACCAGACAACATATTTATTGTGCCCTTAGCCATTCTTTACATTCATTGTAAATGTTTTTTCTTTACAATTTTGTAATTTAAATTTGTTTAGTTATGCATGCTTTGGTACAATAAGCTGGTATCGTAATTTAGGGGTTGGCGGAGAGATTTTCGTTTAATTCTATGAACATGGATATATTTTTGATTTAATTTGAATTTTGAATGAAAATATTTAGTATTAGAATATCCTTCTTTAACCCACTTCACAAAAGACTTTTATTTCCAGAATACCTATGCCCTATGTAAAAGCCTATTAGAGTTTAGGTCTAGATTCATTCAACAACATCCTATTTTTAGCACTACTTTACTGTTTGTAATTCATCTCAAGAGGAAGAATCCAAATTACTCACTTATTGTATAGTTTTCATACTTTGAGGAAGAGGAAAGGGAAAACACAGGAAAATCCTTTTATTTTAAATATGATTTATATTAAAAAAATATATCACTAGACTTCTACATAAGGTTGACTTACCTTGACAATTATAATCTGAAAATGGGCTAAATAAAAAATTCCTATTTATTTGCAGAAATCAAATAGACGTCACGCTCTACAGCTTTAGCTTTGAAGTTGGCCTCAAGAATCTCGACGAGTACCTTTGGACTCTTGGTTACAAACTATTGGGTGAGTTTTAACTTTCTTTTTCTTTTCAGTGTGTCTAAGTTACATAGTGTTGTGATTTTACAGGGCGAGGTTAAATTTTCAATTACTTTTCCCAGGTGTCAAGCTTCAAAGGGTGATCTTACTATTCATGCAATGTTTTCTCAGCCTCTGTCATATGAGTATGTAAACGAGTTCAGATGGTACAACCACATAATGGTTAGGCACCCATAGAATGGATGATGCAGAAGTATTTCAAAACGTTTTAGGATATCGCTCTGGTAATGTACATGGACGAGGGTCAGTTCTAAGACCAAATAACTTGAATCTATGCAAAAGTAGAAAGATATTGAGAAGGATATACATGTTGCTTTGGTGATGAGGGAAGCTAATGAGACAAGGAGGGAAGCAAATGAAGCTCAAAGGTAGAACCCTTAAATGAAAGAATGAATGGATGAACTTTTTGGAAGATTTGAGGAGTAATCTAATCGCATAGCGCGTAATAACACATGAGTGTACTTTTTGTGAACGATGAAACGATTTATGTAATTGATGTATTGAATTGATTTGATGTGGAATAGTTCAATTATTGATTGTCAAATAGAGTATACAATATTATAAATATATTTTATGAAACAATGAAGCATAAAAGTTCTTACTGGAATGTTTTTATTATCTAAAATATTAAATATTAAAATTTAATGCATTTAGTATTATTAGTTAATTAATTAATGCATAAAATATGAATATTAAATGCAATGACTATTAGTGGATGAAATAATTTTCAATTGAAAAATATTTTTAGTGGCAAATCTGAGTTGCCACATATAACTATCTTGACCTTAAGCAAAATCTTAGTTTTGGTAGCAAATCTTATATTTGCTACAAAAAGATCCTTTTAGTGGCAAACAACTTGTCTTTTGGTGGCAATTTCAATCATTTTTGCAGAAAATAATTTGCCACCAAAAGTATATCATTTAGTAGCAAAATCTGTTTGTCACTAAATTAGTAACATTTAGTAGAAAATGCCAAAAAAAAAATTCACTAAAGGTATTAGTAGGAGGTCTTTAGTAGTAAAGTTGTGACAATTTTTTTTTCCACTAAATGATTTAGTGGCAAATTTTTAATGATTACACGATTTTGTTTTGCATCTAAAAGTCATTTTTCTTGTAGTGAATCATTTCTGCAAGACATATAATTAGTATCCAATTTAGCCAAAAAAAGTTTTGAAAGCGTAAAATAATTATATCCCTAAATGTGTTCCGCGTAGGAGGAATAAACCTGATTCTCTTAAGTAAGATGCTCTGATACCATGTTGTCTCGTCCCAAATAATCAAGAGTGATAAGGGTTTAGGTTTATAGGGTTAAATGAAAAAATAATTTAAATAGCGGAATCATAAATAATAATGATAGTAAAGAGCTACATAATATTAATATAATTTAACATGAAGTAAAGTATCGAAATACATTATTCCTTACACGCATCCTAAATACATGAACTATTTCTTATTACATAGTTCATAAACGAAAATAAAAACAAAAGGAATTTTAAAAGGTACTACATGGGTCTTGATACAATATTAATTACATCCATTTATACATAGTAGCATAAGAAATTATAATGGGATCTTCGGTGTTGCGACTGATTTTTTAGGCATATATAATTGCTAAAGTAACACGAGGGGATATATTATGTTTGTTTGAGGTCGGAGAGATCCTGACTTCTCTATTGCCTGGGTCAATCTGGAATTTCAAAAACGTAAGAAAAATTGCCAAGTAGATAATTCTTATTCTATACTTTCAAAACATGATTTTTGACGAGTCAGTATAGGAAAATTAATTTCAAATGGATTCAATATCAGGATAAGATAACATGTTCGTTCTTGAAATGATATATCTAAAATCATAGAAATATTTAGCTAGAGAAGATAATGGTTAGAAATGGTTTCTAAACAAATAACCCATAATTATTCGTTTAGAGATTTTTGGGTAATAGCCATACATATAACAATGTTAGTCCAATATAATTGTAGACAATCAATCCAGATACTGGAGATAAAAGTAACCGTGCTAAGTTAGTTACAAATATTCCATATGATAGCAATGACTAGGCCCTCAATCATCTGAGTCCTATAGGCCAAATAATAAAATCGTGGGTATAACGAAAGATTATTCCCTGGTCATAGTGTATGCTACAAAAAAATCGGGTAAAATTTTCATAATACAAAATACTATGATTGTATAATCATTGTCAAAGTTCGAATCAATTATACGTAAATATTTCAACTACTCAAATGAGTTCATCAATGAGAATATGATATACAGGGTCTATTATATAGTGATATCAACAAAAGGCGTAATCAAAAGTATTATGTGAAAATAATACTAAATAAGAAATCACCTACTTGCCGTTTGGGTTTTTGAAAAGTTCCTTGGAGTTGGTTTAAGTTAAGGTGGTAGTCCGTGTAAGTCTGACGAAGAAAAATGTATTTTTGTGTAAGAATAAGGTTTTTGAAATATTTGAAAGTGCAGTAAAGTTATAAAATTGTGTAGAAAAATAAATACTGGGGTTAAAAATAGAAACAAAGTTTAGTTTTTATTACTCAAGTTACTTAACTTTTTAAGATTTGTGTAAGAGACTTTTTTGTTTCTAATAGTGTCAAAAAGTGGTAGAAAAAGTGTGGGGTGATAATACAGTAGTTGAAAAACTTTCAGGTGATTATGTGCAAACATAATTTTTAAAGTTTCAATTCTCATTTTAGGGGTTCTGTCGAATTTTCTTTCTGGTTATGGAAACAGGGTGTTATAATAGACCATTTTGACCTGAAAAATAAAATAAAATTTTTGATTTTTTTTTCAAAATTTTCTGATTGGTCACGCACTCTCACGCACCAAGTCAAAATTACCATGCGTTGTGTTTGACCAAACCCGGACGTATGTAGTTCACTTAGACTTCAACCTTTCAAATTTTGGCCTAGGGTTTGAAAAGTTTGGACTTAGATTAAATCTTCTACAGAGTACCAGTTGATACGATTCCAAAGACATTTTCTCTAATTTTCATAAGATTTCAAAAATATAAATTTTAAAGATTGAGGTTGACTGTAGCTTGATATTCAGATTTTGTAACATATTAAAAATTTCAATCTGATGTTCGTGCATTTATACTGAAATTCGAATTATGGCAGGGTCATAGTTTGATTTCTGTGTGAATTTAGAACAAAATAGTTTTGGTTTGAAAGTCCAATTCATAGTGTACATGGAGAATTTTAAATTTGAAATTTAACTCTCGGAACTAAAATAATTAAACTATGAACAAATATGAATACTAAAATAAAATTAAATAATATGGTTGCAATCGTACAAGTCTATGGACAAACATTCCCACTTTAAAATTGGTTTAAAGTCAGAAACTAAGAATTACCATTGGAGCTCAATCTTCCATGATGTTTTCTGAAATTTGACCCTTCGCTAATGATTTCTACATAAAAGCTTTGACGTAACTGCATAAATGGATCACACTCTACTGCAGAAACATGACTGAATTGAAATTATTAAGCTATACATGTAAAGTAACAGGATACCCAAAAATGCCAAAATATAAGCTTTGTATTTGAGCAACTGTTTGTACTGAATTCTCTAAACTTAGAAAGGTTATATAGGGGAAGTTATGGGGAGTCTATTGGTCGAATTTTGGGTGGTAATTAGTCTGGTCTAATGGATGATCTTTGCGAAGAAAGTTTGGTGTATAAAAGGGTGTTGGTTTACCTTGTTTTTTCATTAGTTGCCATGGGGTTTTTCTGGCATTCTTATCAGTCCAGCTGATAAGGAAGGTGTTAAAGAGTTCAAGTCTAGTCCCTATGGGTTTTTACTTAAGGTTTAGGTCCTCGTTTCTTTATTTCCAATATTTGTTGGGTCTTCGTGTAATTTCCAAAACTTAGGAAAGTATTGTGAGGGGCTAGTTTGTAACATTAAATGGTAATGAAGTTATTTGTAAGGAAATTTTGAAACATGCATGTTATTTAAATGGTTTAAAAGTCACTTAAAAACTTTATGCGACATTTTGTAATTGTTGAAACTTAAAGGTAATTTTAGAAACTATATTTTTCTAAGGTTTATGGTGGTAATAACCTAAATTTTTTACTACACTGAGTATATATTAAGGTAAGATTACTTATTCTTATGTATAAAGATAGTTTCATCTAGACGCGTTGTTCTATACGGGTCTTACATTTTTACTCTTTTTTTAAGATATCAACTTTGAAGAAGAAATAAAACAAATTAGACTTAGCGATTTTATCTTTTCTTTTCCTTTTAATTGTTTTAGGTTGCCTTTCATTTAAGAAAGATTTCTCCATTCATTGCCCTTTTTCTTGCGCAATCGTATTTTTAATAAAGAAACAATTCACGGGCAATGGGTCTTACATGCACAAATCTCCCATCGTAAAAAAAATATGTATAATGACAAGATTGATAGGATAACATCTAACTTAGCTCATGTAACATATGAAGTTAAAATCTAAAAGATCTCGTGTATGTGTGTGAGGTGGCATATGCAAAGTGAATCCATTAAGAAAATTAAAGTCGAACGGCTCCATGCAAGTATGATTAAGAACAATCTAAACATTGAAAATCGTAATAAAATGTCCTAGCCACATGGATACATGGAATGCAGTGGGTTCAAACGCACTTATGTGCCACATAAAATATGTAAAACATTACTACACATAAATAAGAAATATTTTTGAGTTTTTAAATATTTTTCCAAAAATGACACCACTTGATAACAAAGCTTGAAAGATAAACAAAATCTTTCTTCATTTTTCTCAATAAAGACCCAAAAAGGAAAATCAAAATAAAAAAGAGTTAAACATCATACCACTAGCAAACACATATAGCATGAAGTACAAATTCTACTTTATAAAAACATGCAAACACAATCAACCATAAGATATATCATGATAAGAATCATATGCAAGCATATGAGAGTCGACCAGTATAACATTGAATGCCTCCAAAATTGATTTCCTAGCCTAAATAGACGAATGTATAATGCTTCGAGTTTTGGGAACTATGGTGACATGGGATCTAGACTTCCTAGGACCTCTTAAGATCAGAACAAAACATACTAAGATGGACTTTCCTACCACTATGTGAATAAGTGTAAATATTATTAAGACGATCTTTAGGTTGACCTTTTCTAATGTCCTAGTAAACAACTCATACTTTAAAACAAAGGTCTTATATTTAACAATGAAAGAATTTGAATCATTGAAGACCATACCGTCACTACTTGAATATCTTAAATGATCTTGTACCTTCAAAACTCTACACTCAAGCAAAGAATTAGACTCTTCAAGTGTCAGTGACTCATTCTTTAAATTTTCAATAATACCTAGAAGGTTAACTCACTCACTCTCAATGTAAGAGAACTTATCCCTAAGAGTTTTCACGTTCCCTCAAAATTTTTATCAATTTATCATTATCCTATATGGAAAGATCTTCCACCCTATTCTTAAACCTCATAGAGTCCTCTAATTTTTTCTCTAAAACACGGAATCTATCATCACTCTCTTTTTTAAACACTTTTAAGTTTTTAAAATCACGTTTCATGTCCTTGAGCTTCTTACAGAGAATATCTCTTTGAGTTTGAAAAGTTTGCAAAAAACTTTATTTCATCATTTAAGCAAAAAAATATTCTTTTTCAATAAATTTAACTCTTTTTGCAAACTTAAAATTCAAACAAATTAATTTTTCAACAGGATTTTGAAGCTGATTAAACACCTCATAAATATCAAAATCATCGTCATCGCTAAACACATCGAAAAACGTATCACTTTGATGACCCATTAAGAGAAACAAACAAACTCTAGAGAGAGAAAAATAACCAAACAACCCTAAAATTGTATGAAAGAGGGATCTACACAATATCTTAGTGATGGGGTTATATATGAAAGGATATAAAAACAAGAAAACCAGTATTTTATATTTTTTAAAATTTAATTCAAACTTTAAACAATCCATCCAAATTAAACATACCACTGATTAAAAAATTATTGTGTTAAAATAGGTTAACCAATTTGATTTTTGTTTTAAAGCATACATCAAGGTGATATGACAATAAAATAGATTAATCCACCCAACACGCTGATGTAAGAGGAAAACCCATAGCAAAAAAAAACCTCGGGCGACCCAGCCATGCAAATTCACAATGTATAGTACACGATAGTAGACTTACTCGACTCAATTCCCTCAAAAGATTAGATGATCTTTGATCGTTCAACCTACACATAACGATATGAAGGAGTCCACAACAACCACAACGTGTGAGTCCACATGTGCCTCAGTATCCACCAATTAGGCTCAGAAACCATCTACATATTGGAACATGGAATCCCTTTTTCTTCACCGCAACACCACACCATGGGGTCCAGCGTGTGCAAACATCAAACTAGTACAGAGTTCACTGCACGAGATGAGTATCAACAAGATGAAAAGAATAAACTCTAGATCCCTCAAACTAGATCTCAAAGCATATATTAGATAAAACTTGTATCTTTAAACAATAGGGTGTAAACAGGGTTTGGATTATAAAAACTTGATCACGAATGATCATATAAATACAAATTGCTTTTTAGAAGAGTTAGGAACTCAAAAATCATGAAAACGTCTCTCATAAAACTTCTTCTTCGTAACCTAATTTATATGAGGTTTTAAAAGAACAAGATAAGGATGAAAAAGATAATGAAACTCACAACTTTAAAAAATGAACTAGGTCATTCGAGTCAAGTCAGAAGGCCCTTTCGAATGAAGTACCAAATCTCGTTGGAACCAAACTTCTAATGACATATCCAACGAAAAACTTAGTGTAGGCTAAAAAGCGCTCGTCTGAAATTTTGTTAGATCCTTGGTTCTAACACGGTTCAATATCTCGTTCGAATGACATAGATGATGTCGTCAGGACGACTTGACTTTTTTTTTTTCTAAAAACAAGTTTTAAAATAGTTAATTTTTTTTAAAAACAACACCCAAAACTAAATATTTAAGGATAAAAGTATACGCATTCATACCTAAGATATTCTCGAAAGATGAATACAAAACGTGGCACTAAAAACGACATGATGAATGTAGAACTTCTAAATTGGATGCTAAATAAACACGTCATAGGCTCGAAAGGGTAAACACACTTAAGACCTAACCTAGGACTCAAAGGTTTCATCCAAAGATGGAATTAAGCCAAAATACATACAAATTGATTCAATAAGAAATTTTTCCTTAGAAGTACCCCCCTTTGGCTATTCCAAGACAAAACACAAAATAATAATCTCACTACAAAAAAATTGCTTTTTAATACAGTGCTCCAACCATCTCAAAAATTCCTCTGGCCGTCTTAAAAGCCTTTTGTGACGCCATTTAAGATGGCAAAGGGGTGTCATATTAGACCCCGTTTTAAAAGCTTTTTGAGACGGTAGTAGCCGTCTAAAAATGTTTTTTTTGAGATAGGAAATACGTCGTCTCAAAAGGTTATTTCTTATAGGACCCTTTTGAGACGATGAAAAATCCATCTTTTAAAGTTTTTTTTAGAGACACCAACATACGTCCCTAAAGAGTTTTTTGAGACGATAACTTAAGCGTCTAAAAAAGTCCCCATTTATGGAACCCTTTTGAGACGACAAAGAAGCAGTCTTTAATAATTTTGGAACCAAAATTATAATTTCACTCATTCCATAATATACTCTATATAATTTTAAACAAAACCTCTAAACAATATGACATATTTTGCATCCCATTTCAGCATATAACATATGATTTTCTATTCAATTATAATTAAAGTACATACAAAGAAAAAATACACAAATTAAATATTGTATTCAACATAGATATCTCTATACAATTTCACTCATCTCATTAGAAAAAATACATAAAAAACCGTCTATCCCTAACATATAATGATGTACGCAAAGTAAACTCGCAATCTTCACGCATACGACCTCCATCAAAACGACTCCAATATCTTGCCTTGTCCACAAAAGGTTTTCACTTTCAATAAATTTAATAAGTGTCAGTTACCTTAAACAAAGAAGTAATTTTTATTAATAGTTCCTATAGATGAAAATCTTTAAAAACCTTATCAAAGTTGTATATCTTCATATTATTTACTTTTAAAATTACATAATATTTTTAAAACCATTTGGCAGAGTCTCCTTTATTTATTCATGAAAACCAACCTGTTTAAACATAAAAATTAACTAAAAAACCACGACAAAAATAGCCACAACTTTCTAAACAACTAATATAAATAAATATACACATTATGATTCCTTTTACCATTGGACAACATAATGAACAAAATTTCATCCCTGCTTGTGGTTGAGAGCAAGACTAAAGAGGATATAAGCAACAAGGTATTTGTTCGAGAGAATAGATGCAAAAGCTCCAATGGTAAAAGGCTCAAGTATACGTATAACAAGTCCTCGTGGGATAGTAAACTTCCTGCAACAAATGGGATACAAAACACAATTAGCTATGGTTCTGAAAAGTCAAGAAACATTAACTTGATTTAGATACTTGGACAATACTTGTTTAAAACCCAATACAAAAACCACCTCCAATGATGTCATGATTCTATAAATATAAAATAAGAACAAACACTAAAACCCTATCTGATTTAACTATTTATCACTTAACGGACTGATTACAAAGTGAACTAATAACCTGACTTAAAGATTGAAACAATATACTTATAATACTAAAACAACCACAAAAAGAGTAATGAAATGACCCATAACCGATTTACTAAGTAATAAAGAAACTAAGCCTACCCACCGTTCTGAGTACCAGCTAAGATCGACATTTGGAGAAGTGCATAATAAATAATAGCACGTCTGGATATAGTCCTAAAAGAACGAACATGTATTCTCATGATTGAGTGATGTATTCCTCTAATCAAATTTAAATCTAGCCAATATATACACACTATCATTTGTTATTCATATTCTGATTTCCTTTGGACTCATCATCATCGTGTCTTTGTATATGTATCTTGTTATCAATAAATATGCATTTCTACTTATACAACAACACACGTAAAACGATCATACGATAATATACACTGTCCACTGCATTTCTACTTATTAAAGATATGAACATGAAGTTGAGTGTTGTTCGTGAAGATAATGAGGTTTTTAATGCTGTTAAAACTCTAAATGCTAACACTTGTTTAGTTATTAATGGACACAATAGATTTTTGTATGTTCTTTATTGGGGAGATAATATAAATTGATCTTATAGTTTCTCTACAGAAATCATTTCTAAGTCATGATCTATCCAAGACTTTTTTAAAGGCTTATTGAAAAATTCAGCATGAAGTTAATCATTGGAAGAACATATTCTTATCCTATGGAGGCAAACAAATTTTGATAAAACATGCTTTAAACTCTATGTATTTGTATTTTCATGATTTCCAACTACACTTAACCCTAATTTTTGAAACCCTACCTAACTAGAAACCTACGCAATCATAATCCCGCCACAACCAAGATAAAAGATTGAAACAACTTACTAACTGTGAGGGAAGGGGAGAGATCTAGCTCGAGCAGTGATGTTAGGGAAGAAGTGCGAGGGGCGATGTCAAGGAAGAACGTGAGGTGAAATTTTTGTCCAGTGATAGGCATGAGCGTTACTTTTTGTTTTGTATGTAAAAGGTTTTCCATTCTTTTCACTAAAGACGGGAGTTTATTTTTTGGGTTACAAGAGGGAGTTAAAATCGTGAAAGACGGTAAGTTGGGAACCAAAAATATTTCAGCCATCTCATAAAGTAGGCTATTTAAGACGGGCATTAATATGCTGTCTTATTTGTTTGACTTTATAAGACAACTAATAATAGTGGTCTTAAATACTATTTGTTTTTAAGACTGTTATTTTTATCAGTCTGAAAAGTTATGCTTTAAAGACTAAAATTTTAGCCGTCTCAAAAGCTTTTGCCCTAAAAACTACTTTTTTTTAGTGTCTACAGATTGTCAAGATCTTAAAAAGACTCAATCCCCAACCCCAAAAGAAAAAAAGTATAAACACTTGACAGATTCAAATGTTGAGTAACTTTGTTATTATGTAAACTTTATCGAATTATTCCATACCTTCAGACTTAAATACACATTCAAATTCAAAGGGAATATATAACCGTATGAATTCGCATATGAATACACCCTCCCCTTTTGTGTAAAAGTCTCTGTCCAAGTTAAGATGCCTCCCCATATGGCTAAAATCCTCCTCGCACAATAACCATAAAGTGTGAGTCCAACAGGCCTCCCTATCCACCGATAAGGCTCAACAACCATCTACGAATTGGAACACAAAATCAACCTCTTCTTCTCTGCAACACCACACCACACCACATTGTCCACAGTGTATAAACAATAGCCGGTATGGATTCCACCGTACAAAATGATTATCAACAAGATAAAGAGAATAAATCTTGGTGCCCTCAAACTAAATCTCAAAGAATATATTAAATGAAACTTGGAGCTTTAAACGATTGGGTGTGAACAGGGTTTGAGTTTGAAAAAATTGATTGTGAATGATCACATAAACACCTAAAGCTCTTTGGAAGTGTTTGAGAAATAAAAAAATCATGAAAATGTCTCTCATAAAAGTGCTTCTATGCAACCCTATTTATACTAGGTTTTTAAAAAACGAGATAAGGATGAAAACTATAATGAAAATCTAAACTTTAAAAATGCGCCAGGTCATTTGAACAAAGTCATAAGGCTCTTTTAAAGAAGTACCAAATCTCGTTGAAAGTAAAATTCTAATGACATATCCAATGAAAAACCACTGTAGAATAAAAACTATTCGTTTGAAGTTTCATTGGATCCCTGTTTCTAACGTGTTTCAATATCTCATTCGAATGACACAGCTGATGTCGTTAGAATGACTTGAATTTTTTTTCTAAAAACAAGTTTTAAAATATTATAAGTTTTTTCTAGAAAACAACACCCCAAACTAAATATCCAAGGATAAAAAATATATTCATTCATATATGAGAGATCCTTGAAAGATGAAGAAAAAACATGGCATTAAATACGACATGAGGAATGTAGAACTTCTAACTTGGTCGCTACATCTTCAAACAAAAACAATACAGGCTTAAAAGGGTAAAAACACTCAAGAACTAACCTATGACTTAAAAGTTTTGTCCAAAGATAGAATGAAGACAAAATATATAAAAATTGCATCTATTGGAAATTTATCCTTCCACAAATACTGTAAAAACCAATTAAAGATAAAAACAACAAATCCTTATAATCACGAGTCCAATCTACCACCAAATTAGTACTTCTTATTGCATCCACTCCGATCTGCTCTTCGAGAGTGTCTTTTTCGTCGATGATAACGTCTTTCTCATGTCATAATTTATACTGACCAAATCTTGTAAGACCCACAAAAAGGTGTTGTATTTTTATTTATTTTTGGTTTTTAGGGAGATCGAGTGATCCTCCCCCCACTCGTATGGAGTGAGAGGGGGAAGGAGTAGATGAAATGGATAAAGGAGTATATTGAGTGTCAGTTACTTTTATTTTATGAGAGTTTCTATAAAAAAATATTACTTTTGGGTTGGTCTTCAATAATATACATAAGAAGGTTATGTTGTATGTTTCAATATTGAAAAATATTGCCTTGACTTACCGGCTAGTCAAAATATACACACAGATTATGCGACTGAATATGTAAGAATTTTTTACTTGTATGCTTGAACAAATAAGGAAATATAATCTTAATATATCATGATTTTCTCTTTCAAGTAACTACAACTAGAGAATTATATAAATAAGATAATAAAGAAAAGGTTTTACCATTGACAAATGTTATAAGATTTTGAAAACACTTAACTAATTTAAATTTCTTAAGCCATTTTTGACTCAATCGACTTCATTTCGAACTCTTATCTTAGGATGGGATGAATAATCAATCAAGTTCTTACATAGAAGCACCAATGATAAATTTGGCCGATGAGGTTGCATTTAAAGACCTTATCCTTGACCTCGATTAGGAAAGAAATAAAAAATAGTAGCAAGAGGAAAGGGGAAAGATAAGGCATCCAAAATTCATGTCAACACTAAAATACAAAAAAATGTTTTATATTTAAATTGAATCCTTCCTACATTCATGTCATATTGATCATTTTCATGATAAATGATAAGAGTGCCTCACCCTCTTTGCATGTATACAACCAAAATATGTTTATTCTATCTCACCCAGCACTTCACAAAAGCCTCTTATTGGGCTTGTCTCCTTTGAGATTAGAGTACCCAACAAGACACCCAAACCACTGTGATTTATGAAATATATAACTAGGGTTTGAGCCATTAATTGAAAGTATATTATCTTTTAAACAATTGAATTACTACGGAAGTCCATTTTTCTAATGTGTACAAAAGTGTCGTCAGGTACTAACGTATATGCGACATTCTCAACTACCCCTCTTTCTCCAAAACTGCTAGGTGATGAAGATCGTGTGAATTTGATCTTGATTCATTATCAATGCAATTCTTCTATGAGTTCGTACCTAACTTCCTCAATGAATGTCATATCGCTTTTCAAACCTTCCATAATTGAAAATGAAAAAAAATCGACAAGAAAATTATCGATAAATTGATTTACAAAATCTTTAAAAAAAATTTAGAAACATTTATAGATAATTTTAATAGATTAAAAAGAATGTTTGTATCATTTGAAGACATATATAGGTTATATTTGGCATCTTTAAACTATTTTTGTACTCTATGGAGTATATGAGTTAAATGTAAAACAAAATGAATATACAATTTCTCAACCACGTAAATAAAGTTCAGTGCTAATAATATATCGAAGTTAATGAAGTTGTAGGACCCCTAATTTTAAAATACTATACAAAAAGTAATACAATTTCCTTTTAAGAGTTGCGAAAGTGAGATGGTTCAAATAAACCAATTTCAATTTCTTTCGAATTAAAATTAAACAATATGAAATATGATTAACCACACACATATTATAAATACATTTTTCACTTAAACATATTAACTCAACCCAAGTCCTAGAAATTTGCCTAATCAATTAATTAACTCATTTTTTCACATTAGGCCAAACCAAATTTTATCCAATAAAATTAATGACTTGAATTAAATTAATTTTTACCCAAACAAATTAGCACCAAATTAAGTAAGTAGTGATTTAAACCATATTTTATCTTTTAGCCCTAAGCATGCATCTAGGTGATATAGAAAGAGAAAATAAATCATAAACCACTATGCCGTGATGTACGAGGAAAAACCCACAACAGGAAAAAACCTCAGACGACCCTAGCCTTAAGTCCACTATGTATGGTATATTTATAAGTACAAGCAAAAAGACTTACAACACTCGACTCAACTCCTTTCAAGCCCCGATTCTCCTTCTTGTACCGACCTCCACTTAGTTGATAATACAGGACTCCACCGGAACCTTGGAATCCACCAATGAAGCTTTCGGAACAACCGTCAACCCGCACCCGAAGCCTTTCTTCGAATGGGAATGCCGCAGCAATAAACACGTCTTCTTCTTTGAGGGATTTTGAAGTAAACCCAAACTTCTCTTCAACTTGTTAGAGAAAAACCCGGTGCCCCCAAGCAATGATATATATATTGAAACTTGGAATAAACAATATGGGTGAAAACAAAAGTGTTTAATGATTTTTTCTTGAAAAATAGACACTCAAAACTTGAACCCTTTCATAGAAAAATTGAACTCTCAGAACTCTCTCTAGGAGATCTAAAGACATGAAAAATTTGGTTTGAAAAGGTTGGTTCCCACACCTATTAAGTCTGTCAAAAGTTAGTGGGGAAAAAGTAGTGGGATAGAAGTGAAAAACTGCTTAAAACTGCCAATTAAAATTCTCGCCGAAAATCTCATTCAAACGAGATTTTCATTCGAACGAAATCTCGTTCGAATGACCCTTCTAACGAAGTTCCAGTGGCCAATGGGAAAATATTATTGGAAAACTCGTTCTAACGACATTCTCGTTCGAACGACAACATCGAACGAACTTCCAGATTGTTCAAAATTTTATTTTTAGCCCAAAAACTTTATTTTAAAGTTTTAAAGAAACTTTCTGAAAATAAACAACAGTTTAAAATAAAATTACACCCAATAAAAATTGTTCCAAGCTCCTATATATATATTCAAAATGCATTCATACCTTAGGAGCAAAGGAGCCAATGTTGTCGACGTAGAAACGAGGCACAACAAACACAACATTTGATGAAGCTTTATGAACGTGGCCGCTACGTCTTCAACTAACACGTCATAGCCTTGAAAGGATAAACTTGAACAGTATTCTATGACTCAAATATTTTGGTCCGAAATTGAGCCAAAACAACAAAGGTCTCAATTAGAAATATTTTTCCTTACAAATCTCCCCCTTTGTCTATTTCGGTACAAAAACCAACAAAAATCCTAAAGGGCCGTCAACCTCTACTAGACTAAAATATATCCCACCCAAACTTGACTCAAGACCCAAGGATCAATATCTTTACCGGTGATGAACGTTGGCATTTAGAAGAATTCCTGCACACTTAAACAAACTCTCAAACGCATAGAGAATATCAAAATATTAAAAATACATGTAGAATAAATACTCCCCCTAAATTAACTCTCCCCTTTAACAAATGTGATCTATCTAAGATGGTCGCGACTACCCCTAAGTTAAATCTTCTAAACTTAGATAGGATTACAACCGGATTAGATACCATTTCTCCCCCTATCATTCTCCCCCTTTTTGTTCAGGAATAGACAAAGGATATAAACTAATTTTAACATGAATGAGCTTAGAGTAATAAGAATATGAAAGCATATAGGAAACAAAATCATAACTAATCCATACAAATAATAAAGGATACTAACTAAGATGAAAAAAAATGATACCAATATGATACATGAGATATTAAGCATGTGATATCAATAAAAAAATGCAACAAGATAGATACCAATTATGAAGTAGAAGTATAGATTGACTAGAAAGCAAGGCAAAGACGAAAAAATATCATATATATATATATATACTCTAAATATTCCAATGATGCACACACACACACACACACACACACACACACACATATATATATATATATATATATATAAACACAAATGACACAAAATACAATAAGTTTTTCACATTCGTATGGAAAAAATGTGTCATATGAAAACGGAAGTGTAGGGGCGTGAACTAATAACAATGAAATTTATACCCAAACACTTCAAATATGTTCACGGAGTTCTCATTTGATTGCAAACTTTATCACATTTGAATATAACCTCATGTGACAATATAAATTCAACTCGATGAACAAACATACAAAATGCATAAAAGCCTAGAATTTTGATGATTTTACAAACCAATAGAGTCATGACATTGAAAGTACAACTAGGACAAATGGACATTGTGCAAATCGTTGATATACCATCCAATCTCCCTCAATAACAATATATATCTGAATGAATGTATCAAATAAAAATAGGCCTTGGCAATTAGTTTTCTTTTTAATGCCATAATTTATTTTTAGGCCTTTGGACCACGTATTTCTTTTAGGTCCATTCCAAACGGTGACTTACTTTTCTCAAAGGATAATAATTCCTTTTGCATCCCTTCCCCGTGCACATATATATATAACATTTTATATCTCAAAAATCTAACGTGCAACGGATTTTGACATGTACTAGTCCTCCTAGGTCACAAATATGTAGATGACAAGATAGGTAGGAAAACACCTCACAAAGCTCAAAAATAACATGTGAAGATTAAATTTTAAAAGAGCTCGTGCATGTGTGAATTGAGGCATATAAAAATAGAATCCATTTAAGCAACACAAAATCCAACTACTCCATGTAAGCATGTTAAAGAACATTTTAAGGATTGACAATCAAAACCAAAAGTTCTAGCCACATGGGAGCCAAAAAGTAGGGGTTCCAATACAAGTATATGCCACATAGAGTGTGTTAAACTAAACTACACAAAAAATAAAAAAGTTTTTGAGTTTTTGAAAATTTTAACCAAAAATAACAATATTTACTCAAAAGACAAACAAAAATCATTTGTATTTTTCATAAAGCCTAATTTACTAAACTAATAAAACACAAATGATAAAAAAAATCTTTTTGTATTTTTCATTTAATGCAAACTAAAATGAAAGAAGTATAATACAATATTAAAAAAAAATCATAATTCTAGAATGTGATTAAACATGGACTATAGACTAGAAAATGATTAAAAACAAGCATACATTTAGCATGTTAATATAGCATGAAGTACAAAAGCTAAAGTATGAAAACAACTAACACATTCAACCTTTTGATTTAGCAAGGGAGGAAGCATGTGAAAGTAAATGAGAATAAAAAATCCTATTTTGTAAAGCTACCAAGTCGGATATCCTAACCCAAACTAGTGACGAATGACGATCTTGGGGTGTAGGAATCTTGGCTACCTCGGTTGCCTTACATTGGGATTTTCTAGGACCTCATTTAAGATCAAAACAAAATTTCCTAAGATGATATTTTCGACCACAATGTGAACACCTAAAGCCACGGCGAAAAGATTTACCTAAGGAGTGATCTCTAAAGGTTTTCCTGGATGATTCTCCTAAAACATGGGTTTTGGCTTTATGAGTTGATTCATTGCAAGCATCGAAGCCTAAACCACAAGTGTCATTTTTTATTTGGACCGTTCCCAACAATTTTATCTAATTTCTCCGAATGACACTCCAAATCAAATTTGACTTTGCTAGATTCTTTTAGTTTATATTCTAATTCTATAATTTTTTACTCTAAAAAAAAATTCTCTTCAAACACGAGAAACTCCTTTTTCATTGACTCCACTAAACCCTTAAGGCTATCTCTCTCGCCTTCTATATATTCAAGCTTCTCTCGAAGAGATCTCCCTCGTATCCTAAGGTCTTCCACTAACGCAGTATCATCAATGACCTTGACACACTCTTTTAAACTCGCTTTTAACTTCAAATTAGCTCTTTCTAATTTAATAGATTCTTCATATAAATCTTGAAATGCATTTTGAAGTTCACTCACATTAACCTCATATTTCACACTCTATCTCTCTTCTTCACTCTCACAACCATAAAAAATAAGGGAATCATAAACTTTAACCTTGGAAGTGTCATGTGTTTGTATATCTTCATAAGAAGATTCATTATCGGTGCTCACATGACTAGCCATAAAAGCCACAAAGTTGGGCTTAGTGGGGGAATCGGGTCCCTCTTCCTTATCACTATCACTAAGGGTCACATTATATGAAATAGGTTATTTACCCTCTCTCCTTAGTTTAGTGGGGCACTAAAAAGCCCTATGTCCATACCCTTCACAACCAAAACACCTATTTGACTCGTCCCAATTTATATTTTCTTTAGGAGTTTTAGGGATCTTTTCGGCTTTGTCATGCTTAGAAGTTTCAAATTTCTTAAAATCATTTTTAAATTTATCTTTGTTAAATTTAAGAAATTTTCAAAATTTCCTAGCAAACAAGGCCATATCGTCCGAGTCACTATCACTTTCACACTCTACTACTCCTTTCGGGCTTTCAAAGCAACGCCCTTTTCTATTTTCTTTTCAGTTTTGGAGGGAAACATGTCTAGTTCATAGGTTTGTAAATCACCTACGAGATCTTATAATTTCGTAGAGGCTAAAGTTGGTAAAGAATTTAAAATGATCACTTTTGGAATAAATCTATCGGGTAAGGACCTTAAAATTTTCTTTACTACTCGGTTGTCGATATTTTCTCTTCCAAATTAAAAGATGAATTGACTATATCGGAAAGTCTAGCATAAAATTCATCAAAAGTTTCTTTATCATTCATTTTGATGGTTTCAAATTGAGTAGTGAGGTTTTGGAGTTTAGAAACTTTAACACCACTAGTTACTTCATGAGTAAGTTGTAAAACATCCCAAGCTTCTTTAGCAGTTTCACACATCATAATAATTCGGAATTCATCCGATGTGACGGCGCTAAATAAGGCATTTAATCCTTGAGAATTAAAGTTTTCAAGTTTAAATATATTCTCACTCCATCTATCGGCGGGTTTGGGAACACGCTCATTATCTACTAAATGTGTAGGTGGGGACCACGCGTTAATGACAGACAACCAAAATCTCTCATCGATAGATTTTAGTGCCAATTTCATTTGCGCTTTCCAATATGCATAATTAGAACCATCAAAAATAGGAAATTTTGAAAATGGGGAAAATTCGATTTTAGTCAAAACTATTTAAAGGATCTTAACGAAGTAATTTATCGTTTTGGTTCGGATACCAATTTAAAGTCATAGGAGCCCCAATTTTAAAATACTATACAAAAAATAATACAATTTCCTTTCAAGAGATGCGAAAGCGAGATGGTTTAAATAAACCAATTTTAATTTCTTTCAAATTAAAATTACACAAAGTGAAATATGATTAAATGCACACATATTATAAATACATTTTTACCTTAAACATATTAACTCAACCCAAGTCCTAGAATTTTTCCTAATCAATTAATTAACTCATTTTTGCTCATTAGGCCAAACTAAATTATATCCAATAAAATTAATGACATGAATTAAATTAATTTTTACCCAAACAAATTAGCACTAAATTAAGTAAGTAGTGATTTAAAACGTATTTTATCTTTTATCCTTAAGCATGCATCTAGGTGATATAGCAAGATAAAATAAATCAAAAACCACTACGCCACGATTTACGAGGAAAAACCCATAACAGGAAAAAAGCCTCGGAAGACCCTAGCCTTAAGTCCAATAAGTATGGTATTTTTACAAGTACAAGCAAAAAGACTTAAAACACTCGACTCGACTCCTTTAAAGCCCCGATGCTCCTTCTTGTACCGACCTCCCCTTAGTTGACAATCCCACCGGAACTTTGGAATCAACCAATGAGGCTTTCGGAACAACCGTCAACCCGCACTTGAAGCCTTTCTTCAAATGGGAATGTTGCAGCAACAAACACGTCTTCTTCTTTGAGGGACTTAGAAGTAACCCAAACTTCTTTTCAACTTGGTAGAGAAAAAACCTGTGCCAAACACTCCAAGTAATGATATATATATTGAAACTTGGAATAAACAAGATGGGAGAAAACAAGAGTGTTTAATGATTTTTTCTTGAAAAATAGACACTCAAAACATGAACCCTTTCATAGAAAAATTGAACTCTCAAAACTCTCCCTAAGAGATGGAAAGATATGAAAAGTTTGGTTCTCACACCTATTAAGTCTGTCAAATGTTAGTGGGGAAAAAGTTGTAGGATAGAAGTGAAAAACTGCTTAAAACTTCCAATTAAAATTTCGGCCTGAAATCTCGTTCGAATAACCCTTCTAATGAAGTTCCAGTGGCCAATGGGGAAATTTAGTTGGAAAACTCGTTTGAACGACATTCTCATTCGAACTACAAACTCGTTCGAATGACAATATTGAACGAACTTCTAGAATGTTCAAAATTTTATTTTTAGTAAATAAAATTTATTTTGAAGTTTTAAAGAAACCATTTGAAAATAAACAAAAGTTTAAAATAAAATTATACCCAATACAAATTGTTCCAAGCTCCTATATATATATATATATATATATATATATATATATATATATATATATATATATATATATATATATATATATATATATATTCAAAATGCATTCATACCTTAGGAGCAATGGAACCAATGTTGTTGACGTAGAAATGCGGCACAAGAAACACGACATTTGATGAATCTTTATGAACTTGGCCGCTACGTCTTCAACTAACACGTCATAGGCTTGAAAGGATAAACTTGAACACTATCCTATGACTCAAATGTTTTTCTTAGGAATTGAGACAAAACAACAAAGGACTCATTGGAAATTTGTGTCCTTACAGTTAATGAAGACTCACTTACACAAATTTATATATAAGGGATTAATGAAGTGTAGAGTCTATTCAAAATTTCTAGGTGGGAGAGTTACATAGGTTTGTAATTTCTCATATTTTTCCTCTATTAAAGTTTCTCTTCCAAGATTAAGTTTGAAGAGAAATGAAAATGACTTATCTGGATTAAGATACACTTATATTTTATTATGGGCTTTTTCCCTGAGTACGGGAAATGCGCACACTAGTTCAATATAAAGAATATTGTAAATAACATTGCAGTAATGCCAATAAACACATAAAAAATATAAGAAGTCAAATAAATAAAGTAAATAAAAATGTACAAACCTTACATAAGCATTATAAATTTAAAAGTTTTAATCTAAATCAATAAACAAAAAAAACTATTTTCGTATTCTCTTTATTTCTATGGATTATTTACTATTTGGGGTACAATCCTAATAGTTCTTATTATTTTACATTTTGGGTATACTAGTTTTCATTATAGTTGTACGAGTTTTAAATGGATGTAAGTTGCTAACTAATTTGTATGACAATTGTCTTTTCCTTGAAAATTTCCCTTATTGCCCTTATAATAGTATTTTATCAGTTACAAGTAACTTCCAACTTCTGACATGTATAAATTCCCCACCTTTTCTCCATTTTGTCAATATATATGATAACATTCAACTGTGTAAATATCTAATGTATAAATATATTCTAATGTATTAATAATGACTCCAACTTTTAAATTATATACTAATTGTAGGTGAAAAACTATTATGGAATCAACATAATTAAGCGGAGCAAAGTAAATAATCACAATCACACAATGAGATATTATGTACGTGGTTCGATAACGTTCCTACTTCCACGGGGTGTTTGTTTCTCTTTATTGATCAATTCTTGATGATAAAGATTACATGCCCCTTTTTTCGGGGGTGTGGGTTATATTTATGGATTACATAAAGAGGTTGAGTCATATGAGACTCCATGACCTTTTATTGCTTTATATGTTGATCGACTACATCCAAATCCAAGATTTTCAATGATTGGCCTCAATCCCTCATTATCTCTTTGAGACGTGATCGTAATCCAATTTTTTAGACACGTATCATTTCCTTTCATCGAGTCGAATAATTCTCCCATAATTGCCTCCAAAGATTTGTATCTTGATTAGGGTGTAAAGGTTTGTTCACCGACAAGATATAGACTTCGATCATTTTGTCCACCGAGGGGATTCCACCTTCTTCTTAATCTTTTCTAGGGTTTCCTTTTGGCGTGCGGGTAGGATTGCGCTCTTTCTTGGGGCGCTCGACCATTGTCAACGTGTGCTAATGAGTAGAGATAGAGTCACCAACCTATTTTTCACAAAATAGGCAAAAGAAATGTCACCGTCTTGAGAGAATGATGTTAAAGGCAATATTGATTCTTGTGAAACCAGGTAGTTCAAGGGTTTGGAGACTAAGTTACGGAATAGGAAGGTGTTAGGCACCCATCCTACCCTTTCGGTCTCTTATGGGCACGTGTTAATCTTCTCCAATTAGACAACGTTTAGTGTGTGCTTATGTGCGTAATATAGATGAAGAATGGAGTCATTCAACTGACGTCATGGAAAAGGACAGAGTGAATTCATCCTTAGGAGTATTCCCGAAAATAATAATTCAAAATATAGTATGAGTGTTTGCCGAATCGTAGAATGTATATATTGGACGAAGCGCAAGCGTGCAAGAGTATGACATTCATATACATATACATATACATACACATATACATACACATATACATATACATATACATATACATATACATATACATATACATATACATATACATATACATATACATATACATATACATATACATATACATATACATATACATATACATATACATATACATATACATATACATATATTATTAACCTCAGTTTGAAGGTTGTCAATCTTGGCACTGAGTTGGGATAAGACGGCCATCAGATCTGGATGAACATTCAAATCTTGGTTAGTGTTCTCCATGTAGAGCTCGTGGAGTAAATCCAAAACTCGGATGAAAGAGTAGAAGAAGCACTGGAACTTCGAGGATATTTGATGGAAGATCGAAGCGAATAGGAAGACAGGCTAGAATTGGGTATGCGATCAACCTGGGAGGGAAAATAGTTCGAATTTATTTATGAAGGAAATAGGGAGAGAGTTTTTGGTATTTTAAAATTAGCAAAAAAATGCTTTGGGCATTTTTGTTTTTGAAAAATGAGGGGAAAAGGAGAGGAATCTCAACATGATTATTATTATTAATGTTATTATTAGTTTTTTTACTTGTATTAGGTTTGCCTAAATCCAAGAAAAAATGACGGACAAACCCGAGCCTGGGAAAATAGTGTTTGAAAATATGTAAGACATAGTTTCACTTATTTCCAGGCTCACAAAATAGTGTGAAACTTTTGATGCCTATATGAGGTTCATGCAATTGTTAGGATTGTGGAAGGGTTCCCCATTTAGCATGACTTCTATGATATACTTGTTTCCTATAATGGCAATAATTTATAGGTACGTGTTTACAAGACATTTGATATTACCTAAGTGTATGTGAATTGCCTCACGATATACCTTATGGGGACAGTATGGGTGAGAGCTAATTCGATATACTCGATGCACATGAATGAGTTCCCTACTATATACCTCCCATTGTGAGTTCAATCAAGTATTGCGATGTGGGGGAACCATTCGATACACATCGAATGTAAGAGGACAATAGGAGGTGGGAGTCATATCGCTTAGGCTAACTTCGTCCTACAGGAACAACTCCCATTATAAAGTGACCCCCAGTACGGGAAAAAAATCCATGAGTCTTAATTAGTATATTATGGAGATGGCGTATATTATTTTTTATTTGCATGATGAGTAAGGGGAGTACTATACTCATGAGGGATCATATACAATTACCATGAAAAGTATATCTAGAATGGATCATGGAGACTATACTAAGAATGGTGATAGGTTAACATGGATATATTCGAGTGACAAACATGTGAATATATACAAGTGGGCGTGTGTGGTAGTGAACATATACATGGATCAACTACAAGTGGTGTGTGATATATGTAAGTGAGAATGGAGATATATACAAGTGTGATAAGTGTGGGTGTGTTATAGTGAAACCTAAGTATGGATATTCTAAGTGGTGTGTGAAGCATGTGAGTAGACATGAATCTATTGTAACAGCTTGGGAGGTGCTACTGAAAAATATTGACAAATTATAGAATTCTTTATAAAAAATTATACCATTTAAATTGAGTATAAATTTGCGGAAGAAAAAATACGTAAATCAACTCAATAAAGTATCCCAATTTTATTAAATCTCAAATGTCTTTTTACATAAGAATTTATAATAAACAAAGAGATACGTTTAAATTTTAAAAATAAGTATCTAGAGCCTCTAACGATGATCCCAATCTTAACAATGCCATATATATTATCGCGCATCAAACGTGACATACAACAATCTATGGGGGTGAGAGGGAAACTCAGTAGCTCGTACAAATACTCTAAGTGCGAATACACATACTTGTGCATGCGTGCATCATATTCAAGAGTGTATGAAATATGAACACTCAAACTAAAATTACAATAATATAATCGTTACCTAGGATCACACCACGGTCACTACATAACCCAAAACCCCATATCAAAATCCCCGCCACACTTCCCACATTACAATATGGATTGTTCGCGAAACAATCCATTTGCACCCAAAAATAAATAACATCACTTAGGCACACGACCTGTCATAATTTGGTATCACAGCCAAAAAATCCTAGCTCACATAATAAAACCTGGCATACTCACCAACCAGGGTCCATGGCCTAGTCTTTGGATAATAAAAAAAATCATAGCGAACAACACACCCAGTCGAGCGGGTGGTTTGGCTAAGGATAACCTATATATTCTCCAATAATAATCATCAAAATATCATTCTCTTAATTCAAATAAATTTCATATTCAATTCCCATAAATCAAATGTACATGTTCTCTACCTAATTTTTGTAACCCAACATGCTCGTAATATCAACTAGTTTCGTTACCCAAACTCCACAACATGAAAATAGATCATAAAAATTGGGTGCAAGAATGAATATAATAAATAGTCATACACTACATATAAATGCAATATATAGCATGGATATAACTATACAAACAAGATTGAATAGGTGTAGCACACTAAATTAACGACGGGAGAATGAAACTACCTCAAGAGAGTCAAAATCCACAATTGTAGGCATGTTTTGAAAACATGAAAAAATAAGATCCAAACGTTATTCGAATTGCCAATCCAACTTCAGGTTTGGATTCTACATGAAAAATTGGGTCAAGTATATGTTTTGATCTTATCTCAAATCTCATCCAAAATCACTTAAAAAGAAGATCTAAAATACTTTTGCCTCATTAAATTTCATTTTTGGCCTCTCTTTTTCATCTTCCTTTCCTTATTATCAACCACAATATTCCTTATATATACCCTCTCTTAAATCCTAGCTTGGAGCCTAAGATAATGCATATTACCATGTTGCCCTTTAATTCAAAATTATCAACTTTACGTAGTTAAAATATTTAAAATGTCTATGACATAAATTTAAATGTTTGATTCGATTACAAATTGAAATAATTTATTTTCAAATATAATATCAATAAAATTATTTTTGTTTAAAATTAATATTGAAACATTAAATAATATTCTTAAATAAGCTCTCAAAATAATGGGGTATTACATCTATAAACAACTGTAAGGGTGTGTAGTTTAGATGGAGAATATATACAAGTTTGTGAAGAATATAAGTGAGTGAAAAGTGGTATATACATGAGGTAGATTTACACAAAAAGTAGATAGAGGAGAAATGGGAACATATAAGTAGGTGCATATGCACACATGCAAAAAAAATAACACCCATGCATAAATAGAGTCCACTCCTCTAAAACAGTCCCTAGCGGAGTCGCCACTATGGCCATATGAAAGGGCTTCCCTCTTCTTCTTCTTCTTCTTCTTCTTCTTTCTTGGGGTGCTCGATCGTCCTCATTGTGGGATAATGAGTAGAGACAAAGTCGCCAACCTATTTTTCACAAAACAGGCAAAAGAAATGTCGTCGCCTCGAGAGAACAACATCAAAGACAATATTGATGCATGCGAAACCAAGTATTTCAAGGGTCCGGGGACTCAGTTACGGAATCGGAAGGTATTAGGCACCCATCCCACCCTTTAGGTCTCTTATGGGAATGTTTTAATCTTCTCCTGTTAGACTCCGTGAAGTGTGTGCTTATGTGCATAATAGAGATGAAGAATGGAATCATTCAACTCGCGTCATAGAAAAGCTTGTTGAAAATAATAATTCAAAATACAGTAGGAGTGTTTGCCAAATCACAAGTTGTTATGGATGAATGAATGTATATATCGGACAAAACACAAGCATGCAAAAGTATGACATTCATTAAGAATATATATATATATATATATATATATATATATATATGTGTGTGTGTGTGTGTGTGTGTGTGTGTGTGTGTGTGTGTGTGTGTGTGTGTGCGTGTATAATATGAAAATAATATTATAAATGCGCATAAGGTAGGACTTTAGCATCAAGATTTACCCAAGGCGCCTATATAGCCCCGGGGTGTAAAAGTCCACGTAGTTCGAAGATAACATGGGGTGGGATTCAATGCATAAATACAAGCGGGGAATTTCTCTTATGTGTGCGTCTAGAGAGAAATATGCTTCAAGAGTGAGAATGTGATATGAATCCCTCTTTTGGAATTTATAGATAAACTCCCTTTTTTCTTGTTTTTTTATGAAAGTACATTATGTGCAACTACTACAAATAAAAGTTTGAGATTAATATCTGTGATAAAGTGCTAAAGTAGAAATAAAGTAATTAATACTAAAATAAGAGAATTTAGATAAAAGGATGGAAAATTGGACCTCCTTATGAATGCTTTGTGTTGATCTTAAGTGTAGATATGCTGAAAATGTAATGGGATGAATGTGGTACGAAGAGATGGGGAGAATTTACTAAATGAAGTAAGAAAAGGATGTAATGGAATGTGGGATATGGGATTTTTAGGAAGGGAACAACTCTAAATTTGAGAAAATGTTCTCTGAATTCCTGAGAGGGATGTTCAGGGGTGCTTTTCAATGCAAGGTCATGTCCTCTATTTATACGGCCAAGTGGGTATCGATTGGCATGGTCCTAGATCTGCCTATCGGCATATCCCCTCAGGCACACTACCGATAGACAGGGTCTTGAGGGTGCCATTCATTAGACTTGGATGGGTTTTTTGATAAACCATTCATAAAACACAATCTGTGAGTCATAATCGTGCACGGGATGTACCGTTGGCAAAGCTATTTAGATACCTTCAAGAATTCACGAGCCACTCCTGGGTTCGGGAGTTGACAAAGGTCAAACGGGGCTCAGAAGCACCTGCTGACCACTAGATAAGAAGTTTTCAAAGGAAAATGGATTGTTTGTTTGAACCATAAGGTCGATTTGTGCATGGGATGGACCATTATAAAGGGTATTTAGTTCCCTTTGAGATTGTAATACCCCGTAATTTTGAGGGCTTTATTTATGAATATGGTATATAATTTTAATAATATTATTATTTTACTAATCGGGATATTGATATTATATTTATTTTTATTCGAAATGAATCGAATATTTAAATTTCAAATTTAAATGGCTTTTGGATATTTTTTAATGGTTTAAATATGTAAACTTGATAATTTTGAATTAAAGGGAAATATAGTAATATGCATTAGCTTAGTCTCCAAGCTAGGGTTTAAGAGAGAGACTATATAAGGAATATTATGGGTGATTATAAGGAAAGGGAGATGAAAAAGAGAGGCCAAAAACGAAATCCAAAGAGGTAAAAAACGAGTGGAATGAGAAGAGCTAATTTGGAATGTTTAGATCTTCCTTTTGAGTGCATTCGAATGAGATTTGAGAAAAAACTCAAAACACATACCTGACACAATTTTTCGTGTAGAATCAAAATCTGAAGTCGGATTGGCGATTCCAATAATTTTTTGATCTAATTTTTGTGGGTTTTTAAAATAGGACTATTTGAGGTTATCTTGTGTTGGGGCTAGAACATGATTTGATTATTTTTGCGAGAGGAGCGTCAAGGTGAGATCAGATTTTGAGGCTGAATTTATTCGACGATTCATGTGATGATTTTAAGGTATGGGGTTTTACACAATATGCTCTTTAAATCTCTCGAGAGTTTATTCCGTTGATTTCATGTTTAATTGGACTCATGTTTGAGTTGATAAATTCTTGGAAATATGGAAAAATAATTGTTGGAATTATTTTGATTCATGTAGCATCAGTATATTTTTGATGAGCACGTTGTCATGAGATTTTAATATGGCATGGATGTTGGGAACCCGCCAAAATTCTTGCTTCCTGGGGCTATGTCTTGATAAAGCATATGCGGATGGGGTGAGGCCTGGTGACCCATTGATGTGTTGTTGATAAATTTATTGATAAATGCTTTAAGATTTGCATTTTAATTTGAATATTCGTACTCGTATTTTTAATCTTTGTTCATCGCTAACCTATATTTGTTGAGCATCTTTCCTGTCGTATTGTGTACTTCTCCATATTTTCTTTTAGTGGCAGGTTAGTGCGGGTTTTGGGGCGCTATGGGGATTGATTTTAACATGGATTATTTTGGGAGTAATTTTTTTTATTTTGAGGCTGAATTTATTCGACGATTCATGCGATGATTTTAAGGTATGGGGTTTTACACAATATGCTCTTTAAATCTCTCGAGAGTTTATTCCTTTGATTTCATGTTTAATTGAACTCATATTTGAATTGTTAAATTCTTTGAAATCTGGAGAAATAATTATTGAATTATTTTGATTCCTCTAGCATCATTATATTGTTGTTGAGAACGTTGTCATGATATTTTAATATGGCACGGAGGTTGGGCACTCGCCAAAATTCCTACTTCTCGGGCTATGTCTTGATAAAGCATATGCGGATGGGGTGAGGCTTGGTGACCCTATTAATGTGTTGTTCAGAAATTTATTGATAAATGCTTTGAGATTTTCATTTGATTTGAATATCCATACTTGTGTTGTTACGCTTTATTCACCGCTAATATATTTGTTGAGCATCTGTCATGTCGTATTGTGTACTTTCCCATATTTTCTTTTAGTGGTAGGCTAACGCGGATTTTGGCGCTATGGATTAATTGGAGATTGATTTTTAGCTTGGATTATTTGGGAAGAATTTTAAATCAAGATGAGAAGACTTGTATTTATTTATTTTGATGTATAGAGCATTGGATATTTACTTTAGTTATATTTATTCGAGAAAATATTGTTGTATTAATTTGAAGAGTTTGAGATTAGTGGATTCTCTCTTATTTTAATTGTTGTTTTTTAGATGCTATATACCTTGCTATTTATGAATTTGGTTAGTTTTATCGATAGTAGAGCTTCGTTCGCTCTCCCCGGGCGGGCGGGGTGTTACAGAGATTTCATTCAGCTTCATTCAGTTAGGAGAGTTGATCGAGGTCAAATGGGTCCTAAAAATGCCCTATAACCCTTCAGAGTAAAATGGATCATTTTTGCGTACCATAAGGCTCATTCATGCATGAGTAAGGGGATTCATATTCTTTCTAAAATTCATTGAGCTTCACTCAATATGGAGAGTTGACTGGAGTTAAACGGGGCCTGAGTGTCTTGGTGGCCTCTATACCAGTTTTTAGGGTAAAAGGAATCATTCCTCCATATCTTAAGTTCGATTTGTGCACGGGAAAGATCATTGAAATGGGAAGTCAAAGCCCTTCAAAGCTTCACTGATCTTTTGATCATGTGGAAAATTTAATCGGAGTCAAATGGGGCTCAGGAGCACCCCATAGTCTCCAGATCAGTTTTTAATAGTGAAATAGATCGTTCGTCCAAATCTTAACGCTGATTCACACATGGTGTAGACCGTTGGAAAGAGGATTCAGAGTCCTTCAAAGATTCATTGAGCTTATACTCAGACGAGAAAGTTGACCGGAGTGAAATGGGGCCCAAGAGGGCTCGATGGCCTCCATATCGATACTTGGAGTATTTCCTAGGGTTTGCGATGAACGAATTAGTGCTAGGGACCAAGGAGGTGCTTAGGGGGTCTTATGATGGGGTGGCCATGATCATGATCGGTGCTAATAATTTATCGTTCATATGAGATGTGGTAATAAATTACTTACACATGGTATTTTTGATTTGTAAAGGAACCTTTAATTTCCCGTTAGACTTAAAGGGTATGCTTCATAATTTTCTCTAATATTTCAGGGTCACACTTGTAAATCTAAACTAATGAGACTAATAGGCGGTAGTGTGCTCCCATTCCATTGAGGGAATGTCTGTAATGATGGGACTGCCTTAGAAGTTTAGTCATCACATTTAATGACAATATTTTCATCATTTTTTGGACCATTTGACTTCCATTTCATTTCAAAAACAACTTTAGAGCCATTTGCCCTCTATTTTCATTGTAAGTTCACTTTTTCTTTTTCTTTATTTTCTCTACAATTTTTTCTTCAAGTAACATGTTTTGTTCGTCCGTTGTTTTTATTTATTTTCTATAAAAATGATTTACACGATTTGTGAGTGTTCGATTATGGAGTTTCTAGAGGTATTTTTCCATTCCGAATTAGGTGGTTCATAGGATAAATCATTTATATGGGACTAGGTTAAGAATTCAAGATATCCGTGCATATGGGTGAGGTCGAAAGAAAACATATATCATTTGAATGCGAGGAAGGTTGAGAGATTCCTCATTGTGTACCTTCCAGATTCCAACAAGGATTACTAGTCACACAATTTCATTGTGAATAAGTGGGAGCACCTTCCTATTCCACAGGGTGGTGAACTCTATAGGGGACACATGTGACCTAATAAGGGATACAAAATAGGTTTATTACTGATTCTTGTGTTATTTTCTTTTTGACTAAAACTTTCTTGATTCTTATTGGCATTGTTGTTCTTTGTCTTTGCAAAAACATCCAATAATAGAGAGCCCAACCGAACACATATTAATTTTTATGAGTTGATAATGGTATGGAAGTTTAGCCAGACTTTGAATTTTAGTCCTGAACATCTTAGGTTGGTCTCATTACCGTTGAACTACACCTGAACCATTACCTATTTTCTTGCTCGACTAGTCGATAGGGAATCAGGATTCTGTACTCTGCACGATGAGGAAGAGTCTTTAACCTCGACCACTTTGGACTCATTTGAATTCGTGGATGTCACAACCGTCCCTATTGTAACCTCTTGTGCTTCTGAGGATAGGATGTCGAGGAGGAAGAAAATTCCAAATGTGTTTGTGGCAGCCTTTACTCCCATTTCTCCAAGCACCCAGTCTTTTAAAAAAGGAGGTCGGGGTCTATTCGACCCAATTAACTTAAGATATTCCCTCGATAAAACACAGGCCCAATCTACGAAGAAGAGAAAGACTAGATTAAGTCTTGCATATGTTTTGGACACCAAAAAAATTTGGATTCCCCCACTAGGTAAGGTCCCTACTAATGGATTAATGTCCTCCAATGTCGATCTAGCCTCTACATTGCTAAAGGGGCTTATATTCCAAACGACTAAACGGTGGTTGGGAGATTGTACAATGGAAGACGTGTTGCCCATGATACCCAGACACTTTCAGTGGTAAATCCTTGTAACTTCTTTTTGGATCTTCATGTCTTTAACGTTTTCTGTACTAACTGTTTTTCTTGGCCTTTGACTTCTAGTTTATGGTGAATTTTGTCAACTTCTTTGATAGGAAGGCCAATAGGTCAAGGTGAATTTCGACCTTGACCACACTGTAAATGACTACCAAAAGGCCTAGAAGTTTGCCTAACTAAAGGTGAAACTTTGATGCCATCATGAGGGACAAAAAACTAGATCTTGCCACTCAAAAGACCAATGTTAAGAAGTTAGAAAATGATTATGAGGATTCTGCTCAATTTCTTTCCACTGCCCTAGAGGACAGGGGTTATGAATAAGGTTGTGATGAAGCTTTTGGTATTTCTAGAAGAAACTAGAATTCACTCATAAGTATTTCATCGAGAAAGGGCGGGATGAAGCCTTGGAAAAGGCCGGGCTTCCCTAAGAGTACTAGTTATTTGGTGTGCAAGATTTTGATTCCCCCTTAAAACTTTAAGGGGAAGGAAAATTATATGGCTCCGAGTAGGATAAATAGGGTTCCTTCTAAGTGAAGGAGTTCACATATTAAGATAAGATCATGACTAATCAAGAGCAGGTGACAACAATGAAGGAGGGTCCATCTAATTAGATTAGTTTACGATCTTCTGGTATTTTATTTCTCATGTATTGTTTATGTTTGATTTACAAGGGCTTGTCGAATTTTTTCATTCAATGAAATGACGTATCATATTGACTTTATTATCCTCTGTTTGATTATTGTAACTTACTTATTTGTGCTTTCCTTCTTATCTCTAGTTTCTAAATGACCTTTTATTTTCTGACTTTTTATATTCTGATAGGAACTTGGTCTTAGTTCTAATATTTCAAGAAGGTGAAGACTGGAAATTCGTTCTTGGTTGGAATGCTTCTGAATGAGCTCGAGAATCTTTTTTTTTTGTTGTACGAAAAGACATCAAAATATAAAAAGTTCATATGGTGACAAACTAGTGTTGTAATTTCTTTTTGAGTCGAGCTTAAAGATATTGGAGATATTTCTAGTTTGCTGCAGAAAGAAAATAATTCGCTAAGGGAGCAACTCAGTAAGGAGAAATAATATTTTGAAAATAATGTGGCGATCAATCAAGGTTTTATTTGATAAATTATGAAGTTGAGGTATTAATTTAGGAAGAATCCTCGCGCAGTTCGGGTCCTAAGTATAATGAAGGTTGGATGAATGCACCTCTCCACTTGGATGAATCCAGAAAAGTGGCTTATAAGCACGATTGAACCATTGCCCTGGCAGTTAAAAAGATTCGCAAAGACTCTTAGTTATGGTTCTGTTACAAGGAATGCCATCCTTCTATTAGGCATCCTCCTCATGGGTGTAATGAATGCTCGATACCCACTGATGTCATTCCTATTTAACTAGTGAAGAATTAACTCATTGACCATTATAGTGATGATGAGTTCCAGCCTAATCTCGATGATGGTCGTTGAGATTCTATAACTGATCTCATGACTCACCGATGATGATGGATGACTTTATCATTTTGTATTCTCATTTGTATTTACTTTGTAATGTTAGTGATCTAGTTACTTATAATTAAGTTAATGTTTCATAAATGAAATTATCACTTAATTCCATGTTTTGCATTTTTCCATTTTATATGTCGAGAATATTTTTATTGTTTGCTTTACCTTTTAGAATAGTGTAATCACTCACACCTCCTTAGTCTTAGAACAAACCATGGTCGTAGGGCCATACACTAGTTCAAAATTTTAGCAGACCAAAGTCGGGGCACTTATTGCTTAGGGATCCCCTGTAGGCTTTTTTCTGACATGATTAATTATTGATCATCTAATGTTTGTGAGTGAAAAAAATGTGTATCTTTAAAATATTATTAAGCTTAATATTACCAAGGAATAAATATAGCGATTAGAGTACAATCCTACAAGTTTGAATAAGCTTGAACGAATTTGTAGTCATAATGGGTTTGCCACAATGACAATCATAATTTGATTGGAAAATGTTCTATGATGTTGGAATGCCATTTGAAATAATAAGAAATATAATTTCATTAATTGAATCTTTATATATCTAAGAAGTTCGAATGACAAAACAATAGAAACTAAAGAAGTTAAAATTTTCAAAAATAAAAATTTGCATGCGAGGCCACCGGCATCCCTCCCTAATGGACCTGGATGCCAAAGATTTTCTTGATGCATAACTCCCACATATCCCTTCATGCAGCTCAAATAGGACCTGATCGACGTCGCTACGGTGCACACCCTAGAGGTATGGACCATGAAAAACGTTGCTAATGCTATTTAATACAAGATTAACCTGTATAAGCAACTCCGAGATGTTTGTTGAAGAAACCCTTTTCTTTTGAAAATAAAAATTATAAACAACAAGATGTGTTTACAAAAACTTATGTACGAGAGTAATCAAGACTGTGTAATCAGTTTTTAAAACAAGACAGTTTTAAAAATCAGCACACCATAGACTGAGATGAGGAGACGAAGATAATCAAACACACAGTTTTTAACGTGGTAAAACCTCTCCCAACAGAGGAAACATCCACGGTGACTTCTAAGTCACAAAAACAAAAATCCACTAATAACAAATAATAGTTACAAACAATACAACATACATGCACACAAATCAACCTATTCTAAGTTTAGGAATATACCTCACTTAGTGTCCTTCTAACTTCTCATAGATTTGATTGTTGATGATGTTCTTCCAGTTTGATAACTTCCTTTGCTTTAGCTTCCTTATGTCGACTCAACAATCATTGATCTTAATCCCAACACTTTTAGTGTTGTAGTGTGTTAAGTGTTTGTGAAGTGATTCCTATTCACATGCATGAACTCACACACACTTAGATTTACAGACAGTCCTAGAAAAATTACATATAAAGTCTATATGCTGTGATTTTAGTTTATTTCTTTCTCACAGAACTTGAAACCTTTTTGACCTTTATTCTATCCCAGATTCCACGGATATCTTGCTTTTAAAATCGGTCAAGATCTTAATCAATATCTTTTTGAAAACATTTGTGAGATTGAAAACCTCCAAGTTTGAATCCAACTAGGTCAAGGTTAAGTTTCGTAAGAATAGAAACCAGAAAACATTTTCAAACCAAATCAGTAAAGATTTTCTTAAATCAAGAAGGAAATATGCAGATCTAGTGAAAATGTAACATGCAGAGTGTAAATCTACAATTTCTATGAGGAAGAAATGTAGATCTGCACACGAATGTTTAAGTTGTGAACAAGATCAAAAACAAGGAGGTTACAGCTTCAAATGAACAAACCACTCTCTCTCAAACACTCAAGGTTGTGTTTGGGGTTAGGTGTATACGAAGGTTTGATTCAGAAAATGAAGTGTTTAGATTTAGGGTTAGGGTTTGGCTAACTGTTTTTCCTTTCTCTCTCTTCTCTCTTTTCTTTTCTCTCTTCTCTCTCTCACTTCTCTCTATTTTTTTCTCTCAGAAATGACGAATGCCCAAAAGTCTTGAATTGCTGAGAAGAGAGGGGTTTATATAGGGGTGAAGGAAGATTCTGGAAATGCGCATGGAATCAATGGCTGAGATTAAGTCATCCTACGATTGACTTGATCTAAGGGTTATAAAACAGCGGTGGTTAAGTCCACAGTGATTGGTTCATAGATATAGCACCAGGATTAACTAAAAACACATGCAGGCCATCGATTAGGAATGATCCAACGATAAGAAATGCACCAGGTAATCCTCTCATAAAACAAACACAAACTGACACAACAAGAGGAAGACAAGTGTAGGCATGTGATAGGTGTTCAAACGCGCGTCTAAAATATTTATAAGCATCACCTTGAAGTCTCTAGAGCTTTTATATTCTACCCAATCAAACTTTTCAGTGAAAACAGAAGTTTCCAAAATAGAATATTAACCCCACAAATTTTATAAACACAATTTTATTAATGAAACCATTATTTAAAAAAATGTTTAAAAATGTCTAAAAAATTCCCAAAAATAATTAAAACCATATTTTAATGGGAATTAATCACACAATCAATTTTAAGCAATATATACACATGAATGCACTTCTAATTGTGTGTAGTGTGATTCAATTTATAGCTTCATGGATCATTGAAGAGGATTAGAGAGATAAGTTCTGAGGCTTTTTAGATTCTAGGATAAACAACCAATTTTGTCACTATTTCCAAACTAGTTGAACACTTATACAATATAGACTTAAGTAAGTCAAAGGTATAAGGTGCTTCAATCTCCCCCTTTGGAAATATGAGACAAAATCTCCTTTGAGTTAGCTTAAAACTCGTAGGGAACCAAAAAAATAAAACCTAGTCCTATACAAAAGATACTATCTACCCATTTGCTAGAAAGTCAAAAATTACATAACTCAACTATTTACAAAATTTTACACTAGAAATGGTAGACAATCAGTAGAAGAGATTCCTGCAAATATTTACACTAAGATCAAGCAGTTTAGATGAAATGTGAGCAAAACATTGAACTCGTAAGACTCAAATTTCTCCCCCATTTTGTCTCAAATGGACAAAGGGTAAAACTTAAGGTGTTAAGAGTCTAATCAGCGCATAAAATACCTATAGAATTACGCAAATACATAAATCTGTTATAGTCTAAAGGTTTAGTGAACATGTCTGCAAGTTGCAGATCAGTAGGCAGGTAATGAATTTCTAATTCTTTAGTTTCTACAAGTTCGCGTATAAAATGATGCCTTATTTTAATATGCTTAGTTCGCGAGTGTTGAACCGGGTTTTTAGATATGTTAATGGCGCTTTGATTGTCACAATATAATTGTAATTGATCTTCTTTAATCCCATAATCACGTAACATCTGTTTTATCCATAACAATTGAGCACAGCAACTTCCTGCTGCTATATATTCGGACTCAGCCGTAGATAAAGATGTACAATTCTGTTTTTTGCTACTCCAACCAACTAAATTATTGCCGACATAATAACAGGCACCTGATGTACTTTTACTATCATCAGTACACCCGGCCCAATCAACATCAGTATACCCTATGATGGTGCTACAGGTATCATTAGTGTACCTAAGTCCAAGACTGAGAGTGCCTTTTATGTACTTTATTATATGTTTTACACACGATGAATGGCTCTCTTTAGGGTTATTCTGGTAACGAGCACACAGACATACAACATACATTATGTCTGGTCGAGAGGCAGTTAGATAGAGTAGGCTACCAATCATACTACGATAAAGTGTGGAATCAACTGACTTTCCGGTTTCATCTTTACATAATTTAACAGTAGTACTCATAGGCGTTTTGGCAACTTTAGCATTCTCTAAACCAAATATCTTAACAAGGTCTAAGGCAAACTTAGTTTGAGAGACAAATAGACCATCAGAATTCTGTTTCACTTGAAATCCTAAGAAAAGTTGTAGCTCCCCCATAAGGGACATGTGAAACTCCTTATGCATAATAGCAGAAAAAGACTTAACTTCAGAGTTTGAAGTAGACCCAAAAATGATGTCGTCTACATAGACTTGGGCTATAATAATGTTTTTGTCAAAATGTTTGACAAAGAGAGTCTGGTCATTTCCTCCTCTCTTAAAACCCTTATCCAACAAAAAGTTGGAAAGGCGTTCATACCAAGCTCGAGGAGCTTGTTTTAAGCCATACAGAGCCTTTTTTAGACGAAAGACATGGTTGGGGTATTTAGGGTCAATGAACCCTTTGGGTTGTTCTACATATGTTTCTTTGGACAGAATTCCATTGAGGAAGGCAGATTTGACATCCATTTGATAAAGTGTGAATTTTAAGTGACACGCTATGACGAAAAGAAGACGAACAGATTCAAGACGAGTGACAGGGGCAAATGTCTCGCTAAAATCTATCCCTTCTATTTGAGAGTTACCTTGAGCAATAAGTCTAGCTTTGTTTCTAAGAATTACCCCATTTTCATCAGATTTGTTCTTAAAGATCCAACGTGTTCTAATAACATTTTTATTTTGAGGCCGTGGTACAAGATACCAGACATCGTGAATGACAAATTGTAAAAGTTCTTCCTGCATAGCAGAAATCCAGTGTGTGTCATTCAATTCTTCATTAACATTTTTCGGTTCCACAAGGGAGATGAAACATGCATAATTAGCATAATTTCTTAACTGGGATCTAGTACGAACTGGCTCATTAGGATTACCGACCACGTTATCAATGGGATGATCTTTAGAGACCCATCCTGGTACATCTGGACTCTCAATAGGTAATGAGTCATCAATTTCTGGTGAATCAGTTTTGAAATCATTGTCAGATTCAACCACAATAGGTGATTCAGATATCTTATTTTCGACAATAGTGTTGCTTACAATTACATTTATCGATTCCATAAGGGCCTTAGTACGCAGATTGTATACACGATAAGAATGACTGTTTGGGGAGTAACCTAAAAAGATGGCTTTATCACCACGAGTCTCAAATTTAGACAAATGTTCTATGTCTTTACAGACATAACACTGACTTTCGAAAGTTCTTAGGTATTTCAGATTAGGCTTCTTACCGTACCACAACTCATAAGGGGTTTGTTTAGAGTTTTTCCTTAGATAGACCCTATTCGTGATATGACAGGAAGTTCTAACAGATTCTACCCAGAAGTATTTGGGCAGAGATTTGGCATGGAGCATGACACGTGCCATCTCTTGAAGAGTTCGGTTTTTCCTTTCAGCAATACCATTATGCTGAGGAGTTTTAGGGGAACTAAATTCATGTTTGTAACCATTGTAGTCACAATATTCAACTATTCCTATGTCTATGAACTCTCCCCCTCTATCGCTACGAATACGATTTACTTGTGTGTCCTTCTCATTTTCAATTCTAAGTAAGATTTTTAAAAAATTCTGAAACGTAGATCTGCAATTTCTATGAGGAAGAAATGTAGATCTGCACACGAATGTTTAAGTTGTGAACAAGATCAAAAACAAGGAGGTTACAGCTTCAAATGAACAAACCACTCTCTCTCAAACACTCAAGGTTGTGTTTGGGGTTAGGTGTATACGAAGGTTTGATTCAGAAAATGAAGTGTTTAGATTTAGGGTTAGGGTTTGGCTAACTGTTTTTCCTTTCTCTCTCTTCTCTCTTTTCTTTTCTCTCTATTTTTTTCTCTCAGAAATGACGAATGCCCAAAAGTCTTGAATTGCTGAGAAGAGAGGGGTTTATATAGGGGTGAAGGAAGATTCTAGAAATGCGCATGGAATCAATGGCTGAGATTAAGTCATCCTACGATTGACTTGATCTAAGGGTTATAAAACAGCGGTGGTTAAGTCCACAGTGATTGGTTCATAGATATAGCACCAGGATTAACTAAAAACACATGAAGGCCATCGATTAGGAATGATCCAACGATCAGCAATGCACCAGGCAATCCTCTCACAAAACAAACACAAACTGACAGAACAAGAGGATGACAAGTGTAGGCATGTGATAGGTGTTCAAACGCGCGTCTAAAATATTTACAAGCATCACCCTGAAGTCTCTAGCGCTTTTATATTCTACCCAATCAATCTTTTCAGTGAAAACAGAAGTTTCCAAAATAGAATATTAACCCCACAAATTTTATAAACACAATTTTATTAATGAAACCATTATTTAAAAAAATGTTTAAAAAATTCCCAAAAATAATTAAAACCATATTTTAATGGGAATTAATCACACAATCAATTTTAAGCAATATATACACATGAATGCACTTCTAATTGTGTTTAGTGTGATTCAATTTATACCTTCATGGATCATTGAAAAGGATTAGAGAGATAAGTTCTGAGGCTTTTTGGATTCTAGGATAGACAACCAATTTTGTCACTATTTCCAAACTAGTTGAACACTTATACAGTATAGACTTAAGTAAGTCAAAGGTATAAGGTGCTTCAGACCAGTGAGAGATTCTCTATATAACTTTCCTTTCATGGATATGTAAAATTGAGTAGCTTTAACCTTGATCCGATTTATTTAGTTCTTATTGGAAGGCAGTGTATCATCTCCGAGGTATGCAATAGTTGGATCTATCCACCCGGGAGCCTTTTTTATGGAAAGAACTTGTTTGGGGGAATTTTAATTCATGATGCTCGACTGTTCAAGATGTTCTATTTCGATCATTCTTTTGAGGGCGGCGTTGATAGTTGAATCAAAAGTGGCTAAAGTATTTGCATGACTATTATATCCTTAAGGAAATTGGTAGACTTTAATGTACTTTAATTTGGCATCTAAGAATTGCGCGATATGGAGATATACTAACATGCATTCATCCCCGACATTATAGTCTCCTAATATATGGTTAGATACTAGTCTTGAATCATATTCAGTTTCATTATTGGATGCTTTAAAACCAATTATAATTCTTTGCTCGATCATAGTGTGATCTAGGTTGCCATGGAAACCCATACTCTTGACCCTTTTGAGATGGAGGCCCAATAAATATAGTGTTAGGAAACAAAAACTTGGGATTGACATATAAATGTGAAAAAAATTCAGCCTTTTGGATCTTTGGTAAATCATGCATTAAAAAGAAAACAAAAAAAGGTTTAGAGATAAAACCTAGTCTTTTAAGAACTCACACTATAACGAAAATTGTTGTGATTTGTATGAGGAGACAAAAAAGTTCTCACCAATGATCAATGATAATTATTAAAGACCCTTTCCATACCTTTATATACAATTACGAAAGGTGGTCTTGGTCCAAACTTTGTTTCTTGAGAGTATGGGTTGAACTACATGGGTATATGGACTACAACGGGGAGTCGAGATAAATAATTAAATTGGCTTCAAATAAATACTCAGAAAGATCAATTAACATTACCATTGATATGCCCCAAGTGTTACCTCGGCCCAGAGACACCAACCTCGGCTGAGATGATGGCCGAGATATTGATTGATCCAATATAAGTTATGGTCCCACGACATCATCCCTCGGCCAGACCCAGGTCGGCCCAGGCCGGCACTACCACCTATTCTTCCAATGGACACTGCGCGCATCACAGGCATCAACAGCATCCTCATGTACCTGGGTATAGCAACCTCGACTAAGAGTAGGCCGAGGTGACAAGGAGCCTTGGTAACCTTCAACATGGAACTAGGCCTACCTCGGCTTGGGCCGAGGTGACAAAAAGCATTAATAATCATCAGCATACTATATGTCCAACCTCGGCTCAAGCCGACCCCAGCATATGTCTCGGCTGAGATCAGGTCGAGACTCCCTATGACACATCTCGGATTAAACGGACATCAAGCCTTTACAGCTCGACCTCTCCCAGGCCGAGGTCATCCACCAATATGGCGGCCGAGCATCTATTGACATTTGGATAAGGACACATGGGCATAAATCAGTTGTAACAAGATTATTCTCCACACATGGGGAGAATATTTCATCATCATTCCTTACAGGTGACAGTGATAGATGGCACTCCCACATTGGTGAGGATATCACACTCATGCTCATTGCATGCATGGGGGGTACACTACACCCCCTTGATACTATATATAGGGGTCATCCCCTACCTTGTGAAAGGATCCCCAGCTATAAACCCCTAGCTGAAACTCTATCTAAATCTACGATAGAGAGAGAGAGAGAGATCTTGAGAGAACTGTATCCATGGCCATTAGTGCCTTCATTCAGTGATATTACTCACACACTCACAGTGGATGTAGGACAGATTGGCGGAACCACCTATATTCTGGTGTTGATTCCTCTTATCCTCACCTCATTCTCTTATCTCTTTATATAGCTGTGCTGCCATTGTTATTCATATATTGAGCTTGGAAACACCTTATCTGGTGGTGCTGGTTCTTAGCATCATCATTTTGGCGCCGTCTGTGGGAATGAGAAACTATCTCTTCCTCTTTTTCTGCTTAACCATATCGGAGACTCTGGTGGTGAACCAGGAACCACCCCTTGCGTGGAGTTGTTTTACCATTGAAAGTGGTCCTTTAAGGTATTAAGCTCACTTGCTGCTCAAGATCTTTATTGTTAACACATGGCACCAGAATTACCACCGCCTCTTCCACCGCCCGGAGGTGGAGGGGCTAGCTCCAGTCAAGCTCCTCCCCAGTCCGAAATGGCGGAGGTAGCAGTAGCCTTGAAATCTTTAGCTGCAACACAGCAAGCCATGAAGGAGCAATTTGACCAGCTCAGCCAAACCATGGTGATGAGGCCACCTGGAGTCTCATCGGACATGATAACTTCGGCGGCAGTTCAGCCTCATCCTGACGCCAGGGGACCACCCCAGGCACCCATGAAGGACCAACCTGCATCCCAGCGGAGGAGGGACATTGCTGACCCTAGGCGCTTGCGCCTGGGGAGGCAAGGAAACCCTTTCCCAGAGGACAGGTATGATGACCTTGAAGCTGAGGAGGCCCCGAAAGACTGCTGGGAGCCGTATGAGGTATCAAATGACACTATGCGACCTCTTAGGCAGAGTCAAGGAGGTGTCGGCCGAGATGGATGTGTCGGCCGAAGAAGAGAAGAGGCCCAACAAAGGGGGTCAGCCTTTGACAGGTTGAGCAGAGGGTCGGCCTTCGAAAGGCTGGGCCCGGTGAACGACCTAAGACAAAGGCTATCAAGGTCGAGGAGCGCAGCAGGCTCTCAGAGAGGGGGTAGGCAAGCTCGTCCAGAACAAGGCCGACCCTGTAGAGGAAGAGCCAGGGAACAGGAAGAGGTCAACAGTTAACGTGTTGTGGCTGGGGAACCCTCTGTCCATCGCAGGGAGGTGGCAGGGGATAACCTCGGCAAAGCTGAAGAAAGAAAACCCTGGAATGACTCTATCCAACGCCTAGAGGAGAAGATAGGAGACCTCATTAAGAGCAGGGACCCATTACAGAGGGGTTACTCAAAGGGATCCCCATTTGTGGCGAGGATAGTGGGGTTCCCAACCCCAGCCAAGTTCATGCCTCCTACAGTGACTCCTAAGTATGATGGCAGCACTAACCCTGTGCACCATATCGAGATGTATCAGTCGGTGGTAGACATTTACTCGATACCTGATGAGATGAAGTGCAGGGCCTTCTCAGGGACCTTGACAGGAGCAACTCATAGTTGGTTCACCTCCCTCCCGAAGAACTCGATTGAGAACTTCAAAGGCTTGGCTGAGCGGTTCATCCACAACTTCTACTTTGGGGTAAGACCTCAAAAGAAGACCACCCACCTGCTGTATGTCAAACAGGCTAAGGGTGAAAGCCTAAGAGACTACATAGCAAGATTCAACAAAGAGAAGTTGGAGGTGGAAGATTATGAAGAGAGCATAGCCATGACCGCCCTGATAGGAGGCCTCCAGAAGGGGAAGCTATTGTGGAAGCATGCGGAAGACCCCCCCAGGTCTATGGCAGAGCTGCTGTCCACCGCAGGGAAGGTGATGAATGCGGAAGAGGCAATGGCAGCCAAGTATGAGGAGGAGAACCGCGGTAGCACAGGAAAGTCCCAGGGTAAGAAATAGGGGAAGAAGAGGTCAGGAGATGACAAGTTCGCTCATTACACTCCTCTGACTGTGAGCTATGAGCACATACTCAATGAGATTAAGACTGACCATTCTCTGAGGTGGCCAGAGAAACTAAAGGCCCCGCCACATAAGAGGAACAAAAACCTATGGTGTGAGTTCCATCAGGATCACGGCCATGTCACAGATAGATGCTTCGCTCTAAAGGATGAGGTTGAGAAGATGCTGAAGTCTGGAAAGCTGAGGAAGTATGTGGATGGCAAGGCTCCGAAGGGTGGAAGAGAGGACCCTGAGAAGAGAAGGAATGACAGATGTCGTGGCGATGTCCCGGACAGAAGGGATAATGACTCAGAGGGCGATGATGAAGACGACCCGGATCTTCCGCCAAAGGATGACAACACCCCGGTGAAGAGGGTCGACGTGATCTCCTTTGGTGTTAGCACCATATGTGGGGGATTTGCAGGAGGTGGCTCTGAGGTAGCTGATAGGAAGGCCCATGTAGCAGAGGCTAGGTCAGTGGCCAAGACTGAGGTTGTGAATCTAACGTCTTCTGACGCAGTGCAGAAGAAGAAGAAGGTAAACATGGACACCCTCATAGTGGGGTTCTCCAGACTCGACTTTAAGGGCATCTTAGCCCCCCATGATGACCCTTTGGTCATAACAACAAGGGTGCATGGGTGCGAGGTAGGGAGAATCCTCATAGATGGGGGAAGCTCAGCAGATGTGATGTTCTGGCCTTGTTTCAAAAGCCTAGGTCTTAGCAGGGAGAGGCTGGTGCCCTACCATCACCCATTGATAGGCTTCAGTGGTGAAAAGGTGCACCCCTTAGGCATGTATGAAATGGATGTATGGATGGGGGATGAGTGGGCTAAGAGGTTGACCAAGAAGATCAACTTTTTTGTTATGGATGAAAATGTCTTCTCGGCATACAACCTCATCATCGGAAGAGTGGCCCTCAAAGAGTTTGAAGCCGTGCCGTCGACGGTCCATCAGATGCTAAAATTCCCGACTCCTTATGGAGTAGGGGAAGTGCAAGGGGACCAGACCACGGCGAGGGAGTGTTACTTCAACTCGACCAAAGAGAGAGAGGCCCATAAGAGGGCAACCACTACTTACAGCATTGACACTCTCAACCCGAGAGATAAAACAAAATTAAAGAAGGGCGAGGTCGCGAAAGAGGTAGAATCCATCGTCCTCAATGAGGACGAGCCAGAAAAAACCATCCAGGTCGGCAAGGCCCTAGAGCCAAGGATCAAGGAAGAGCTGATAAACTTCCTCAGGAGAAGGCAGAGTGTCTTCGCATGGAGTCACGCAGACATGCCTGGTATCGACTCTGAGATCATGACCCACAAGCTCAACGTGGACAGAGATGCCAGGCCTATCAAGCAGAGGTGAAGAGTATACTCCAGGGAGAAGTATGATGTCATCCAGGAAGAGGTGAAAAAGTTGGAAGAGGCCGAGTTCATAAGAGAGGTTACCTATCCGGAGTGGCTCTCAAATGTAGTCATTGTGCCTATGGCCAATGGAAAGTGGCGAATGTGTGTAAATTTCACAGACCTAAACAAGTCTTGCCCAAAGGACATCTATCACTTACTTAGGATAGACCAAATGGTGGATGCAACGGTAGGGCACGAGCTCATGAGTTTCATGGATGCTTATTCAGGTTATAACTAAATCTTCATGGATGCCGAAGACTCTGAGAAGACAGCCTTCATTACTGACAAGGGGACGTACTGTTACAAGGTGATGCCCTTTGGTCTAAAAAATGCGGGGGCAACGTATCAACGTCTTGTCAATAAGATGTTCGAGGAGCATATAGGTAAGACCATGGAGGTGTATGTGGACGATATGCTAACGAAGAGCCTGAAAGCGTGTACTCACGTAGCAAACCTTGAGAAGACCTTTGATGTCATGGACTCGTACAGAATGAAGCTCAACCCAGCGAAGTGTGTCTTCGGGGTAGGAGCCGGGAAGTTCCTGGGGTTCATCATTAATCAGAGGGGGATTGAAGAAAACCCTGAGAAAATTAAGGCCTTGCTCGACATGAAGACTCCTAGGAGTATCAAGGATGTCCAGAGACTCACGGGAAGAGTGGCAGCTCTTAACAGGTTTGTTTCTAGGGCAACAGACAAGTGTCTTCCATTCTTTAAAGTTATGAGAAAGGCCTTCCAGTGGGACGAAGAGTGTGAAAAAGCCTTTGACCAACTCAAGTACTACTTGGGGTCTCCCTTGTTGCTGTCTCGGCCCATCACGGGGGAGAGGTTATTTGTGTATCTGGCAGTCTCTGAGTCAGCCATCAGCGCAACCATCGTACGGGAAGAGGATGGAATCTAGAGGCTTGTGTACTTCAACAGTAAGGCCCTTCAAGGGTTTGAACAAAGCTATCCTCGGATGGAGAAGTTGGCTTATGCCCTGATACATGCCTCAAGGAAGATGAAGCCTTACTTCTAAGCTCACTCCATGGTAGTCCTCACTGACTCCCCACTAAGGCAGGTTCTGCACAAGCCTGAGAAGTCCGGAAGATTGATGACCTGGGCCATCGAGCTAGGAGAATATGACCCGACCTACCAGCCTAGGACAGCCATCAAGGGGCAGGCCTTCACAAACTTTGTCGCAGAGTTCACCTGGGAAGAGGCCGATAGAGGTTTGGAAGAGGCCGAGGCAGAGAAAGGTTCAGATAACGGCGAAGAGACGAACCGTAATGTCTTCCGAGATTCGGAAGAGACTGCGCCAAACGTCTTCCGAGGTCGAGAAGAGGTCATCCCAGGAAAAACCTGGAACAGAGAGGAAGAGAACGAAGAGGATCGATACCTCTTCAAGAAGGGGGTTATGGGAGAAGGGGTCTTCTCATCAGATGCAGACGTATGGAGCCTCTTCGTTAATGGCTCTTCCTGTGACAGTGGAAGCGATGCGGGGCTAATACTCTTGACTCCATATGGCGCCAACATTGAGTACGCCTTGAGATTCAACTTCCAGGCCTCCAACAACGAGTCTGAGTATGAGGCCATGATAGAAGGTCTCTTATTGGCAACAACTCTTCGAGTAAAGCGACTCCTACTCCATAACGACTCGAGGTTGGTTGTCAATCAAGTGTTGGGGGCATATGAGGCCAAAGACGAAAGGATGGCCAAATACCTAAAGAAGGTAAGAGGGTTTCTAGAGTATTTTGAAGAAGCAAAGCTGAAGAGAGTGCCTCGGCTGAGCAACAACCACGTTGATGCATTAGCAAGGCTGGCCTCGGCAATGAAGACAGATTTGGGAAGGACCATTCCAATCGAGGTCTTAGGAAAATCAAGCATCGAGGAGGATGAGGTATGTAGCCCTTGTCATAATGTGAACCTAGGAGACTCATAGATCGACCCGCTCATCAGGTACCTAAGAGAGGGCGAGCTACCTGAGTCCAAACTAGAAAGAAGAAAGTTGAGATACAGGGCTGCAAAGTTCTCATTAGTAGGAGACGTCTTGTACAAAAAGGGGTTTCTATTACCTCTCCTCAGATGTGTGCATCCTGTGGAAGTACCCCAGGTCTTACAGGAGGTTCATGAGGGTTCTTGCTCTAGCCATATAGGGGGAAGGCCCTTAGCCAAGAGGATCATCACTCAGGGATACTGGTGGCCTACCTTGTCTAAGGACGCTGCAGACTATGTGAAGAGGTGAGATAAATGTCAAAGGTTCGCCACCATCCCTCATCAACCTCGTCAGCCTATGACGTCAATCTCTTCTCCATGGCCATTTGCGGTTTGGGGAATTGACTTAGTAGGATCTTTGCCAAGAGCTGTCAACAACTATAGATTCTTGATAGTTGCCATTGACTACTTTTTAAAGTGGGTGGAGGCGGAACCAATGATAACAATTACAGAGCAGAAGACCTTTCATTTCATTTGGAAGAACATCATATGCAGATATGGCCTCCCGAACACTCTCATCTCAGACAATGGGACACAGTTCAAGAACTCCTCCTTAGAAAAATATTGCCTAAGAGTGGGGATTAAACAGTTCTTCTCATCTCCTGGTCGTCCTCAGGCAAATGGCCAGACCGAGGTCACTAACAGAACCATCTTGGACGGAATCAAGAAGAGGTTAGAAGATGCGAAGGGTAGATTGACAGAAGAGGTCTGCACAGTGTTATGGGCCTACAGAACTACGACAAGGACACCTACGGGAGAAACCCCATTCATGCTGGCATATGGCTCAGAGGCTGTCATACCAACGGAGGTAGGACTGCCGACTCATCGGATTCAGACCTACGATCCTGACAGCAATGGGGAGAAGAGAAAGCTAGACCTGGATCTCATCAAAGAAAGAAGGGAAGACGCAGAGGTCAGAAAAGTAGCCTACCAGCAGAGGGCAACGAATTTCTACAACCAGAGGGTGAAGTCAAGACCCATTGCAGTGGGAGACCTAGTGCTAAATAAGACACTACAGAAGGCAAACAAGCTACACCCAAACTGGCATGGCCCCAACAAAGTAACGGAAGAGGTTGTGCCTGGCACCTACAGGCTAGAAAACCTAGAAGGAGAACCCTTCACTAACCCATGGAATGCTGACCATCTCAAGAGATATTACATATGATGTTGTATAGAATTTTATGAAAATGTACCATATTACTGAGAAGAGGTTATTAATAAAGATCAATTTCCATATCAAGTTCTTTCTTCGTTCTTTAGACCAGAAGTTTATTATGGGGCTAACCTCTTAGGTGATGACCTGATACCCTCATAACATCACTCGGTGGTGAAGAGGTCTGAGCTCAGACACCTTAGCAGAGGACCTCTGACTCTTAACATAATTAATTTGGTGATATTATTATGGGGATAACCTCTTAGGTCATGACCTCAGACCCTCATAACATCACTCGGTGGTGACGAGGTCTAAGCTCAGACACCTTAGCAGAGGACCTCAGACTTTTAACATCATTAATTTGGTGATATTATTATGGGGCTAACCTCTTAGGTGATGACCTCAGACCCTCATAACATCACTCGGTGGTGACGAGGTCTCAGCTCAGACACCTTAGCAGAGGACCTCAGACTCTTAAACATCATTAATTTGGTGACATTATTGTGGGGCTAACCTCTTAGGTGATGACCTTAGACCCTCATAACATCACTCGCTGGTGACGAGGTCTGAGCTCAGACACCTTAGCAGAGGACCTCAGACTCTTAACATCATTAATTTGGTGATATTATTATGGGGCTAACCTCTTAGGTGATGACCTCAGACCCTCATAACATCACTCGGTGGTGACGAGGTCTGAGCTTAGACACCTTAGCAGAGGACCTCAGACTCTTAACATCATTAATTTGGTGACATTATTATGGGGATAACCTCTTAGGTGATGACCTCAGACCCTCATAACATCACTCGGTGGTGACGAGGTCCGAGCTCAGACACCTTAGCAAAGGACCTCAGACTCTTAACATCATTAACTTGGTGACTTATTATGGGGATAACCTCTTAGGTGATGACCTCAGACCCTCATAACATCACTCGGTGGTGACGAGGTCCGAGCTCAGACACCTTAGCAGAGGACTTCAAACTCTTAACATCATTAAATTGGTGACTTATTATGGGGTTAACCTCTTAGGTGATGACCTCGGACCCTCATAACATCACTCGGTGGTGACAAGGTCTGAGCTCAGACACCTTAGAAGAGGACCTCAGACTCTTAACATCATTAATTTGGTGAAGTTTATTATGAGGCTAACATCAGAGGTCATGACCTCAGACCTTCATAACATCACTCGGTGCTGACGAGGTCTGAGCTCAGACACCTTCCTAGATGACCTCAAACCCTTAACATCATTAATTTGGTGAAGTTGGTTATGAGAATAGCATATTAGGTAATGACTTCAGAGGCTAATAGCATTCAGAGGCATTAAGTAAAAAGAAGAGATTAAATAGCATTCAGAGGCATTCAAGGATCAAAATAAGAGAAGAGATTGGCATTCAGTAAAAAGAAGAGATTACATAGCGTTCATAGGTATTACAAATATTCATTACAAAATACTGATGTTACAAACTACAAGTTACAAGTGAAAGGTTACAAATTAAAAAGGACTAAAGGTCTGAGGGGGGAACATTGGTAGCCTAGGCTGGGTTAACTTGATCAGCATTAGTCACCTCGGCCACGTCATTAGCAGGATCTACCCCTCTGACCCCAGTTCCTCTGAGGGTTGCAGTCTCAGTAGGGGCAGCAGCCTCGTCTTCTACCTCTTGCAGTGCTTGAGCAAATTGAGGGTCAGCGAAACCGAGACCCACAAAGTCGGAGGCCTTCAGGGTGCCGACCTCTTTATCTCTGACCTCAGCCCATTTGGTAGTGGCCTTGATACCTCTTTCGAGGTATTCAAAGACAAAACCCATGAACTCCTCTGAGCCTTTGTAGTCAGATATTATTTTTTCAGAGGCATCTGCAAGGGCAGCCTTCACAGTCGCGTTGACCTTCTACTGCAGCAAGTCATCTTTGGCCTTCAGGGCTTTAGCGTGATCTTAGAAGAGCAGAGAGATGTCTTTGGCATGATCTTGATCCAACCTCTTAACTTTATTTTCAGAGTTCTGCAGCTCTGACTTCAGATGGCCAACCTCGGCGTTCAGGGCTCTTTCAACCTTCTCGGCCTCCTGCCCCTTCTGGATGAGGGGCAATTTCCTCATAGCCCAGTTAGAAAGTTGATACATGGCAGTCACACCCTGCACAAATAATGAAGAGGTTAGGTGGGAGTAAAATCAGGCGTTGCACTTAGAAAATTGACAAAGATATAATTCATACCTGGACGGCTCTATGAAGGCCGAATTCAACCATCAGAGGGGTGTCTATGGCTCGATAGAAACGCTTGTCTGCCTCGGTCATAACGGAGGCAAGCGCGTCCATGGCCTGTCTGTTGTTGCCAACCACGCTGTTATTCAACTTCAGCTGATCCAGACGAGCCGTCAGGGTGTCAGCCGAGATTGGGATCGTAGTGTCTGAGGCCTTCTTTTGTCTCGAGGTCGGCCTCTGATCCTCAGAGGCATGGACCTCCGGGGCCCTCTTCTTTGAATCCTTAGATTTCGATGTAGTGGGATCTAGAGGACGAGCGTTCAGACCAGCCTTCTTTGCCATCCTTGCCAGACTCGGAGCTGCCATTTCCCACACCTCGTTTGGGATACCTGGTGGTCTCTCTGCAAAAGTTAAAAGATATGGGTCAGAAATCAGACATGAATGATCAGGGGTTAGACTTGAAATAAAAAGAAAAATCCTAAAATCCTTACCAAAGTCAACAAGGGGGCTCCCACCCAGGCTCGTACCTGAGAGAAACTGAGGGGTCAGTAAATGCTCGAACTTGACAAACAGACCTTGTGCCCATTGGTCTTGCAGGGCCTTCACCTTTTTGATATTTTGAAAACTTAGACCAGGATCGGCCCTTGCAGACATGGTGACCTTACCCCATCTGAGGGGTATCCTCGGACCAAGAGTGGAAGAAGGAACAGATGAGCCGAACTCCCATGGCCCTGAGGCGAAAAAATATCGGGGCTTCCAATTATGATTCGAGGTCTGAGTCACCTGGAGCATCTTGTTCTCAGGCCTCTGAGCCACGAAGTGATAGTAGCTCGGATGATTTTTGGCCGAGGTAGGGACATAGCAACCAGCAAAGACCAGAACTGGGAGGTCAGAGTGGTGGACTGCCCTCCACAAGATGATGGCCCCAATAATGACTCTCCAAGCATTGGGAGAGAGCTGCTAGGGGGCCAAGTTAATGAAGGAAAGAATGGACCTGATGATAGGATGAATGGGTAGGCGAAACCCTAACTTAAACATTTGCTCATACAAGAAGATTTCTCCATCTCGGCCATGATAGGCCCTCTCTTCCCTCAGAGGTCTCCTTAATTTGATTGAGGGATTGATGGAGTATAAATATCTGAAGTGCAAAAGATCCACTTCAGTGACTGTGATCTCGAACTCGGTTGCTTCAGAGATGTCAACATTACTTTCAGCATCTTCATCCTCGTCAGGCTCAACGTCGGTTGGAGCAGACGTAGATGGGTGACCAAGGAATCTCTGAGCGAACTCAGCCCCTATAATGGCCGACAAAGGAATGACATCAAGAATGGGTGGCACCGCCACACTCGGCCCAACAAGTTCAACCTCTGAAGAAGAATCTGAGGTGCTTGAGCCACTTTGGGATGAAGCTCGGCTGGATACCTCGGCCTGGTTAAGGGCCTGACCAGGCCGAGGTGTAAAATCCATGGCTTCTTGGAAAGAGTCCACAGACATGGGGTCTGAGGTAGAAGACTCAGACTCAGACATCGGTGATTTGTTGGCAGAGACGTCTCTCTGATAGAAGTTCTCAGGAGGGTCAAGATATACCACCTTGAGAGGTGGGGGGAAGATAGGTCTAACAGGAAACTCCTGTGACCTACGAGCTTCCTCTTGAGCTCTCTCTATTTTCCTAATCTTTTATAAGGTCTTCTCTCTAAGAGAAGGGAAGTCCTCAAGAAGCTGATATAGAGGTCTGAGCATTAGAGGATGACCCAAAACGTGGGACGACCCTAAACTTGGGAAAAACTCCTAAAGCTACAAACATGTTTGGCATATAAAATGAAGAATCTTAAAGATCAAACTTAGAAATTTAGGCTAACCACAGTTCGCCGGAATTAACGAAGCTCGCCGAAAAACTCAAGAACACGCCGGAAAATGCAAACGAAAATACTAGAAATAAAGGAAATGGTAAGGGAGAAATACCTGGAAGTGAATCGACGAAGAAAACGAAGAAAACTCGTAAGGAAATCGACAAAGGCCTCTGCAGATGAGTGCCGATCGAAGAAGTTCGAGAGAGAGATTTGCAAGAACAGCGTGCGCGGGAAAGAAATGAGGAAGAAGAAAGAGAAAGGAAAGGTTTAAACCCTTAAATACTTGGGCACACTTCCCAAGGACCATCATTTCCTTGGGAAACCCAAGGGACAACTGACAGCACACGCCAACCAAGTTTGCACGCTCTAGATTGGGACAGGTGTCATGCAGGTATTAGCCTTGGGATGGACAGGCCTCAGAGGTGAAGCAATCCCCTAGCCACTTGCTCTCGCATACGACTAAGGGCTGGGGGTGATTGATATGCCCCAAGTGTTACCTCGGCCCAGAGACACCAACCTCGGTCGAGATGATGGTCGAGATATTGATTGATCCAATATAAGTTATGGGCCCACGACATCATCCCTCGGCCAGACCCGGGTCGGCCCAGGCCGACACTACCACCTACTCTTCCAATGGACACTGCGCGCATCACAGGCATCAACAACATCCTCATGTACCTGGGTATAGCAACCTCGGCCGAGACTAGGCCGAGGTGACAAGGAGACTTGGTAACCTTTAACATGGAACCAGTCCTACCTCGGCTTGGGCCGAGGTGACAAAAAGCATTAATAATCATCAGCATACTATATGTCCAACCTCGACTCAAGCCGACCCCAGCATATGTCTCGGTTGAGATCAGGCCGAGAATCCCCATGACACATCTCGGATTAAACGAACATCAAGCCTTTACAGCTCGGCCTCTCCCAGGCCGAGGTCATCCACCAATATGGCGGCCGAGCATTTGTTGACATTTGGATAAGGACACATGGGCATAAATCAGTTGTAACAAGATTATTCTCCACACATGGGGAGAATATTTCATCATCATTCCTTACAGGTGACAATGACAAATGCCACTCCCACATTGGTGAGGATATCACACTCATGCTCATTGCATGCATGGGGGGTACACTACATCCCCTTGATACTATATATAGGGGCCATCCCCTACCTTGCGAAAGGATCCCCAGCTATAAAACCCTAGCTGAAACTATATCTAAATTTACGGTAGAGAGAGAGAGCTTGAGAGAACTGTATCCATGGCCATTAGTGGCTTCATTCAGTGATATTACTCACACACTCACAGTGGATGTAGGCCAGATTAGCTGAACCACCTATATTCCGGTGTTGATTCCTCTTATCCTCACCTCATTCTCTTATCTCTTTATATTGATGTGCTGCCATTGTTATTCATATATTGAGCTTGGAAACACCTTATCTGGTGGTGCTGGTTCTTAGCATCATCAACCGTCATCCATTTCTTTATTTATTGATCGTAATTAATTCCATTAAGTAATTATGATCACACTCCAATTTAATTATCTCAGAAATCACTCAGATATAATGAGGTCTTATTTAAAAAATTAATTATGGTACATAATATGATTCTCCAAGCTAAGTACCCATTTGGTCAAATCAATTTGCTATTAATCTATTTTAACCAATATCTAATTAGTTTCCTTAATTTTCAGACTCAACGTATTTGTTACTCACTAGGATTATAAAATAATCCTCCGATCGGGTTTTGCTTGGTGGAAACAAAACATATAAGCTTATGAAGGAGGTATCATAATACAGTCCCCTGAAGGTGGATTTCTATAAATTATGATGTTAGACCTACTTATATAACTATACCCCAATATGATGGAATCATTTGATTCAATATAATATTTAATCACACCCACAAGAATCAAAGCGATAAATACATAAGCATCCTAATCATTATATATCTCGGCATTAGTAATACATGCGCTATTTGTAAATGGTGTTAGATTTTTTGAGTCTAATCTAGAAAGTACTTAGACTCAAATCTCATTGCTAGTCTCGTTTAATACATTCTTGAGATGTGCCGATCACAATACTTTGTTGAATTATCTAACAAGCTCCCAAACCATCACATTAGTTCACCGTAGTTTGAGATAAACTACTAGGATTACATCGCAACCGTTCCAATATGATGTTAAATCCCTATCTGGGTAATAATTCTAAAACTGATATCCCAGTTTCCTAAAGATCAACTCAAAGCTGAATTGCTAGAATTCCTACTAAGCTTTATTGAATGACATGTTTACAATATATTTAAACAAAATATAAGGAATTATTGTAACCATGATCCTTATTTCAAAATGAACTGACACACCTTTTACGAAATGTAACCGTCATATATGGTTTTAGAATAAAACCCCAACACATAGAGCGTCCATTTATTGAGTTGGCTGATTTCTTCGCCCATTGTTTGGTTGATAAATTCCCTTTAATTGGGATCATGCCCTCTAGTGAACTCAACAATGAAGTCCGCTAACACTTGTACTTTGATAGGAGTTTTGGTTGATATTGAATATCGAACCTCCCCAGTTCCACTGACCACTTAGACATCCGTCCAGAGAGGTCGGCCTTTTGAGGACTATTTTAAGGAAAAAATGGTGATGACGATAGGGGTTTCAAAGTAGTTCTTTAAATTCATAAAGCGATCAATAGAGAGTAATCTAGTTTCTCCAAGGGAAGGTAAATGTGGTCAGACATAATGAGATACAGGTAGACTGTATCACCTGGATTCGAGTCTATAAGAAAAGGTGGTCGGATTGAGTAATGCTTATTTTCTTTAAGATCCTTAAAGTATTAGTTATTCCACGACTGACAATTCTTATTCTTCAGGAGTTGAAAGCATGGTCGACACTTATTCAAGGACTTAGATATAAAGCAATTGAGTGTTGCCAACATTTTGATCATCTTTCGAACATCACAAACTGTCTTCTATGGTTAAATAATATATATCACCTCAATCTAGTCGGAGTTTTCTTCGATCCCCCTTTGGCTAACCAGGTAATCGAATAACTTCTCACACTGAACACTAAAAAAGAACTTGGCTTCAATGAGATTCATTCAATAATATTTTGGGACATCGGATGTCTTAGTTAGATCCAATAGGTGTTTGCCTTTATGGTTTCGTTTTACGTACATATCATCTATACAGACTTCTATGGTTTTTCTTAGTTGTTATTTGAATATCTTGGTGACAAACCAATGGTAGGTTGATCCTATAGTTTTAAGCCCAAATGGCATGATTGTGTAGCATTACAAGTCGAAGGTTATGATGTGCGATGTTTATCTTGGTCGGGTCCAAAAATTGGATTTGATAACCCTAAGCAAGCATAAAAGAAACTCATTCGCTCATGGTTGGTTGTGGTCTCAACCAACTGGTCAAAGTGTCTATGTGAACGATGAGAATTTGGGTCTACATGAAGTTAGTGACATATGACTTAAGGATCAAGTTCAGTCATATCAAATGGTTGCCAAGCATACACATATTGATTCTCTTTGAGAAGAGAGATCAATTCTTCCATTTTATGATTGATAAGTAACCTATCCATCATAATTTTCTTCTCAGGGGTTGTACCGTCAAACATAAAATATAATAATGATTCCATGACTCTATTTACCAGGGAAACCCTCATTTCTTCAACCCCGGTCTCCTATACTTTAGCAGTTATTTAAAGTAGATACTCCACTCCTTGATTCCCTCTTTCGTTATGAACTTTTTTTCCACTTTCTTAGGTTTGATGATAGCGATGAAGCATTGCCATGTAATGACCTGATTTCCCCTTATCTACATTATCCCTTGATCGATGATGCATTTGAGATTTTGGTGGTAGGTGTAGGGAATAACCTTCATGGAATGGATATAAACTCATCCCAATATAGCTTGATATGAGGATTTATGTCTAGAATAAAGAATTCTATCAACTTATATATACACCAAAATTGTACTAGAAGCACCATATTTTCAAGGGGCATCATCCTTTTCTATGTAAATCAAACTAAACGTATTGTCACTTCCTTTATATCTTCCATATTGAGGTCAATCTTGTTGAATATTTTCATTCACATGACCTCTTAGGATCTCCCTTGGTCGACTAGTAACTTATCCATATTCCAGTTGACAATTTTAAAGGTGATTACTGGCGCATAATAATGCTGAGTTCTAACTCCGAGCAGGTCTTGGTCGTAAAGACTATATGATTTCGTAGTTCAGATCCTCTAGTTGATGACACTTTCCCGCTGAGGTCTTAGTAGTTTCAATATAGAAAGCCTCTATGATTGTAGTGACCTTCTTCAATTCCATCTAGACACCATTACTTTAAATATGATTCAAACTTTAGGCACCATAGATGACCGCGAACTCATGTCCCATCTCATCATTATTTAAGATATTAATAGGTTTTTGGACACACTCTACAGTTGTCTTTGTGCTCTTATTTACTACATAGTCATCCAGGTGGCCTACCTGGGCCAACTCTTGAGTGTGGGATTTGACCAGGTTATACTTTTATCTTATGCCCATGATCACCTCAGGTAAGAGTTCCTCTTTGACGGATCTCCTATCATCTTCCCCGACCAATTGAAATATTTTTTATCATTCATGTGAAACTCCGCCTAATAAAATACCGGGCGATCATTCCTTTACCAAAATTGAAATAGGAGTCGCATATGGTTCATTCTTAGCATCCCTGTCAAAAATCAAATTAATTAATAATAACCTATTAGGATGATGTCAAAATTTTATTTAACTAATCTTTTAACAAATTAACCAATTAAAACATTCACACAGTTTATGTATAAATGAAACTGAGATGAAATAAAAATAACCGAACACTTGGTTTAACAATATACAACAAAATCGAATCCGCATAAAAGGTGGTAAAAGAATAAATAAATACATTTGGTCTTTTGGCCTGAGTGTTCTACAATACCTCCTGTCTAGATTACAAGTATAGAGGCGTCTACATTAAACCCGCATGCATCCACAACTGCTGCAGCAGACGTCTGACTCGAAGGAATTGTCATCCAGGCGTCACTGTGTCTGGACACCTATATATATATATATATATATATATATATAGCAAAAGAGAGGAAAAATAGATATACGGGTCAGAGCCCGATTTGTGAAAATATTTAGCAAGTGCATAAATACTTTATTTATGAAAAATATGGTTTATCTCATATTTAAATTGGTATCGCACTCCTATGAGATACCCCTAACCTCTCTTTTAATAATGCACATCTGACGCTTATCTCCTACATAATCGTAGTTAAGCTACCCTGCCTAACTAATCGTTTCACCAAAATTATACAAATCCTATTTAACCCAAGTACTAAGGGCTAAACTTCTCCCTAGTCTTAACATTGTGCCACGTTCTTGCATGGTGTGTCTCGCAAAGCGAAATCCAAATAAGGAACCCCCCGATACACTACTATTTGGCAATGTCGACCATCTAAATCCATTAGGCCCTCAGCACATAACGTATACATATATACCCATATTAATACATACAGATAACATACTCATTTTATTTTTCATATCACAATATAAGTCCGGATAAAGTCTCTCGGAATGAGAATAAATCCTTTTTTATTTATCTCTTTACACTTATTAGAGATATATATAATATCTTATTCTCATACACAAGTAATATACTATACACACAAGTATAACAACCATCCTAACGAGCTATAACTCGAGGATGCAGTCTCTCAATGCTATCATCTTTCAGGATTTACTCACTTTATCCCAGGTTACTATATATTGGACTATTACCACACCAACATGGTAATAAAATAAATCAAAATGTATGGGAAGCGGTCATAGTTCCTCCCCGAAAGTGAGATGAAACATACCCACCATGTCTTTCCCCTAATAAAAATCACACAATATAAAAATGGACTCTATGACCTGGGGACTATACGCTCCCTGCTCCTCAAGGCAGGGCCTCACCCACATCGCGCAACTTCCCATGATAGCAAGAGGGGGTATGCTTCACATAAATATATATACCATTCACACATAGATATATATACATATTCATATCATTTTATATATATACTGTACTCACATCGTATATATAATCTACATCATTCCTCAAATATATATATGTGGCCATAATTGCCAATATCACATAACGATGGCCAATAACCCCAAATGTTTTCACTCGTAATAACATTCAAATATTCGCACACTCACGGTACTAAATCCCAAAGTAGTCTCTCTCTTCTTAGACTTCCGACAGTTTCGTATCCTGAATCAACCTCTTAAATGACCCAAAGTCAATTCACAACTCCTCAAGTCCTTTAGATCATAATCTTCTATAATACTCTAATTTAGAAAGCCCCTAAGCTTTAACTCAAAGAGGAGAAGGGAATAAAAATCTCCAAAACCTTGGGCTGAAAATAGAGTGTCGATCGACCGGATCTGGACCCCCGGTTGACCACGATTTGTAAATAAGCCTAAGAAACCAACCAGTAGGCGCTTCTTCCTTGACGCGGTGGACCGGCAATAGGGGTGCGGTCGATTGGTCATACCAAATCCTCGAAAATCAGTTCTCCAAAATTTCCATCCAACAACCCAAATTCCATTTTCATGGTTTCTAATATACACCAATATCATCACAAACATCTGCACAATGAATTTTAACAACACATCAATACATCTTATTTTTCTCCCAAAGTCAGGTTGGATTTTCGACTAACGATTTCGATCTCGGACAGTGTTCCGTAGAAAAATCACTATAAATCCAAAAAAAATAAAAAAAATACGCGGTCGGTGCCCACGCAACCGTATCGAAAAGATCTACAAATTTTATTTTTTGACAAAGCCGAATCGATTTCCTTCCTATCCGAATCGATTTGGAAGTGACGTTGGTCACTATTCACCTTCTTCTCCAAAAATCCAAACCTCCATTTTTCTCCATTTTTGTTGTTCCTAATCTCATCCAACAACTCCATAAACATGTAATCTATGGTTTACAACTAACACATCAATTAATTTGGGATATTAAATCACTTCTCTTAGATTTAAACTCTAAAACCATAAAAATCCCAACTTATCATTTTTACCCATTTGAATCTATTTCTTCACTCCATTTACATGGATTTAACACTAGAAATCATTAAGAGTTTAAATTACATCAATATGTAAACTCATATTCAAATTTTTCCAAATTTATTTTAAGGGTTCTAACCCAAAATCATATAGTTTACCAACTATAATATGAGATTTATGCATAAAATGAAATAAAGCAAGTACACACTTGCCTGGAGGATGAAATCCGACGACCTCGAGACGAATCCAGAGGAATTTGGCTGAAATCCCCCATTTATCTCTTCTTTTCTAATTTACTTCCTTCTCTATCCTTTCTTTCTTTATTTCTTTCTTTCTTTCTTTCTTTCTTTCTTTCTTTCTTACTCTCCCATGCCTTATAAGGGAGAAAATAAGGGTTTGTCCCTTATTAACCCAAAAATGACTCGTTTACTCAATTACGAGTCTCTACGGGTCCAAAAAATCCTGAAACTCAATTTTGACCCTTGGATACTCTATTCTGACTATCTCGGCCATTCCGAAACTAACCGCGCAATCAAAATCTCCATCTGAGGTACTTGATCACAATTCACTATTTTAACCCGACACAACTTAATGCGTTTTTCAATAAAAATATTACCCTTTGTCACTTTACCCAATGAAGACATATAATAAAATACCCCGACTCATTTAATTAATCCCAAAGGTAAATATAACATACATCCAAAATCATTTAATCGTTGAAAACCTCAAAAATTACAATTCACGATAATTTCTTAAATTCCCAAATTGCACTTAATTATTAAATTTAATTTCCCATAAAAGTTCGGGGTATTCCAATTCATCTTGTTCAAGATTTTGTAGATATACTCCTTGACAACTATATTAATCTCATAGTAGGCCTTGATGGGGTCCGCCTTTCCATTGCCATTAAGTCCTCCATTCTTCTTATTTCCCCCTTTCTTAAGATCTATCTCCCTGTCTTTGTTCTTAATCGCGTTTTACCGACCATTATCCTGCTGTGTGGCAACCACCACGTCCTCCACTTTGGCTTACTTCTCAATTATCGATAGATAGTCATCGATGGCGATGACCTTCTTATTTGTGAGGGGTTATAGCAATATAGAAATTATCAGTAGGATGATCTTCAATGAAGCTATAACTACCTTCTCAGAGAAATCCTCCACTTCGTTATAGTTTTCGTCGAGTGTACTCACACAAGGTTTCATGGGGTTTCTTCTTCAGAGTGAGTAGTGATTCGATCATCTTTAGATGGGAAATATTGGTGATAAATATAGTGGTCAAAGCCTCCATGAGTTATTTGAAGCTATTGACTGAACTGTGTGGTAACTCCTTAAACCACTTACATGTAATATCTTCTAAATTAGAGGTGAAGATACGGGACACGACGACCTCATTATTTTTTAGAGGGTCATGGGCTACCGATATCGGAGAACATGATTAATGGGATTAGTTTTTCTGACACACCCCAACCTAGTACTTATAATTAAGTTTGAAAGTCAAAGTGAGTTATACCATAATTAAATTAACCAAACCATAAACACGAGTCTTAATTATAGAGTCATCAACAGAAGTCCATAAAACTAAAAACTCTTTACAACATTAAAATACTTATGCTAATACAAACTTTCTTGAAGGATAAGTTAACTTAATTACATCATTTACATTTAAACAAAATCATTGTTTTACCCATTCCTAGCTAACCCGGCCCGTCCTTCTAGATTTGGCAGTGACATCAAGTTACCTCAAAAAGATAAACATAATAACTGTGAGAAAAATAGCTTAGTGAATGCATCACTACTGCACTATTGCATAAAATTAATTACAGTAAATCATATCCATATAATAGTGTATTAAGTTATTCTATCCATTCATAATTGATGAGCTAACTTTCTGAATTGTGATTCACATTTCTTGTCTTTAATAGACAATTCTCCCTTATTCCTAGTCGAAGAGTAACCCCTTGTCTGTAATAGACAATCCTCCCCCATTCCGGGTCGGGGAGTAACCTCCCATTTTGGTAAAATGAAATGAAAAATTTCATATTCATAATGTTGTGATCATATTAATAACAATGTACAATTACATCTTTGCAGTTAGTACACTCACCTTGGGTTGTCAACTATGTATTTATGTTTCCTTCGAGTGGAGTTGAACTTGGTGGATTAGACCTTAAACCTGTGAATCCAACTAAATCCCAATCACAAGTATTATCTTAATATATTTATGTAACTTTCAATGACTATACAACCACAATATAATTCCACTTAAGTAGAATTCCATGAAACATGAGTAAAGACGATGCAATGGTATATATCCATAATGATAATGTTATGAACATTAAACCCTAGAAAATACGTGATAAGGGATTTATAACTAAAACCAAGTAAACATAAAAGTATACTTCTCAATATATGTACACATAGAATAGGTACGCAAAATACCATTTGGAAAGATGAGATAAGAACATTCTTTCGTGGGGTATCTAGTATGGCATCAAATTATTGTTCTCTATACTTGACTATCCTATATTCATAAATTTTAGAAATGTAGGTGTTCAACCTTATTAATATGAAAATATATATGAATATACTTTTAATTACAACTGAAGGTGTAATTTTTCAAGCTTCCTAGTGCAAGATATGACCATTTCTTTATAACATATTAAATATATCCTACCATCTCCTCTATTACGCACTCAACTTCCAAGAATTTTCATGATTTTTATACACCATAACTTTCTATGATTTTCCACCCATTTTCCATAAATATTCTGAATAATATAAAATTAAAGTTTCATATTTTTTTGAGTTTATTTTCTATGTCAAAATCTTTATTAAACTCAGGGTATATCTAAACACATTTATGCAAACATCAATTACATACCAACTCACAACCATCATTAAGGCCCAACCACACGGAGTTTAATTATAATTTTTGGATATGCTATGAATATATGAGTCTAGTTTCATATACAATTAGAATTTCTAAATTCTATTAATGATAAAAAAAAATATATGCAAGTTTGAATACAAGGGAGTTCAATACAAAGTAATACGACTTACATATAAAACTTATCTCACGTACGAACAAATATGTACAATTATAAAGGTGGATAGAATTTTAATCAATAGTTGATGATTTATATACTTTTAAATAAGTATAATCCAAGATTAAAATAATATTAACACATATTCATACCTTGGAAACACCTTAAGGATTTTCTTAGAATTGTTTTTTAAGCTTTTCTTATAACCCTTTCTTCCTTTAACTTCACCTATCTCTTTCCTCAAGCTAGAAAGTCTCCAAACTGAACCTAAGGGGAAATTTGCCTAAGAAATAGGTTATATTGAGAGTTTTAAGTTAGCAAAGGATGCCTTTCTTCCCAATCACTCAAATTAAACCATTTGGTTTATTCAAAGACAAATTTCCACTTAAAAGAATGGACAAATTTTCCCTTTGTTCGTAAATTTGGCATAAATTTTTACTCGAAACTCTGTTTGGTACATTATTTATTGTGTTACAATCCTAACTCATATATATACAACTATCTAGTTTTCACCTTGAGTTAATTGTTATATTATAAGGGTCAAAACTAGTCTCTAACATGAACATTCCTACCAAAAACTTCAAAATCTTATGACTGTAACCAACTCGATATTTCATATTTTTGAAGGTAGGATTAGACGAAATATAAACCTAACATTATATATATATTAATATAACATTATAAATATCGCATAAGGTAAGCATTATTCTAACATAATTTATCAAAATTATATCAGATGAGGTCCCTCTTGGATAGTACCATAATGGATATTCCCCCTCGATGAGGGATATACATCCATTTCTCATCGGATGAGGTTACAGAGATCTCTATTTTGATGAAAACCTTCCTACTTTTTTCTATCTAATCTTATCTCTGGAGTGATCTTGATCGCGCTCCGAACTAGTTCCTCAGATGCGAGTTTTTCTTACCTAAGGGTTAGGATCTCGAGCATGGAATTTGTGTTTGTTACCATGAATATCCAAATCTATTATTTCCAAATGATAATAAAGGTGAGATTTCTCATCTCGTCAAAGGCGCATGGTGTCCTCCTATGAACGGAGTTGTCGTTTATAGGCATTCACAAGCCATGAAATTTGGTTGAATTTGGAGGTTCATTGATTTCCACAGTTTGTTCCTCCTGGGGTGATAAAATGAGATGGGCGTGTTGAGAATCCTGTTAGGATGGAATAACTAAGACTATATGATTAAGGTCCATTTTGATTATTCTTATGATTGTCGTGGGATGTCGGGCGTGGGATGTGTGGGTGATACATAGTTGCTCGTTTGATATTCTTGGCGGTGAAAAGGAAGTGTTATCCCATAGACGATAAAAATTAAAGGTGGAAAAATCCTACTATTATGGAATCAAGAAAATTAATCCAATAAAAGTAAATAATAAGAATCACACGATGACACAATATATACATGGTTAAAAAATTTGCCTACATCCCCGAGATGTTTCTCTCTATTTATGATCGATTCTTGATAATAAAGATTAGATGCCCATTTTTCTAGGGGTGTAAGTTATATTTATATACAAAAATAGGTTAAGTCATGTGGGATTCCAAGATCTTATAATTCTATCGTATGTTGATCAACTGAATCCCATTCCGAGATTTTCGCTGATCGGGCTTAATCCATCCTTATCCCTTTGAAGTCGTAATCGATATCAATTTTGTCAAACACATATCATTTCCTTAAACCTGGTCAGATAATTCACCCACACTAATGTATTAATATTGACTCCAACTTCTAAATTATATATTAATTGTAAGGACACAAATTTCCAATTGAGTCCATATATATAGTTTTGGCTCAATTCCGGACAAAAACATTTATTCATAGGATAGTATTTCATTGTAATATTCTCAAGCCTATGAAGTGTTTGTTGAAGAGGTAGCGGAAAAGAGTATAAAGCCTCATTAAATATGCCGGTTTGCGTGCCTTGTTTCTACGTCATCAACCATAGTTCCATGCTCCCAAGGTATGAATGCAATATTATATATATAGGAGCTTGGAACAAGTTTATTGGGTGTTAGGTTTTATAAAAACTGCGTTTTGTTTTAAGAAAGAATTATTTAAAACTTTAAATAAATATTTATAAAGTTTTCTGCGCTTAAACAAGAATATTCAAACTTTCTGGTTTTTCGTTCGATAGAGTCGTTCGAAGAGATTGTCGTTCGAACGAAAAATATCGTTCGAACGAACCTGCCAACGAGTTCCCATCAAAGTATACTGGTCCGTTGTTCTAAATGTCGTTCGAACGAGAGTGTTCATTCTAACGAGATTTCCAACGAGTTTCTAACGAGTCCAATCTGGAACGTCGTTAGAAGTCTCGTTCGAATGAGATTTCGTTCGAACGAAATGCTGTTCGAACGAGATGCCAGGCGGGAACAGTTTTTGGCAGTTTTGCACCCACTTTCCCACTAAGTTTTTAACCAACTTTTTCAGACTTTAATATGTGCGGGAATCACTTTTGATAATCAATCTTTTTCATATCATACAAACTCTTAGAGAGTGTTTTGAGAGCAAAATTAAAAAGATAAAAAGATCAAGTTTTGAGTGCTATTTTTCAAAGAGAAATTTACTTACCACTCTAGTTTTACACCCAAATTAGTTTTTATCCAAGTTCATATATACATAACAATTGCTTGGAGTTTGGCACCGGTTTATCTCTTCCGTTTCAAAGAGAAGTTTTGGTTTGCTTCTACATCCATCAAAGAATAAGACTTTTTGTTGCGATTCTACCCACTTGGAGAAAGGCTCCTTGCTCGGGTGACAGTGACCATATAAAGTCCTATCGGTGGATTCCGAGACCACGGCGGTGTTCCGAGGTTATCCTCTAGGAAGAGGTGTCTACAAGAAGAAGCGTCGAGGCTTGAGAGGGATCGAGTCGTGCGTTGTAAGTCTATCTATCTTGTACTTGTAATTCCGTATATAGTTGATTTGTGGCTAGGGCCGTCCGAGGTTGTTTCCCGTCTTGGGTTTTTCCTTTTACATCGCGGCGTAGTGTGATTGGTTTATTTTATCTTGCAAAATAACGTAGAACGCATGTTTAGAATAATTAAAAGATAAAATTCGGTTTAAATCATCACACTCGATTTAATTTAGGACTTATATTAAATATTGGGTAAAGTTTATTTAATTCAAGTCATTTGCTAAAATTTGGTTTCGCCTAATTTGCTAATATTGATAAATATGACTTAGGCAAATTCTAGGACTTGGATTAATGAATTGGTTTAAGTGAATATATTAATTATTTAATTTTATTGAACCATCATCTTCGCTTCCAAGGAAATAATATTTTAGAATTGGGGGCCTTGCCCACCAACATTAATGTATAAATATATGCTATTGTAATATGTTCTAAAATTTAAATTTCACGTCATGTCATTCTGTGTTGCGTCGATTTGGTAAGGAAACATTTATTGTCCTGTCATATTTTAATTGAGTTGTATTATAATTGCATCGACGTAGTTAAAAAATTGTGTTATGTCGTGTTTTAATTAGGTCATGTTTGTGTTTTGTAAAAAAAATGTTATGTGGCTTTGGTAAAAAAAAAAAAAGATTTTGTGTCATGTCACTTTTATTTGGATCGGGTTCGTGTTAAGTAGAAAAAATAAAATTTCGTGATGTGTCACATTTAATTAAGTCTTGTTCAAGTTTGTTAAAATAATGATTCATGTTGTGTTACTTTTTTGTCGGGTTCTTGTTTTTTGGGTCGTGTTTTTATTGGGCATTTTTTAGTAAAGAAAAAAATACTCCGAGTTATGTCTGTTTGTTAATGTTATCGCCTAAAACTTGTATACCGATTTGTCTTAGCTTAAGTGTACTAATTATAAGAAAATAAAATATAAGAGATTTTAATTACTGAAATACTAAACTAGAAAAAATAGTAGAGAGATGATAGAAAGAGAATGAGAATCGATTTTATATGGTTCGGCCTAAAGTGGTGTCCACACCCACAAGTGTGGTGTTGATTGTATTGAATTATGGGACAAAGTTAATGAACAAGAACAATACATAAACTCTCAAGTTTTCTATAGAATTGGACATCATAAAAATAAGGAAAATTATCTTGGATCCTTAAAAAGTTTGGGCGTGTGTGCTATTTATAGGTTATTAGAAGAGAGAGGGAAAAATAGTGCTGCATGGATTGCCTTTAAAGGTTAGGCAAGTACACGCCTTACCTGTGAGGTAGAAGAATAATCATAAAGTTAGTTATTGGAACATGGGTTGAATATTTTCTTATCTTCCCCACAAGTGTGCACTAATAACATCATCCAGTCACATAGTACAGTTTGAATATATCTGAGTTAATTAAATGTTTAGCTGGATGGTAATTAACCGGGTTAAATGAGCCTTCAGGCCTGGACGAGCTGACCTCACTCTGGGGTCGACCATGTTATTAGCTAGGTTCAACCTCCTTTCTGGTAACATATAAGTCCAAGTGTCTTGTTCTAATATGTCCACGAGTTATCCCATATTTATGGTATAATAGGTAGAAAAAAGATGTTGTGTCGTGTTTCTTTTGTAAAACAAATATTTCGTGTTGTATTGCTTTTCATATTTCGATATGATATTTTATTTTTATTACCTAACAACAACCTGACCCAAATAAAAGCGGCACAATACAATATTTTTTAACCAAAGCGTCATAACACGAAATCAATTGTTTTATCAAACACGACCCAATTAAAGTATGAGAAGACAAACAATATTTTTTTTACCATCGCGAACATGAACAATTAAAATAAGGAACGTCAACAATTACTTTTTACCAAAGTGATACATAAAAAATGACATGGCATGCATTTTTTTGAAGTATTATTTATACACTAATGTATATTTATACATTAGTATATAGTTAGACATTAATTATTTGCACATTTGAATGTTGAGAAGTAGTATATCAATCACCATGGAGGAAAAATGGTGCATTTATATAAGTGAAAATTTCAATGTTAATTTTATGTAATAAAACAAAAATTATAAGGGAATAAGGTCAATTTTTAAGCCAAAGATAGTTGTTAAGTGTATTAATTAATAACTTCCGTCCATTTAGACTCAATCCAACTATTATGGAAACTAGTGAACCCCAATTGCAAAATAATGAAAACTAATGGACCCTTAACTCTAAAGGACCCTATTGCTACTGTCTTTATACACAACAATTATATAAAGAATTCGTTTTCATGATATACATGTATATATAATTTTCATCAGTTTAGGTCTTATGAATAAAAAATATTTTCTAAGGTCAGTTTAGTAGTTTCTATGACTATAGTATAATGAATGCATTGATATTTAACATTTGCATTAGGTTAATTTGTTGGAAGAGATCAAGGATCAACCAACATTATTTTAAGTAAAAGGACTCAAGAATAAATCTCAAGGAGAAATAAAAAATCAACAAATATAAAATATGATTGAAGACTTCATATCATGAGAGCAAAGACTCACAAGTGATCAATACGAAGAAAAATTACTGATCAAGATCTTCTCAAAGTCACATCATTATTGAAGTTTTGCACACTTGAATAAATTGAGTGTTATGTATAAATATTAGTAATTTGTATTTTAATTCATCTTTGACAACTTATATGATTCAATGCATGCGAATCCAATCATATTTTTCTTCCACGAGAAAAGGTGTATTTTCACTTGAAAAATATTATTTTTTAATGATCTAGAACAAATGATTTAATCTTGTTAGTCTTCAAAATATTTAAGCTCACGATGGTTTAGTCACCCATAGTAATTTTTTGGCTGCTTATATGTTTTTAGCCTTAACGGTTTTTAACTCCAAAACCCTTTAACCAACCATAGAATCTTATCTTAGTCACCTAAGCTAGGAGAAATGTTTTGGGGTGAAAAATTGATGGAGGTTTAGGCGACAAAATTACCATTACGAGCCAAAAAAATTTTAGTTAGGAGACTAAGGATTAACACAAGGATACGTCTTTTACAAAGTAAACAATCATGTTTGATTTTTTAAAACCAATTTACTCCCTCATTTGATACCATCGATATTTAGGAATAAAAAAATATTACCGTTCATAATCTCTATTAGACATTCCAAATTACTGAACTACTTAATAAAAGAAGAATAACTTCATTTATTACTACCTTTGTCTTCTTCACTTAATCAAACCTCCGTTTATCCTTTATTACATGTCTTTCAAACATAGGTTACTGATTTCAACAATTTGAATGCATTCATTCATTGAGTGTATTGATTGTTCAAGTATTTATACACATCTCTAATGTTGGCCCGAAAATATACCGAAGAGGGGGGGGGGGTGAATTCGGTATATAGCTTTAATATAAAATTTTAAAACGTTCTTAACTTAGTTATAATGATTAATTTCAATGTGACAAATGAAATTACAAGTATGACACTAATCAACAACAAATATAAGAACTTAAGAGAGAGAGTAATGAAACTTTATAAATCGAGATCTTAACATGTGTAGGGGGGTAGTGAGACTAGGGTCTATGAATAACTGGAAAGGGTGAGGTGTGACCCACTCCAATGGACAATGCCTGCAAGGTTTTTAAGGTCTTTTGGAGGAGCTTCTGATAAAACCTTCTCCTTTTGGTAAAAATGGAGCTCAAGTTGGAAATCCCTCCCTAAAAGAAGATGAACTTCCACAACAATAATAGTAATTTTGTCAAGAGGAGCTCTTGAGAATGATGGCTATTAGTGGGGAGTGAAAGAATAAGGCACTTAGCACTAGAGAGAGCAGGGAGAGAATACTAGGAAGTCTGGTGTGATTTTTGTAGAGTAATAGTGCTATTGAGTTTTCTTATATCCCCATGACCTTTCCCAGGGGTCTTTTTTAGACTTGGGCACTACGGCTGGGTTGGTACTTTTGGCACCAAAACTTAGAGGGTTGGTGAGGGACAAAGTCTGCAGTGTACTATTTATCCCTACCTGCAGGAACCTCTGTTTCTCCCCTCTGGCAGATTCCCCCTGGTGCCAACCAAAGTTCAAAATAAAATATGTCTTCTAATGGAGACAAAATATCCGATTTGCTAAATATCTTTTGAAACGGTAACTTTTGGTACAAACTTTGTAAACTTGAGTGGGGTCTCGAGGACCACCTCCTCTAAAATCTTTGTAAGCTTGAGGGGGATCTTGAGGACCCCCTTCTAAAATCAATTTTCTTGAGAGGTGTCTAGAGGTCCCTCTCCTTTAAAATCATTTTATAAATAGTTCTTCTCTTGTGAGTAACCTCACTTCACTTGTGACTAAAATTGAGGTGTGTGTAGTTTTGAGTGACTTATGGGTCTTCCTACTAGTATTCTCTCAATCCTATAGTGCTGAGTGGTTGATCTTTCTCAACATACATTGTCCCTCAGCCACCAAGCCAAAACTCCCAAGAGATCCCAACTGTCCTCCTTGAGCCCTGGTTGCTCAACTAGGCAACCTGTACCAGAAAATAAGTATTAGTACTTCTATTCTTTTTTTATGATGAGGGGTTGCTTATGGTAGACACCCCATCATCCTAATTTGGTTTTCTGGGAGTTGAGGGGGGAGGACCTTAAGGGTCCCTCCTCCCATGTAAGTTTCTACTGTTGAGGAACCCTAGTGGGGAGTTTCTTTTCAAACATCATTTTATCTATTGAGGAATCCTTGGGGAGATTCTTCTTAGATGTCATTAATGCGGGGACCCTTGCGGTGGCCCTTCTCAACTCAGACTTCTGTAGTGTCCCTTGCAGGGCACTTCTCATATGTTATTTCTGCAGTGACCCTTGCGGTGGCCCTTCTCAACTTGGACTTCTACAGTGGCCCTTGCGGGGCCCTTCTCGAATGTCATTTCTGTAGTGACCCTTGCGGTGGCCCTTCTCAACTTGGACTTCTGCAGTGGCCCTTGTGGGTAACTTCTTGAATGTCATTTCTGCAGTGACCCTTGCGGTGGCCCTTCTTAACTTGGACTTCTGCAGTGGCCCTTACGGGGAACTTTTTAGATGTCATTTCTACGGTGATCCTTTCGATGGCACTTCTCAACTTGGACTTCTGCAATGTCCCTTGTGGGGCACTTCTCAGATGTCATTTCTGTGGTGACCTTTGCAGTGGCCTTTCTCAACTTATACTTCTGTAGTGGCCCTTGTGGGGAACTTCTCGAATGTCATTTCTGTATTGACCCTTGCGGTGTCCCTTCTCAACTTGGACTTCTGCAGTGGCCTTTGCGGGGCACTTCTCAGATGTCATTTCTAATGTGACCCTTGTGATGGCCCTTCTCAACTTGGACTTCTGCAGTATCCTTTGCGGGGCACTTCTCAGATGTCATTTCTATAGTGACCTTTACGATGGCCTTTCTCAACTTAGACTTCTGTAGTGGCCCTTACGGGTCACTTCTCAAATGTCATTTATGCAGTGACCTTTGCAGTGGCCCTTCTAAATTTGGACTTTTGCAGTGTCCCTTGCAGGACACTTCTCAGATGTCATTTCTGCGGTGACCCTTCTCAACTTGGACTTCTGTAGTGGACCTTGCGGGGCACTTCTCAGATGTCATTTCTGTAGTGGCCGTTCTCAACTTGGACTTCTGCAGTGGCCCTTATGGGACACTTCTCAAATGTCATTTCCACAGTGACCCTTGCGGTGTCCCTTCTTAACTTGGACTTCTGCGGTGGAGGGACCCTAGGGGTTCTTTCTTCAATATGGCACTTCTATGGTGGGGGGACCCTGGGGGTTCCCTCAACCTCATATTTTTTATAAGCTGAAGAAGGGGTCTTTGAGGTACCCTCACCCACAAATATAGTGGTCAAGCTTGAAACACCCTTCTACAGAATGACACAAGCTAGAATGATACAACTTTTCTCAATGAAATAGAAAATAGAACATTCTCTCATCTAAAACCTGGGAGGTTTAGTCAACTAAATCTTTATTTTAGTCGACTAAGAGTAGTTTAGCAAGCTAAGAATTTTGACATCCATCTAAACCTTCGATACAACTAACTAAAACCCAACTAGAAGGAGTTTTAGCCGACTACACCTGACTTTTAATCGATAAAAATCCTAAATTTTTAGAATGTTTTTGATAAAATCCTCAAACATTTTATCCCAATACCCTAAGTCTTCCAACCTGATTATTAAACAATTTACCAACATTTAGCTGCTTCCTAGAACTATAAATAATTCATCCCTCTTCCAATCCAAAATCACGCAAGCTTTAAGGATGGTTTCGGGAGCTCTAGGGTCAGTTGGGGGTGTAGGTTTTGAGAATATACAAGATAATAACGTTACTTTAGTTTTGTACAATGGTTCCTAAAGGAAAACAAAATAAAGTAATAATAAACTATAATTTTGAGTATTCTTTGACTTGCTTGATTCATCAATTATGGGCTTATTATGTTATACTTTCATGAGTTTGATCACCATAGGTTGTGGGATGTGGTGGAAGTTTCTTATTAGACTAGTTGATGTCTGAATAATGCGTGATTCTTGAGATCTAGGTTTTGATGCAAGCTTTAAGTGAACATAAAATAACTTATGATCTTTATTGTCTTGGTTATGATATTTATTATATTATTTCAAAGGCTTCATTATATTGCATGGTTTTTTAGATGATGTGTTTTTAGTAACAAATCCCATAATGTATCTAGTGCTTGTTATTGTATCATGAATATGGTATTGATCATGAAAAATTAGAAGACGAAGACTGGATTCATTTTTCCTCGAAAGGAGGTTGACACAACTACCCACCTGGTCAGCCAAGGCATTTCTGGTCATCCTCAATATCACAGAAAATGAGTTTAACCCTGCCAGCTCATGAAAGTTTAGCACCGTTATATAAAATCATCACAGTAATCTTATACTGTGTGTGGATTACGTCATCATCACACTTCATGTGGGGGAGATATGGAAATATTCCCCTGTGTGTTTTATAAGAAACTTCATTATAATTCTCCCACATGCATGTAAAGGTGTACCTACCCAATCTATAAAGGCATTAGATCTTTCCCTCTCTATTCTCTCCCTTCTAACAACCTATAAATAATACACTATCCTTCATTTTAAAGGGATCGAGATATTATTTTCATATCGTTATGCCGTCCAAGTCTAGAGTGAACTTGATAGCTTGTAACCTCCATTCATACATGGATGTTTCCCTCTGAATCACTATGTTAGACACCTACACCTATACATGTAGGCGCCTGTTTGGGCCGACCAATGTCAATCTAGTTTAGTTCTTTGTTTATAATCTTTCTTTATTGGTTGCTCTAGATTAGTGTTTATGTCATTATATATCTTTATATGTTATTGTTTATTATTATTATACACTTTCTAAGATAAAATATGTATGCTAGTTTTAGACGTTAACAAATTATCACTAACTGTGGGAATCGACAAACCATTTTCTTCTTTCCACAATTGTTAATTTTTAAAACACGAGAATATCCAAATATGAGAAAATAGCGAATCAAAATCTGATTTATCTGCGTTTGTCTGGTTTAGAGACTACCAATTTGCGAATTCCTTTCAATTCTCTTTGGTTCCTTGAATCCACCATCATATTTAGTTTTTCCTGCTTTGAATCTATTTTTTCTGTAACTACTGTTATCATAACTATCATACTCTGTTTTTGGTATTACGGGACTCTATTTTTCTACAAATTTTGTGAAGATGGGTGAAAACGAATAAAGTAATCGATCCACTGAGGGGATTCCGTATTCCACACCTGTAGATATGGGCAACTTAAAGGGAATATTACATATATTAGCTAGAGGCTATGCATAAGAGAGTCAAGAATCTGATGCAGAGTATTCTGGCAGGGAAGAATATGCCCAATTAAAGAAGTACAAAATGAAGATAAATCCAACAAAGTGAGTCTTTAGAGTTTGTGATTGAAATTTCCTAGGCTTCATTGTTAATCATAGGGGAATATAGGCCAACATTGATATGATTCAGGCATTGATTAACATAAATCATACCAAGAACAAAAACAAAATCCAAAGGTTGACAGGTTAAGTAGCAGCGTTGAACTGTTTTGTTTCAAGAGCATCGAAAAATGTCTTCCATTATTTAAGGTGCTCAAAATGACCTTTAAGTGGAATGATGAGTGTTAGGTAGCCTTCCTATAATTGAAGAAATACTTAGGATCTGCCCATTTATTGTCAGGAACAGTCCTACGTGAAAATCTTTACTTATACTTGGTGGTATCAAAGTCAACAGTTAGTTTCGCATAGGTTCGACAAGAAGGTAAAGTGAAAAATTCTATCTATATACTAGCAAGCCATGCCGCGGAGCTAAAATATGATACCCTAGGCTGGAAAATTTGGCATTGGCTTTGATTGAGGCCCCTCGCATAATGGAGTCTTATTTTCAAGCACATATAATTTATATATATATATACCTTCCTCTACAACAAGATACTCATGAACCTCAAAAATCAGGTAGACTAATGGCTTGTTCTACATAACTACAAGAGTATGACATATTATATGAACCCTGATAAAAAATTAAAGGACAATTAGTAGATGAATTTATAGAAGAATTTGGTTATGAGGAAAATACTATCGAGTAGAATTCTATGGAAGGGATCTCAACATCAAAGACATTGAAGTAGACTTCTATGGAAGATAGCTCAGTGATAAATCCAACCGAGGAAACTTCTATGGAAGAGAGATCAATAACAAAGTTTGCTAACCAAATTAGTGACAGATAAGTCTCATCATCTCGGTAGGAAGAAAGAACCCATGATTTGGAGCAGATGAAAAATATGTTCAAATATGGATGTTTAGTCGAAGGAAATTTTGAAAATGAACCTCCCATATGGAAACTATTTATAGACGATTCATCATGTGCCAAAACTAACAAAGCATGACTAATCACCAATACGCCCATAAGATAGACGTTGTGTATGCCCTCGGGTTTAAATTTGAGGCATCTAATAATGAGGCTGAGTATAAGGTCCTGACTGTAGGATTGGGAATAGTACTAGCACTGAGGGCAGAGAAGTTATTATTACACAATGGCTCTCAGTTAACAATGAACCAAGTCCTAGGAATTTATGAAGATAAATAGGAGTCTATGGAAAAGTATCCGGCGAAGGTGAAAACACTGTTGAGAAGATTGTTGTCCATACAGATGGTCATACTTCAAAGATATAAGAATACTTGAGAAGATGCACTTGATCATCTGGCATCAACTACTCTAACTAAATTTTATAAAATAGTACTAGTTGAGGTCTTGTCCCGGTGCATCATTGAATATGAGTGGGTTGGTGATATTTGAGTTACACATGGGGCAATCTTATATGGATCTCATCTGTGCATACTTGCAAATCGGTACAGTATTATAAGATCAAAATAAAGCAAGGAGATTCCACTACAAAGCGATAAGATACATGGCTGAAGGAGGAAAATTATTCAGATGTGGATCTATTATGTTCATCTCGCTGAAGTCTATGATCTTGTAAAAGAAGTCCACGAGGTCTTATGTGGATCCCATTCCATAGACAGGTCATTGGTGAAGTAGATCACCACACAAACATACTATTGTATTACAATGAAAGGATATTATTCCAACTACGTAAAAAAGTGTGGTTAGTGCCAGCGGCATGACTTGATGCATAAAAGACCGAGGGATGCATTGGCATCGATCACATCCCCTTGGAATTTTAAATGTGGGGAATTAATCTAGTTGTCCCACTGCCGAAGACTAGACGAAGATTCAGATATCTAGTCATTGTTGTGGATTATTTCAATAAGTGGGTGAAGGTAGAGCCACTGGTTGAAATACCGTATGAGAAGGTGTTCCATTATTACATGGAATAAAATCATTTGTCGATATGGTATCTCATATGCCTTCATCACAGAACATCGTACACAATTTGACAACAACATCTTCAAGGATTATTATATATGTTTGTAGATCAAGAAACTACATTCGTCACCTAGTCACCCATAGTGAAACGAGCTGGTAAAAATATAAAATAAACCATCTTAGATGGAAAGAAGAAAAGACTAGACGACCCCAAAGGTAACTTAATCAAAGAACTTCAAACCATACGCTAGGCCGATCGAACCACTACAAGTACTGCGACATAAAAGACCTTATTTATGTTGGCATTTGGCACATATGTTGTGGTGCCAAAGGATATTGGATTTCCCAATCACCAAGTACTCAACTTCAAGTCTCCGATAAGTGACATAATAAGAAGACTCGATCTGGATTTTGTAGAGGAAGTCAGTGAGAACATGGCACAACGGGTAGTAGATTACTAACAACAGACTGCTCAATTTTACATTAAAGGGGTAAAATCGTGCACCTTAAAGGAGGGGGACTACATGATCAAGAAGGTTATCCCAAAAGGGAATAATTTGAAACCAAATTTTTATCACCCGTACATAATTTATGTTGTCGTGTGACCTAGGACTTATCGGATCGAAACTTAGAAGGTGAATAGTTCAAGAATTCATGTAATGTGAGCACTCAAAGAAGTATTACCAGTGTTGAAGAGTAGATAACAGCACGAAGGACCAAAATATCATGTGACAAATTTTATTTCCTTGTAATTATTATTCAAAGATGAATGCGATTCACAATTTCCTCCTTTACATATGTTATCATTTCAATCTTTTCTACATTATTGTCTATTTCATTAGTGTAAGAGCCAAGGATGAAGACATATCAGAGCCAAGCATATCAAAATACATGATCAAAACAATACTTCATGTTTGACCTCGTCCTTGGATAGGTTACGATCAAGAAGTTTAGCCAGATTTGAAGATTCGGTGTAGTCATATGGATGACAAATCCGACCATAACTGACTAATACATGGATAGATCTAGTACAATTATTTGACTCTGGTAACCAATGATGACATATGGTCACGATAATAAGATCCATCCATATAACTAGTTAGCTGGCATAAACATTGGTAGATCCTATGTCCAGGAAACTCAGGTTCATCCAAATTGGTAGCTAGTATGCCAAATCAGGTCGAAAAAATCCGACCACATGAACGTAAGACTAAATTATTAGCAAGCCTATTACAATGATAAATACTTAGTAAGTTGACATGGCAGGTGGACAAGATCACAACATGAGTACATAAGAATAAAACAAAGTAGGAGGCCGATAAGACCCGACCACATTTACATGTCAAAACTATTTTTGTACAAACACTTAACTACAAGTGGTGGGTAAAAATTTAGTCGAGAAAAATAATTAACAGAAAGTTAAAACATATACATGCATATAGTCAAGAGGTTGAATGATATTCAATGTCAAAGTTAAGCAAGCATAATTGTAAATGTTCATTACAAAATGCTTATTTGAGAATACAAAAAGCTTCACAAGGACATAAATTCAGGAGTTCTAAGACAAGGGAGCATTTTTAGTTCATAAGGTAACTTGAGGAGTTAAGTAACTCTTTCGATTGATTTGAGGAGAAGTGGCAATAGATGAATCAACCATAATAGTGCCATGGGCAACTTCTGGAGCTATGTGAAGAATAGTCTCTATAATAATGGTTTGATCGGCTTCACTAATCTTATCATCATCAGGAATAGGCACAACCACCTCTATCTGGTACTCATCTTCCAAGGTTGTGTCTTCCTTTCCCTTAAAGTATTACATCATTTGGTTTCAGTACTACCGCTAGTTCTACACCACACCCATTCCACTCATTATGGCCAGTCAGTCCGACTCACTATCAGCTCTGCACACACTCGTGAGGTTCCACACACGGTAAGTCACTATAGCCCGTCAGCCCATTTAACTATTCGCTCGCACATACTTGTGACATTACACACACCCACGTCTCTATAGCCAGTTGGCTCATTTAACTGTTATCCCTACACATACTCGCGCTGTCAATATATTTTAATACTCCTTTATTATCTTAGGCATTAATTCTCAATTTATCAAGTTCTCTCATTTATCTCAAATTAGCCCTGCCCTTTTTTATCAACATAAAATCCTCGAACCACCCTTAGTCCCATATCTAAAAGTCTCTAAGACACCAATATTTCCTATGCTATCATGTAGGAAGAAAACCAACTAACAAAAACCACTTAGCCTCACCCCTAGGTTCGCTAATCCAAGGAACAACGTAAAAATCTTCCCCACCCCAAAATATTTATCCGTAAATCGTCACCACTATCTAGTCCCATACCTAGAAAGCGATAACTACCCAAAGGTCTACTAACTAGTCCTATACCTAGAAAGAAACCCAAATAAAGGTGAGAGCCCTATCTAACCCATAACCCCGTAGTTCCCGTGGTGTCTAACATAATAAAACAAATAAGTGGCATAAGGCTAAATTTGCATTCATCACACCAATTTTACCAATTTCATCCACCCACCATTAATTAATCAATTAATGTCCGTTAAATCATAATATTAATTAAACCACACTTTCTCATAAAATTATTTAATTTATAATCACATGCATGTATAGAATTTATACAACAAGAATTTTCGACTATGCGACATCCACAAAAATTCCATTATTTAACATCATACGAATTATTAAATGACATTCCAACGTAAGAATCTATATGTGAATACCTTAACATCTACGGCACCCAAGACTCTTGCAAGGTTTTGAGTTTTCATTCATATTATAAATTTTTATAAAAAGAGTCCCGAATTATCTTCCACTTTCCTTAATTAATATTTCTAGTTTGTTTTACGAAAACACATGTATTTACTATGTAGGCCATAATTACTATGCATAATAATAAGGGAAAGAAATCAAGGTAACCATGCCTGAGATTTGTTTCAAGAAATATCATTATGAAGATGTGTTCCTTGTGAAAAGATGACAAAGTTTTTTTCTTGGATCAACTTGAGAAAACATGGTTTGAACCTTCAAAACTTGGGTTGAATCTTACTTTTAAACGGGACTAGAGTTTTGTAGATGGAAGAAGATGAAAATAGAGGAGGTTACTGATTTTTGAGAAGGCTAAAATGTATTTTAAAAGTCCTAAACCCGTCACTTTATGTTTATATACCAAAAAGAGTTGGTCCTAATCAAACACAAACACTCCAAAATTTATTACGGATGATCGGACCGTCGAAATTGACTGAAATTTTAGTATGTTGTAGCTGACGACGAGATGGAGATGCTAGAAAAAATTCAGCTCGATCGGTCTATTGGATCTTTTTTCCTCCTTAGGTCGGATCCTCCCCCAATTTTATACAAAAAGTTTAAATATTCAAATTTTAATCCCGATTTAAATTCCACCTAAAACCTTATTTTTATATATAAAAACCAACATCTTTACATATCAAAATTAAGTAGATTCCGAACATTTATTTTTTCAAATTCGAAATTATTTTAAATTATTACCGAATTAAAATTACGAGGTGTTATAATTTTCTAAAATGCAATTTTAATTTTTAAATAAAATATCTTATTGGTACTTTGTAATTTTATGTGGATAGATCCTAAGTTTTTATAACTAATTATTTATCTTAGGTAAAAATCATGTCGATGATCAAATGCTTCTTTTATTTCTTCTTTTGAGAATTAGTTAGTATTGAGACAATTAATAGAGGAGAAAATGATTGTATGGGGATGATTGATATTTGATGAAGACTCAATTTTGTCATTGATTGTACCATTATTCCAGCAATAGGAGGAATATGTACTTTCTTCACTGATAATTTCATTCCATATTGTATCTGGAGTTCTTGGCTTTTTTCTTTGTTTTTCTGAGCGCTTTGATGGCAAAAGAAATATATATTCTTTTTCCTCACTTTCTTGATTTTGGTTTAACGGAACCAATGATGTGTTGGTTTCCTCTATAATAACTGTATGACACCCCGCCTAATTAATCCCGGGTGATCAGTCCTAAATCAAATTAGAATAGGTTTCTCAGTTTGTTCATTCTTAGAATCACTGTCGCCTTTTTCATTACTAACCACCTAAGTGAGAAAAGTAGACTGGTGTCAATTTTTATCTTTCAATTAATGACATAGAAACTCATGCGGAACATAAAATAATACACATCCACAGTTAACTGAAATAACTACCACGAATAAAATACCTAACCGAATAAACCATCGGTCCAAATAACCAATACAAGTAAAGACAAGAAGATAATCTCAACAAGTTTAACACTAATAAATGAATTGTGAGCGACATGCTCAAAACTACTAAAGAGTCTCTACATGAATGAAGGAACGAGGCGTCTATTAAAAACCCCGCAACATCCACATGTGCTGCAGCAACGAATTCCTGGAATTGAGTCAAGCCTGGCGTCCCTGTGGATGGACACCTAAAAGGTTTTTAAAATTTTTTATAGCAAGGGTTAGTTCCCAAAAATATTTGAAAATATTTAACAAATGATTAACTTGCAGTAATAAATAAATATGAATGCTCTTCATATTTTAGTTAGTGCCGCACTCCCTTGAGGACATCCTCACCCCTCCTCTAATGTGCACTACTAACGCCTTAAATAAAATCTCCTAGTTTTTCCTCTTATGACTAGATAAATAATTAAGACCTTTGTAAACACCCTACTCTAACCGAGTATGCCCTAATTATGATTTTTAAGTTATTATCGTCATTAACTTAATTAAATCATTTCCCTTTTTATTTCATACAACTTTCACATCTGTTATACATATAATACAACTCACCCTTGTATTAATTAGCCCGTATATAATTATTTACGTAATTATATACTCAGTTATATTACAGTATTCACAACCATACTAATATAACATTTAATAATAGCATTTTTCCCGAGTAAAGTCTCACTGGGTAAAAGTCCTCTAAAGTGCTATCCCACTAGGTATATTCGCCTGACCTAGTTACCCCAAGTCAGAATTTCTCCCTGGCTTGGTTACTATATAAATATTGGAGGCGGTCATATTCCTTCCCTGAAAGTGAGATGCCCCTCACCCATATAACGGACGCTATGACCTGGGATTATACTCACCCTACTCTTCAAGCTAGGGGATTCATCCACTACGTGCAACCTCCCCCTATAGCACTAGAGAATATAATAATAATAATAATAACAATAATAATAATAATAATAATAATAATAATAATAATAATAATAATAATAATAATATCTATCACTGATATTATAGCACACCCATATATATTCACATACTAGCGCACACCGTATATATATATATATATACATATATATATAAGTATAAAAATATCCCGGCCATACCGTGTACTGTCCGTGACACAAGCCTATTCCATTATATAATGAGTTTGTGGACCAACTCGAAGTATTAATTAATTTTCACATTAATTTATTTTGGTATCACCCTAACCAATATATTCGGACTTACTTTCACGGCCCGAATTAACACTACCCGAGTCTCAATCCCCGACTCCAAATTATTTAGCCTTTACCTAAATAAGATTTATATCTCGGTATTCCTCAACCGTTATCCCCGGACTTGATCACTACATTTATATTTAATCCTTTCGAACACCTTCCCAAAATTCAACATTAGTGTGTCACACCTAATTTCTCCAAAACCCAACAAATTTTTAAATTATGATGTCACACTAAGTCGTCTCCAAATTCTAATTAATTTTATTCACCATTAATTAGATTTTAAACCCATGTATTAATTTCTCACCAATTTAAGTCATGGAAAAATATTAAATTAAATTTTCTCCATATAGAAGAAAACTGGGCGAACTGTCAGAATCTGTCGACCATCGATCGATTGACCCCAGACCTTCGATCGATCGATCGAGCAGGTCTTCGTCTTCTTCGCTAAGACAGATTCTTCCATGGACGAGTTTCATAAAATCCTAACTCCTTCTACCTGCAATCTCAAGCCTTCTTAACAATAATACAAGTTAGGAACCTTATTAGGGACCTCCAGAATGTCCACCAACGTTATTAATTCGTCCATTAACTACAATCTCTGAATTTGGAGAATTTATCTTTAATCCCTTACCCATTTACACCCCAAATTCCTTTACCAAATTCGTTTCTAATTATCCAGATATCATCCTACCATATATGTATCAATTTATAATATCAGATTTTTACAAGAATCCTCATTCAAATTCGTTAATCAGATTTTTATTTTCAAAACCTCATGTTTATGTCATGAACACCCAAAATGAATTTTTTTAATTAGTCATATCACATGAATATGAATTGAAAAACAGATTCAATACTATTGCAAGTTATCCACTTGACTTAGGTTTCGTAGTGTCTGATTTGGAGATGAATTCCAAGGTTGAAGATGACCCTTCTTGGCCCTCTAGTGATCCCAAAACTGCCTTTAACTGCTATTAGGGTTCCTTAACACACTTAGTCTTTTTCTAAACTCACAGCAGCCGTTTTCTTATTTCTACTAATTTAACAATTTATCTAAATCCCATTTTTTCCTAATGGGCCAAGCCCAAGTGACCCAAATGCCCCCGTGTGGGTCCGGCTATGTCTAAAAACGTCCCGTGACCCGTTTACTACCCCCGGGTACACTTTTTTGACTATCTTGGCCCATCCGGACTCAACCGTATACTCAGAATTAGCATTCGAATTAATTTATAAAAATACTTATTCCCCACCCCTTTAGTCTATACCGACTCCCGGTTGAGATAAGTGCATACCCTGTCATTAATACTCGAAATGACTTAAATAAATAATTATTATTCTCTTAGTAAATAAATTCCCTTAAATATTAACCATTTACTCCCCGATTAATATTTAAATAAAAAAATTTCCAATTAATTCAATTAAAATTACGACTCACAAGCAATTTTCAATTCCCGAATTAATTAAATATTTAATGCATGAAAATGCGGGGTGTTACAAACTGTAGTGTGGTTCTAGGTGCCTTCTTTCTAATATTTTTTTGTAAGAATATCCAAAATTTCACTTTTTCTTTCCAACATGATACTTTTCCTATAACTACATATCTATAGAAAAACATAATATTATCATAATTTCATTATTTAATTCAATTCTCTTTGACATACTCAATCTATCCAAGAGTGATGAATTCTCATGACTTATTATTTTCCAAGAAAAATAATCGTAAGATCGAATCATTTAGGTTATTTTAGCCTTCCATAGTTTCAAGTATTCTCTTGAAAACATAGGTATCCTATTTATTTTTAAAAAACTCAGGATAGGCTTGCCATTAAGTTTTCGACCTATAGACTCAAAATATATATAAGAAAATATCTATGAGTTAGGATCTGATACCAATTATTGGCCAAAAAATATACCCTGGAAGGGAGGGGTTTAATTGGATAGACAGGTTTAATGGAAAATTTTAAAACTTTCCTCACTTAGTTGTAATGATTGATTGCAATGTGATAAATCTAATTATAAGTAAGCAATTAATCAATAGTAAATATAAGCAGTTAAGAGAGAGAACAATAAAACTTTACAAACCGAGCTTTGACATGGTTCAACCTCTACGTATATCCACACTCGAGATAGTACTCGAGAACTTCACTATCTCTGGTCCACTTATGGAGGAACCAAAACCTCACAAGGAACACTACCTTGCAAACCTCCTCAACTAAAAAGATGCTAAACTCATCCTTGGTATCCATGCAATAGTCTAAGGACATTAAATGCCACGAGTACCCAAAACTATGTCACTATCGATCGAAAAGATACAATGAAGTTAATTGTATCTCACAATAATAAGATCCATAACTGAAACTTAAATCCAAGAATCTTTACTAAAAATAAGTAAATAGTGCATTTACTTTTTATAAAAAGTCAAGGAAATAAATATCACAAGTATATACGTGAAATGGGTGTTTAGGTAAAGCTTTAGCATAAGTGGGTGTTGGGATTGTTACGTTACTAAAAAGGGATTGGGATTGAGATTTTAAGCTCAAGTGGGTTTTCTTGAAGCTATTACTTTAATGGAGTTTTTGGGTTTTAAACCCCGAAGTGGGTTATCTTTATTTATCTCAAGAAACTCAAGGATGGGATGACATAATCTAGGATGATGAAGCTTTTCTCAAGGAGATGATGTTGTGAACTTGTGTGATTTTGGAATGAAAGAGGGAAGATTTATTTATAGTGTTAGGAGGTATTCAATTGTTGGTAAAATATTTATTAATTAGGTTCAAAGACTTAGGGTATTTGGATAAATGGTTAGAGGATTTTACTAAAAAAATTTCTAAAAATTTGGGAGATTTCGTTGACTAAAAATCAAGTTTAGTCAATTAAAACTTCTTCTAGTTGGGTTTTTGTCGTCTATCTCAAAGTTTTAGTTAACTATCAAAAAGTTTAGCTGGCTAAAATACTTTTAGTTAACTAAACCTCCCAGGTTGAGGTAAAAGAATGTCGAGTTTAGGTCTATGCTTTGGGTAAGGTTTAGGAAGCTCTAAAGTGGGTTTAGGAATTTAGATTTTGGACATATACAAGATAAAGCATGTTACTTTACTTTAGTATTATGGTTCCTAAAGTACAACAAAAATAAGTAATAATCAATTGGGATTTTGGGCATTCTTTAACTTTCTTGCTTCATCAACTATGGGCTTGCTGTGTGATAATTACATGAGTTTGATCACCATAGTTATGAGATGTTGTGAAACTTGATTGTTATACTAGTTAGTGTCCAAACAAGCGTTGATGCTTGAGAGCGAGGGTTTGATGAAAGCTTTAAATCAACTTTAAATATCTTGTGATCTTCATTATATTGGTTATGATCTTTATTTTCTTGGTTGAAAGTTTTCACTGTATTGCATGGATATGATTTCATAGTTCCTTGGATTATGTATTCTTGGTAACATATCTCATAATGTACCGATTCCTTATTTTAATCTTAATTACATCTAGAGATAATGTAGTGAAGTTGCGATCTTATATAAATTGTGTTATCATCATAAAAATTCGTCTTGGTTAAAACATTTGGTTTCACATCTAGTGTAATATTTATTATTTAGAAAATGATTTTAAAATTATAGAAGGTGGACAAAAAGTAAAATATTAATCTGAAAACATAATTGCTTATAATGTCTAGATTAATATTTTAATTATTGAGGTAAGTGTTCAACACTTTGTCCTTACCATGAACTCAATGGCAACCATCTCATATGACACAACAATACTCTTGTTGCAAAAGCATCACCCCGAATTACAAAAAACTAGGCATTCCGAAAATGGAGTAGCTCTATTTTTATTAATGAGACAAACAAAATGAATAGGGAAATTAGGGTTGAAAAAACCAACCATAAAAATGAATGCAAGGTACAAATATATTATTGTTTAAACGATATTTTGGAGTGGTTAAAATTTATAATAATTATCACAAGTTTTGAATAATTTAAAAATAAAAAATGGAATTAAACTGGGATAAAAATAAAATAAAAGAGAGACTAAAAATTGGGTGGGCGTTCCATGCCGAGTTGGTCAGGGTGGGCGACAACGCGGATGTGTAGGTTTGGACGTCAATCCAAAGAGTTGGGATACCCAAGGGAACCAAAATCATAAGCCTAATTGGGTCATGATATGCTACACCTTTTTATCATATTTCATATATGTGTGAATTTTCCTTTTCCATTACACTTCAACTAAGTCCCATATTACGAATGTGTATTCTAAACAATAATTTCTTATTCCTTTATGTATGGTTTTGTATATGTGAGTATACCACGTTATACACCTCATGAAGGAGAACATGTTACAACTCGAAACCATTTCAAAAGACGTATGGATCCCATATTAAATTGAACCCAAAGTTGTCTATAATAGGATTTTGTCAACCCAAATAAACCTTAAAGTCCAACAATACCCCATATGAATGAAAATTTGTTGGATCAACAAGTAAACACTATGCAAACATAAAAGATATTTTCTATTAGAAAATGCTTACGTTCGGAGAGATAAATTTTGACCTTGAATCTTTCCTAGTGAAAGTCTCTAAGATTGGATGACTGATCAGTGAATGTGATGTCTTGAGATGTTCAATTTTCCATGTAAATCAACACAGTTGATATCACAAAGTTTTTTTTGAATATTGTTAGTCCTTTCAGTAGTGTTCATTTTGGCCCTGAACAACTCCTAGTTTCATGAGTGCTTTTTCATCCTTTCAATGTTCTCATGAAGGCAGCCCCTTCACACTCATATATGTGACTTCGCATTTAAAGTATACTACATGACCCACTTGTATTTCTAGGTTATATGAGTCATTAAAATCTATTATTATCCGAACTTTCACTACAGTCAACATTGTTTTCTTATTGAAATATGTTTTAGTTTTACAAATTACTAGTGTTCACTTGAAGAGTAAGTTAATATTCGATTGTCCCTTTCAAACTCAATCTTGGGATCTACAGTCATTTAGGTAGGTTTTCCATCAAGATAACTCTTTATTTTCTATGCTTTAATCCCATTCCCCTCAATAAATAATATATTTGACCTTCGACTTGATATACTCAATGGAAATTATTTCATTTGAGAGAAGTTGTTTGGCAATATTATTTCTACGATGCATATGTTGAGATTTATCGTTCGTTACACATGTTACTCTATGATCAACCATTTTTTAATTAGCTATAAAAATGTATACAAATTGTCAGCATAAGTTTTAGTCACATCGAAATATCCTCTAAATATGTTGAAGCCACTCCACTTATTCTCCAACTTTATCTAAATTTATAAATTTAGATTCCATGGTAGATTTGTAAATATAAGTATATTTTGAGGATTTCCATGAGACTGCATCACAACCAATAATAAATACATATTCACTCGTGGATTTGGAATTCTTAGAATTAGATATCCATTTGGCATCACTATAACCTCCAGGTACAAATAGATATTTTTGTAGTGAAATCCATAGTTAAGGGTATATCTTATATATTAAAGAACCCTTATAATAATTTTTCAATGGTCTTCTCCTGGATTATTTGTATACTTACTCAATTTAGTAATTGAATAAGCAATATTCAGACGAGTGCAGTTCATGACATAATTCAAACTGCTTATAATACCAGAGTACTCTAACTGAGATATACCTTTCCAATCATTGTTATATAAATGAAGATTTAGATAAATAGGTGTTTTATGTATGTTGTCACTACCTTTAATTTAGGTGAGAACATTTCTTTAGGCACGTGTAGTTAAAAAGATTTTAAGATCTCTTTTGGTCCATTTTTTTTTCCTATGGTTAATGTGCTTAGTTCTTCGGGTATATTAAATAGGCTTATGTTAGAAGAACTCGTAGGAGACGTTTAGACTTATGAGATCGACATGTTTCCCAAAACTGTTAAACCTAAGGGAAAAGGAATTTCTTTAAAGGCTCAATCTAAAACGAAAGAGGAGGTCTCTTCTCACTCCGAATATGATTTTGATATGGATGACTTGGCCCTGTTTGCAAAAAAAAATCTCAAACTTAGAAAGGAAAATACATCTAAAGAAAAGAATTTTTTTGAGATAGATATAAAATATAAATCGTGAAAGAAAAGTTTTGGAAAGAAAGAAAAAAACATAAACAAGATGTTATGAATGTAAGGGTAAGGGTAACAAAGCTCACGAGTGTGATACACGTTTAAAGAGATAAGGCAAAGGAAAATATGCCTTCCATGCCACGCTTAGTTATAGCGATGTCGAGTTGATGGATTCTGGGGATGAGTCATCACATATATGTAACTTCATCGCTTTCATGGATATTCATACTAGTACATCTAGTGCACCTCACTATGATGAGGAAGTTACTAAACATGATGACATTGATAGTGAGTCTAGTTATTCTAGAGAGAGTGAGGAAGATGATGTTTTAGGTGAGGGCGAGAGTGACCTTTAACGTGCTTCTGTCAAGCTTTACGTTGATTCCTTTCAAAGAAGAAACAAAATAAAGGTTTAGCGCTTAGAGATTTAGCCTTAGAGAATGAGTTGAGAGAGGTGGTAGAGAGAGTCCTCCGTGAGAATTTTTTTGGGAGAGAGATTCATTGCAGTTGAACGAAAAAATAGTGACTTGACCAACAAAGTGGCTAGTCTTAAACATCTTCGAGAATCCGTGGAGACTCATGAGAAACATGAAGCACTTTTATTCCATCTCGAGAAAGATATTGAACATGCCTGGGAGGTTAAGGTTACTATAGATGATACATCAAAGAAGGTTGAAAAGATGATCCGTGTCCCGCTTTAGGGTTTAGGGAGAGGAATGGAATATGTTATGACGGTGCATCCACTTCCCATGCCACACCGGAACTGGTTCCTAAATTTATGGAAGATCTTTATGGGACTCGACCTTAACCATAAATGAGAGTTCAACTTGAGAAATTAAGTAGATCCAAACAAGTCTATGTTTGCACCTTTTGCAAAAAGAGATGTCACCTTAGAGAGTTTTGTTACATGTTAGGTAGAACTAGACATACACAATCTCCTGCGTACCACTATTACAACTTTTCTAGTCTTAGAGAGAAAGTTGTGTTCCAAGCCACGGCTTCACAAAGCTTAATGGAATAATTTCAACGGATGTCTATGTTGCTTGAGAACTCTTCTAATTCTCTGACTAGAGCCAACAATGATAAGGGAAAAAAAAGGTTACCTTCACTTGGGTACCTAAGAAAGACGACAAAGCCTTTGTTGTGCATGTTGTTCTCATGTTTCAAAATACTTCACAATGGTATTTTGAAAGTGGGTGCTCTAAGCACATGATTGGTGACATATCATTTTTTACCAACCTTGAGGATTGCAAGGAAGGCAAAGTCACCTTTGGATATGGGAGTGGGTCTAGGATTTTAGGATGTAAATGTGTTGAGATACCTAGATTTCCTAAACTAGACAATTTGTTGTACGTAAAGGGTTGAAAGTGAACTTAATTAGCATGACCCAACTGTACAATGAAAATTTTGTAGTAAAGTTTGATCGGTCTGAATATAACATATATAATCAATTTGGTGAACTTTTATTAGAAGGTGTGATAGTCGAAGATGATTTCTATGGGATCATTCCCAAATCCTCCTTTGTATGCAACAATGCGACAGTCTTATCTATAAAACTTTGGCATGAATGAGTAGGTCATGTGAAATTTAGAGATATTGAGATATCAGTAAAAAAGGACCTAGTTTGTGGCTTACCATCACTTGCGAAACTAACTTTCGTTATTGCTGGACCTTTCTAACAATGGAAAAAAATTAAAGTCCCCATCAGAAGTTGAATACTATTACCACCACACATGTTTTAAAGTTAATTTACATGGATCTTATGGGTCCTACTCTCTTAGAGAGTTTAGATGGTAAGAGATACATTCTCGTGATGGTCAGTGATTTTTCTAGATACTCTATCTTGGGGTTTCTTACAGAAAAATACGATGCGGTTGAGTTCCTAACAACCATGTGCCATACCCTACAAAACCAATACAGCATCACTATTAATCATATGTGTAATTATAATGACACTGAATTTAAAGAAGTCAGAGTGGATAACTATTGTAATGGAGTGGGAATCAAACATGACGTTTTGGCCATTCGTACTCCTAAAAAAATAGGATAGTACAGGGAATGAACCGAGAAATATAAGAGATCTCTAGATCCATGCTTCTTTGGAAAAATGTGCCTAGACATTTTTGCAGGGATAGAGAAAGTGAGTACCGTATGCCATACGGTGAATATGGTATATCTTCATCTACACACACTTTACATGCCTAAGAGTTGTGGAAAAATAAGAAGCCCAACCCATCATATTTCCATGTCTTTAGGAATACTTGATACATCTTGAGAGATAGAGAGAGCTTAGTAAAGTTTGACTCCCAAAGCGAAGAGGGGATATTTTTAGGTTTTTCATCGATGAGCAAGACTTATAGGGTGTTTAACCTTGCAAGATCTAAGGTTATAGAATCAATACACATCACTATTAAAGACAACAAGCCTTCAGCATCTATTTCTCCTAACTCTCGGCATGAGGATGATGCACCTTTGATGACGATCCCATCCTTCCTCATACTACCCTAGTGGAACCTACTATTGATTTAGAGGATCCACCCTCTTGGGTTCGAAAGATTCATAACCCTATTACTATACTTGATGATGCCATACTAGGTGTTAAGACCCATGCTCAAATCGAGAGTGTGGTTAACTCTCTTTTCTACACCTCCTTATTCAAGCCCAAGAATGTGAAATAATAACTCAAGGATGAGCATTAGATATCCTCTTTACATTATCAGTTTCTTCAGTTTCTCAAGAACGATGTCTAGGAGTTAGTCCCCTCACCTAACGAGACAAATTTGATAGGCACTAGGAGGATTTATAAGAATAATATGGATGATAATGGCACCATAGTTTGGAATAAGTGAGGTTGGTCGCTCAAGGCTACACATAGATTGAGGGTATAAACTTTGACGAGACATTCTCTCATATTACTAGGCTTGAGTCTGTCCGCTTACTACTCACCATAGCATGTCATCTATATTTCAAGTTATATTATATGGATGTCATGAGTGCCTTTATGAATGGAATTCTACAGGAGGAAGTTTACGTGGAACAACTAAATGGGTTTGAAGACCCAAATCATCCAGGACATGTATTTTATCTTAATAATGCCCTCAATCACCCCATGCTTGGAATGAGAGGCTCACTTCCTATCTCTTAGCTCGTGGATTCAAGAGAGGTGGAGTGGATAAGACGCTGTTTTTAAGGAGAGAGTGGTGCCATCTTGATTGACCAAGTATATATGGACAACATAGTATTTGGATCCACGTGCTCTTGGCATGCTCACACTTTTGAGGAGGAGATGAAGAGCGAGTTTAAAATGAGCATCGTTAGTGACCTTACACTCTTCTTAAGTCTCGAGATGCATCAGTTAGAGGATATAATATTAATATCTTAATCCGAATATCTAGGGATCTAGTGAAGAAGTTTAGTTTTAACTCCGCTAAGCACTCATGCACCCCTGTGACTACATCGACTAAGCTTAGCAAAGACACTTCAGGTAATGATGTAGAGTAAACCCTTTATAGGATCATGATATGCAGTCTTATCTACTTAATCGCTAGTAGTCTCGACATTTCCTTTTACGTTGGAGTCTGTGCGCGATACCAGTCATCCCAGAAAGAGTCTCACTTGCCTACACTTCAACGTATCATTAAATACATGAGTGGTACTTTTTCCTACGGTATTTGGTATCCCTTTGATACCGATGATTCTTTCTTCCAAATAGGATGTTGATGGTTGTAGAGGCACCTCCGATGGATGTTTTTACTTTGGGAGTGCTCTAGTCTTTTGGTTGAGTAAGAAGTAGAACTCCATATCATTGACCATAAAGGAGGTTGAGTATGTTGCCGTCGAGAGTTGTTACCCGCAACTTTTAGGGAGTAAGCTAATGTTGTAAGATTATGAGATTTCACAAGGCACGATGACTATTTCTTGTGATAACACGAGTGCAATCCATATATCCCATAATTCGATCCATGATTCTCGCACAAAGCATATTAGGATACATGAGCATTTATTATTGATCTAAGGTTGTGTCCTTGAGCTTTGTGAGCACCAAACTTTAATTATCCGATATTTTTATGAAATCTTTAGATGCACTTAAATTTAAGGATTGTAGAAAATCTTTGGGTATATTCACCATTGATTGATTTAGGGCACTTTATCTAGTATATGAGATCTAGTGATAGATTGTATTATCATTATACTTATTTGTGTTTGTTTTTTGATATATTGAGAAAAATCCAAAAGAGTTTTGTTTTTCTAGAACAAGTTTGAAAAGTTCAAAAAGATTTTTGGTTTTTATGAAAAAGTATGGAAAAGTGAAAAAGTTTTTATTTTGACAAAAAATTTCAAAAAGAAAAAAAGATTTTTCTATTTTCGATTTTTCACCATATAGGGATGTACATTTAAGATATTCGGGTCACCCCTACATTCCATTTATTCACATGGCCTTTTCATAGTGCTTTGAGACATAACTTTGTTTCGTTAGTGTGCTTAATAATGTGTGGATATCATTAGTTGCTCATTGATGATTACTATATACATTTTAGACTTCTTGTTACGAATATTGCACATGTGCACGAGCTTTATGAACATCCTACTTACTTGTCATGTAGGGGTGGCAACGGGTCGTGTCAAGCCGGGTTCGTGTCGGGTGATAAACGAATCGTGTGATAAATGTCTCCACCCATACCCGATTCGTTTACTAAACGGGTGAAAAAATCAAATTCGTACACGGTTCGTTTGCTTAGCGGGTGACACGACACGACCCGTTTTCACCCGTTTAACTAAACGAATCGTGTTAACCCGTGTGACCCGACACGGCTCATTTTCACTCGTTAACCCGTTTCATTCATTTCACTCGTTAACCCTTTTAATCCGTTTCACCCGTTAACCCATTTCATTCGTTTTACTCGTTAACCCATTTCAAAAATTCAATGTTCATCCAAAATTAATTTAATGATATCATCCAAAATTAAATAAAAATACCCTACACAAACAGTAAATAAGTAAGAACCCCAAATTGTTCTAAATCATCACAACACGACCATTACAAACCCAAATTGTTCAAAATCCAAACAAAATCATCACAATAAAGAGCAATACAACTATTGTTCAAAATCCAAACAAATTGTTCTTCAAATAAAAATAGCACAACCATTTAATATAAAAAAAAACAAATACGAAGACAATTCTACTGAAATTTGCTAGAACTTCATTTTCATCATATCAACTCATTGCCTCCTCCATATCAGTTTTAGTGTTATCGTCAACATCATCCAAATTTGTCGCCTCAAATGAATCCATCTGAAAAAATATAAAAAACATGTAGCATAAAAAAATTAGTATTCTAAAAACATGTAATCTGTTTATTTAGTATTCTGAATATTTAATATTATGAAAAAATATCCCATTACCAGATGTATATCTCATCATCAGATGAAAAAAAGAGGGCAAAATTGGACATACAGTCCCAATATTTACACCGAAATTGGACAAACAGTCCCATTATTGTACGAATAATTAATAGAAATAGATGAAAAAAACAACAACAATTGAAGAAAAATGGGCCATATTTTTTACCATGGGTGGAGCAGATGAAAAACGCAGATGTAAAAAAAAAAAGCAATTGCTACAAAAGAAAGGAGAACCTCACGAAAGATAAATAACAACTGATGAAAAAAAGGAGGAGAAAAACGCAGATGAAAAAAAATGAGAAAAAACGCAGGTATGAGAAACGAAGTAGGTATGAGAAACGAAAATGGAATCTTACCTTGATGATGAAGCAGATCGGAGCAGGTGGTGATGATCGGAGCAGCTATAATGTGTACGCAGCAGGTGGTGATGATGATGAAAAACAAAGCAGATCGGAGCGGCTATAATGTGTACGAAGGAGGTAGCGATGACGCAGATCAGAGCACCTCAAATGATGAAAATGATTTGGTGATGTTGATGCGATGAAGCAGATCGGAGTAGCTCAGATGATGAAAATGGTGTGGTGGTGTTGATGAGTGAGAAACATTATAGCCGCTCGATTGTGTGTGTGAGTGAGAAATGAAATGTTAAAAGTGATATTAGGGTTTTGTTTTGAATTCCTTTTTTACCTTGAAAATACAAAAATGCCCCTCTCTTTTAAGGCGGGTCTATACGGGTCACACGACCCGTTATTAATTCGTTTAATAAACGGGTCTAGCGGGTGATAAACGGGTCTCGCGAATATACACGAACCCGATTCGTTTGCTTAACGGGTCTGGCGGGTCCACCCGTTTATGACCCGAACCCGTTAAGGCTATACCCAAACCCGCTTAAAGCGTGTCGATTTCGTGTCGGGTTAACGGGTCGTGTCGCAATTTGCCACCCCTATTGTCATGTGTCAAACACGATATTCTCATCTCAATTATGCTTAGTACCGAACCAAATGTAAACAGAGATAAGTTGTAGATGTAAAAACCATTGCTTGGATTTCGTTTACTGAAATTATTGTTAGATGCTAAGCAATAGGAAGGGGCTATGAAAGAGAGAAATACTTTTTATGTTAAAAGCCACCACTTGTATAAAAGAGCCTAAAAAAATTAAAGGCACATAAAAATAGAAGTGCCAGGTCATTTATTTTAGATTCATTGACGCTTCACTACATATGAGCATTATGAATTCTTCAAAATAATTGAAACTAAATTCTTATATATGATATATTTTGAGGGAGTTATAAAGTAAAAGATCAATGGGTTTACACAATGAACTTTCTTGGAAAACATTAAACAATTTGGCGTTAATGATGTGAGAATCATTAAAATTCATGGCGTATTGATTAAGTCGAGTCAAATTCATTTCAGTTCATAATTTTACACCTAAGATAGACTTTTACCTTTCTTTAGAAGTGTCTCATGACTTCGTGCACCTATGTTATGAATGTTTATGTTTATTTTCCTAGGAAAATGTTAACACAATTACATCCTTTTTCACGATCTGGATATTTTAGTGTTATTCCATGGTGACTATGTGTTTTTGTACCTATATGTTTTTTATAACTTATACTTTAGTTTTTTTTTTTGAATTTTTTTAAAAAATAGAGGCATATGTTCTCTGGGTTTACTTCTTTTATACCTTTTGAGATTATCATTACTCATGATTTATTAATTATCTTTATGATAATATCTTTCTTCTTCATGTGATGGTTATTATTCATGTTTATATTCTAACCCTTTGTATATGACGGACGAAAAAGGGGAGAAAAGTTAAGGAGGACTCTTATTTTTCTTTAAAACTCGTACGCATCACGATATTTATTGATTTATGTTTATAGGTCTCTTACTCTTTGATGATGAGCTCATGGACTATACAAGATGAAGACAAAGCTATCCTAGAGAATAACAAGTATCAATGAAAGGCAAAGTTCAAATGTCTTTTCGTTTCTAGGGCTGGGAAGACATTTAGATTTATTGTCTTAGAGGATTTTATTATAATTTGGTTTTCGGTCTTGTTTAATACTGAAATAGATAAATGTGGAGATTTGTAAGAGCAAGAATTTATAATTTCTTATAGCTTAGATTTATTTTAATGTTTTAGCATATCCTGTTAAAAACTTACATCTCAAACCGAACACAATATCTCCAAGTTTATTCGAAAACACATTAGTGACCGAGCTCTGTTTATGGATTCAAATGGATTCATCACTAACACTTTATGGAGGTATAAACTTTTTGTTTTCATAAAGTTTTATGAATCATATTTTTGGACGTTAGATTTTAAAAATTGAGGCTTTTTATACAAATGAATTTAAAACTAAAAAGTTTTTTGGTCTCGTTGAAACTAGATTAATTCTCATTTGAACGGGATGTGAAGTCTTATTATAACCAATATCTAACGATCTCCAAACGAGACATCCCTACCATTATTGAGAATTCTCATTAGAAGTATGTAAGAAGGCCGTTCAAACGATATATGGCTATCGTTAGAACAAGATCTTATTTATTTTAAACAAAGTTAGTGTTTTTGTTCGAATGAGTTATGTTTTCGTTCGAATGACCCCGTCGCCTCGAAATTTGTGTTATTATTGTAATAACCTATTTTTTTCCGAAATTTTAAAGAACTTCGACAAAAACGATTTTCCCATAAATGTTCCATAATTTGTCCTTTTTAGTTTTCCAAAATCACTTTACTTTCACAAATATTTCATCCCCATATGTGATTTATGAGATTTATGAAACCCTAGTTTCCAAATACACTTGCACAAACCCCTGTAAAGTTTTATTCTATTGATGACTTGTTAAATTGAGGTTTCACAGTTGATGAAGATGAAGGCTGATTGGTGGATACCAAGGGAAGATCGCTCTCTGTGGATGACTCTAGACTGGGTGATATTCTGTAGAAGAAATTAAAAACTCTGTGCGTTATACTTAGTCATTGTAAGCAGTCTGCAAGTCGACTATGTATGTGAATTAGTCTATAGGGATGAATAAAGGTTTTGCCCTTATAAGCATTTTTTTCTTATTTTCTTTGCATGCGTATTTTGTTTGTGTATGATTGATTACAACTAATTTGAATTATTTCATTACATGAACACTTAATTGATAATCAAGATAAAAATTGATTAAAATTTGAATTTGTGTGTGAGGAACCTAGTATACGAATCAATCCATAGAATCCCGCATTCTCACCTTCGGTACTCATGAAGCTCATGAAAATGATTTTATCCTCAATATGATCACAAATACTAATATTCTTCGTACGAGAATGTTGGACCGGATTATAGCAAATGTGTGTTTCACTCACATTATCGCAAGAAATATTAATTGTGCCTTGGGTAATCCCATAATCTTCTAACATTTTCTTCATCAATAAGAGTTGTTTACAATAAACCCCAGTACTAATATACTTGGCCTCTTTGGTGGATAAAGAAATGGAGTTTTTTTTCTTTATCAACTAAGAGAAAAGTTCACTCTCAAATTAAAAACATCTACTCGAGGTGATTTTAAAACCATCAACATCCTTGTCCCAATCGGCATCCGAATAAGCTAATAAACAATCATCGGTATCAAAGGAATACCAAATACTATAAGAAAGAGTACCATTCACATATTTTATGATATGCTTAAGTGAAAGCAAGTGGGACTCTTTTGGGGATGCTTTGTAATGCGCACAAACTCCAACGCTAAATGCTACATCGAGAAAGCTAGCTGTCAATTAGAGCAGACTACCTATCATACTCCTATAATGGTACCATTCTCATCCATCTTGTTCCTATACATGCACTTGGTACAAATCACATTAGTCTCTCAAGGTCGGGGGACTAATTCCTAAATATCGTTCTTTCAAAATTGAAGCAACTCATCTTACATAGCACAAATCTAATGCTCATCCTTCAGTGCTTCCTTCACATTCTTGGGCTCTACGAAGGAAGTGTAGCAAAAGTAGTTAACCATGTTCTCTAGTTGAGCACGAGTTATTTAGACCTAGTGTGGTAGCAATAAGTATATCAGATAGGCCATGACTCTTTTAAACCCAATAGGGTGGATCCTCTATGTCAAGAGGGGGATCCACCGTGGTGGTGTAAGGAATAATGAAATCATCACTTGGGGGTGCATTGTTCTCACACTCAAGGCTAGGATTAATAAACATAGATAGAGCATTGTCTCTAATCATGACGTTTAGCGATTCCACAACCTTAAAGATTTTAAGGTTAAACACCCTATATGATTTACTAGATGCCGAATACTCTGAAATTTTCCCTCATCTCTACTAGAGTTGAACTTTCCTAAGTACTTTCTTTCTCTAAGGATATAACAAGAACTCCTCAAAACTCAAAAATACGATATGTTGGGTTTCTTCCCTATGATCAACTCATATGGAGTGTGAAGTGGATAATGATATACCATATTCACCATGTGGCATACGGTATTAACTTCCCCCGCCTACAAATGCCTAGGCACATTTTTTCCAAGAAGTATGGATCTAGCCATATTTTGAATTGTTCGATTCTTCATCTCAAAAATCCTATTCTGCTTAGGAGTATGAAAATTTGAAAACTCATGTTTGATGCCGACGTCATAAAAAAACCTACCCATTTCGCCTTTTTTAAATTTAGTGTAATTATCACTACGAACCCAATTAATAATGAGACGATGTTGATTCTGTAGAACACGACACTTGGTTATTAGGAACTCAACAACATTAGACTTTTTTCTACGAAATCCAACGTTAGAATATCTCAAAAATTCATCAACAATCACTAGGATATACTTCTTACCACCAATAATCTCCGTATGCACAGACCCATAAGATCCATGTGTATCAACTCCAAAACACGTGAGGTGATAACGGTATTCAAATTCTAATGGGGAATGTTTATTTTTTTTCGTATTGGCAAGGGCTACACATCGATGAAGCTGGTTTCCTCAGCAATGGGAAGACATGAACTAGGTCTTTCTTTACTAATCTCTTAAGATTTCTAAAATTAGCATGACCATATCCTTAATGCCAAAGGCCCGTGGAAGATACCTTAGCATTATTGCACACTAAAGAGGACTTGGGAATGATCCCTTAGAAATTATGGTTAGTCCTTACACCTCGTAATGAAATTTCACCGGATTGATCACAAACGTTACACTCTGAATGGTCAAATTTTACAACACAATTAACATCGCAAAGTCTCCTTATGTTTATCAAGTTTGCTTTCGTCCTTTAAACATACAACACATTGTCTATCTTATAAAGAGAGGGTATCTCCATGGAATGACATCATAATATTCTATACCTAATCCTATCTCCAAAGATGACTTTTCTTTCCTTGGGATCCACAAGGTTGGTAAAATATGACGTGTTACCTTTCATGTACCTAGAAAACCCACTATCAAAATACTATTGATAAGTATCTCATATCTCAAGAGAAACATGAATAAGAAGGTATTTTTCTTCATTCTTAAGTATCCATGTGGAAGTAACCTTTTGCTTTCCCTTATCATTGTTAGATTTAGTCAAAGCATTAGAAATGTTATCGAAAGGCATAGAAAAGCTTTGAAATTATTTTATTAATCATTTAGAAGTTGAGACTAAAACTCAACTTTCTATCTAAGACTATCAAAGTCACTTTAGTGGTGAGTGGGAGAATTTATTTGAGAAACTCTTCCTAGATTATAGCAAAATTCCCTAAGGTGACCACTTCATTTCAGATGGGTACAAACATATACTTGTTTGGGTCTACCTTGGTTAAAATGTTTAGGATGACTTCTCCTTAATGGGTTAGGTCGAGGCCCATATGGATCCATCATATACTTAGGAACCAGTTCGAGTGCGTTACGGGAAGTAAAAACACCGTTGTAACATATCCCTTGCTTCTCATTAAACTATAAAAAGGGACCTAGGCATTTTTTTAACCTTATTAGACGTGTCCTCTAAAGTAACATTGGCCGCCCAAGCACGTTCAAGATTCTTCTTGAGTTGGGAAAGATTGTCTTCAACTTTCTAATGAGTCTCCAATGATATTTGAAGATCTCTCGTGAGACTAGCCTTTTTAGTGGTCAAGTCACTCTTTTTCCTCCCCACCAAAAATAACTCATCACTTAAGGAAATCCTAACCAGGGTCTCTCTCTCTCTCTCAAAACCTTTAACTCCTTTTCTAAAGGTAATACCCAGGAAAATAATTTTTTTTCTTTTTATTTTTTAAAGACTCAGTGTAAAGATCGGTGTAGTTGTGTTTGAGGCCACGTTCTCCCTAACTCAAAACATCATGAGTCGAACTCTGTATAGAATGGTTTTACACACTTTCGAGGCTATCAAGTTGAGAAGAATCCTCATCGGTGTGAGACATAATTTAAGTGATAGCATGACTAGGCATAAACGCGATGAATTTATGTCCATAAGATGATTAATCCTCAGAATCCACCGACATAACATCACTATCGCTTAGAGTGGCATTATAAGTAACATTTCCTTTTCCTTTATCTTAATCCTACTAGCACATTCATGTGCATTGTTACCCTTACCCTAACACTCATAGTATTTCTCCGAATCATCTTTCTTAGGGTACTCTCTTCTAGGTTTTCTTTGATCATAATAAATAAAATTCTTGCCCGCTTTGAAATTTGTCTTTCTCAAAACTTCTATTTTTCACTTTGGAAGAATTTTGATTATTTTAATTTGAGAAACATTTTGATTTTTTTAGCAAATAAGGCAAGACCATCTTGATCGAAATGAAAATCAGAGTCATAAACCTCCTCTTTTTTCTTTGATTGAGCTTTTAAAGCGATCCCTTTTTCTTTCTTCTTTCTTCTTTTGAGTTTTGAAGAAGACATCTATTTCGTAAGTTTGATAATCACCCATAATCTTTTCTTACATAAGAGTATCTAAAATTCCAAAAGAATTAAGTACTATAACTATCGCACTAAAATGGGATGAAATATATCTTAGAATTTTCTTAATTATCGTTGTTTTAGGAATTCGCTCACCCAAATTAAAGTTAGAGTTCACAATATCAGACATGTGTGCATAAAATTCATCAAATGTTTCACATTCAAGCATGCTAATGGTTTCAAATTGTGTGGTGAGATTCTGTAGCTTAGATGTTTTCACGGCATTGGTACCCTTGTGAGTGAGTTGGAGGATGTCCCATGCTTCCTCAGATGTGGTACACATAATGATATGATGAAATTCTTCATGTGTCATAACATCAAAAATTTCACTTAAGTCACGAGAGTTAAAGTTAATCCATCTAAAATCATCCTCAGTCTGAGTAGTGACTGGTTTGAGAATAATGATATCTTCTTTAGTAATAGTGGGGGGAGTCAAACTCCTTTCAAAAGCAATCTAGACTCGCTCGTTAATCCATTTCAGTCCCAATCTCATTTGAGCTTTCCAATAGGCACAGTTAGACCAATCAAATGCAGACATACTATTGTACGCGTTATCCATATAACCATCAGAATTCGTCTAAGTAACTTGTAGAAACACAAAAACCTATTTAGTCCTATTGTGGTCTGGTTACATGTATAATTCGTAGAGTAGGTCACACAAACACCAAACCCAATTTAGTCCAAATTTTATCCTGTTAAATTAGGTAAACCTAAACATGCAAGATATTGAAACAAAATGAAAAAAAAACAACAACCATAAACTAAAGAAGATAGGAAATGAGAAACAGTCCATTTTGGGCAAAACCTATATTCAACACTATTTACACTTGGATATTACAAAATGGCAATTACAAATTTACAAAACTTAGAGCTCCAGTAAGTGATGCAGTTATGTCTCTACCCTTTATTTTCAATAGCAAATGATGAAAATCCAATACTACTCGGCAGCAAGCTCCACTTACCTTGGTATTCACCGATCAGTCTCAACAATCAGTATTCCTTTCTTTAGTAGTAGATAACGAACTCTTCAAGGAAATGAACATATATGGCATTATTCTCAAGTTTGATTTATGCCCAACAAATCATCAAAGGGTTTGTATTTTGAAAAGAAAATTGTTTAAAACAAACTAGGATTTGGAGACCTTTTAAATATGCATGGAGAAATAGATTTTGCTAAAAGTTCTGAGAAAAAGTAATGGCAAGACCTATTTTTATAGAAAATATGAATTTTGAGGTAGAATAAATTTTGAGAAATCTCCTTCAAATGAAAATACGACCTCGTTAGGACTAAAATAGGATCCTGTTCGAATGAAGTGCAAATATCTTTCGAATAAACTTAAAATTAGCTTCGAAAAACATAAGCTCTGTAAACAGAACAAAATCTATTTGATGTTCGTTTGAACGAACTGCCTAATCTCATTCGAACGAAGACATAGAGTTGTTTGAACGACTTAAAAAATAAAAAATAAATCTTTTAAAAAACCATTTTAAAAACAAGCCTTGAAAATTTTCTACAATCAACCCATGAAAAAAGTGTTTATACCTTCTTAATCATTGTAGAGACGATCTTAACTCATTCGATCTTCGATTGTTGGTCGGTCACTAACTTGTGTTCACATGAAGCTCTTAAAAATATATATGATAATGAAGGTGTAAGAAATAATAAAACTTTCTCATAGAGAATCCGATTTCCAAATTTATTTAGATGATCTTTCTCGATTTGTAAAAAAATTCAAAACATTCTCGAATTCAACAACTAAAATTCTTCCAAAGTAAAAAATAAAAGTTTGAGAAAGATAAAAATTGAAAAGAGGGAAAGAAAGTTTTTGAGAATGATCAACAGATACCTATAGTTGAGTACCCTAGGAAAGTTAAATCAGAGAGATGTTATGACAGATAAGGGAAGGGAAATAAATCCTATAAGTGTGCCACTACTCTTAAGACACGGGACAAAGGTAAAGCTACATATAATGCCACTCTGACCAGTAGTGATATCTAGTCGGTGGAGTCTGAGGATGAATCACCACATGAACTTAATTTATGCGTATTCATGGATAGTCATGTTTTTACTTTTAGTGCATCGCACATCAGTGAGGAAATTTATAAACGTGATAGCCTCAATAATATCTCGAATCAATCTGGAGAGAGTGAGGTCAATAAAAATAATTTGGGTGAGGGATAACGTGGCCTCCAACACGCTTGTGCCAAGCATTACAAAGAATATTTAAAAATCAAACATAACTTTTTTTTAACTCTTACGGTGTTGTCTTTAGAAAAGGAGTTGAAAGTTTGAAGAGAGTGTGAGGCCTCGATGAATACTCTCGAAAAATTAAAAGTTTCTTTGTGTGAGAAACTTATTGTGGTAAGTAGGGAAAATAGTGAGTTTATCAACAAAGTGACTAGTTTTATGAGAGATCTTCAAGCATCATTGGAGACTTGTGAGAAACTTGAAGCCCATGTTTCCCAACTCGAGAAGGATCGCAAACATGCTCGGGAGGTCAAAGTTACTTTAGAGGACACATCTAAGAAGGATGGAAAGATGTTCCTGTAACACCCCGCTTAAAATAATAACGGGTGGCCAGCCCTATACTATATTAAATCAGGAATTCCAGATGGTCCAGTCTCAACATCAACTGTCGGTACTATATAATATAGGAATAACTACCCGATATCATATAAGCGAGATGTTAATATAAATTAAAACTTGCAACATACAATGACCCAACACAATGAAACTACTAAAGAATAAGAGAGAGATGCAAAAAGCATTATAAGAAATGAAAGGAATCACTATACATGAATATGCCATAAATAAATAAACCCGAATAAGCTGTCGGGTCACAGCAAATACAATAGCTGAAATGGAATAAATATAAACATGTATATAAATATCCCTATTATACAAACCCGATATACAACCTGAATCCTACCTAGAATTTTAAAGAAGTAGGAAGCGGCTACATGAAACATCCCGCAACAGTCCGCACCTGTCACGGCTCCCAAGACTCTGGACAGAAGGTCATCCGGCATCCATGCGGTAGGATACCTGTGGTAGCATATATATATATACAAGGAGGAGAGAAAAGAAAACGGGTCAGAGCCCCGAATGTGTAAAATATTTAGCAAGTGTGTTAACCGTGCATAATAAATACCGGTGTACATTATTTCATAAATAAAGTGAGACCTCACTCTCGTGGAACCCCAACTCACCTCTCATCTAAAGGCGCGCACCTATTCGCGTCTTCGAATTTTAGTTAAATTACCCCCATTGATTTTAGGACAACCTAACTTATCAGGCCTAGCCTATATCCACGAGAGCTACCTTCCCGTCATAATCTAAAGATCCACCCATTTCTAATCCTATTAGATTATGATTACAACAATTATGCCATAAAAGGCTTAATGAAATCCGATTGATAATCTCATGAATTATAATTATCATAATTCCTAAAACATTACCCCTATACATATACATACATATATATATATATATATATATATATATATATATATATATAGGCTATATATAGGCTAAAAACGCAAGAATTAATATACTTAATAATATGCACGTGGAATATTGGCAAGACTTCTCTCTAATCCCAAAATTGTACTACGTTTCGTGCGTGGGGAGTCTCGCAAATCGAAATCCAAACAAGGAACCGCCCCGTTACACTACTCCTGACAAGGTCAAGACCAGAGATCCGAGATGCCACCTATGGAATTACTTCTCTCAAATCTCGACATGGCACTGCGTTTCGTGCGTGAGGTGTCTCGCAAAGAGAAATCCAAACAAGGAACCACCTCGTTACACTACTCCTGGGCAATGTCGATCCTAGAGATCCATAATCCTCAACATACAAGTTAATACTACCATTACTACTAACTATAACTCCTAAAGAAAGAAAGAAAGAAAAGAAAAGAAAGAAAACAAATAAGATAAAATAAAATAAAAGAACCTCCAATAATATCCTTGGGATGATGTAACCGAAATAATACCTTATGTGCGATACATCAACCCCCATCAATCTAGTACACCATAATCATCTAAGATGTACTTCATAAAAGTCCATATCCTTCCATCTATAGGATATATATATAAATATATATATATATAGGTATTTATTTCTAACCGTATATATATCATCATCAATCCAATAGCCAAGTGTACATACTTCATATGATGTACAAGACCATGCACATAATATACCCGGCTATATATATCGCCGATAAACTGCATCAATGCTATCATCTTCCCAGTGCCCGGCTCACATAGCAAAACTGGGGCCACCATGGTGGGACTAAACGACACCCATCTCGTGGTAAACTCACGCACACGACGTCCCGGGAAGCGGCCATAGCTCCAAACCGGCAATGAGACGAAACATACCCATCACGTCTCATCCCAAAATAAATATATATCATATGGTAACGCACGGGACGACTATGACCTGGGGAATATACACACCCTGTTTTTCTAGCCAAGATGCTCACCCACTACGCGCGCAACTTCCCAATGATAGCATGAGCGGGGTATGCTTAACCAATTAAGTATATATATCATTTACATGCATAATATATAATCCATATGATCCAATCATATGATCAAGTAATAAACCATCATATACGGTTTAAATATCCATACCATGTATGTCCACAACATAAAGATATCCATATATCTATATACATATATATATATATATATATATCAACACATATTCACATATCCTTATCTATATATATAAACTAATTCTCGTTCATATGTATAAGATATATATATCCCTGGCTATAAGTATACATAGTCCTCAATATACAAGCCGTCACCACAATTCCTTTAATTTACCTCGATACGTGAATATAATCCCATACTTGAAACATATTCGATCATTTTCCTATGATGAATAGTCTCCCAAAACCATATGTATATATCTATACCTATATATATTCAACATTAGGGCTATCACCCAAGAGTTTGTGTAGGAATCTTTCACTACACATATCATCTATATCTCCGAGTGCATTAAAGAATCTAGTAATCATTTTGACTATCGGTATACATATAACTAATAGTCTATTAGCCTCAAGCTTATTCTTTCAATCATCAAATAATCTCATTTCCCTCGATTTTGACTATGGTTCGATCACTTTAATCTACAATTAGGATTCCCAATCCCAAAGGGTTTTCCCCCAAAATCTCTATACATAACTCCAAATACATACATGGATACATTTCTCCCAAATTACCCTAAGAAGTCCCCAAACTCTAATGTGTGAGAAACTCCTTATGTGTCTCCAAGAACATATCTCTTACATCATAAGAGAAGGCCCCAAATCAATAAACCCAACCAAAAAGGGGTTTGAAATCACTATGGAGAAAATACCTCAAAATGCCCTGTTCCCGAATCGATTCGGCCCTGTTCCGAATCGATTCGGACTAGCGAATCGATTCGGTCTCCAAGGCGAATCGATTAGGGTCCAAAGACCTGGCCTTCTGCAATAGGCCGAATCGATTCGGCTTGGGGTTCGAATCGATTCAGTCAATGCAGACCTGCCAAATTTTACCAAACCGAATCGATTCGCTTGAGGGGGCGAATCGATTCGGACCTGCAATTTTTGAAGGGTTCTTCTTCTTCATCAAAACCCACGAATTCTAAACCCTAAATTTTCATTTCTAACAATTAAACCTTCATCAATTTGTGATTTTAAGCCCATAAGTCAACCCAAAGTTGATCCCAAACATTTCTATTCCATTAAATCCATATTTAATCATTGATTTCAAGATTTAAACCTAAAATCTAGGTTTCGACATTAATACCCAAAAACCATTTCTTTACCCCACAATTTATGAAATGAAATACACAAATAGCTATTTAGCAAGATTAAACACTTGCCTCAGATTTGTAGAGGTTGGATCGTCCTCGATGTTGCGGTTGGGCCGGGAATCTCCAAGATTTCTTCCTCTCTCTCTCCCTTTCTTCTTCTTTCTCTTCTTCTTCTCTCTCTAGGGCTTTTCTCTCTTTCTCTCAAATGAGAAAATGGCTTCATCCGTAAGCCTCCAACCTTTTAAAACAAGGTCCCAGTTTTAAATGTTAATACACACTTTAAATGACTCGTTGACTCCAATTCAAGTCAAAACAACTTAAAAACATTCCGGAGCCGAAATAAGACCCAATGACAGTCATTTTGACTATCTCGACCCTTCCGGGATCGATGGTACCCTCAAAAATATCATCCGGAATACTTTGAAACGTCCTCTATTTTTGGACTTAAATTCCCAAATTTAGAGTTCTCCAATTTAATTAAATTTAATTTTCCCAAAATTAAATTTCTCAGTCTCAAAAGTCTTGGGGTGTTACAGTTCCTAAATCCCGCGTTAGATTTTAACGAGAGGTGAGTGATAGGTTATGATGGTACATCCACATCCAATGCCACCCCCGAACCAGTTCCCAAGTTTATGATAGATCCTTATGGGCCTCGAACTAACCCACCAAGGAGAACTCATTATAGGCTTTTTAACCAAGGTCGACCCAAAACAATCTATTTTTGAACCCATTGAAAATAAAGAGGCCACCATAGGGAGTTTTGTTTTAAGTCAGGAAGAGTTTATCCACATATGCTCCCACACATCCATACATACTTTTGCTAGTCTTCGAGAGCAAGTCGAGTTTTTAGTCAATACTTCTCAATTGATGGAGCAATTTCAAAGGATGTTTACTCCTTTTGAGAACACCTCCCGGACTAATGATTGAGGTTAAGACTAGTAACTAGTATAGGGTGTTCATCAAATTGCTATCTTTTTTCCCTATTATTAAATTTTATTTTTTATGTTTAGACTTTTAAAAAATCCAAAAAGATTTTACTTTCTTTTAGAAAAAGTTTCCAAAATTTTTAAAAAGATTTTATTTCAAACATTTAAAAAGTTTTTCTATTTTGTTTCACACTATATATGGATGCTCATTTATAAGGGAAAATTTTCTATCATTGCCCTAAGTTTTAAGGACTTGTTCGTAGAATCTGGATTACATCGAGTATGGCATATCTCGTTACTTTCCTCTTGGCACTTCACGTTCACATACTCAAGAAGACGGATCCGATTATCATGCAACACCAATTTATCTTCAACATGTTCCACGACATCACATAATAATGATATAGTTTTTTCTTTGGTTTTCGTGGATTTTTTACATAGTATTGGGAGATTTTTATAAAATAATATTTTTACAAAATGAGGCAGTTTTTTCGAATAGTTTTTCGAAATTAAAAATATTTTAATTTTTCATCAGTTTCATTCAAATGGGATGGAAATCTCGTTAGAACGACCTTGTATCTCATTATAAGGTCATTTGAAGCATAGTTCAAACGAGGGCTCACTGTCTTGAATTTTTTGATCTCGTCAGAAGCAAAACCTATATCGTTCGAATGACATTAGCATGCCATTTTAACGAAGTCATAGTCTCATTCGAACGATCCTACGCCGCCTTGATTTTCCTATTTTTCAACAAATACCTATTTTTTGTAGGTTTTTTTTTAATACTTTGCATTTATGAAAACTACAGACCTGCTGAAAAGGTGTTCACTTTTAAAAGGGAAAACCACTTTTTGACACAATCTCTCCTAATAATTTTATGAATCATCTTTAAAACTCACATACATCTATATGGATGTTACTCTTGTAGAGATAGAGTCTCTACAACTGATCTTGTGATTCTTGTAGGAATCATTGCTGTAGGGAAATTGTGGTCTTTGTGAGTTCTTGTAGAACTTCATTGTGGAAGAAGACGAGGATCATCCGTGGGAGATTCGTTGAGCTGTATTTCACTTGTAAGGTTGTAAGTTGCGATTTACAAATTATAATGAAATAAAAGGTTTTCCCCATTTGGGGATTTTTCCTGAAATTGTGTTTTCCGTGCATGCTTTATCTACTTAGTGTTTTGAATCACCTATAGGCATGTTTTAGGATTTAAAGGAATTAAAATTTGTTTGTGGGATTGACATCTAATTAAATAAGTTTAATCCATTAGAGAATTTCGCACTCTCAAATTGGTATTGGAGATGGTTTCATCAAATTATCGTGAGGTATTTTTTCGCAAATTTTTTCTTTGATATCAATTGTTTTGAAAAATCAAAAATTTTCTGATGCAAAACTTACATAATAGGATGCCAATATTTTAAGGATCGAATTATGCCTATTGGAAAGACCATATGAGATACACTTTAAAGGTGATTGACGAAAGAGTATGGTTTGTTTGTGGAAGAGTGTGGACTTGTCCCACTGTGGTCAGAAATACCCAATCCATTTCTTCCTATACTGATGAGGAATTTAAGTGGAGTACCTACAACTCTTGTAGCCTTAATTCTATTTCTGGAGCCATCACCCCTAAAGAATTCCACCGTCATGACGTGCACTACATCTAAGGATGCACGAGATATCGTCTAGTTGACACATGAGGGTACCAATGCTATCAAGGTGTCTAAGATTCAAAATTTTACCACTTAATTTTAGACCATCACTATGCTAGAGTCCGAGTCATTCGATGAATTTTATGGTAGGTTATATAAACATTTTTAACACTAGTTTTAATTTGGGTGACAAAATTAATGAGTCGAGGGTCGTGAAAAATATTTTGAGGTCACTCTCTTCCCGATTTATTCCTTAGGTCACTGTACTAACTCTTTAGGGGTATTAGACAGTCTTAGGTTAGAATAACTCATAAGAGACCTTCAAACTTATGAGATCGACATGTTTTCCAAAACCATTATGCCTAAGGATAGAGGGGTATCTTTAAAGACTCAAATTAAGAAAAAAAATTAAAGAGAAAGTTTATGAGTCTAAATATTAGGGAGATTTTAATGTTGATGATGTGGCCTTATTTGCGAATTTTTTTCAAAAGTTTCTCCAATTTTCCAAAAATAATTCTTTCACTAAAAAGGTTTCAGAGAAAAACAAAAAGAAAGACGAGGTCAAGGATAGTGGTGAGAAAGAGGAAGACATAAGGTGTTTAGAGTGTGAAGACAATGGGCACAAGGCATATGAGTGTCCCACGAGGCTATAAAGATAAAGGGCTAAGGCCACTGTTAGCAATATTGAAATCGAGTCCGTTGATTCAGGGGGAGAATCACCACACAAAAAGTGTGTTGCTTTAGTGGCTAGTCACGTGAGTACTTCCAGTTTGTCCCATGACGAGAGGAAACATTTAAACGTGAGAGCCTCAATGATGTTTTGACCCGTTCGAGTCAATGTGAAGATGAGGTTGCAAGTGAGGGAGAAGGGGATCTCCAAAAATCCTTTAGTGATTTATGCACTAAGACATTGAAAAATAAAAACTTGAACAAATATTTGAGTTTTAGGGTGTTATATTTGGAGGGAGAAGCGAAAGTTTTAAGGGTGTGTGAGGTGTCGGAAAATCAATTAGAGGAGGTGAATGTTTATTTGTGTGAGTAGTTGATCGTCTTAGGCAGAAAAAAGAGTGAATTGACCAAACTTGTGGCTAGTCTTATGGGAGATCTTCAATCATCATTGAAGACTCGTGAGACTCTTAAAGCCCATGCATCCCAACAGGAGGACATCTCGAATGTGCCCAGGAGGTCAAAGTCACTTTAGAGGACACATATAAGAATGTTAAAAATATGTTCCTCGATCCCGCTTTGTTTAATGTTGAGAGTCTAGGAATATGTTATGATAGTGCATCCATTTTCAATGTTGCACATGAGCTGATTCCCAAGTTTGTTATAGATCCATATGTCTTTTGACCTAACCCATCTATTCATCCATTTACTAGTAGGAGATTGTGTTCTAGACATTTTAATAGAGTTGGTCCTATGCCCGTGTACGTTTGTTCCCATTGCAAGCAAAGAGGACACCTTAGGAAATTTTGTTTTAAGTTGGGCAGTGTGTCTCATAGGTATCTTCCACGATATGCTACTATACGTGTTTCTGCATGAACTCCGACACATGTTACTCTGCATGCTCCCGTACATCACATGAGATATTTTGAGAGCTTTCGAGAGATAGTTGAGTACTTGATCAAAACTTCACATGATTTGATGGATGTTTTTCATAGGAGACCATCTCCTTTGGAGAACTATTCCATGCTTAATGATTGAGGTTTAGACTTGTTTGCTAGCATGGGATGTTTTCCATGATTCATATCTTCATGCCTATTTATAGTGTGTACTACCATTGCATTTATTTTTTCATTTCGATATATTTTTTAAAAAAATCCCAAAAGATTTTTATTTTTCTTGAAATTTTTTGGAAAAATACAAAAATATTTTTGGTTTCCTTCTAAGAAAAAATGAAAAAGCTAAAAAAAAATTATTTTGATAAAATTTTTGAAAAAACCAAAAAGGAGTTTTGTATTTTTTTTCCCGTATGTGGATGGAGATTAAAGATCTTTGAGTAACCAATTCACCCCATATCCATGTGACCTTTTTGTAGTGTTTTGAAATGTGACATCATTTCATTATTGTGATTTATAATGTGTGGAGTCATTAAGATGTGATATGATGACCACTTGCCACATGTTTGACTCCTTGTCACCTTTATTGCACACGAGAACGAACTTATTTAAGTATTGTACTTACCTTTCACGTGTTGGTTGTAGTGTTTTTAACTCAATCCTTCTTTTAAAATTAATCAAATGTGATAAAATAAGATAATAAAAGTAGTGCTTGTAAGAACCATTGTTCAGATTGGAAAAATTGAAAATAATATCTCCGATAAATGTGTTATTTTAAAGCAATTGAATCGGCCTATGAGAGACAAGTTGTCTTTGTGTGAATAGACACCATTTGCAAAAAGAAAAGAGCCTAAAAGATTAAAGGCACATAAAACAAATATAAAGGGTCAGGCTAATTTCAAACAAGATTGATGCTTTGCTACATATGAGTATTGATTTCTTTAAAATAAAAGGAGTTGAGGTAAATATTCAATATGTGAGTTTTGAGGGAGTTTAGTCGAAGATCAACGGGGTTGCATGTCCTGAAAAACTCTCATAAAAGAATTACATAGTTTTGGGCGTTATTGGTGTGAAAATCACTCACTCTCTTGATTAGTTGAATAATATGAGTCGATTTCACATCAGTTCACCATTTTTACACCTAATGTAGACTTCGAGATCTTGCGTTAATGGTTCTCCATTCCTTCATGCACAAATATTATGTTTGTCTATGTTGATTTTCCTATAGAATATGTTCACACCCCTACATTCCGTTTCCATTATTCGATTATTTATGTGTTTCTTCATGGTAAGAGAATTGAAGATGTGGATAGTTGAAGATTTTGAAGACTTGTACATTTTTAGTATCTTTTCGTTTATGGGCTTCTGGGAGGGTATTAGATTTGTATAGGATTTTTGTATGTTTGGATAATTCGGATTTTTTATTTTGTATTGGAACATCAATAGGGGGGATTTGTTAGGGGAAATTTTATATCATTGCCCCTAGTATCTAGGACTTGTCCATAGAATATAGATTACATTGAGTATGGAATATCCCATTACTTCCATCATGGCACTTCACGTTCACATGTTCAAGAAGAAGGATCCGATTAGCAAGCATCGCCAATTTATCTTCAGCATGCTCCACGATGTCACGTAATATTGGTATAGTTGTTGCATTAGTTCTCGTGGATTTTTTTATGTAGTATCGGGATATTTTTATAAAATTATTTTTTATAAAACAAGGAAATTTTTTTAACACTTTTTCAAACTTAAAAATATTTTAATTTTTCATCAGCTTCTTTCGTTTGAACGACCTTTTATCTCGTTAGAAGGTCATTTGAAGCATGGATCAAATGAGGTTCAAATGAGCGCTCACTCTCTTGATTTTTTGAATCTCATCAAAAACAAAACCTATGTCATTATAATGACATCAGCATGTCATTACAACGAAGTCATAGTCTCATTTGAATGACCCTATGTCGTCTCGATTTTCATGTTTTTTCTAAAAATACCTATTTTCTATTGGTTTTTATTAAGACTTTGCATTTATCAAAACTGCAGACCTATTATAAAAGTCTTCACTTTTAAAAGGAAAAAACACTTTTTGATTCACATAATCTCTAAATACTTTTGTGAATCATTTTTGAAACCCTCGCATACTTCTATATCGAAGTTACTATTATAGAAAAGGATCCTCTACTGCTTCTTTTGTGATTCTTGCAGGAATCATTGCTAAAGGGAGACCGCGGTCTTTATGAATTCTTGCGGGAATTCATCGCTAAAGAAGAAGAGGGTAGCATGAGGTAGATTCGACAGGTTGTATTTCACTTGTAAGGTTGTAAGTTGCAATTCAAAAATTATAGTGAAATAAAAGGTTTTGCCCCTTTGGGGATTTTTCATGAAATTGTGTTTTTTGTGCATGCTTTATCTACTTTCTGTTTTGAATCACCTAGAACAAATGTTTTAGGATTTATAGAAATTAAATTTGTTTAAGTGATTGACGTCTGATTAAATAAGTTTAAGCCATTAGACAATTGCACACTCTCATCATTTAAGATGTTCGAATCACAATAACATTTCATCCATTCATGTGACTTTCTCATAGTTTTATGAGACATGGATTCATTTCTTTTGTTGCCTAAATTTATGTTTAACATTTAATTTTTCTTTGATGATTTCTTCCTTAATGTTAGACTCGTGATATTGCCTTTATTTCACACATGCACGAATCTTTTCAGCATTGCACTTACTTATCATATGTCGAATAAGATGTTCTCATCTTAATCATTCTTAATAATGAACCAAATGTAATAGGAATTATATGTTCTTTTAAGAACCATTTCCATGATTCCTTTTCCCGGATAATTTGATTTTTGTTTATGTAATGAAAATTGGCTACGAAAGAAGGAACATTATTTGCGCTAAAAGACACCACTGGAAAAAGCCTAAAGATGATTTCGGCATATAAAAATAGAAGTGTCAAGGCTAATTTTGTCTCATTGATGCTTCATTCACATAAGCCTTATGATTGGCTTGAAAATTTTAAGAGTTTTTTTCTTAAAATATGAGATTTTGATGGTGTTATAAGTCGAAGATAAATGTGTTTCCAAAATACAATTCCTTTAAAAAAAATTGTTTTGCATTGTCGATTTAAGAAGTATTGAAATTCATGGCATTTTTCATAAGTTGAATCAATTTCATTTCGTTCAAATTTTTTACGCCTGATGTTTAATTGAGTTCTTTCTTTTGGAATATCTATTTGACTTCGTGCGCCTTTGCTTCGTATGGCTATATTGAATTTTTTGTGCATTCAGTTCACATAATTTCATTCCATTTTTATGATTTAGATATTTTTGTGCTAATCCATGTTGTGCCTATTTTTAGTTGTACTTATATAAATTTTTATATGTTAAAAATTTTTAGGAAATTCAAAAATAGTTTGTTGCTTCGTTGAAATTTCATCACATATGCTTTACTTTTTATTCTTTGTGATGAGATTTCAAATTTAGATTCATGTGATGCTAACATTTTAGGATTAGTTTGCATCCCTTTGTCTATTACGGACAAAAAAGGGGGATAACATATTTAGGGGGAGTTTTATTTTTTCTTTAAACTTTATTCATCACGGTATATCTTTTACTTCATGTGTGTAGGTCTTTTCTGTCTTGATGATTTCATGGACTACATGATGAATAATTTTAGTTAAAGATAATGTCATAAGGATCTTTTCCTTTTTGGGTTTGGGAGGGCATTAGTTGAACTAGTCTTAGGGGTTATATATTTTCGGTTTGTATTTTGTACCCGAATAGCGAAAGGGAGAGATTTGTAAGAGAAAGTTTTATAATTTCTCATCATCTATTTTAATTTAGCATATTCCATTACATCTTCATCATCGCGTACATTCTCAAGAGCTTCAAGTGAAGATAAGTTAGCGACCAAACACAATAATCGAAGATTGAAAGAGTTAAGATCGTCACTACAATCATCGAGAAGACAAGTTATTCAATAAATGTACTTTTCTAAGACATTTAAGTCTTTTCCCTTTTTATTGTGTCTATGTTCAACAACATCATTTTTATCAATAGATTCTTCATCTATATATCTTGATGATTACTAGATCCAGTATCATATATTCTTTATAAGAACTTAAAATAAGTGCCTTATTTTGAGAGAATATATTTTTGAATAAATATCCATTTCTATATTCAATGAGTTTTTTTATGTTTATATCAAGAATCTATGATTCGTGAATAAGAAATCGATAGGCGCTACTATTGTTTTCATCATCAATGAAAACACACTCGATAGTTGGTCATATTTTAACCTTTTTAGTATTAAAAACCTTTGCAAGGCAACCCCACACTGCAACTTATGTGTAAGAAGGTCTTTAAACTTTTCACAATTCATATGTCGTCTTATTAGTTTTCTTATGAAGCATTTTATTAAAACGGTAGTTGACGGAAATCAAATCATCACCCCACAAGTTCTGAGTTAAACCCAAACTTAGCAATATGATATTCATTATCTCTTTTAGTGTTCGTTTTTACTTTTAATAATACCGTTAGATTGGGGTGAATAAAAGGCGGTAGTTTGATGAATAAAATTCCTTCTTTGGAACAAAATGGTTCAAATGGGGGATCATATTCACCACCTATATCACTTCTAACCACTTTAATATTTTTGCTAAATTGATTTTTGACTTTTATTTTATAATGTTCGAAGACATTTCCAACCTCACGATTGATCTTTAGCAAATAAACATAACAATATCTTATGCAATCATAAATTAAATTAATGAAATACTTTTTTCCTCCTATTATTTTTACAAATTTGAAAACATATATGAAGTAATTCAAGATGATTAGAACTTTTAATTAACATAAAAGGAGTCCTAGTTAATTTCTATTCCATATACGTTTCAAATTTGTGACTAGAGTCAATACTAAATTTAGGTATTAATTATAAATTGTTTAATTTAAGAATAGGATCAGAATTAACATGACCTCCTATACTATGCCACACATTACAAGACTTAAGAAAATAAGATGAAAATACATCCTTATTTTTATTAATAACCATTACGGTCATTATATTGAGTTTAAAGAATCCACCGCTCAATTATCCTTTAACCACATATATACCACTTTTAGTAAGTACAATTTGTAACATTCAAATACTAATTTAAATACTTTCTTGCTAAGAAAATATCCAAAAACCAAGTTCTTTCAAATCTCTGGGAGATGAAGGATGCTATTGAGATTAAGTTCCTTTCCTAAAGTCATCTTCAATATAAATTTTCCATTCCCTTTAACCTTGGAATTAGACGAGTTTCCCATAAAAAGAGTTAATCCTCATGATCAGATTCTTTCTAGGAGGTAAACAAAATTCTTGTTAGGAAAATGTGGTAAGTAGACCCCTTATCCACCCATCATTCTCTTGTGCTATGTACCAATGATGGGATTGTCATTTTAAAAATATTTTCCAAGGATCTTGATTCATATTGAATGAAAAAGAACATCAAGAATTCATAGAAAAATCTATACATCAAAACTAGGATATCTAAAGTCCATACCTTTGCGGATCTTGTTATCGATGTACCAATATGATCACTGCCCAACTAACAGGGTTTATTGGCCAAGTATAACAATACATCGTACCCATCAGCAAATAAAAGAAATGATGATGTGAATACTCCAATCCTCATCAATCTTGACATTAAGAATCTATGTACCCTATGCAAACCATGATATTGTGCATTCTTATAAGGTCAGCATCAAGAATTGAATCTCATCCTTGGTCCTGTTCAATACTTTTCTCAAGTACGAGTATAATCTTAATTGAAGTATCGAATAAGTTCTTGAACAAGCATACAGGTTCATGGAAACGGAATTAATGGGTGTGAACATATTTGATAGGAAAATCAAAGCGATCAAACATAACATATGTGCACGATGAATACGTGTACTCCTAACAAATGAATCTCAAAATCGTCCTTAGGTGTTAAAAGTGTTGAATTTAAATTACATCGACGCAATCCATCTACACATCAAAGTCAAGAATGAGTCCCACACCAATAACGCTACAACTATGAATGCTTTTTCATGACTGTTGATGTAAAAAATTAGATCGCTCTAATTATTCAATCACAGATAAATAAATAAGACAAAGAATTTTAAAGTGGTTCAGCCTTATAAGAATGGCCTACGTCCACTGTTATGTTATTGCTAAGTGTTTTGGGAATTCTCGATTACAAGTTCTACCAAGAAATTCCGGTCCCCTTGAATGAGTGTGATACAAGGTATTTATAGCCCTTAGGCTGTACATGAAAGGGTGATACATTAAATGATATACATATGAAAGGGTAACTCATTTAATGCTCTTCAAGCGTGTGCGTCAAGATGATAAGCATTTAATGAATAGTTGAACTGTTGATTATCTGGCAATCAATGTTGTGGTCGAGATGCAGCTCGAACCGCCGTAGTTGCTCATCGTCCAAGAGTTCCTCGGAGCGCTGGAGTTCCTCGGAGGATAAGAGTTCCTTGGAGGGCTGGTGTTCCTCGGAAGACTGGTGTTCCTCGGGGTACACCTATTGCTCGGAGTGAGTATGTTGGTCGGGGGAATGATCTTCCTCGTTGCTATTGTGCCACGTAGATTGACACGTGTCTTCTTATTATTCGTTCACATCAGCATAATAATTTTGGTATCAACAAAAGCCCCCAATGTTTCATATTTCGAACTTTGAGGAGTATGGAACATTCTTTTTCGGTATATGGAAATATTAAATGACCTTGCTGGGTTTTAGGAGCCTTTTCTTTGTATTTGAATTTCCTTCCAAATTCGCAGAATCAGCCTTTTTTGTATTTTTATAAGCGCTTCGATCTTCATGCACTTTTTGTCCTTTTAGCCGCCGGTAGCGTACTAGTTTCCTTTTTGTAATCATTTCTTTCGCCGTTTCCCAAGGCAAAGTATTTAAGCTTCAGAGGCAATCCCATCGTCTTCTACCTTTTCAATTTCTGCTTTCGAGTTTTCTATAGCTTTTCTCTCTCCTGTGCGTTCATCCCTTTCTTCGTTTGTTTGTCAACAGATCTCCTTTTTCCTGTAAGATTTTCTTCCTTCTTCTTCATTTCTTTTTATTCACCATGGTTTATATTATCGAATCTCTTGAGAAATTCCGTTCTGACTTTTCTATTCCTTCTTGGGTAACTTTGGAGAATCTTTCTGAGCCTTCAAATTATTTTAATTTGGCTGAGGGACATTGGTTTCCTAGCCTTTTTATTGCTGAATGTGGATTTTCTTTTCCACCAAACCCTTTGTGTCTAGAGTTCTGTCAGTATTTCGATGTTGTCCCTGCAAAAATAGCCCCCAACACATGGAGAATAGTTAATGGGGTGCATAGGTTAAATCAAACTCATGGAACTCGTATAGGAATTCCTGAGATTATGTACTGTTACAGATGGGCTATTTTAGACAATGTTTTTTATTTAAAAACTAGGTTTTTGAATAGGGCCTTAGTAGTCAATCTCCCTGATGCAAGTAGGGATTATTTTGAACATGGGGTGGTTATAAAAAATTGGCAACATGCCCCTTTGGTTGGAGATGCAGTATATGAGGGTCCCAGATGCCCCCATATGGCAATGGGATAGGTTATTTTCATCTTATTTTATTTTTGAAATTACGATTTCATTATGTTTGACAAAATGTATGACTGATATTTCACTATGTATTTGTTTGCAGTTAACAGTAAGAGAAAAACTCCAAAAGAATCAGACGTAAATATTAAACATTTGAAACATATCTGGAATTTGCATCGAAGAGTTGCAGACGAGCACATCAGGTCTGCTTCATATTTGTTGTAGTACAGGAGCTACACATCATCCTTTACTGCTCGTCCTGTGGTCAGCATTAATGAGCCATTGCCAGCTTCTGAGGAATCTTCACCAGAATCTCACATTCCTCTAAGTCAGAAGATGGGCAAAAGAAGAGTTCCTGCTATCTTCGAGGAGACTTCCTCTGCTGGAGATGGAAAGAGAAGCAAGAATGATGTCCCAAAGGGGACAAAGAAAGTAGATGCTGCCCCTTTTGTTGCTCCCCAGAAGGCTGCCGAGAAGCCCCCAGTGGCTCCGAGTAAGAAAAGTGCACCTGTGGAAGTGGTCCCAACCAAAGGTTCTTTGGTTGAAACTGCTGAAGTGCCATTGAGGAGATTGAAGAAATCCTCCTCGGTTGCTTTGACTGAAACCATTCCCCAGCTCCAAGCTAGTGGAGCTAGTGTCCCAACCATTATTCCCCCGAGTTCTGCAATGAGCTCAGTAAAGACTTGGACTATTCCTGAAGTCCAAGGAATTGAAGAAAACATGTCTAGGGATATGCTGACATCCCTAGCTACTCGTCACATTGCTTCAGTAAGTTTCTCTAATCTTGAATTTTTCTTTCTTTCAGTCAATATATGTATCTCGACACTGATTTATCATTATTTTCTTTTTCAGCTGGTGAGTTGCTTTAACACCATAGTGAAGAAAGATGAAGCAATCAAGGCTTCCAGCTCCTCGTCTGGAGTAGAGGATGCTTTCCAGGGCTTGTCCCAATCTTTGAAGGATTCTCGTCAAAAATATGACGAGGATAGGGGTGAATGGGAGAAGAAGATGGATGCATCTGAGGCAGAGAAGATACAGTTGGGAAATAAGGTGAAGGACTTGGAGAGAGAGAATAAAAAATATGCCGAGAAGCTCACAAGTTTTGGGGAGCTTGAGAATAAGTTGAAATTAGCCAAGGAAGAGCTAACCCTTCTGCGAGAAGTAAATCGCTAGAAGGAGGAGGTGGATGCCAAGTTGAAAGCCTCCGAGGATCTTCTATCCGAGAATCTCTCCTCGAAGAAAATGAAAGGAAAATGGCTGTAAAGAAATCCTTTCGTACCGAATGGGATAAAGGATGGGACAGGGGTAGCAGCAATGATGACCCAAGTCAAGTATGGGAGTTTGAAATACTTTCGAGATGGCTGGGTTGCTGCCTTGCAAGAATTGAAAGTGAGCGAGGACTCTGAATTATTTCAACAACATCTTCCTGGCCCTCCTCCTGTAATTGAAGATAAGGATGAAGATGAAGCTGCATCTGAAGAGTCTTCAATGACAGTGGGTGATCAAGTCCTTGCTCCACAACCCAACCAGACAATCACCGAGGAGATTTCGTCCTTGCCTGCTCCTCCTGAACAAGTCCCAGCTTCTGCCAATCAAATCATTGTTCCCACCGAGCAACCAAGCTCCTCGTCCCAGCCTCCCGAGAAAGTCTTGGGAGACAAGGAAAAGGTGTGAAGTTGTTCGGTATTCTCTTTCTGTTTTTCTTTTACTTGTACTTTGTATTCTGAACGATGTACTCTTCTTGATGATGTAATAAAATCACCTCTTTTGTTCCTCTACATTGTTGATGCTCTGTCTGCTTTTTATTAACTCTTGCCTTCTCTTTTTTACTAGTTTGCGTCTAGAATGGAATTATTATCTGCCAATGATACAAAGTTGATGCAGTAATGCCATGAATATTATAAGGCTGGTCACACAGAATTGAGTGTATCAGAAGTTGTTGACATTCTCAGTCATGATGCTTCAGAGAAGGTAATAGAAGCTTATCAATACCTGAAGGGATTACTTGATCGAGCTGTGGCCAATAACGTGGCTTACTATGACATGATCGAGGAGCTTCAATATACTCTAGAAGATCTTCAGACTCAGTACAAAGAATCAACTGCCCTTCTACACGAGGGGTATGAAAAGAGGTATCAACAGCTTTCTGCCGAGACAGGCCACAAAAAGATCCTTGTTGGGTATGATGTCAGGGAGAGAACCCTAAAGGGTGAAGTTGAAGCTTGTAGACAGATTGTCGAGCTGCTAGAGCAAGAAAATAACAATTTGCAGAAAGAGCTGGCACAGTATAAGTCTGCAGCATCTTCTTCAACAGTTGTAATCCCAGTGACTGACGAGGGATTTTCCTTTCGAGAGGTTGTGAATACCAAATTAAGGCAAGAGTTGGATACCTTGAGAAGATCTGGTACTTCTGCTGCTACTCGGGGATGAGGAAGAGGTTCTCATGGTCGAGGAAGTGCTGCTCAGAATGTCATCGAGGAACCAAGTTCTCGACCTGCTCGGGGAGGATCAAGAGATCTTAGTCGTAATATTGAAGAAACTCGTACTCGATCAACGTTGGAAACTCAAGCGTTCCAATTGAATGCAAAAAATCGGGCTTTGTCTGAATTGTCCAAGAAAACTAGAGAATTGAAATAAGAACTCTCTGCCAAGAAATCAGAGTTGGAGAATAATGGACTTTTCATCCAGAGTCTTCACGAGAAGCTTGAGAGGCTAACATTTCAATTCCATAAACAGCCCAGGGAGTTTTGGATGGCTGGATATAACGAGGCACTATTCCATTTAGATGCTCATATCCAGAATGCCAATAATGAGGGCTACAAACAAGGCTGGCTGAATGCCTTATGTGTGTTGAAACTCGAGCAGGGACACTATTTATGGGACTACTATGAGCCTGGATTGCTTGACTTGCTTGTTCCACCATTCAAGTTGAACATGGAATTGATACCAGCTCGTGCCATTCCTCGGAGCTTAATTGCAAATTATCTTGGTGACTACAGTTTGCATTCTCAGTTTGAAGTATCTCGTCCTGAGCATCTGCTAGATCGTCCTTCTGTGATGAACGTTAGAATGCTGAAGGACTTGAACTTTATTAACTCTCCTCAGACTTTAAATGATCCGCCTGCTGGCGAGGAACCTATTTCAAAATCAGAGGGAAAGAAACCAATAGAGTAGGGATTTCAATGTAATAGTTAGTACACATATGTAACTTGTAATTCGTTTTGAATTGTAATGAAAGGCTTTCATTTTCTGCTTGCAAATCTGTATTGCTATTGTCTTGTGATTATCAGACATTCTATATTTGTTCTTGCATAACAATATTATATGGTTCCTCGACCAACTTAGTAATAAAAAATTACAAGTATTAGTAATATTGCTCGATCACTTAATAATAAAGTAATGAGTATAAAAATTTTAAAAATTCTTCCAACCAATCAAGGTTGTTAAATTGTGTTCGTCGACCAATTATAGTTAGTGAGAGTTTTTATCCCCGACCAGCTATACTTGGTACATTTTTTCTTTTTCATAAAATGTGCCCGACCAACCAAGGTCGATGATTTTTCCTCGTCGACCAACTACAATTAGTGGGTTTTTACCCCCGACCAACTATACTTGGTTCAGTTTGGAATATTTGTTCTTCGAGGAACTTTTATGTAATAAACTTACTTCCCGGCCAACATAAGTTGGCATTTGAGAGCATATTTTGTTTCCTAACCAACCGAGATTGGCTTTTCGTCGATCATCTTGTGTTCTTGCTCTTTTACCAATCGGAGTTAGTCTGAGTTCGAACTATCATATCCACTAGCTCTTTTACCAACCTGAGTTGGTCACACTAGTGTACGCCTCCTAACCAAAGGAGTATAGTTTGTTCTTGCCTTTTTACCAATCGGAGTTGGTCGTGGGCTTGAACTATCGTGTCCACTAGCTCTTTTACCAACCTGAGTTGGTCACACTAGTGTACGCCTCCTAACCAAAGGAGTATAGTTTGTTCTCGCCCTTTTACCAACCGGAGTTGGTCGTGGGCTTGAACTATCGTGTCCACTAGCTCTTTTACCAACCTGAGTTGGTCACACTAGTGTACGCCTCCTAACCAAAGGAGTATAGTTTGTTCTCGCCCTTTTACCAATCGAAGTTGGTCGTGGGTTTGAACTATCGTGTTGCATTGCGTACCGAGCAGCGTAGTGTTAAACACACTAGTATTCCCCGAAAAACTTTCAATAAAAGGAGAGAAGATTGTGAAATATCATCGTTTTATTCTATTGATGGAACTGCTTTACATTTTACATCACTGATAATACTTGCGTAGGTGTTCAGCATTCCATGCATTCTGAAATTCCTCTCCTTCTAGAGTTGCTATTCGGTAAGTTCCTGGACGGACAACTGCAGTAACTCGGTAAGGTCCATGCCAGTTTGCTTCCAACTTATTGTGCTTCTGAATTACCTTCTTTAGCACATAATCTCCTTCTTTTAAGTCGCATTTTTTTACCCTCTTGTTGTAGAACAGGGCTGTTCGTTGTTGATAAGCAGCATTCCTAATGGCTGCCTCTTCTCTAACTTCCTCGAGCATGTCCAAATCTAATCTCCTCATCAAGTCGCTGACTGGGGAATTGAAATTCAGCACTCTGTGTGTTGGAAGACCCAACTCGGCAGGTATTACAACCTCACTTCCAAATGCCAGCATATATGGTGATTCTCCAGTTGCTGCTCGGGGAGTTGTTCGATAAGCCCACAATACTGATTGTAGCTCATTAATCCAATTAGCTTTAGCCTCACTTAGCCTCTTCTTCAAACCATTTAGTAATTTTCTGTTCGTCACCTCAGTCTGCCCATTGCTTTGAGGATGTCCTGGTGCTGAATGAACTTTCAAAATGTTTGACTGATGACAATAGGCGGCAAACTCCTCGTTATCAAATTGTGTTTCATGATCTGTGATGAAGGCATGAGGGAGACCATATCGGCAGATGATGTTCTTCCAAACGAATTGGTATACCTTCTCGTACGTCATATCAATAAGTGGCTCAGCTTCTACCCACTTAGTAAAATAATCCACTGCGACGTCGAGGTACTTGAATCTTCCTCGGGTCGTTGGCAGTGGTCCAACCAAATCAATTCCCCACATGGAAAATGGCCAAGGGGAGGTTATGGGTGTCAACAATGCTTGTGGAGTTCGTCGGATGGAGGAAAAATGTTGGCATTTATCACATCTCTTAGCATATGCTATACAATCAGCCCTCATCGTTGGCCAGTAGTATCCCTGCATCATCACCCTTTGCAACAGTGTCCGACTTGCTACATGGGCTCCACAAGACCCTTCATGGATCTCTTAAATCAATTCTTTCACCTCGGAGGGATGTACACATCTTTGCAAACCTGCCATAATTCCTCGTCTATACAAAACACCATTAGTTAGTACATACCGAGCAACTTTAAACATTAATTTCTTGGCAGCGATCTTATCCTCCGGTAATTCTCCTTCCTCGACATATGCCCTGATGGGATCCATCCAAGATGGTCCTAAATCAAGAGTAATAATATTCATCGCCAGGTCTTCATCTATGCTTCGACTTTCTAACACCTCAATTGGTATCGTTCTTCGCAACTCGGTACGAGTAGCTGATGCTAGTCGGGCCAGTGCGTCTGCTTGTGCATTCTCCATTCTTGGTATTCTGATCAACTGAATGGCATCAAATTCTGCCAACAACTCAATCGCCTTTGCATGATACTTGACCATTAATTCTCCTTTAACTGCATACGTTCCCATCATCTGATTCACAATTAATTGAGAATCACTGAATACCATCACTTATTGCGCTTCCATAAGCTTTGCTAAATTAAGACCTACTATCAAAGCTTCATACTCAGCCTCATTATTGGAAGCTTTGAATTGGAATCGTAAGGCATATTCCACGTCAATCTCGTCTGGGGTGTTCAAAACAATCCCTGCCCCACAACCTGTTGTGCAAGATGACCCATCTACATATAATCTCCATGTAGGTAACTCGTCTTCAAATTTCTTATCTGACAGAGTTCCTCGATGAAATATCTGTTGTTTCCTTTCATCCTCCCCTGGTATTTTTTGTTCTTCGTCGAACATCTCTTCTCGCCCTTTTACCAACCGGAGTTGGTCTGGGTTTGAATTTGATGATCTTTCTACATCCACAAGCCCTTTTACCAACCGGAGTTGATCTGGACTTATGTCTGGTGATCTTGTAACATCCACAGGTTGGTTAGCGAGCAACTTTTGCTCCTCGGGGGTATCAGGATATGTAAATTCTGCTACAAAGTCTGCTACAGCCTGCCCTTTTAATGACGATCTGGGTTCATACACAATATCATATTCACCAAGCTCTATTGCCCAATACATCAGTCTTCCTGATTTTTTTGGCTTATGAAGGGCTTGTCTCAATGGCATGTCGGTATATACGACGATGGTATGGTCCTGGAAAGAAGGCCTCATTCTTCTACTTGCTTCAATTAATGCCAATGCCAATTTTTCCAGCTTCGGGTACCTGATCTCTGCACCTCTGAAAGCCTTACTTGTGTAATAAATTGTCTTCTGGATTCCATTCTCCATTCTGATCAATGCCGAGCTGACTGCATTCTTTGATACTGCCAGGTACAAGTACAATTTTTCTCCCATTACTGGCCTGGACAACAGTGGAGGTGCTCCCAGATATTTCTTCAAGTCTTGAAAGGCTTTTTCACATTCATCATTCCACTCAAAAGTTTTTCGAAGTGTTTTGAAGAATGGGAGGCATCTATCCATGACGAATTTTTTCAAAGTTTTTCGAGTATAATTGTCGAATTTTTTCAGGACTTCCCATGATGATTTATTATTCTTGGAATGCTTGTCACCCCCATTGCCCTTATGCTCTTTCTTCTTGGATTTGTCGACTTCCACCTTGGTTTCTTTATCCATGTTCTTCTTCGCAGCCATAGCCTCCTCGGCATTCATGATTTTGTCCGCTTTTGCCATCAATTCTGAAATAGTTGTAGGTGGATCTTTGGCCAAAGTGTAGTACAACTTGTTAGGCAACAACCCACTCATCAAGGCGGTGATTGCTGTCTTTTCTTCATTATCTATGACTTATATCTTCTCGTTATTGAAACGAGTTATGTAATCTCTAGTACTTTCGCCAGATTTTTGTCTAACACTTAACAAGTGTGCTACTCATTTTACTGGTTTTGCCCCAAAACAGAAATTGCCAATGAACGCCAACTGAAAGAAAGTTGAAATCTTTCCCCGAGGAAGATTATGGTACCATATTTGGGCAGATCCAGTAAGAGTTCCAGAGAATGATCTACATCTCATCTCGTTGGGGACAACATAAATGTCGGTAGCAGCCTGATATTGCTCTATGTGTAGAACAGGATCTGTCTTTCCATCATACTTGGGGTTCACCACGGACGCTTTAAATTTCGACGGTGTAGGAAAATCCACAATGGCCTGTACAAAAGGTGTCCTTCGAACAAAAGTTCATTGTAGGGGATTCTTTGCCTTAGCCATTTCTCCCAATCTATCCTCCAACCGCTGAATGGAACCTTTCCACGCATTATTTCCCTCCTCGGGCCTATTAGTTCGAGCAATTGATTGTTCTGAAGTAGCCTCCTAAGATCTATCTTGACGGGCAACTGGTCGTGATTGTGCTGATCCTTCTCTTAGATCTGATGGTCGTCGAAAACTCCTCGACATGGTCTTAGGTGGACTCCTATTCCTCCTAGGGCCTAATCAACTGAAAGGAGACACCCTACTCAGTCTTTCCAAGGCACTGGGTCTTTCTGGAGAGAGAGTGATACGTTGATCAGTATCTGTAGCCCTAATTGACGAAGTTCGCCCAGGTTGATAAGAAAAATCATCAGATTCCTCATTACGATATGACTCAGTACGCCTGGATCGTGAAGGAAGTAAATAAGTTTGACTCTGACCACTTCGTTGTCTTGAACGTGCAGGTGCACCGCCATGAAGGTTCTGTATGAGTTGCCTCATTGTTTCCTGCATGGCGGTTTGTCCTTGAGCCAGATTCGTCATAATCCCAGCCAGATCTGGAGGTGCAGAGGGATTTGGAGGATTTCCAGCATTCCCAGCGTTTCGATTGCTGGATTTCGGGTTATCTACCATTGATGATGAATGATTTTTGGTGAAAAACGATAACAACAGTCGTTTATCACAGACGACGCCAATTTGTTGATGTAAAAAATTAGATCACTCTAATTATTCAATCACAGATAAATAAATAAGACAAAGAATTTTAAAGTGGTTCAGCCTTATAAGAATGGCCTACGTCCACTGTTATGTTATTACTGAGAGTTTTGGGAATTCTCGATTACAAGTTCTACCAAGAAATTTCGGTCCCCTTGAATGAGGGTGATACAAGGTATTTATAGCCCTTAGGCTGTACATGAGAGGGTGATACATTAAATGATATACATATGAAAGGGTAACTCATTTAATGCTCTTCAAGCGTGTGTGTCAAGATGATAAGCATTCAATGAATAGTTGAACTGTTGATTATCTGGAAATCAATGCTATGGTCGAGATGCAGCTCGAACCGCCTTAGTTGCTCATCGTCCAAGAGTTCCTCGGAGTGCTGGAGTTCCTCGGAGGACAAGAGTTCCTCGGAGGGCTGGTGTTCCTCGGAAGACTGGTGTTCCTCGGGGTACACCTGTTTCTCGGAGTGAGTATGTTGGTCGGGGGAATGATCTTCCTCGTTGCTATTGTGCCACGTAGATTGACACGTGTCTTCTTATTATTCATCCACATCAGCATAATAATTTTGGTATCAACAATGACGTTCTCAGTATGTGCAAACCCATTTTTCATTTCTTTCCATCCAAACTCCCTCATAAATAATAATCATTTATATTTTTTCTTTTGAGGTGGCCCCTTTTTGGCATATTTATCTTTTTATTGCCTTTAAAAAATTTCGAGCTCTTTTAAATGGTGTCTTTCACGATGAGTTAATTTTGTACTCTTGTAGCCCTTTCCCGTGATTCACTCATCATATTTTGTTACAATTAAATTACTCACGGTAAATATTTTTTACATATACTACTTCCATTGTCAAGTTTTATCGCATATGGTTCATTTTTAAGACAGAATTGAGAGGACAACACTCTGACCAATATATGATAAACATGTATAATAATCAAACAAATCCGGGAAAGTGTGCATTAAAGGAATTCACGAGTCAAGCATGTTGGTAGTAACATCTCAATGACTCCAAACATTGTAAAGAACAAAAATGAAATGATGACGCATATCAAAACACTATCAAATGATCACATGGATATGGAATGAAATTGTGACTCGGTCATCCTAAATGTTTGTCTATATACGGTGTAAAAACAAAATACAAAACTCTTTTTGTCTTTTTCAAAATTTTTATCAAAATAAGCTTTTTCAAAGTTTTCAAAAGAAAAAAAAAACTAATACAAAAAATACATACTAGAAATAGGCAAACATATCATCATGCAAATCAACCTGTGCTAGTAAACAAGTCTAAACCTCAACCATTAGGTGCGGTGGAGTTTTCCAAAGGTGGTGACATCCTATGAAAACCTCCTTCAAATTATGTGAAGTCTTGACCAAAAAATTTACCAGCTCCCTAATATGTGTAAAATCTCTCATGTAATCATCCGGATCATCAGGTATGGGTTCTTGTGTGTGAACACGTGTAGTAGCAAAACGTGACACATGACCAACTTGAAAAAAAATTCCCTAAGGTGTCCTCTCTTTTTGTAGTGTGTGAAAATATAAACAGGCCTAGGTACACCTCCTCTCAAAACGTCTCCTACGCACTTTCCTATCAGGTACGGGATGCCTAGGTGGGTTGGGTTGAGAGCCATGAGAATCAAACACTAAAGTGGAAACCATCTCGGGTGGAACACCATCATGACTTATTCCTAAACTCTCACCTCTACCCAAAATGGGATTGAGAACCATCTTTCCAACCTTCTTAGATGTGTTCTCTAAGAGACTTTGACCTCCCAGGCATGTTCAAGATCACTCTTGAGTTGGGATACACGTGTCGTCAGAATAGACACCGTGTTGGTCAAATCACTCTTTTCCCGATCTAAAGCTATCAACTGTTAACTCAAAGAAACCTTCACCTTCTAGAGTTGATTTATTTTCACCTCAAACTCCATCATAACCTCTAACTCTCCCTACAAATATCTCACCCTAAGACTCAACTCCTTATTCAATTTTTTAGTCTTTAAAATCCCGGCATATAAATCTCTAAAGGCGATCCGAAGCTCACTATCACCCTTACTAGCGCACTCACTCTCAGACTAGATAGAAACACTCAAATCCTCGGGGGTTTCAAGTGAAAAAGTATCCTCATCGTTGTGGGAAAAAGTGGGTGTGCTCATGTGACTAGTAGAAAAAGAAACAAACTTCCCATGTGACGACTCATCCCCGAAATATTTCACCTCTTCCTCACTATCTCTAAGAGTAGATGGCATGGCAATATTTTTTCCCTTTCTCTTTAGCCTAGTGGGACACTCAAACACTCTATGGCCTCTTCCCTCACACTCAAAACCCTTCTATTCCACAACTTTCTCACTCTCTTTCTTTGGCCTCATTTTTATTTTTCTCAGAAAATATTTCCTTAGAAGAATTTTGTTTTGAAAACTTGAGATTTTTTTTAAAATTCTTGGAAGTACGGCCACATCAAAATCAGACTCGTCCTCTGACTCGGACTTATAAAAACTCACTTTATTTTTTTCTTAGACTGGGCTTTAAGTGTTATCCCTCTATCCTTAGGCTTGACAATGTTAGAAAACATGTCAATACAATATGTTTGGAGGTCTCCTACCAACTCTTCTAATTTCAGACGATTCAAATTACCTAAGACATTCAAAACAGTCACTTTAGGGATAAAACATTTTGGCAGCGATCTTAAAAACTTTTTAACCAGTCGTGCATCAGGTATAGGCTCACCAATATTGAAACTAGTTTTGACAGTGTCAGAAAAACGTGCATAAAAGTCATCAAGACACTCAGTCTGAAGCATGATAATAATTTTAAATTGAGTTAAATTTTTAATTTTAGACTCTTTGATGACGTTAGTGCCTTCGTGGGTGAGTTATAAAATATCACACGCTTCTTTAGATGTGGTTCAGATTATAATACGCTTGAACTCATCGACGGTGATGTGTCTGAAAATTACACTACCACGTGCATTAAATGTGCTCCAACTAAACTAATCCTCAGTCCAGTCAAACACATGTTTTAAATTCGTGACATTATTTACGGTGATAGTGGGAGGAGTCCAGCCTCTTTCACAAATAACCCAAACTTTTCATCGATTGCTTTTAAATGTGATTTCATGCAGGCTTTCCAATAAGAATAATTAGACCCATCAAAAATTGGCAACCGATTATATAAGTTTTCATTCGAAAACATTGCGATAATTTTTAAAACTCAATTTTTTGACAACAATCAATATCACACAAATTTTGCAGAAAAATAGGAATACAAAATAAATTAGTGTAACCTTCTCTAATCCTAATTTGAAGAGTGCTGTGTGATATTAATTTAAATAAATTCGCCAATTCCAACTACAAACTTATTTAATTGTTGTCAATTTTTAAACCTTAATTAAATCAACCCCTTAATATGCAACTACGTGTGTGTCAAAACAATAAACACAAATAACCAACTCGCAGATTTTAGGAAAAAACCCCTTTTGGGTAAAACCTTTATTTCACTATAATAATTACAATTACAATGAAATCCACAATGATTTACCCACATAAACCCACATAGACCGTAACCTAGAGTCATCCAGAATCGCAGTTCCAATTCAGCCTAGGAATGCCCACGAGCACTCCCTATTGACACACAGTCGTCTCCAACAAAGTGTGTTCTTGGGTTCCAAAACAATTCACACAAACTATTGGTAGGATTTGTGAATTGAAAACAAAGGATTAAAACCCTAAAAGTGAGAAGACAAAGTATTCTTCCAAAGAAGTTTCGTGTATGGAAAATTTCGCAGGTCTTATGATAAAAAAACTAAGATGGAAACCCTTTTTATCAAAAATCTACGGCGGTGCATCGCTCGAATGAAACAGGGTTATCGCTTGAACAATGCCAGCTGTCACTCGAACGACTTCGCGCGAGATGCCTCTTTCGCTCGAACGACGTGGTAATCTCACTCGAATGACTAGAGTGTAAATTAATTTTTTATTCCATTCCGCCTCAACACTTAAAATTAATTTTTTGATGAAAAACTCCTCTCCAACACTTAGAAATTTTTTTAGAAAAAATATGCCAATACCTTAATTGAACCATTAAGGGACTAAAATACAACCTTACCAAAATCTGTCTTGTGGAGGCTTTTCTTGTTTAATAACTTGATATTTGGAATCATCTTGATGAATGAATGTTTCTGAATATTCTTTAACGTTTGTAGCGGACATACTCAATTATGAACGGACATCTATAAAATCATGTCCTTGCAATTACGATATAATTACAAATAAATATAAACCATTTCTATAATCATGATTTTATATTTCAAATGGGTTATGATGAACCTTTATGACTGAAGAGTACATAAACATGGTGCTAAGAATCAAAGCCCAATAATCTCCCATATAGTCTTAAACCCATGTACCTAAACACTTAACATCCAATTCATCTACACGTTTTGTGAACTCCCCCATGTATAAAGATTATACATGCGATCACCTTTATGTATGATCCCTCATAACAGGTGATAACTACATTTTTATATGCCTTGCGCCTTTATGGTCTTGGGACCTTGCAAAAGAAGAACCTATCCCATGTCGTTTATGAAGTTCCCTAGCCATGCTAACTCCGTCATTGCATATAATTCTGCAACACATTTTGCTCTCATGGTGGAATTAATAATACGTGATTTGCGTGAGACTCCTCCATACAATTGCTACACTTCCTAGAATTTAACACATTTACAAAGGTAAAATCACCAAAAAACTTATCTAACTGGAAATTTTAGTCTATGTATCGTGAAGTTACTAGACTATGCACAATATAGAATTCATGAGGCTAACCATAACCAAAGTAATAGGTATATTCCTCATATACTCTATCTACTCAAGTGTTATATAACATTGATACCTAGATAGAAAGATTCCTTGTCTAAGAAGGACAAACCTTTTCTTTAAATCTAATATTCTATATTATGTGAACAAAATACTTGATGTGAGTATCTTGGCATAAGTTTACCATCCTAGATATCCTCAATCTAGAAAAATCTTGATCCCGATGATGTGACTGGCTTGTCCTACATTCTTAATATAAAAGAACTTAGACAATCAAACCCTTATTTAAGATAATACACCGACCTGGTTCTCTATTAGGAGAATATCATCCACACAATGTACTATAAATACAACAACGTTTCTATCATACATATTACACACACATGTTGTATCCACTGCATTGATCTAAAAGAAAAGAATTGATTTACTGATAAAAATAGATGTTCCCAAGACAATGATGCTTTCTCAAGACCTTAAATGTATCTTTTAAGTTTGCGTACTTTTCTTTCTTGACTTATTGATATGAAAAAGAATCCGATAGACTTCAATAAGGATATCAGATAAAATATTTTCTCATATTCAATGCCTTATCTTTCTAACTAAAGTTTTCACTATAAGTCTTGCCTTGAAGGTTTACACCTTCCCATCTATCCATTATCTTCTTATTATAGGTTTATTTGCACACCATGGGTTTTATCCCATAAGCACGTCTATAAGACACAAAACATGATTCAAATGCATCAAATCAATTTTGGTATCTACATCCATAAGTCAAAGCTAAGAGTCATTGTATTGGATATCATCATTGTAGTTATTGGGATTCGGTTTGTGTTTCCCTGGGACTTTACCAAAGTGTTAACCCAAAACACTAACCTATTAGGATGACTCCTGATGCTCCCACTATGATGTGGCTCCCCTTATGTTCCAATATAAATGACACGTGTGTCCTGATCCTCGGTAATTCTCCTACTACCATAAGGTAATGTATTATCAATATCAGTTGTATTTCTTTCCGTAGTATAAGTCTATCAACACTGGTAATCTGAAGTTCCTTTGTAATAACTTGTAACACTAGCTTAAGCTTGGGTACAGTGTTTATCATATAATTATTTTTCAAGAATATAACATCATGTTAATAATGACCTTCTTGTCTTAGGATTATAATAGGAATGATTTAAGGAACCTTTGGCATATCCAACCTAGAAATATTTTTTCTCCTTAGTTCCAACTATCTTGGCTCCCACTTAAGCACAAGTGATGAGTACTACCAGAACTGAACATGCCTTACACTAGTTTTGTACCTATTCCAATGTTTCGTGAGAGTCGAAGAGGCCTATGTATACATAGTATACTTTAGGTATTCAGACAACCTATGTATTTCTATGCATCAATAGGTATTCACACAACCTGATAATACATGTTAGTACGTAGTATATATCTCTCACATACTCGACCTACTATTTTTTTTCACACTATCATATTTATTTGAGCATTCGCCCAATTCTAAGGGCCCTAGTTATGCCTTTATTTATTTCAGTACTTAATCTATCTCTAACCTATGGGTACATTAAAGTAGTGTCAACAAAGAGCGATACCCGAAGGCATTCACTCGACCTGCAATTTATCCCTTTACAATTTATTTCACCAAATTATGTTAATAAGTTTGACACCCTTATTAAATTTAATATTCCGTAATACTCATCCCATAAGACTCTAAGTATTAGGTTCCATTTAATTTCTATAACTTAAATTCCACCTTAAGATACGAGCCCGTGTGCTAAATTCAACCGAACTTCCCATTCGAATACGTTAATATATTTTTTAGTGTCATTCATTCTAAATACTCCTAAATTCATACCCCAAATTCACCCCTATCTAATAAAAGGTTAAAATAATGTTCCTTAATATTTTACCAAAGTCCTTCACTTATCTACGGACATTTCCAAATAACCCGAATTTATTTCTTCCTAAGGATATCGGTCTCACGCACCCTTTCGTAGAAAAATCATAACTAATTCAAAAACAATCAGAAAAATACGAGGTCATTTCCCAAGAGACCATGATGAAAAGATCTATAATCTCATTTTTTATAACAACTAAAGGGGTCGATCGATCGACAAATATGGTGGATTGATCGATCGACTTCTTCCCCGATTTTGTTTCCATCATTTTTTAATCCTCAAGCTTTTTAACTCACTCCTCAAAACTTACCCAATCACAATCAACATTCAATTCACGAAATAGTAGGTTCTAAACACCCTAGAAACATTGAATCATCAATGAATTTACATAAATCTAATGTTTACCAAATTGGGTATTTTTTGAGTTTTATTTCATCGATTTCAATTCATCATTCAGATTTGAAATTAGTCATCAATACTAACTAATTTTCATCTTACAATATGATTTTAACAGTCCCATATCATAGCCTCAAATCAATTGAGTAATTAATCTATACATATTAGTCTAATTCAAAAGACCCATTTTAATTGTCCACACACACCAAAAAACGGATTTGATTATACACATCACCATAATATGAATTGGTTATCACCAAATTTACAATTATAGCAAATTAACCACTTTCCTTAATAATCGTAGAGTTTGATTCCTTTTGTGTTAATGATGATTCCATAAAGAACACCCTCAATTTCTCCTTGATTTGTTTCCCAAAGACTCCCAATTGGTCCCCAATTACTCCCTCTAGTTTTCTCTCAAACTCTTAGGTTTAGAATGGTGTTTTCTGCCATTCAACACACTAAGAAGTAGGTTAATTATACCTAATCCCATTTTTAGGCTTATGTGCCAAGCCCAAATGACCCGAACACCTCTGCGTGGGTCCGGTTATGCCTAAAAATGCCATGAGACCCGATTACTATCCCGGGTACTCTTTTTTTCCTATCTCGACCCTTTCGAAAACAACCGTACACTTATAATTGACATCCGAAATACTTTATAACACCCTCTGATTTTTTACCTAAAAAATGCGGCACAACAATAATCCGAATAATTAAATTCAAAATTTGTCAAATTTAAATAATTCTTCCAATTCAAATAAACTCTCCAAATTATAAATTTAAAATTCTCCAATTTAAATAAGTTTAATTTCTCCCAAAAATAATAAAATTCTCAATCCTCAGAATTATGGGGTGTTATATTTACATTCTAATTGGAATTGGAAGTTCCTTCACTTCCAATGAACATAAATGTTTGTTTTAAACTAGTTTTTAATTCTTATTAGAATAAAATATTCAAAGCACAAGTGCCAAAATTGTGTTTGGTTCAGCATTGAAGAAAATTTATCTTTTAATGATTATTTGTTAAAATTATTCTTGCTAGAATTTAGCATTAATAATGAGACAAATTTATAATATCTAAATTATTTTCTAATATACAAAAACAAATAAAAGATATTTCAACTTAAATAAAATAATTTTACAATATTAATCGAATATCCATCCCGAACAAACTTGAAAACCCAAAAAAAAATATTTCAAAAACTGGTAAATCTAATATTTTTCCCATATTATCTTTTTGCGTTCACCAAAAATCTAAAATAGATAGTTTAATTCTTAATACCATTGCCTTATTATAATTACCCATTATTTGAAACATCTCTCCTTTAAGTAGTCACCCAATTACTTGGAACCTTTGCAAAAAGTTATAATCCTGATTTGTGGTACCTGAATCTACAAACCAGGTTACTGTACACTGGACAGTAAATCACTCTTCTACTTTAAAGTGATAGTTCCATTATCCTGTACCAACTTCCTTATAGAGTTAGGAAAACTGGACAATGTTGTAATAAAAACTCTAACCGCTTGTAATGAGAATACCCACCTTTCTACTATTCCACTACTATCGAGGAATATGAACTTTCCTTAACCCAAACCGTTGTACTTGAGACTCAACCCTACCCTCAATTAAAATGTGCAAGTAGAACTTCTCCAATGGCAGGACCAAAAATATATAATAAATAATTACGAATGATTTTAAAATATCGTTCTTTCACGATTAAAACCATTCGGTGGGGGGCCAGATCAAACTAACATGAAAAATCAATCACATCATAATTTTAAAATATTGATGAGAATTTAGGGTTAAATTTTGTTTATCTCCTTAAGTTTGAACAAATGTCATGTAATAATTTTAGTCCTAGAAATTTATTTCATTTGATTAAAACCATTAAGACTAAACAAGTAGTTGAATAACTGGCCCATATGTTAATATAATAATCATCATTGAAAAAGGACTTTCAATTAAGTATATGGAAATTAACCTTTTGATTAAATATAAATTATCTTCCCTTTGTCACTATTTAAAAATAATCCTGTCGACATTCTAATTTTTTTCAAAAGTAAAATGTTTTGTTGGGAGCGTAAATTACTTTACCTTAAATAATATTGAACTTACATCATTTAATTATATTTTTCGTATGATCCAGGAACTCTTATGTCCAATAAAATTAAATAATCGACAACGTTTGGTCCCACAATTAATGACAATGACTCTATTGTGTAGGATATCATTACTTGTATTTAAGTATAAACCACTTGTTCATTCCATTTAAAATTAAATTCGTATAGGACTTCCTCATTAGGAGGACCGAACACACTCAGTATTAATTTTAGAGAATTATCACTTAGAATTTTAAAATCTTTGTGATGCCATGATAAATTCCCTCCATTGGGGAGGAAAGTCAATAATGCTAACACGAGGAGATATCCAAATTAAAATTTTCCAAAATAAACTAATGATAATGTCCTAATTTATTACCTAAATTAAAATACTTGGTCTCACTATATTAATTTCAAAATCCCATGATACCGTGATAAATTCCCTCCATTGGGAACGAAATCTTATGCTAACATGAGGAAAAAATCACACCACTAGTTAAAATAAATTTGAGGCCGATATCATTATATAAAAAACCCCATGATACCATGATAAACTCCCTCTATTATGAAAGAAAGCCAATGCTAATAGAAGGAGAACTCACTTCACTTTTTGAAATAAAATTCGAGACAAAAATTAATTCCACGATAATATAATTATATGATTTGATTCAATTTGAAAAGAATAAACATTTTTTTATTTTCATAAAAAACGTGATCTAGGTCAGGTCCCATACTTAATTTCCATGTTTTTCATAAACAATATGGGTTCCCAATTAATGACATTAATTACCATCTGCAATTTATCAATCTTCAAGGAACCTCTAAGAAACTAGGGAGAACCCTCCTTCTCCCAAGTTCACGATATTGTCTCATCAATGGCGAACATGTCCAATCCTCCTATCAAAATAAGAATTCCCCCTAAGCTACCAGACCCTGCCAATGTTTAGATAAAATCATTTGCGAATGTTCTCATGCAACAATCAACAAAAGAATTGGAATCAAAACTTCCAACCACTTTCAAGGGAGAACCAACAGTGATATTCTCAGAAGAAGATATTTCATCCGTAATTGAACCTCTAAAGTTTTCTATTGTAGTCAAATTCTCTCATGGGAGACCTTCAATGGCTTATATCACAAAAAATTTCAAAACTTTCTTTCTGAAAGCAGAATATTCATTTGGTCTTCTTGATTCTAAACACATTTTAATTAGATTAAATTATAAGGAGGATTGTGTAAGACTATGACTGTGTGATCTTTGGTACATTTGCGAATTCCCAATGAGAACATTTAAATGGGCAGTGGATTTTACACCTGAAGAAAAAGTCCAGTTGTGCCCGTTTGGATAAACCTTCCAAAACAGACTATACATTTTTATGCAAAATCTTCTTTATATTCAATATCACAACGAGTTGGGAAACCCCTCAAATTGTATGCTTCAATAACATCCATCTCAAGACCAAGTATTGCTCGGGTATGTGTGGAAATAAATGTGCTTAAAGAAAGGATACATAGAGTCTGGATTGGAAGTGGATTAGGTGGATTCTGGAAACCTATTTCATGTGAGAACAATCCATCATTTTGTTAATTGTATAAGAAAGAGGGGCCTTAAGAATCAAAGTGTATGTTCAAGCACCCTCGTCTTAATCAAAGAAAAGAAAATAGTGGTAAAAATACAATTCAAGAGAAAGATCAAATACAACCATGTCAAGAAATCCAAAGAAACCAAAAAGAAGCAGAGGAAAAGACTCCTCAAGATAACTGCAACTCGGAGAATTAAACTCCCCTTCATAATCAATTTGAAATACTGAATGATAGTATAATTGATCTTCAAGAGGAAAAAACTGGAGATCCTCTGTTGGTTAACATCCAAAGCATTGTTTAGGATAAAAAACTGGTTGCATATCACTCTGAAATCAATAAAGTATCTCATGATTATTCCTCAGAGGAAACAACCAAGATAGACCAATATAATCTTTCACCAAAATGCTATAATATCGCACCATCAGATAAACATTCTGCAAGAGATAAAGGGAATCATTTAGATAGTAAAGATATATGTGTTGCTAATCCACTGATAGATGAACTTCAAATGTTTGCAACCTAGTTTGATTCAAAGTGAAAACAAAATCAAGAAGTCAAGGTTGTTGCAGAGAAAAAAACTAAAGAACCAGGTTCTTTTAATTTCAATTCTGATAATTAGCATCTCTCAGGTAAACCTCCTAAACCTCCTTTTGACCCTCTTTTTAAAAGATTCAGAAGATCAGTAGGTAGGGATAAATCTCTAAATATTTCAAAACATTTTAAATGATAAACTTTATCTGCTAGAATGTGAGAGGGGTTGCTAATAAAGAAACTAATAAAAGAATTACAAAACTATTAAGGACTCATCATTTACCTACTTTAGCTTTATTAGAATCAAAAGTAAGAATATAAAAGTTAGCAAAATATCAAGTGAAGTGGAATTTTCATAATCGTATGGCAAATCAATCAATTTTTTTTGGTCATTTTTGGCAAAATGATTTTCAAACATGAGTTATGTTCAATTCTGATCAACTAATTTGCCTTAAAATTATCTTAACCACTATTAATTTATAAGTAATTATAATGATTGTTTATGATAAATTCACAACTGTTGAAATAAGATCACTCTGGACTGGTCTCGAAAAATACCATATTCAAATCCTACATTACCATGGTTGATTCTTGGAGATTTTAATGTTGTTTCAAATGAGGAAGAAAAAATAGGAGGAAATGACATTGATTTCCATACAGGATTTTGGATATACTAGATCAAGATTTACTTGGACAAACAACAAAATTAATGGAACAATTTTCTAGCAAGCTAGATAGAGGCTTAGCTAACATTCATTGGGTAGATAAATTTCCGAATTGTAATATATCTCGTTTACATAAAACTTGTTCTAATCACAATCCTCCCTTGTTAAATATAAAGCCTAATTTAGATCTTTGCCCTAAACCATTTAAATTCTTATCAATGTGGTGCATAGATTCTAATGTTAAAGATATTATATAAGAGGTATGGTCATTACAGTATAAAGCCCCTCCAATGATACTATTTTCTATTAAGTTAAAAGCTCTTGAAAACAAACTCAGAAACTGGAATAAATCTACCTTTAAGAATATTTTCCAAAATGTTCATGATTTAGAGGACAAAGTCAAAATAAAAGAAAATGAATTTAAACTAAGCCCTGATGAGTCATCAGAGAAAGTTTAAATGAAATCAGAGCTCAACTTTAAATAGATTTGAAAAGAGAATAATCTTACTGGTGTAAAAAAAAGTCATCAAAAATGGCTCAAATTAGGTGATATGAATACCAAATTCTTCCATGCTTCTATTAAGTATAGAAATAAAAGACTTGTAATAAATAAAGTTAAGAATAGTGATAATGAGTGGATTGATTCTTCAGTGGATATTGATAATCTCTTTATCAAACATTTTGAGGAAATTTGGAAGTAGACTATAAAAGATATACATGGATTTTATAAAAGTCATAGACAAGGTTTTAACTGAGGAAATGAACCCATCTCTATCTGATTTACCTAGTGAAGAAGAAATTTGGTCTGCTATCAGTAGTCTAGACACTTCAAGTGCTCCTAGACCTGATGGTTATGGTGGGGACTTTTACTCAAAGTTTTGGGATATTATTAAAATAGATTTAACTAATGCTATCTATCCATTTTTTGCAGGTTCAGAAACTCCTAGAAGTTGGACATCAACAAATATATCCCTCATTCCTAAAATTTCTAATCCAACTTCATGTGCTCAATATAGACCTATAAGTTTGTTCAATTTTTCAAGCAAAATCATATCCAAAATTCTAAGTGACAGACTTTCATTAATTCTCCCTATCATTATATCTCCTAATCAATGTGGTTTTGTGAAAGGTAGAAACACTCATGATAACAGTCTATTGGCTCAAGAAATGGTTCAAGAAATAGGTAAAAAGGTACATGGGAATAATGTAGTTATTAAACTAGATATGGAGAAGGCATATGATAAAGTATATTGGCCCTATCTATGTCAAGTCCTTAGACGTTTTGGATTTAATAAAATGTTTATTGACATGGTTTGGAGAATCATTTCAAACAATTGGTTTTTAATAAACATAAATGGGCAAAGTAAAAGATTTTTCCATTCCTCCAGAGGTCTTAGGCAAGGAGATCCGTTGTCTCCTAGTCTATCTATCTTAGCTTCTAAGACTCTTAGTAAAAATATTGATTCTCTTTTTAATCAAAATAAAGATACTCCTTACTCGCATCCCAATAATTGTCAGGTGACTTAATAATTTTTTCAAATGGATCTAGTAAAATTCTAAAAGGAATAATATCCCTTCTTAAAAGATATGAAGACACGTCAGGTCAGTCAGTAAATTTCTCAAAAGGTTATGTTTATGTTGGTTGTAAACTAAGTATGCATAAGAAGAATTATATATCAGTTAACTCTGGATTAAAATATAACCACCTACCTATTAAATACCTAGGATTCTATATTAACAAAGGGAAACCAAAAATTTCCCATCTTGTAGACTTATAACAAAAGTTAGAGAAAATCTTAATACATGGTCCTCTAAGTTAATCTCTCAAGCAGGCAAAGAAACTCTCATAAGACATGTTCTTCTTACCATATCTTTTTGGAATCCCCTAAAAATAGTTTTGAAAACTATTAAAAATATTTTTACAAAATTTTAATTAGGGAGGTACAAACCAAGACCATCCATTTCAATGGATTAAGTGTGAAGATACTTGTTTTCCATTCGAAGAAGGGGGTCTTAATTTTAAAAGTTTAAAAGATATTATTTCAGAATATTCCTCTAAATTGTACTGGAAATTTTTATTTGATAAAGGTCTATGGGCAACTTTCATGAGAGCCAAATATAATAAAGGTATTCATATAAGAAATGGTTCAAGAACTGTCAAAAGGATGGAAGTTATTGCAAATGTTGTAGATAATTACATAGATTTTGATTCTCAGATATGGACTCCTTACACATCTGGGAAATTCTCTACTAAATCTGCATACAGTATTTGCAGACATCATAGACCTATATCCCTGAGTTGGAAGGTTAATTGGGAAACAGAATGCCCAATGAAGATATCAATTTTTGAATGGAGACTTCTTAATAATTATGTTCCCTTCAAAGCAAACATTAAACAAGCTGGTATAAGGCTTGCCTCTATTTGTAGATCATGTTACATAGATGAAGCTAATGACTTTCATGCCTTATTGGAATGTCAATTAGGTAAAGAAGTTTGGAAGTTTTTTATCTCTTTATTTGGATTATCTCCTAATGTTTCCTCTTGCAGATCAATTCTCCTCTCTTATTGGATGATAAAAAACAAAAAAGATCATCTCAAATTACTTTTCTCAATGATCCCAAAGATAATTCTATAGGAATTATGGAAAGCTAGAAACAAGCTCCTTTCTTAAAACATCAAATCTTCATCTTCTTTCATTATTCAACAAGTGATCTATCTAAGTTCTTCAATCTTTTCCAATATAAATTGTTATGAATATCCTAATTCAGAAGATCATAAAATTCTACACCTATTTAGCATTAAAATTTATCCAAAGAACATTCTAATTAAAACTTGTGCATGGTATAATCCTCCCATAGGCTTGTTTAAACTTAACACTGATGGGGACTCAAAAGGCAACCCAGGCCCTTGTGGAATAGGTGGGATTATTAGAGACTCTGAAGGACATTTTATTGTAGGATTTGAAATATATCTTGGTGTTCATGATTCTTTTTATGCGGAAGCAATGGCTTTAAAAGAAGCTTTAAATTTGTTAGATAAGCTACATATTCAAAATTCAATAAATCTGATTGTAAAGCTCTTATAGAAGTATTTTTGAAGAAATCAAAGCCTCCTTGGAAAGCCAAACATATAATAGAAGACATTCAGCTATCGTCTCAAATTAAAGTCAAACACATCTAGAGAGAAACAAACTCATTAGCAAGGAGGCTTTGATTTCTTCAAAAATATTCCTATCCCGCAGCTCCTGGTGTCTCTTGAATCTAGAAATTTTGAGATTAACACCCGAAAAAATCACATGACGTATCAAGACAAAATCTCCTCTGAGCATTCGAATAGTGGGGAAAAGGTCCATGCAAACTCAAGAGTTTGAACACATAGAACATAATTGTTCAATCATTCGGACATAAAATAGAGAAAATTGATCGTTCGAATAGTTGGCAAGCTAAAAAAAATCTTCTTTTGATTTTTAACTTTCTAGATCTGGATCATCTTATCATGCCATGCTTGATGATAATCGGCCAAATATAGAGAAAATCGACCACAAATAACATATATACACCCTCATAATACTCATATACAAGGATCGATTAAAGTAAATAAGGAAAAAGACTATTTATACAACCCAATGTGACACCCTGCCTAATTAAATACCGGGCGATCACTCCTTTATTAAATTAAAATCAAGGTGAATAGTTGGTTCATTCTTAGCACCACTGTCGTAAAAATAACTTTTCCAATTAAACACCTGATTAATTAAGATAAGTGTCAAAACCATTTAAAACCTTATTTCCATTTTATTAAACCCAATTATAAAACCTTTAACCATTAACATTTTAAGAGTCACACATTAAGTATAAGAATAAAAATGAACATTCAAGAGTTTAACCATCAATAACAAATCCCCACATTTAAACACTAAAGGAAAACATCCTGACAGTAAATAAATCTCAAAATAAAGATGCTGAAAGTAAAAGAATTACAGTCACCGACAAAACCAACTAAATATTGGAAAAGGGAGAAACATACCCCCACTGGATAAAGCTGAACTAGAAGTAGAGTCAACAATGAGATCGTCTAAGCAATGACCTGTAACTCCCACAAAAGCTACAGCGCGTTCCATCCAAAGAATCCTAAGTAAGACGCCCCTGTGGTTAGGCTCCTGCAATACATATATATATACACAAGAGAGAAGATATAACAGCAAACGGGTCAGAGCCCGAATGTAAAACAGTTTTAAAAATATTTTAGCAAGTATTTAAAATTCTTACCGGCTAATGCAACAATCATATTAGTATGCGACACTCTCTTGATAATTATCACCTCTCATCTAGAGTGCACGTCTACCGCACTAATAAATCCCATATATCTTTCTAACTTATTCTCCATAAGTCTTAACACTTGAAATTAAGGTTATGATATTCACTACAGTAAAATCTATCTCTTTAAGATTTCTTACGTTATTTAGAATAATTCCGTATCGTTATAATGTTTCCGAATACTTATAGTGAAGTTGAAGAATTTCATACTTTACTTAATTACTATTGCACTCAGTAGAAAGTTCTCATATAGATATACGTATATATATTTGTCACACATATAATATATATACAAACGGCACCCCACATAAAATCTATGGTGCTACGTTTCCATAAATAAGTATATATATATCAATCACTCATATAATATATATACACTAACGGCACCCCACATAAAAACTATGGTGCAGGCATACTCAACTATCCAGTCCCCATATCACTCGTACTAAGGGAAATACAGGTTCAGAATCACTCTCGAACTGTACCAACACAAACACAAACAATATTGACGCGAAGCATAGATTCCAAGTCTCTAAGAGGTCAGTACATGCCCTCACGTCTCTTAGGACTGTTTGAACTATCGATTCGATAGCATGTACCAAGGATTTCTATCTTCTAGGGTACGAGTCAATATCCCCCATAAAGGCTCATCAAGATAAGACTGTCCCAGCGTGATAACCTCAGGGATAGTAAGTAGTGCGGGCATGATTTTTACACAGAAATAATATATACAGAATCACACTGTCATATATAAATATGTATTCACATCCACATTATTATATTCGGTACTCTCACGACCCATACTTATCAATATCTTGTTATTACACATTTTACTCAGTTATTTCGTATAACAGACTCATTCCTTTTATTTTCAAAATTAAGTTATTCTAAACCCATTTCTCGTCTCTCGAAGTATTCTTTTTAACCAAGTACAATTTCAGTAGGCCCTCACTCACCTTCTAATCCAACTTCTTAGACATTTCAATTATTTAATCAACGCACATATGAATTTCTAGGTACGAATATCTCCCTGTTTACCCCTTTATTTTCCTTCACATTAAAGTTCCACTTAACGGGGTCTATCTTGACCCTACTGGTCCTTTTTATGTCCCATTATGTTCTAGTAACCCTAATCAATGTTTTCTACGTATAAAATCGAATTAAGCTAACACGAGAAAAAAGTGCAGTTTTCCAGGAGGGGTCGATCGATCGATCAAGTAGTTATGGCGAAACTTCAGAAAACCCAACTACGGAATTCTTACCCCAAACCCATCCAAATCGTCATGTTTCAGTCCGAGACAAGTGTTGTATACCCATATAAACAATATCCAACGTAAAACATATGAGTTTTCATCAAGTATAATCAAAAGAAGAGGGTAAAATCTATATAATCCTCAAGAACCCTAATATTTTCTTTAACTTAGTTTCTTCCATTCTTTTTCCAGATTTTCTATCACTAACACATGGAAATTCGTGGTTCAACCTCTACATATGAAATGGATTTCCAGAATATAATCTTTTACCTCTACAACATGAAATTTTTATCTCCAATAAATGTTTTCTTCAAGAACACTAATTCTAGTCAACTCTAGACTAATATAAAAGGATGCATTAACTTGATTAAAGCAAGATAGATACTTGCTTGGAAATTTAGTCTCTGATTTGTGGAAGAAAAATGTGTGGTTGTGATCCCCTTCGCGCGATCTACGATTTGGCGATCACGGCGGTGCAACCGGAGGAGTTCTTGGCTTAGAACCCTTGGAAAGCTCCTCCCCTTCCTCTCCAATGGCCGTTATTAGTTTTAGGTTGTGTTAAACCTAAGAGATAACACTTAACATCTGATATAACCCTTGAATATTCGTGGGTTTAATTACCCATAATTACGAAATGTCCAAAACACCCTCCCGGGATACTAATTAGGCCTAATATCACCCCGAGACCCACACTAAATCCCCGGGTACAATTTTTTGACTATCTCGACCCTTTCGGACAGTTTGATGCACTCAAAATGACCATACGAGCAACTTATAATTTATTCACTTTTTATAATAATAATTTAGTCCCGACACGACATAGGCGCGTTCCGACCTAAATTTCCATAATTGCCATTTTATTCACACGTGATAATTTTATAAAATAAATCTCATATATTACTATACTCATCCAGTAACATTCAACAAATTTCAATAATTACTAACTCTCGTCATGCTAGTAAATATTTAAAACACATTCCGGATTAAAATTAAATTAATTTATCTCAATTAAATTTAATTAATCCCTAAATTTAAAAGTCATAATAATACGGGGTATTACATACTTCCCCCCTAATAATGGAATTTCGTCCCGAAATTCGGAAAATAAGGCTTACCTGGTAGAACAATTTTGGATATCTTTTCAGTACGCAAGCTATCAACATAGTAAAGTGTCCAAATACTATAGCCCTCGCCTCACAGCAAGCTAGTTTAACATTCTCATTGGAGACACTTCACATGGTGCTCCCAATCGACAACATTCGCATAGGTCACGCCTATATATTATAGATTTCCATTATCTCACTATTTCTAGGAGGCCTCACCTCACCACATGACAACTACTCGGATTTATTTATTTACAAAAATCCCATTCTGAGAGAAGCCATACAAACATTTGACCACTCTTGTTCGCCTAAAATAGTCGTGGAATTCCACCATAGTTATCGGATTATTCTCGACCTATCCAAAAATTCTGATTATCCACTCACTTCTAAACATACGCAGAGGGAGAGTATTTGAGGTTTTTCACACCAAACCTTCAATAGGCACCTCGTTCACGACAAACAAGTATGAGTGGTTCCACGGAATTCTACCATTATATAATATCCTCCCCCAATTACCGCACTGTTCCACTTGTTATCTATTCACCGTTGTGGAAACGAAATGATCACTAAGATTCAAAAATCACTTTCACGCGGCTCCACTATTCGTTAATCACCGTGCGCCTATTCCCTGGCTAAGGGTGATACATCCAACTCAAAACGAAACTTTATCTTTGTTGGTTCCTGAAATCCCATATTGACGGTGGAATTCACAAATCTCATCTCGATTCAGGAATTAATACTGAGTCGGACCATGCACTGGCGCGATCCTTCCTTTCAAAGGAAGTCTGGGGCGCACTAGTTAATATTGCCTTGATCTTGTTTTGAGGATAGTAACCCATCCAAGAACTTTATCGACATTACCGACCTCTTCCCATTTCAGGAATTGTCGATAAACACAAAATTCTCTGGTTGATTCTCCTCTTCCGACCGAACCTTACCTATGGGCGGTGCATGTAGAGACTATTCACTACGTCCCGCTAAACATCGATTTTTCCCTAAAATGTCACACGTTAAGTGACACGTAATACTCCCCTTCTTTCCTTGGTGAATGCCAAAGTTTCGACCAGTGCTCTTTCCTCCACGAAGCGCACTCCTGAATCTTTTACACCATACTAACATCATCACTCTTTGCATGCGCAAGTTCGCTCTCATACTTGAATAATAACAACTCCGCTCCAAGTGTTCTTCATAATAATTAAACTCTACTTTATTCAAGGAATACCCCTTCTTAAATGGCTTCCCACGGCCTTCCAATCAAAAATAGGGTGTGTTATTCTAATTGCACACTTACGTATGGATTATCTACCCTCATGTGACGTTTAATCCACTCTATCACTTCCACTTCGTTATGCTAGTCCCACAAACATATATTCCACACTTCCATTCCCACGTCCCCTCAACTCGGACGATTCGATTATCAGATAACCAAGATGCCCACATTTTTGCAACACCCCGACCGCTCTGGGAGAGAGAACGGCGTGCTACTCATCTGTAGAACTAACTAAATCCAACAAGATATAAGGAATAGGGCATTAAAATTCCATGACAACAAAAGGGGAACAACAAATTTCTAACTTCTTCAGATAAGTAGAATAGTTTTCCCAAAATAGGTACAAAAACCAAAATAAATCACTAACTCTCTATTCATCAAAATAATTACAAGTCATCTCTTTCTTTATTCACCTTGTGTTCTGAACACGGTTATGACATTTGGGTACTCTCAATCACCCTGGAAATCGAAAATTTTAAATCCTCCTTATCATCGTTCCACCCCTCAACTTGTGGGGGTAACTTTCAATGTTTTCTTACCATAAAATACGGCTCCAGTGGTTTTAAAACAAAATTCAACTTCTAACTTACATATATAATTACTTGATCCTATTTCGACCGGGGTACCGAACTCATGGAATAGTGACGAAATGTCTCCCTATTTCCAACCTCACGCTAAGTTTCATGCGTGGGATGTCTCGCAAAGTGAAATCCAAACAAGGAACCCCCCGATACACTACTACCTAGCATTATCGGTTATTAAAATCTGTTAGGTCCTCCGTCCATAGCAGGTACCCCTTTATTCCGTCTCTTGATGGAAAAGTTACATTTCCTCCCGTAATTACACTTAACAAAGAACGTTTCACCAATTTCACTATCATTCAGTATTATTTTATGGTAATCGCATTCAATAAACCTCAAATACATACAATCGGAATTTTTGGAATCCCTTTTCCTAATAATAGGGGTATAACTCTTTACTCCCACATCTCTAGAGGATAGATATAACAATGCACTTTTTCTATCACCAAGTCTTGAATGCTCAACATAATACTGAGTCAAATCTTTTCGCTCAACGGTAAGCCCGATACATACTAAATCATAATGATAAAGTCTATACATACATTGACATCGAATATCTCGAGCCCACTATCCCCTCCGAAGTCTCTAGGATAGATAATATAAGTGGGAGTCCAACCTTCTTGCAGGTGAAGTCTCGCCAGAACAAAAATATGCTGCACTAACGCAGCCACTCCGATAGCCTTGCAATAAATGCCCACTATCGTACTAACCATTTCTGTAACGTTTTAACAAAGATAATATCATACTCGCGTATTTTATCACTACAACGAGTAACCTCAGTAAGGTACATAACACCGTTTATATACTCATTCATCCTACGCGGATAGCACTAAAGAGAAATAAAAATCCCGCTACACTAGGGAAAAGTATTCACATAATAATAACGTTGTAGAGGGGGCTTGAAGCTCAGCGTGGCAACTTAAGCGTGACATCTTGGTGAGGCAGCTCAGCGTGGCAACTCAAGCGTGACATCTTGGTGAGGCAGATCAGCGTGGCAACTCAAGCGTGACATCTTGGTGAGGCAGCTCAGCGTGGCAACTCAAGCGTGACATCTTGGTGAGGCAGCTCAGCGTGGCAGCTCAAGCGTGACATCTTGGTGAGGCAGCTCAGCGTGGAAACTCATATTTTAGCTTGTTGTTTTAATCACATTGTACTTTCATTATTGATTTATATAAGCTTTAACGATTGTAATGACGTAACGATAATAACTAAAGGGTTTGTATGAGGTCAAACGGTACTTACGAGAGACCAGGCTTGGCAGGGCCTGGGAGAGCTTTCATTCTCTATCGAATGACCTCGCTGTGGGAACTTTAGAGGGACCTGGTTTGGAGGATTGAGAAGTAAGGCACCGTTGGGGCTTGTCCTGACCATCTTAGATACACCTGGTAAAACACTGAAGGACCCCGACCGTGGAACCTCAAGCGGAGCAGCTTGGAGTTCCATCGGGCATTAAGTTATGGACCAAACAACCCTCTACTTAATGTCACATCTACTGTGGGTGATTTCACTAGCCATCTAAACGTTGTCAGACATGCACTTGAGTAAACCACTGTGGTATTTGGGGCTGTCAGGCAGTTGGTGAGCCACCTCTGCGACAACAACCCCTAACACACAGTGGATAGGCAAAAGGCATGTCTTGGCATTTAATGTTTATGACGTGGAGACAACTAGTGCATCAGGCATTTAATGTTGTGACATAAAGTATGAGGGATGTCTTTCATAGTCTTTAATGACTGAGTTGCCTCGGGGGTGGTGTGGGGGGCTATTTAAGGACCCCAACCACCTTTGGGAGAGGATCCTGTTTTTGGAGAATTAAAAAGAGTTATTGTAAACTAGAGAGTTCATTGACTCACCATTGTCATTTATTACAAAGCTTTTAATATTTGACAGAGATTCTTGAGGGTGTTTGGGGTGTTGCCCCCTCCCTATCAGAGTGTATCTAGGGTGCTTATTTCTTTCTCCCTCTAGCTAAGCCACTTCTAAAAAGTTCATTATTATCATCTGAGTTATACACGAGAGATTTTGGGAGTTTAAGTTGAGTCTACCTTCATTGGGTTCGTGTTTATATATTCTGTCATTGATCTTAAGCTCTAACCAACTGATTTATCATTACCATACTCAATAGGGGGACCCTCCTCCATTTATAATCTAAAGTACCCTCTTACATTTGGCGACTCTGCTGGGGAGGCATCCTTCTAGAGGAGGAGTATGGCGTAGGATAATGCTACTAGAAGACTCAATTTCGATGACATACAGCATAATGAAGAACAGGCTGCGAGGGAGCAGGAGGCCCTAAGAGATGGGGCTCCTCGAGGAGAGGTACCGCTGGCTCCAATAACGATAGGCGTCCCAGGGGCTGCACAACCTTCCACGAGCGCAGGGCTGGGACCTGCCCAGATGGCGCTCCTCATGAGCAAATTTTACGAGTTTTTGCAAACCCCAGTAGCTTCCACTATGCTGGGAGGATTGGAGACTAATGCCTTTGTGACACCAGGAGTGGCCCCAGGGGCCCCACCAGGGGCAGGCATTACAGGAGCAGTCCCAGCAAGTGTGCCCTCTGTTGTGAATCCCACTGTGGGCGGCTCAGGAGTTCCAATGGCGCAACCGATAACGTTCGCCCCGATTGTAACGAGCGCTCAACCGTTTGCCCCATTGCAGGTGGCCCCAGTAGCCTCGCCCTTGGAAGATGATGAGAAAAGAGATGCAGAAGGAGATGCTGAAGTTCATGCAGTCTTCCTCGCAGGCTGTGGGTGAGGTGGCTTCGGTCTATGATGACTTTCGAACACCTTACCCCCAGGAGTACAACGACGAACCCTACCCGAAGGACTATATTCCCCCTACCTTTGAAAAATACTCAGGGGAGGGTGGGAACCCGAAGGAACACATTAAGCGTTTCGTTGAACACTTGGGGGCGCATTGCAATGACAAAAAGCTTAGGCTGAGGGAGTTTTCCAAATCCCTGACGGATAAAGCCTACACTTGGTACTCTCACCTGCCTCCCAATAGTGTCTCCACGTGGGAGGAGATGCACGTGTTGTTTGTCCGAAAGTTCTTCTTGGCAGAAGATGAGTTCACCCTAACCCAACTTGGCAGGGAGAGGCAAAGGCCAGGAGAGGAGGTAGTGGCCTATATCCGAAGGTTTAGGGAAAGGTCCCTCGATGTAAGGGAAGAAGCTAAGGAGGCCAGGTTGCTACAAATTTGCGCTGAGGGATTACTTCCTGAGTATATCTGTCACCTGATCAATGAGACACGCGAGGGAACTTTTTCAGCTTTCTTAAAATCTGCAAGAAATATATCGTTGGTGGTGTAACCCAGCCCGGTAGTAGCCCCCATGATGTTCAGACAGCCGATACAACCCATCGGGGGAAGGTCTCAGGCCCCACGGGTGGGATATGTTGAGAGAGAAGATGGTGGCAAGGCTCAGAGGAAGGACAACAAAAGAAAGTTTGGAAGTGATAGAGAAGACCCGCCGCCATTGCCTTGTACGGTGGAGGAGGCTGTGAGTTGCTATAACGCAATGGTACAAGGCGGAACGGTTTACGAACCGAAAGGCGTCCTGGAGGAAGAACCCGACGCGGCAACCAGGGCCAATCCCAAATATTGTCAGGTTCATCGAAAGGTCCAACACCCAACGGAAAGCTGCTTCACGCTGCGAAGAATCATAGACAAGTACATGAAGGCGGGAACGCTGCAAATCCCCCCATAAAACGTTAACAATAACCCACTTCCAGCACATGGGGCCAACTTGGTAATGGCCTACGACGATGAGGCGGAAAGAGGAGAAGGAAGGGCAACAATGAGGCAAAGGGAATTCGAAGAAACTCTGGAACGTTGCACCACAGGAATGGCTAACGTAGTTTTAGCCTACGATGAAGCAAGCGCTAAAGACGTGGAAGACGTATACAGCGTTGAGGGCGAGGAAATAGAGGCAGTCGTTGAGTACAGCGCAGTTTCAAAATCCCCAAAGTTCGCTTGGTTCTTCGATCATGTGGGGATACCAAGGGAGAGCAGACTGGAAATAACTCAGGCAATCCTAGACATCGCGAGGAAGGACGCGGTTCCCTCGTTGAAATGGCGGGGATCCATGGCAAGGCTGGTAAAAAAGTTCCTATCAGAGGTGACCTTCAGTGATGCAGATAGAGCTGTAAGGTTCCCTCATAACAGGCCCTTGTATGTGACGGCCAGTGTCAACGGGGTTAGTTTTGCAAGGACGCTTATGGATGGGGGTGCGTCTATCAACATTATGCCGATCAACTCCTTCCACGCGGCTAATATCCCAGAAGAAAGGTTGGTCCCCATGCCTCTGGTGATCTCAGGGTATGATAACCAATCTTCCAAATCCATTGGGTACGTGAATATGGGAATTGTAATGGGAAATCTGAGTTCCCACATCAAGTTCCATGTAATAGATAGTGCAACCTCCTATCATTTACTAATAGGGAGAGTGTGGATGCACAGTCAAGATCTAGTTCCTTCAACATATCATCAGTGCGCCAAGGCGAACGTCAAAGGAACATAAGTGACCATCATGGCTACAAAAAGGCCTTTTGCTATTGAGGAAGCTCACTTTATAGATGCGGCCTTTTATACGGAGTTAGAAGAGGACGCTCGAGTCCTAACGAGAAGAATGGATGGGGCATGGGTTCCCTCGATCAAAGATAGAATGGGGCCTCTGAACGAGCAAGGTAAAAAAGCCGCGAGTAACGAAGGGGTGAGGGTCGAAGAAACCCATCAGGTGATCCCTCGACCCCAAAGTAGCACGAGGCAGCTCCAAGACAAAGTAAGGCTTAGAATGGATCCTATGGAACATGAGGTCCAACGACAAAGCGTGCTGAGTCATTTTTCAGGGGGAAGAATCGCTGAGGCTTCGAGAGAAAGGAAGAGGAAGGTCGTGGCAATAGCTACCAACAGGCAGTGCAAGAAGGTGGTCACTGAAGAAGGGAATGTGATATACCGTTTGTAACGATGTGAGCGGGCGGCCGAAGAGACCGAGGATGGGGCTGACCCGTTATATGAATGTTTCTTGGTGGATCAACAGGGACAGTGTATGGTTATAGACAACTCCAACATACAGGAGTTCGTGGAGGAGGTCACCGAAGAACCAGACTACATGGCAGATCAACCAAAGCCCCAGGCACAGGAGTTGGAGCAGTTGAACCTGGCAGGAGAAGGGGAAGATCCAAGGCCCATCTTCATCGCGAAGGATCTCGGTAAGGATAAAAGAGAAGCCTTGGTTGGGCTAATCCGGGAGTTCACAGATGTCTTTGCATGGAAGTATACCGAAATGGAAGGGCTAGATGAGGAAGTGAGCTGCCACAAGCTAAACGTGATGCCTTCAGCCATCCCGGTGAAGCAGGCAACAAGGACTTATAAACCTGAGTTGGACTTAAAGATTAAGGAAGAGGTTCAGTGTTTATTGGTAGCAGGATTCATCAAACCAATACAGCATCCCCTTTGGCTATCTAGCATCGTGCCAGTAGGGAAGAAGGACAAGAGTCAAATAAGGATATGTGTGGATTTTAGAGATTTGAACAGGGCTTGTCCCAAAGATGAGTTCCCCCTACCCTCCATTGATAGCTTGATAGATGCCACGGCTGGGCATGAGATGTATAGCTTCATGGATGGGTACGTAGGGTACAACCAGATCAAGATGGACCCCGTGGATGCAGAGAAAACGGCATTCAGAACCCCGTTGGGCAATTTCATGTACAAAGTCATGCCGTTTGGACTTAAGAACGCGGGAGCTACTTATCAAAGAACAATGATGGCCATTTTTCACGATGTCTTCCACAAATTTGTAGAATTCTATGTGGATGATTTGGTCATCAAATCGAAGAAGGAGGAGTCCCACCTAAACGACTTAAATAAGGTGTTTGCTCGATGTAGGAAGTATAAATTAAGGATGAACCCGTTGAAGTGCGTCTTTGGAGTAACAAGTGGGAAGTTTCTAGGCTTTGTGGTTGATCGACAAGGGGTGCAGATGGACCAGGATAAACAACGCACGATCTTGGAGATGCCGTGCCCAAGAACGGCGAAGGAGCTAAAAAGTTTCTTGGGTAAAGTCTCCTACCTCAGAAGATTTGTACCGGGATTCGTCGAGGTAACACACCCGTTGATGCAACTGCTGCGAAAGAACACAAAGTTCAGGTGGGAAAAGGATCACCAGGAGTCTCTCGATGAGTTGAAGAAGCTGCTCGTTTCACCGCAAATCATGGTTCCTCCACAGGCAGGAGCACCGTTGCAGCTGTACCTTACCTCCACTACAAGGTCCGTTGGAGCTTTGCTGGCACAAGAGATTGACGGGCAAGAACGACCAATGTATTACCTCAGCAGGATCATACATGGGCCAGAGATTAGATATAGCAGCCTAGAAAGGCATTGTTTGGCCTTAGTCTTTGTAGCACAAAAACTTAGACATTATATGCTGTCTTTTACAATTCATATTGTAACTAGGTGTGATCCTATTAAGTATTTGTTGGCTAGAACTATCTTGATTGGCAGGGCAGCTAGGTGGTTCCTTATTCTCTTCGAATATGATTTAAAGTGTGTGGTTCCTCGTGCTATCAAGAGCCAGGCGTATGCTGATCTGTTGGCAATCTTTCCATCAGGAACGTTTGAACCACCTAAAGAAGACATTCCGGGAGACGACTTGCAGGCCAACTATCTGGATGCAACTGATGAGGAATGGACGATGCAGTTTGATGGGTCTTCGGCAAAGAAAAAAGGAGGGGCAGGGGTCATCCTTTCAAAAGGAACGGAGGAGATTTGTCTTTCCTACAAACTGGATTTCCCTTGCTCCAATAACGAAGCAGAATACGAAGCGTTGGTACTAGGGTTGCTGGAGGCTCTTCGAAGGGGTATTCGTTCACTCTGCATCAAGGGTGACTCGAACTTAGTAATTCATCAAGTTAACGGAGAATATGAATTGAAGCATATGAGTTTGGCACCATACAGAACGATCATTCAAAGGCTCCTCAGCCAGTTCCATCGGACCACAATTAGAAGACATCCCAGAACGATGAACCGTCATCCAGACGCTTATGCCACTATTGCTCAAAAGATGGTCATGAGGAGCGATACGACTATTGTTACGATCCAACGAAGAACAGCTCCTTCGATGGTGCAGCCAATACTACCGATGGAGGGAGACGCGGATTGGAGAGGAGAGGTCAGGAAGCAACTGGAGTCTGGCGAAGGAGCTATGGGACTAAGAGAGTTAGCCCAATACTTTACAAACCAGGGAAATCTTTACTTCAGAAATGCAGGGGGATGGTTATCGAGATGCATCGGGCCAGAGGAGGCAGAGCGGAGGTTGAAGAAAACACATGAGGAGCACTGCGAAACAACTGAGATACCTCTTTATAGGAGAATTCAAAGAGGGGGGTATTTTTGGCCTAGAATGAAACAGGATGCGGCAGAGCTACAACGGAATTGTGATAAGTGTCAGCTATTTTTCGAAGCAGCTGAGTGCCATTTCATCAAAGCCCAAACGGACTGGAGGCAGCCCTATATCGACTTTATTCAAGATGGAATTGTCCCAACGGAGAAAATGGATGCGATGGGACTAAGGCGAAGGGCCCCGAGGTTCTATATACAGGAGGGGCAGCTTTATCGAAGGGGGTACTTCAACAGGCCATTGTGTTGCATCACAGAGGAAGAAGCAATTGAGGTCCTCAAATAAGCCCATGACCCAGCTCACATAGGAGGGTCCAAGTTATATGATCAGCTGATGACGTTGGGGTATTATTGGCCAACAATGGAGAAAGACTCCGCCAATTTTGTTCGAAAATGCAAGGCTTGCCAGCTTCATGGAAATATGATCCATGCCCCATCGGTGGACTTACACTCTCTGGCAACGCCTTATCCTTTCCACACTTGGGCGTTCGACCTCATGGGGGCGATACATCCTTCGTCGAGGGGCAAGATATGGATACTGGTAGCAACGGAGTGCTTTACAAAATGGGCTGAAGCAATACCAATTAGAAGGGCAACGGCTGGGGTAGTGAGTAACTTCATCAGAGAGTATATCATTTGCCGTTTTGGGATCCCAAAGGTTATTCTCTCAGACAATGGGACTCCCTTCGTCAACTCAGAAATAACGATGCTCACAGACAAGTACTTCATTGTTCATCACACTTCAATGGTGGCATACCCGAAGGGGAACGGTCAGGCTGAGGCAACTAACAAAACTCTGGTTAATATCTTGGCTAAAGCGATGGAGGATTTTCCAGGATCATGGGATGACAAGATACCGGGAGTGTTGTGGGCCTATCGAACGACGAAGAGGAAGCCCACAGGGTACACTCCGTTCTCCCTTGTCTACGGGGCTGAGGCAATCCTTCCGGTGGAGTTGGAAGTTCCCTCGGCTTGATACGCCTTGCGAAGTAGCATGCTTCCTCAGAACATGCATGTGCAGTTGGAGGCATTGGATGAACACAGAGACAACGCGATGCAACATTTTCAAATGTATACAAAGCAACTCTCTAGGGCATATGACAACCTGGTAAGACCAAGGAGGTTCGTGGAGGGAGATCTCGTTTTGAAGGCAGCAGTGAAACACATTAGGGGACTTCCTCTGCCAAAGTTCGCAGCCAATTGGGAGGGACCTTTCGTCGTGAAGGAAGCTCATGATTCAGGTTATTGCCTAATTTCTAAGTTGGAGGAAGATAGGCCATTCAAAATTAACAATAAATGGCTGAAAGTCTATCATGTGTAAACAATTAAGTTTGTACCATCGATGTATTGGGTCTTTTGATTATGAATATACAAGTTTTGTTGATCATGTGAAGTATAGACATTGATATGAAAGCAGGCATAACTCAGAGATAAACTGGAAAATGAACATTCTTTCATTCATTAAACAAGAGAGCATTACAAACAAAATGGGGAACTACTGCCCAAGAATTACATGAATGAAAGAAAGAAAATATATACAGGAGTTTACTACCCTAAGAGAAACAACAGGTCCGGGGAAGAGAAAAAATCCCCAGGAAGGCCCAAAGAAGCTGATGCAAAGGAGCTTTGAGCGTTGACAGCAACCTCTAGCCTGGTTTGCACCTATGCGCGTTCAATAAGAAGCCTCTCCCGTTTTAGCTTTGCCAAATGCAGAGCCTCTTTGGCATTCGTTACTTCTTCATCCGCCGATTCCAAAAGAGGTGCCAGCTCAGCTAACTTAACCTCCTCAGCCCGTTGGTCCTCCTGGTGCTTTATCAGCAGTTCCCTCTGGCCAATCAGTTGCTGACTCTTTAAAGTTTTCAAATATGTTATAAGCCAGTCGAAACGGAAGCCATCATGTCCCAACTCCTTCAGAAAACCTAGAAATTGGTTGAGAAGGGGTGTGGTAACACTGGCAGTGGGGGTATCGGCAATTTCAGCAACAACGATCGCCATGCCTTGCAGTCTGTGACTCATCACATGAATATTTGAGTGCAGGCAATCCGGTGTGAAGGTCTCAGGATGACGATCCACCAATTGTTCAATCACCAGCCGATGGTTGACGGGCATATGAGGAGATTGCCGAAGCACCATGAGGCAGAACGAGTGAGGAGCTAGGTCGGGAAGAGGCAATTCACACCCAGATTCGCTCTCGGCTGCAGCACCAGTCGTAGAACCTTGATCATCATGAATAGAATTTTCCGAAGCATCAGGTTCTCGGAAGGGTGAGCCTACAGGTGAGAAGACTGGGGGCGAATCTTCCCGAGCAACCTGAAAAGAAAAGCCCAAATGATGGAATTGTGAAAAAAACTTAACAAGTGTTTTCGTTGTTAAGTCACCGTTATAAGGTGGAGTGTGTGAAAAAAAACTTAACAAGTGTTTTCGTTGTTAAGTCACCGTTATAAGGTAGAGTTTGTGAAAAAAACTTAACAAGTGTTGTCATTGTTAAGTCACCGTTATAAGGTGGAGTTTGTAAAAATAATCTTAACAAGTGTTTTCGTTGTTAAGTCACCGTTATAAGGTGGAGTTTGTGAAAAAAACTTAACAAGTGTTTTCGTTGTTAAGTCACCATTATAAGGTGGAGTTTGTGAAAAAAAACTTAACAAGTGTTTTCGTTGTTAAGTCACCGTTATAAGGTGGAGTTTGTGAAAAAAAACTTAACAAGTGTTTTCATTGTTAAGTCACCGTTATAAGGTGGAGTTTGTAAAAATAATCTTAACAAGTGTTTTCGTTGTTAAGTCACCGTTATAAGGTGGAGTTTGTGAAAAAAACTTAACAAGTTTTTTCGTTGTTAAGTCACCGTTATAAGGTGGAGTTTGTGAAAAAAAAAACTTAACAAGTGTTTTCGTTGTTAAGTCACCGTTGCAAGGAGGAGCTTAAGAACAATCTGACATAAAATCATAAGATGGAGATAATGGAAAACCTTAACGAAAGATAGCAAGAAAAATATACCTCAGTCACAACGGGAGCAGTTGAGGCAGCCACAGGGACAGGAACCGTTGGGGGAGCGATTATTGCCTCAGATGGCCTAACGGGGTCCCTTGGCGCAGAAGCCTCCACGCTTGTCCAAACCTGATCACCCGTATAGGGCACAAGGGCCAACATATTGGGATCATCATGAGAAGACACTGGGCCCTCAAACAAAGCCACGTCAGGAGGGGGCGTAAACACACCAACCTGGGCCCTCACTACGGCAGTTGGTGTAAGATCAGGAGACAACTGTGCACAAAGCCAAGTGTTAGAAAAGAAGAATGGGCACAGAAATTATGAAGAAATATCTTGACGTGTTACTTACCTCGGTTAGGGTGCTAAACAAAGGAATGACAGGCGGGGTCCTTATCAGCATCGTTGGAAGAAGAATGCTCGCCAACAACGAGGACACTTCCACCTGGGGTACCCAATACATATCACAATTCAGTAAGCCCAATACGAAAAGAGTATGACCGAAAGGACTACAACAAACAAATTATAGATCACATCATACCTCGGGCTCACTCTCTACCACAAGTACAACGGGTAGAGGAACCTCAGGTGAGGCCTGTGAATCAGAAGGGACAAAGGAGGTTATCTCGGGATGTGCCACTTCGGGCAAGATTACCACTTCAGGCGAGGAATCACTCGCACGATCAACATCATCACATCCCAAAAAAACTTCCCTCGCACGTTGGCTGGCTCCACGGCGAGAATACGTGAGCCCCGTCATGGGGGAACGGGGAGGAGTCACATCGGTATGAGGTGCACCGAAGCGTCCCCTCACAAAACGACTCACGGGAGGACTGGAAGGGTCTGGGTTTTCTATTTCAACCCCCTGCAAAATAGTTGTCAAAGAAAGGGGGGAGGGATAAGTATACACACAAGTAAAGACAGTCATCCTCAAGCAAAAAGGAGATAATAATTAAGTCAGCCATACATACCTCCGATTCAGAAGGAGAACGAGATGGCATGACCACGGGAGAAGAGGGAGGATTCGCAGCAACTGATGGGGCATGGGTGGATTGCACCTCAGGGGTCAAGCATACTTCAGGAGTCCGTTTCTTCTGGGACTTGGTGCCCAGAGTCTTCTTCCTCGAGCTAGCTGCACTAATGCTGACCCCTTGAGGAACCTGGGAACTCTTCCTCTTTTTGGCCGTTGGCTCTAAAGGATCCACCACCACCGTGGGGAAAGCAGCGGGGGAAGGGACAACGACTGCATGCCGTTGATACTCAGCATGTATTCGGTCCAGTTATGCCTGGGCCTCCTTCCTCACACGCTCAGCCATCTCAGCAGGCATGGGAGGAGGAACAGATGCTATGGGAAGAGCTGCCACGGGAGTTTGGGGCTTCTGGGACTTCGACTTTGATTTCGATGTCCCACTCTTGGCCGTTCTTGCTTTTTTGGCAAGTGGTTGAGAAGCCCCCTCGTCGGTAGTAATTACAGTAGAGGGGGCAGCCTTCTTCACAGCAGCAGTTTTAGACTTTGGCTTGGCAATTGGGACCATGGCACAAAGTGGGGGAAGCTCGTTGGGAGGCGCTTTGTGGGTTGAACTTAGAGGGAACTCTATCCCAAGTACAGAGTTGCCCTTTAGCCCCAACTCCAGGGCAGAAAACGAAGAAACGGGAGGATACACAGGCTCTCCCTCAACAAAACCAGCAATTGCAGCTAGCTGCCTCGGCCAATACTTGGTGGCAAATAGAGGGGTCACATCCCCATGCCTGGTAATGCTGGGAATGGTGACACGCCCAGCCATCACTGAAGATATCCCCCACGCAGCAGTCGAAGAAAATAAGGAGCATGCCTCGCCAAAGGAGACTTTGGGGTTTGATGCTTGGAAAACTGGACGCGGCACCCCCTGGTCAAACCCAAACTGACGACTGCATCGGCTGGGATTATAATGCTCGCTCGTGTATCCCCACTCGGTGTAGGAGGGAAGATATCCAGGAGAAAGCAGAAGAGCCACGACAAGCGAGGGATCCTCAATGTCAGGAGAAGGGTCCTGTATCAACCTGGCATCATGATGAAAAAATTTACAAGTGTGAAAAAAGGCGTCTTCTTGATAAGGCCTCATAACGAAACTCTCAAAATTATCAATCACCGAAATCAACTCCTTTCGGCTTTGCCTCTTATGATAAATGAATGACCGAGGAGGCAAATTTGTTTCAGCTGAAGGAGGACTGTTGGGCTTGGCCGCTACGGCAGGAAAGCGGAAGTAGAGAAAGCTGGTTAGAAGCACACTGTTGGCAAAGTTGGCCAGGTTATAACGGCCAATGGAACGTTCCATGTCGAATAAAATCCTGTCCAACCAGGTGTACAGGGATCCCAAGGCAATTGCAGCCAGGGGAAGCTTTATGCCTCGAGCTAGGCGAAGGGACAGGTTGATGAGGTCTCTTCGGGGCTAATCGTTAGGCTTGCCAGTCAAAAAGAAACGGGAAAAAATCACAAGAATGTAAGCAGGAAGCTCCAACGATGTACCTTGACCAGGGGCAGTTGATGAAGAGCTGTCTTCGCTAGAACTCTGGAAGAAATAGTTGATCAGGGGAGAAAAAGTAGCTTTTTTGGAAGAACTGATGCAGCTTCGGCATATGCGATCCAACTCCGAACGATTCGCAGTCTCTTGAGCATCAAGAGATTCATCGGTGTAAGGCTCATGGCCTGTTGCATCGAGGCCCAGGAGCTCACACACATCCTCCAGAGTTATGGTAAACTCACCCCAGGCAGCAATGGATGTATGAGTATCCACGTTCCAGCGAGAGACCAGTATAGGCAAGGCAGTGTTGTTCTTTGATAGAGTAAACTCACCAAACCACCTTGCCCATTGCAGCCCAATCTTAGTAAGGACACCAGCATAGGAACTCTGCATGTGAGACTTCCAGGCAGCAAAGTGCGCGGGGGATCCCCCAGGCACTTCAAACTCAATATGGGACCATGGGAAGTCCCCTCGCTCTAAGCAAAAACTCAGAGTTCCTTCTGGGGGCAGAAATCCCCACTTAGACACCTCTTCGTCCTCATCACCCAACAAGAGGGCGTCAAACTTGGAGGAAAAGCAAACAGCCTTACAGGCAACAGAAAAGCCATCACCCTCCCCAAAAATGGGAGAGCGACGGTAAAATCTCAGCTGTTCTTGGCGATCAGCACCCTGGGCGGAGGCAGCGGTGGTGGTGGCAGACGGAACACTGGTGGCAGAAATGGTGGGGTTGCTTGAAGACGCCATGGCAGAAATGGTGCTTGAAGCCGTAACAAAGAAAGCTTCGGGAGAAAAGGGATTGAGAGCAACAAGGGGGACGGACGATTACGAACGGTGGTATGGCTCTTGCAACAATGGAGTATCTTTCTCTCTCTCTCTCTCTCTCTCTCTCTCTCTCTCTCTCTCTTTATAAGAACAGAAGCGATAGTCTGAGGAAAGAAGATAACAATGAAGTAAGGAAATAAGTGAAGAAGAAAGAAGAAGTAGAAACAGATCCTTTAAGCCCACGTGGTTAAGGTTCAAAGTATTTTGAAAACGGATGTTGAGACTTTCGAAGTTTTGGCATTTAGATTTCCCCACCATCGCACGTGCACGGCTGCCTGTAATCATTTCATAAGAACACGTGGCACTTCGGGAAGTGATGTGACAGTTGAAAAGACAGCGCACGTCATTAATGAAATGACGCATAGAGAACATGAAGCGTTGCCTTCCTCAGCAAGTTTGAATTTTGGCGCCAATCTCTTTGTCAGACTTATCCAACGGGGCCACAACGAAGAAGATGTTCCAACGGTTACTCAAAGAAAAATCCATCAAGTTGAGTCATTTCGTGCAGACATTTCTTGTCCCAATAAATCTCTCCACGAGGGGGCAAATGTAGAGGGGGCTTGAAGCTCAGCGTGGCAACTCAAGCGTGACATCTTGGTGAGGCAGCTCAGCGTGGCAGCTCAAGCATGACATCTTGGTGAGGCAGCTCAGCGTGGCAACTCATATTTTAGCTTGTTGTTTTAATCACATTGTACTTTCATTATTGATTTCTATAAGCTTTAACGATTGTAATGACGTAACGATAATAACTAAAGGGTTTGTATGAGGTCAAACGGTACTTGCGAGAGACCAGGCTTGGCAGGGCCTGGGAGAGCTTTCATGCTCTATCGAATGACCTCGCTGTGGGAACTTTAGAGGGACCTGGTTTGGAGGATTGAGAAGTAAGTCACCGTTGGGGCTTGTCCTGACCATCTTAGATACACCTGGTAAAACACCGAAGGACCCCGACCATGGAACCTCAAGCGGAGCAGCTTGGAGTTCCATCGGGCATTAAGTTATGGACCAAACAACCCTCTACTTAATGTCACGTCTACTGTGGGTGATGTCACTAGCCATCTAAACGTTGTCAGACATGCACTTGAGTAAACCACTGTGGTATTTGGGGCTGTCAGGCAGTTGGTGAGCCACTTCTACGACAACAACCCCCTGACACACAGTGGATAGGCAAAAGGCATGTCTTGGCATTTAATGTTTATGACGTGGAGACAACTAGTGCATCAGGCATTTAATGTTGTGACATAAAGTATGAGGGATGTCTTTCATAGTCTTTAATGACTGAGTTGTCTCGGGGGTGGTGTGGGGGGCTATTTAAGGACCCCAACCACCTTTGAGGAGAGGATCCTGTTTTTGGAGAATTAAAAAGAGTTATTGTAAACTAGAGAGTTCATTGACTCACCATTGTCATTTATTACGAAGCTTTTAATATTTGACAGAGATTCTTGAGGGTGTTTGGGGTGTTGCCCCTGCCTATCAGAGTGTATCTAGGGTGCTTATTTCTTTCTCCCTCTAGCTAAGCCACTTCTAAAAAGTTCATTATTATCACCTGAGTTATACACGAGAGATTTTGGGAGTTTAAGCTGAGTCTACCTTCATTGGGTTCGTGTTTATATATTCTGTCATTGATCTTAAGCTCTAACCAACTGATTTATCATTACCATACTCAATAGGGGGACCCACCTCCATTTATAATCTAAAGTACCCTCCTACAAACGTTTATAATTTTATGCATTAAACTTGTCTCACATGCAAATCTAACAATGAACAAAATATAGTGACTCGTTCGTGTCACATAAATACGCCTCATCCTCTGAGGATACAACTTATACTTCCACCTTGCCAATCGTCTTGACTGCACAAATGGTCTTTGGACATAACACGTCTACTAAAACCAAACAAAACTACTTTAATCGTTGTCTTTTACTAGACACCGTATTCTTGTCCCTTTACTCACTTTGGAAAAATATTATCGCGTTCGATCTCACTCCGCACAAAATACCTCAACACATAATTCACTTATTATCTATCCTACTAACCAGGTTAGGATTATCCTTCTCTCGGACTTTAGTAGACTCGATTCCTGTTAACCACCCCGGTTATTCCCTTAGCCTTTTAGGCCCTAAAGAACATGCCACTGACTATAATAGTCCTTACTAAATTTACTATCACTTGGTAAGAATTTAACTATCCGAATCATTTAAATGGGTACCCTGATGTGTATCCACACCCTTTTGTGGTGCTACACCATCACCGTTGTATTGAGTCTTATTCTCGACCAAATTCTTTGATTCTTTTAACTTCTCACACAAAGGAGCATTATCATCCTTATCGACAAAATATGACATTGTCAACCTCTGATTTGGCCATCCATTAAAATTTCCTCTTTGTGTGTTATTAATTATTATTACGAGTCGATCTCCTACTTGGAATCGTTTTCTCCACTTATATCTACATCTCCCAATACCAAATTTTGCTAACGATTAAGATTCACATTCACAAATGGACCTTTGTTATGCCCTCCTGTGATGAGTTCAGTACAAAGTTCACTTCTAATTCTGAACATCTGATGAAGGAACCTACTGTCAACACTATACCTAAGGTTCTCCTATAGACATAACATTCAACTTCTAAAATTGGTGATTGATTCCCATCATATAACTTCGTTCCGACAACCAAGAAATTTTTTCTCTAAATTTTCACTTTCAGTTAGCCACACTCCGCTCTATATCTAATCCTTTGGATACTTTACCTCCTTTGGTAAACACACACAATTTTTGCGTTTCTAGAATTTCCCACTGACAGTTCTCTACACGTTTTATAATACGTTGGGTGAGTTTACCCTCGCACCTCATTCGACTATATCAGCATTTTTGAAATCATGGTTGTGCCTTAGTCACCTTTCTAGTCTTGGATCCTCGTGCCATAATGGAGGTGACCTCGACTACGGTCATCATTCTCGAATATATTTTACCACCTCAACTGAGCCCTACCTTCTGATGTCTGTTTAACGGTCCTCTTCTGACATTCGTCATCGCTCGGCACACGTACACATCCGAATGAAATTAGAATTCACTAATGTATATACGTCATAGCAGGAGAACGAAATCTCATCAAAGAAATCGACAATGCTAAACATAGGGCTCTATATCAAACAAATCAATGCTAAAAGCATAATAAGCCGCACAAATCCTAAAGGAAACTAGAACCCGATGCTCTGATACCACCTGTGACACCCCACCTAATTAAATACTGGGCGATCACTCCTTTATTAAATTAAAATCAAGGTGAACAGTTGGTTCATTCTAAGCATCACTGTCGCAAAAATAACTTTTCTAATTAAACACCTTGATTAATTAAGCTAAGTGTCAAAACCATTTAAAACCTTATTTCCATTTTATTAAATCGAATTATAAAACCTTTAACTATTAACATTTTAAGAGTCACACATTAAGTATAAGAATAAAAATGAACATTAAAGAGTTTAACTGTAGGTGCAGAAAATCTCACCCGTCGGAGGGTGTCAATTCATCACGATACAAGTATAAAAATAAATACGAGAGAGAGACAAAGATTTACGTGGTTCGACCATGAATGGCCTACGTCCACGGGGCTGCTGGTGTGTTCCATTAGATGATCAGAGAGTTTTACATGAGAGTGTTTCTCTAACTTCTAAGCCCCCTTTCACAATGGGGGGTGTCCCCTTTATATAGAGTTAGGGGTTACATTAGGGTTACAAATATGGATGAGTAACAAATATGGATGAGCCCTATCTTCGTGGAGTTTCATTCCAATCCGATACGGCTCCTCGATCTTCTCGTTTACTAAGGACTTTAGTCGTCCCTATATTGTTGGCACGTCGCCATCTTCGCCGGGGTGCTCCCCACATGTCCTGCTATTCCTTAGGCATATATATTGCCCCCACAATAGCCCCACAGGTCGCAGTTCAGCTGAGTTGATTCTGAGATGAGCTGGGAGCTGGTCCACAATCTCTTTAAACATATGCAGTTGGTGGTGTGAACTGGACTGGCATTCTTTGATATGTCGTTCAACTTTTAAGCCTTCTTTGGTTGATCTTCTCTCCTTCATAGGTTTTTAGATAAATGCTTGGCTTGAGTTGAGAGGCGTTCAATCGATATGGGGACCGGACTCGAGAGTGTCGAGTTGCCTACGTACCCTCTTGGGATCAGGTCGAACGTAGTTCATTGTCTGTTTTATTGTATGGCCCAATTTGTGAGGCTGACCACAGGCCTGTTCAGAATCTGTTTGTTGAGGCTTTATCGAGCGTGTATCAAGTTCAGGGTGTCTTCCTATATTTTGGTCGCGTATGGTCCATTTGTTGAGGCTGACCACGGGCCTATGCGTCGAGTCTTGCTCGAGCATGTACCTAGTAGGGGTAAGACCCTGCCTTAGGTTTTTCATATGGTCCAATTAGAGAGGCCGACAACAGGCCTATGAGTCGAGCCTTGCTCGAGCATGTACCTAGCAGGGGTAAGACCCTGCCTCAGGTTTTTCATATGGTCCAATTGGAGAGGCCGACCATAGGCCTATGCGTCGAGCCTTGCTCGAGCATGTACCTAGTAGGTGTAAGACCCTGCCTTAGGTTTTTCATATGGTCCAATTGGAGAGGCCGACCAGAAGCCTATGCGTCGAGCCTTGCTCGAGCATGTACCTAGTAGGGGTAAGACCCTGCCTTAGGTTTTTCATATGGTCCAATTGGAGAGGCCGACCAGAAGCCTATGCGTCGAGCCTTGCTCGAGCATGTACCTAGTAGGGGTAAGACCCTGCCTTAGGTTTTTCATATGGTCCAATTGGAGAGGCCGACCAGAAGCCTATGCGTCGAGCCTTGCTCGAGCGTGTACCTAGTAGGGGTAAGACCCTGCCTTAGGTTTTTCATATGGTCCAATTGGAGAGGCCGACCAGAAGCCTATGCGTCGAGCCTTGCTCGAGCATGTACCTAGTAGGTGTAAGACCCTGCCTTAGGTTTTTCATATGGTCCAATTGGAGAGGCCGACCAGAAGCCTATGCGTCGAGCCTTGCTCGAGCATGTACCCAGTAGGGGTAAGACCCTGCCTTAGGTTTTTCATATGGTCCAATTGGAGAGGCCGACCAGAAGCCAATGTGTCGAGCCTTGCTCGAGCATATACCTAGTAGGGGTACGACCCTGCCTTAGGTTTTTCCCACAATTTAATGTAATACCAATTACGTTTGCATTTTTCCATTTTCTAATGCCTCGCATGTAAATATCCGCCTGTTTTACCTTTTAGGTTGTGCCATCACACTTCCTTAGGCCTAAAAGGCGATGGCAAAAATGCACCTGGTTTGAGGGTCATCCACCCGTTCAGGATTTTAACAGACCAACATAGTTGGTGACCAACCTGAGTTGGCTTTTTGCCTAGGGATCCCCCGTAGGGCTTTTATTGTTGCCTGGGCAACTCGTGAGGCCATTTATGTTTGGAGATAACAAAGGCCTGTAGACGTACTTAATTTAGTGGAAATAAGCAAGAAGGCCATTGTAACTAAATCAAGTTTGATCATGATCGTCATTTGAAAGACTAATTTCGGTGCTAACCATGTTGGCATCTGTCCTGAGTTGACCTCTTCTCTTTTGCTTTGAATGTTGTAGTGAATCTATTCACGTGTCATCGCTGCTATAGAGCCCCCAATCGGGCTTGTGAAGGGAAGGTTGCCTGACCGTCCATCGGGTCGTCTGATTTGTATAACCGGGATGATAACTGTGCCCGATCTCGTTCACCTAAAGAGATTGATAGGAGTTCAAAGCATCCTTGTGCCGTTGATCTGATATGGTGTTCAAAAAACATTGTTCCTCTGGAGTTGATATCTTAGTGTTGATGACGCGTTAATTCGTTGCTTGGTGATCGTCGATCACCATGGGTTGTCTGACGATGTCGCTCGATACATTCAGGGTGGTCCGTGTTGTTATCAACATGTCTTGCTCATTGACTGTGATTTTGCTGGATATGTGACTTCTTACATGTTGGATTCGTCCTTGTTGATAAATATAGTTGATCGTCGCTCTTCATGCTGCTTTATGTGTTATTGGATCTTTGTGGTACAGATCGCTCAACTTTTCATTCGACGAGGTTAAATTAAATAAGAACTGTATTTCCCAACTATTTATTGGAGCTTGAGACGTGATCACACAATGTCAACTATCGATCGAAGTTGAGGGTCCGTTGAGGCAAAATTGTAAAGGACCTAGTAGATGTTACGAACGATCCATGCCTGAGCATCTGTCAGAGTATTGATGAGATAAATGATACCTGAATGCCTGTCGAGGCAAAAGCTATAGAGGATCTGGTAGATATTGCAGGTGATCCATGCTCGAGCATCCGTCGAGGCAAAGAGGACCGAGCAAGTATTACGAATGATCCTGTATTGTTAGTGAAAACTAACCTTCCAATGAATGCAATGTTGATTATTAATCGACTCTGCCAACCATCTGTTGGGACTGAATACAAGAGTTATCCTTACCAACCATTTGTTGGGGATAAAATGCGACATGTGTGGCAAATATCCTCGGGACTAAATATATAAAAATATTTTGCCGAGCATTTGCCGAGACGAGCCTTGAATATGCCTGATCATCCTGCAGGTCAAGAATCATAGAGCCAGATAACCCATTCTGAAATTCAAGAAATATCAACATCCGAGCATCTGTCTGTTATAAATAATATTGCCCAAGCATGTGTTGGGTGCAAAGTGGTGTAAAGTGCTCAACCATCTGTCGGAGCATTAACAAAATAAGTGGTGCCAGACTAGTTTGCAGGGGCGAAGTTGTACAGGTCCGAGTAGATATAGAGAGCGATTCGCGCTCGAGCATCTATCGGTGTGTTAATAATATTTTCAAGAGCTTAAGATTATTGCCGAGCATCCGTCGGGACTGAATCTTATACCTGTAGAAGTTAATAAGTTGCTCGACTATTTGTCGAGGCTAATTCAAATAGAATTTATCATGCAATATGATGTGCATCCGCTCGACCATTTGTCGAGGAAAATATTCATAGTATTAAATGAATGACATGAATTATCCCATAATTTTTGTGATAAGATCTCACGAGGATGGCCGCGCCCGAGCATTCGTCGGGGCTACGCTAAGTATAAGTAAAGATATTACACCGACCATTCATTGGTATAACCAATAATAGCTAGACGACAATATTGAAAATTAAATGACCGGATAAATGACATGAGTGCTCTTCTAAGTGCGCCACAATATTTATGTGGACAAAATAATTATAATAAAGTTGAATGAAAGATGCAAAATTTACCAAATATATCCAGATGTATGGCACAGGAGTTAATTTGGAATTTGTGCAAATAGATTTAAGCAAATACTTAAAATACAAGCTCGGTTTCAAAAAATTGTTTTCACAGAAAATTTGTGTAGTGGCAATCAATTGTTAGTCTCATGTGAAGTATAGAGTATAGATAGCCCCCTGCTAACAAATTTATGATGATAAAAATCGTGAGCATAATTTGTGAGCGAATGAAGTATTATGAGATGGAAACGAACAATGTACAAATAAATGTGTGTATCCATCAAGTGGGGTTGTGCTAAATACAAGAATTATCCTGACCAGCTATCCACTGGTGATAAAATGCGACATGCGAGGCAAATATCTTCGGGACTAAATATATAGAAATATTTTGCCGATTATCTGCCAAGATGAATCTCAAATGTGCCTGACCATCCTTCAGGTTACCGAATCATAGAATCCGAGCTTCAGTCGGAGTAATAATAATTTTGCCCAAGCGTTTCTTTGGGTATAAGGTGCCATAGTATGCTCGACTATCTGTCGGAGCATAAATAAAAATGAATGGTGCCTGGATAGTCCGCCGGGGAAAAGTTGTAGAATACCAAGTAGATATAGCTAGCAATTCGTGCTCGAGCATCCGTCGAAACATCGATGAGATTTCCAAGGACTTAAGATTATTGCCGAGCATCCGTCGGGACTGAATCTTGTACCTGTGGAAGTTAGTAAATTCCCCGACCATCTGTTGAAACTAAATCAAAATAGAAGTTATCATGAAAATGATATATTCAACAAAGTATATAAGATATGCATTCGCTCGGCCATTTGTCGAGGAAAAAATTCATAGTCGCGTATGAATGTAATAAAGACCCAATGATTTTTATCATAAAAATCTCACTGAGATAACTGTGCCCGAGCATCCGTCGGGGCTGAGCTAAATAACCAACAATCTCACTCTGGTGAGATTAAATTGTTGTAGCTGGATGACAATATTGAAAATTAAAATGTTCGAATAAATGACATGAGTGCTATATCACTGCGCCCCACTTATTTATGTGAGCAAAATAATTTGTAATAAGGTCGCATAAAAAAGTGCCAAGTCAAATCATTGTAAAAAATCACACGGTCCCTTAAAATTATTTTATTTTTAGAGAGAACCAGGCAATGCAAAAATTAGTCAAATATATCTTAAACGTAAGATACAGGGCTGATTTAGAATTTTTTGGAAAAATATTTGAAGTCCAAAGTGGATACTTAAATACAAGTTTGGTTTCAAATATTTACTTTCACATGAAGATGTGAATTAAGATAAATAAAAAATTTACTATCTGGTGATGCTCCTGATACACTCAGGTAGGGGTGGATCTCTGTTGTCGTTGTCGACCAGTGATTATGATCCGGTGGTCGCGATCTGAAGAAATGGACCATAAGAATTGCTCCCTGTTGGCTCGTCGCAGCTCGTCCTCGCCGCCGACCAGCTGATGGTAGTCGCAAGCTGGTCGCCGACTACCAGGGGCTCCGATAAATCCCTCGCTAGTGCTCGATCAAAGAGTTGTGGTTTTTGCTGCCAACGTGGTCGCTGACCACCATGGATGGCTGGTAACATAGCTGAGGTTGCCCTTGTCTTTGCCGCCGACCAATGATGATGGTCGAGGAAGATCGAAGAGAGCCCAGGTCGTAGCACTGGTACAGTGGTCGCTGATGTACGCTGATGCTCGACCGGGAAGTTAGTAGGTCGGAGATGAGCTCGCTGATGCTCGATTGAAAGGATGACTGTGCTCGTCTTCGCCGCCGACCAGTTATTTGGTCGTGATCTTCTCCGAGCTCGTCACTGTGGTACGCTGTTCACCGACCTCGCGTTTTGGTTCAAATCACTGGTTGTCCTCGGCAAGATGCGTGATGATGGTCGCCGCGAAGAGGCCGATGATCGCAGGCCGACCAAAAATAATATTGGGTGCAGATCTCCCATAACTCTTGATGAGGATGGACGGCGCTGACCGTGGATAAAACTGGAGGAAAAATACATGAAATTCGACCAACAGGGGAAGATGCTATGTAAAGACGGTGATGAGGACTGGATCTCCATGGGTCGATGACGATGGCTGTGATGGGCCAGTTTGCGACGACTCCTTATCTCAAGTGGGCGTGTCAGTGTACCCGGCTTGGAGATGACAGATCCAAGATGCCCGCCTCCAAATGGGGTGTTACGTGACCCAATAATTGAGATCTTTGGTGGTCCAAAAATTTTGGAAGAGAGAGAGAGAGATCGTGCCCAGATCGTGATCGTAATCATGCCCAGAGAGGGAGACCATACGTTTCATATGTGCTTGACCCTGCAAGAGTCCAAATATTTGGAGTCTTCATAGACACATCTGATAACGAATTTCTTATGAAACAAACAATGAAAATTGTCTAGAATCAAAACAGTTGTGCAGATTTGCAGATAACAATTAAATATAGGATTTGTAATTATAACTGTATGCAAAATCATGTATCAATGAAACGATATTTGTTCAAAACAAATAATTATATATGAAACACATAACTGCTCGTGCACAAATCAAAAAGGAAAACTTATCTCTTGATTATGTGCGCAGTGTAGGCACCATTGTTCTTGAACGTAAACCTATATCTCTTCTAGCAAGAAGGGGACGGCCTTTTGTGCCATTTCCCACAGACGGCGCCAATTGTAGGTGCAGAAAATCTCACCCGTCGGAGGGTGTCAATTCATCACGATACAAGTATAAAAATAAATACGAGAGAGAGACAAAGATTTACGTGGTTCGACCATGAATGGCCTACGTCCACGGGGCTGCTGGTGTGTTCCATTAGATGATCAGAGAGTTTTACATGAGAGTGTTTCTCTAACTTCTAAGCCCCCTTTCACAATGGGGGGTGTCCCCTTTATATAGAGTTAGGGGTTACATTAGGGTTACAAATATGGATGAGTAACAAATATGGATGAGCCCTATCTTCGTGGAGTTTCATTCCAATCCGATACGGCTCCTCGATCTTCTCATTTACTAAGGACTTTAGTCGTCCCTATATTGTTGGCACGTCGCCATCTTCATTGGGGTGCTCCCCACACGTCCTGCTATTCCTTAGGCATATATATTGCCCCCACATTAACCATCAATAAAAAATCCCCAAATTTAAACACTAGAGGAAAACATCCTGACAGTAAATAAATCCCGAAATATAGATGCTGAAAGTAAAAGAATTACAGTCACCGACAAAACCAGCTAAATAATGGAAAAGGGCGACACATACCCTCACTGGATAAAGCTGAACTAGAAGTAGAGTCAACAATGAGATCGTCTAAGCAATGGCCTGTAACTCCCACAAAAGTTACAGCGCGTTCCATCCAAAGAATCCTAAGTATGACTCCCCTGTGGCTGGGCTCCTGTAATACATATATATATACACAAGAGAGAAGAGATAACAGCAAACGGGTCAGAGCCCGAATGTAAAACAGTTTTAAAAATATTTTAGCAAGTATTTAAAATTCTTACCGGCTAATGAAACAATCATATTAGTATACGACACTCTCTTGAGAATTATCACCTCTCATCTAGTGTGCACGTCTACCGTACTAATGAATCCCATATACCTTTCTAACTTATTCTCCATAAGTCTTAACACGTGAAATTAAGGTTATGATATTCACTACAGTAAAATCTATCTCTTCAAGATTTCTTACGTTATTTATAATAATTTCGTATCGTTATAATGTTTCCGAATACTTATAGTGAAGTTGAAGAATTTCATACTTTACTTAATTACTATTGCACTCAGTAGAAAGTTCTCATATAGATCGATGCTCTGGGCTCGATCGATCGATCGAGCAGTTATGGCGAAACTGCAGATTACCCAGCTACAAAATTCTTACCCTAAACCCATAAAAATCGTCATGTTTCTGTACTAAACTCTCAATAACTCATACTACAAGTGTTGTATACCCATATAAACAATATCCAACGTAAAACATATGAGTTTTCATCAAGTATAATCAAAAGAAGAGGGTAAAATCTATATAATCCTCAAGAACCCTAATATTTTCTTTAACTTAGTTTCTTCCATTCTTTTTTCGGATTTTCTGTCACTAACACATGGAAATTCATGGTTCAACCTCTACATATGAAATGGATTTCCGGAATATAATCTTTTACCTCTACAACATGAAATTTTTGTCTCCAATAAATGTTTCTCTTCAAGAACACTAATTCTAGTCAACTCTAGACTAATATAAAAGGATGCATTGACTTGATTAAAGAGAGATAGATACTTGCCTAGAAATTTAGTCTCTGATTTGTGGAAGAAAAAGGTGTGGTTGTAATCCCCTTCGCGCGATCTACGATTTGGCGGTGACGGCAGTGCAACCGGAGGAGTTCTTGGCCTAGAACCCTTGGAAAGATCCTCCCCTTCCTCTCCAATGGCCGTCATTAGTTTTAGGTTGTGTTAAACCTAAGAGATAACACTTAACATCTGATATAACCCTTGAATATTCGTTGGTTTAATTACCCATAATTACAAAATGTCCAAAACGCCCTCCCGAGGTACTAATTAGGCCTAATATCACCCCGAGAACCAAACTAAACCACCGGGTACACTTTTCTGACTATCTCGACCCTTCCAGACACTTTGACGCACTAAAAATGATCATACGAGCAACTTATAATTTATTCACTTTTTATAATAATAATTTAGTCCTGACAAGACACAGGCGCGTCCCGACCTAAATTTCCATAATTGCCATTTTATTCACACGTGACAATTTTATAAAATAAATCTCATATATTACTATCGCATCTAGTAACATTCGACAAATTTTAATAATTACTAACTCTCGTCACGCTAGTAAATATTTAAAACACATTTCGGATTAAAATTAAATTAATTTATCTCAATTAAATTTAATTAATCCCTAAATTTTGAAAGTCATAATAATACGGGGTATTACACCCAATTGAATTTAATACGAGTAACTATGATCAATCATGGGATCCATGCATCATAAAATGAAATTAAATGACCTTGATGGAGTTGAATATATCACAATAACCCTAGAAAAAAAATTAAGAACAAAAATTCACATATACATGTTATTTCATACAAATATACGGTTTTGTATTCTTATGGACAAATCCATTCCGATTCAATCAAGATTAATCCTTAAACCTTAAGCTATGTTAACAAATGATGGTATTAACCATTTAAAAATGTTTTACAAGGATCTTGATAAATCTTTAATGAAAAAGAACATATGAAATGCATTGAAAAATCTATACATCAAAACTAGGGTTTATAAAGTCCATACCTTTTCAGATCTTGTTATCAACCCATGAAAAGGGGCTGGGCTGATCTAGAATTTGAGTTGGAGCATCCTTTTATCTTCCAATGTATGATCTCTTGGATGAGCAAGAAGGTGGTTTTCTCCTTTAAAAGCAATTCGTAGAGATTTTTTTAACTTTTTCTCTGCACTCTCTGGCATGAATCCAATTTTTTCCAATTTTTTAACTATTTTTGCGCTTACATCAATGTTTAACATGATGTCCCAAGTTTTCACACATAAATCATTTTCCATCGAACTTTTTAAAGTTCCCACTTTTCGGTCCGTTGATAGGACCACCTTATTTCACACCATTTGTTTTCTTGTTCTTGATACCTTTCCCTTCATAACAACATATTCTTTGAATCCCATAGAATTTTTTGTTTTCATCTTGGATGTAGGATTATCATTTTCTATCCTCGATCTCATAATCAAATTTTCGAGCCCATTTATTTACGTTTATGTTTTAAATAATTTTTGAAACCTTTATAAGATGGTGGAAATTTTTAATTCATTTTAGCCACTTGGAATGATTCACTCAATTCATTTTTTCTGAAGAAATTTCATGATAAATTAATTGGATCTCTTGAACTTGAGTCATGATAGTTTTTGAATCAATAATTTTAATATCCAAGAATATACCAACAACGAATTTCTTCATGTCTCCATCTTTTATTTTTTATTTATTGTACAAAGGCTCACATACCTCTTTAGACATCTTAAGTGGAATGAACACATTATAATTTTTTTTTCCATATTACCGAGGTTATAATTTTTACATAGAAAATCAGCATGTTTACAGGCATCCACGATTGTAATTACATGTCAACCAGTATCATATTCTTTGAGAGCTGGTACCTCATCATTAAAAAGTTTATCAATGTTCAATGTGGTCAGATAAAATAGCATTTTATGTTGCCAATGTTATCTTTGGCTTTGAAGTTTTTTGTCTTTTCATCATGACAAACATTTATATTCACAATATAAATAGGCAAAGTTGAATTAGAAGCCATTTATGTTGGAGCATAAATAATAGTAAATGTATTATTTGATAAGGATCCTTTTTTACAAATTTGAAGCCTAACGAAATATATATGTAAAGAACATTAGGATCACCGAGCAGATGGGGTAACAATCGATGTATGAATAAGAAGGACAAATGATCATAAGAACGACCGAACAAATGATGAATGTATGAGGAGTATGATAACTTTGTGAAGACAAACACCACATCTCAAACAGATGAACGTCCATCTCCATCATATGAAAGACCCATTGAATACCCCAAGACTTTCTTAACAAATCGTTAGCTCAAATGGCTAACACGTTCCTTTTTTATGTGACGAGGAGAACGAACAACGTGGGAATAGATGGAAACACTATAGAAAAACATGTGTATTCATTAAATTCAAATCTTCTAAACATGCATGCAAAAAATCATAAAAGACATTGTAAAGGCCGAATATATAAAGCCTCTTGTTCTGTGGGATAAAACCAAACTTACAAGCTATGTAACTCTTTATAATTATCCCAAAGTAATGGTAGAATATCCCCATCTTTTTACCCCGTAAACGTAGGTCAAGCTCGACCGAGCAACATAAATCGAGTGCTTCATTCTCTTCTTATCTTTTTCACTTGATTTGGCATATAAAAATTATAAATTCATTTTGTTGTGTGTGTGAACGTTAGAGTTTCACCTCAACATAATTAGCGATGTTTGAGGGAGTAATTGTTTTCAAATCCATGAATAAGAATCAAGTGGAATAGGCGATTAATGGCCTCAGAGAAAAGAAATAAGCTCTTTATGATCAACTCAGAGAGGTCTTAATCCCCCCATTACCCACTCTGCCACCCCATCATGTCCAACGCTCTCCTATAAACTCTCAAAAATTTCATAGACACCGAACAAGAATGTTTATTTAGTCGAGAAGTCATGGACTTCTGAATTCCATCTCAATTCAAGATCCTAAGAATGGACTTCTTTGATTGGACCGCCAATCCTAGGGATCACATATATCCTTATGGGGCTCACGTGGACTTAATGGCTACCCTAAACTAGATTAAATTATGAGTGTTTGCCACTACACTAAAGGGTTCAGAGAGAACTTTTTATCGATCACATGCTTTAAAGAGGTCTCTGAATGCTTCGTCCATCATTTCATCGGGTTTCGAATTCATAGGAAAACCACCGATTACCTATTCAACATCCTCCGTACAACGGATGAGAATATTAGGAGATACATGAAAAGGTTTAAAGATGAGCTCCTCTATATTCATCACCCAGACAAGAAAGTAGTCTTATAAGCTTTCTTGTGAGGGCTATACAATAATAGCACAATCTACTCCTTATCAAAGAATCTGACCATCAATATGAAAGATCTTATAAATAAAGTGGAGAAACACATATACACTTAGGACATAATTAGTAGTCGAAAATCAAACCATCACCCTAGAAATTTCAGATAAAGGATATTCGAAGATGAGTAGGGAAAGCAAAAGTTCACTTCAAGGGGTACTCATCGGGTGAACTAAACATACACAAAGCAAACAACTCCCTTCAATACCACCATCGTGTGATTCTAGAACATTATGACTGATCTGAGGTCACCGAACAAACTAAAAAGAAAGCCACTCAATCCAAATTATAATCTCTACAGCCATTTTAATCCATATTATGGAAATGACACCAATGTCTGCCTCCACCAAAAAAGTGATATTCAAGCATTAGTGTAGAGGGGGCATCTGAGAGAATTTATACGAAGGGTAGATCGTCGAGAGGATGGCATGAGTAATGAATAAAGGAATTATTAAAGAAGAAGACGATCGAAAGAATAGGAACCAAGGCGAGAGAAATAAAGATAAGTAGTCGTAGCCAAAAGGAGGAAGATAGATAAATAATATCTTTGTTGGATTTACAGTTGATGGAGAATTAACATAGGCTCAATGATCATATCGAATCCAAAAGAAATATACAGATAGAGAAACCCTTCGAAGATTGGGAAGTAATAACCTTCACGTCGAAAGACTCTCAAGATTTAATCACTCCTTATGACGATCATCTCTTAATCCCAATAGAGGTCTCAAACTGGACACTCAAAAGGATAATGGTTGACACGTGGAGTTAAAAAAATATCATTTTTTTTTTTTTGTCTCAAGTTTATGAAACTTGGGGAGCATGATTAAAGATGATCCACTCTTGGGGTCCTCCGAAGAGAAGGTATATCCGGAAGGGTCAATTGACCTCCCATTCATGATTGGGAATGGTTGAAGGTCAACCACCCTGCATGTGGAATTATTTTTAGTAAGGTATCCATCAACTTGTAATGTACTGATTGGGGGAATAACCTTGTGCAGAATCGATGAAGTCTTATGGATAAAATCCCTCACTATTCGATCCTAACATCAAACGTGATGGGAACATTGTGCAAAATTAATTCATGTGATAGGAGTTGTTATTTTTCATCCGTGAAGAAAAATAAGGAAACTTTTAATATTTTTAGGATGGATTTAAGGCAAGACTCGATTATGGGATCTCCAGTTGATGTCCTGATCCTGATTCCATTGTATGACTACCGTCCGAAGAGGGTAGTATATATGGGATCATCATTGATCGATAATAAGATTGTAGACCTAGTTTTGTATTTAGATAAGAAGCACAAAACATTAACGTGGATCCATAAAGATATGTCGTACATTGATGCCTCAATGATGACTTATTCGCTGAAGGGGGATTCGACTAGCCGATCGATGAGGCATAAAAAAAGGGCATTATCCATCGAGAGGAATCAGAATGGCCATATTGAGGTAGGAAAGTTGATCGAAGTGGGGTTTATTCGGAATGTCAAGTATCCCGAATGGTTGTCAAACATCATTATGTTCCAAAAATCCAATAGAAAATGGATATTATGTGTCGATTATTCAGACCTAAATGATGCTTGTTCGAAGGACTCGTACCCTCTACAGATGATCGATGCCCTCATAGATGCCACGGTGGGGAATGAGACCCTGTCTTTCATGGATGATCACATTGGGTATAACCAGATTCATATGCACCCGACCGGTGAGGATAAAACATCCTTTATGACTAAAAGAGTGATATATTGTTATCGGGTAATGCCATTCGACTTGAAGAACATGGGGGACACCTACCATAGGTTAGTCAACCGAATGTTCAAAAACTAAATAGGGAAGACCATTGAGGTGTATGTAGACAATTTGTTGGTGATAAGATCAAAAGGGTAGGATCATATCACCAATTTAGAGGAAACTTTAAAAAATTTCGATCGATACATAATGAAATTGAACCCAGAGAAATGCACTGATAACTTGACTTTTGTTTATGGTCGTTGTTGAAGCCAATTTAATACAAACCTTAAAATACCTACCAAAATCATATCAAACTAAAGTGTAGAGCGGTAAGTAAGCATATCAATCCATATCAACTGCGTAAGCTAGAGACAAACTCAATTGTAATTCAATTTTATTTTCTTTTTGTGGTTTTTTACTTTTTCTAATTTTGTTAGCTTTTCAAATATTAAAACAATTTTCAAGGGTGAGGACGTGAAATAAGACCAAACTAAACTAAAGATCTAAATAATTAATTAAAAAATGACTAAAAATAATGAACTAAGTCTAACACTAAAATAAGAGAATAAGTGAGGAAGCAAATGTGAGAACAATCAAGGAATGGGATGACTCCACAAATTTTAACTATTCTAACTAATTAATTTAATTATTTGAATTCTCCCAAATTAATATTAAAATTGCAAATCAACTCTCGTTGCAAGTGTAATTATAATAATAGTCTTTTAGAAAATTAAGTTTAACCCCTCACAACTCGAGAAAATACATATACACTCCTTTTAATTAATCACCCGCTATGATCGATCGCTTAAAATTTATGTAAATCTTAAAAATAAATTTTAGAGTAGAAAATCAAGGAATAATACCATAATTAAGAAACCCCTATCTCTAGTTCGAATCTAAAATGGGTATTATAAATTAGAATTTCGATTATCTCTCGAAAATCATTTACCCTCTCTCGAGGCGTAAATTTAAGGGTGAGGGATCAAAATTAACATTCAAAGGGAATTTTCAATTAATAAAACTAATTAAATCAAAATAACATCAAATAAGTGTTCAAACCACCCCTTGGAAGGGGATTTAGCCTAACATGGTATGAAATTTGACAAATTATTATTCGACGGCATAAAATAAATGAGAAGAGAAGAGAACAATCAAACCCAATCTCTTGAAGTGAATTTGAACTATTATTTCCTTGAAATCAAGCACCAACCATCCAATATGAGCATCCAACAATAATTAATTCAATATAATACTAAATTGAATTACTCACAATTTATCCTCACAAATCTCTAAAAATAAAAATAAAAACAATTTACAAAAATAATTTCCTAATTTATTTTCGAATCTAACCTATCTCTCTACTTTTCTCTAGAATTTTCTCTCTTTATTTGCATGATAATGGATGAATTCAACTACATCAATCTGTTATGAAATAATTGCAAAAAAATCAAAAATTCATTATAGATGGTTGGGGTAGAATTCATCCTAGAGATAAATTTCACTACACACCTCTATATTGAGATATTTTCTAAAAATGCAAATACTCTCTAAAGAGGGGTGTATAGAAATTTGTCACACAAGGTGTAAAAACTAAATTTGAGATCCCCTTAAAAATGGCCCAAGTCTTCTTTTATATGGTGCACATGGAGCTAGGGGCTAATTTGGGTAATTGGGAGAGAACATGTGCGTGGCAAAGGTGTGAGGTAAGGAAGGTATATGGGTGAGGGAATTGGGTGACAAAATCTAATATGGCTATGGGGTATTTTGGGTATAAGAGTAAAATATGGTAGTTGGGGGTAGTTTGGGAAAAGGGGAATAAGTGAGGTTTTCAAACACATGGGTGTTTGTTTTGGGATTTAGCTTTAGTTTGTTAGGAAGTTGGAGTCGTGGCTTTGGAAATGAAATGGGTTCATGGATTTCATTGAATGGGATTGAGGAAGGGTTTTGGGTTGGTGGCGCAAGTCGGGGGTCGTATATGGGAGATCTCGGGTTGTCCTTCTCGCGGGTCAGGGTCGTGGGCGGACAGGGGTTGCGAATTTTGAGTTTGGTCACATCCGGCGAGGCTCGGCCGGAGATGGGGGTATGGAGGTCCGGTTGGGGTGGCATGCTGTTAAGGTTTGGAGCATTCATATTGCGGTCGGAGGTGTGCTCAGGTCCGTGTTGAACCGCCGACAGCTGGTGGAGAGCGCCGGCAATTGGGTCGAGAGGGGTTAGCCTTAACCGCCGGGTTCGGGATCTCAGGTATGGAGGTAGTGGTTGATGGAGATATAAGGTGGGTTTGGTTGTGTTTATCAATGGAGGTGGAGAGAGAAATGGGTTTAAAGGTTGAGTAGGGAAGATGAAGTGGAGGAGGTAGTGTGTGAGAGGGTGTAGACACGACATACTATACAAACTCTAAAAAAAACTAAACATAGCTAAAATAAAAACAAATAAAAAAATAAAAAATGAAATAATATTAAACTAACTAAAAACTAAGAAAATAAAAGAAAATATAAAAGCTAATACACAATGCGCTAAAAATATAAAAATCGTAAAAATATACACATGACCCCATAAAATAAAATAATAAAACAAACTCTAAAAATAAAATGACACAAATAAAATAAAATGGGACAAATTAAACACACACGGTTCGGGACATGTTTAGGGAGGTTTAAGGTAGGGTAGGGTTGGGTGCGGGACAAGGTCTAATTAACTCCATAATCCGCAAAATTGCCTTGAAATACGCATTTGAACACCGCAACATGCATTCGACTTACAAAATAGAAAATAAAGCGCATAAGACCCAAAGTGCCGAGAATTAGCAACTAAAGTACGTTTATTCGGGGTATAAAATGTACACTTTTGGGTTCTTATTACACCACCCCCAAACAGAGCATTGCTAGTCCTCGAGCATTAAGATAGAGATAAAGAGAACGATAAGAAGCCAAAAGTGTACCACTTTCACGAGCACTTGCGATTGCACTTAGCATGTGAAACAAGTCTTTAAACCTATAGGTTGCCCTATAGGACGAGTTATGTCTTGTGAGGGTTTGTAGGGAATATACCCACAAAATTCTTTATTTGTAAAATTTATTGAAAGGCAGTCAATCTCTTATTAGACATAAAATAATCACACAATCCATCATGAGAAAAATAATTTCAAAAATACAAGCTAGAATATGTAAAAATTTTAGCTAAGTAAATACTCAATGCACATCCTTCCTAGAACTCAACATGCATAGTGTGAACCAGTCAAAATGGGTCGAGTATCACAAGAGTAATTCCTAGATTGCCTTTTCGGAATCAACGCTTCAACTTCAAATCTCACTGAATATATCTCTCTCAAACAAACTCTCGAGATATGGCTTAATGTATCGCTGTTGTGTGTGAGGAGGTTAGTAAATGTAAGAAAGTTCAAATATCTCTCACACACATAATAAAGAACGTACATTAAGAAAGAAAATGATCTCATGAACGTCGAGTTATTCACCACGTTGACTTTGATTTACCCGAACACCTAGGGTAACATGGATGATAATGGGTGAGGGGGAAGTGAAACGGGAAGGATGAGATATAAGGTTGGATAGTGATGTATGGATGAATGATGAATGATGGAGGCAATAGAAGAGTGTTTTATACTTGAAGAACAAATTTCTTTATTTCAAAATAACTAACTACAAACTCTCTTTTTCTTTTTCTTTTTCATTTCTCTAATTTCTCTTTTTTTCTCTTTTTGTTTTTTCTCGATATTTTTTTATTTTTTTCTTTTTTTTACTCTCAATCACTGAAGAAATTTTACATTTGGAATAAAAACTCTTTTATTTGAAAATGAAAGATGATATGGATATGATAGGTGATGGTGCAGGGAAATATGTGAAAATATGGAAGAGAATGGGAGTGTAATGAGTGAAGTGTATGGGTGAAAACCTAGTGATCGGTAAAAATTTCAAGACACGTGTTTCTTACAACTCGAAAAAGATGTCGTTCTCAGTGATCAAGCCAAAATTTAGTGAAGAATAATGAGATCATAAAACGATTAAGTGCGGACCCAAGGAAAGTTGAATCAACTTGTGACTTGGAGATTACATAAAACACTCTGAAAGGGTGAAAGGTACAAATCTCACAAGCTAAAGTCTCCACTAGTGATCCTTAAGGTTTTGTTGGGAATTGTAATACTCTTCAACTCTAAACCGTAGTGACATGATAAGTGCGCAAATTTTATTGAGTCTAGAAATTCATGGTGCAACATGCCTTGTTATGTATTACATAAGCTATTTATAAAAGATAAATCCTCTAGCTTGATTTCTAGACGTAAAAATATGGATATTTAAAAACTCACATCAATAAATGAGATGAAAGAAACTGCATGAAACATTAAAAATTAGGTTTAAAAATCAAAATTTTTCAAAAGAGGTTCGATTTTGATAAAATTACCCACCCCTAAATAAAAAGGAGCATCATCCTCGATGTTAAGTAAAATAATTTTTAAAATGGAGAGCATAAGGAAGGAAAAATAGTACCATAATCAACCACTAATGAAGTGGACATATGAGGCCAAGAATAAATGATGAGAAGAAAATTTTCTACGAGTCTAAATACATGATAAAGCATTGGGTGAGAAAAACCACCCCCAAACATGACGAGACTCGTACAAGAAACGACAGGCTGCCTCCCGATAGCGCTAAGTTTGATGTCTTCAGCCAGACGAAACCATTCGCACCCTAAAGATAATATCTATGAAAGTATGGGGCGGCAGAAAAATTGGGTGATGATAATCACCCCCAAACAAGACTAAAGCGTCAGTCTTGTTGGATCAGGGCTAAAAATGGTCAATACCCTTGTATGGAAAAGTGCATCACACGATGCAAAGCATTGGTGGACCATGCATGGGTGGGTATTAGGGTAAGGGTGAAGGTGAATAGGCACCGGTCACGGCCCTTGTTGAGCCGAAAAGTGAGGGATACTAGGGCCCTATAAGAATGGTGCTCAAGTTGGATGGGAAGGCAAAAGGGTTTTGTAAGTGGAATGGGTTGGGTCTTAGAGAAATCACATGACCATGATATGAATGGGTGATGATAATGGTCGCACCGTGACACGCTAGGGAGCTGATGGAAAGGAAAATCAACACCATAAGGAAGTGATGTGCATAGACTAACAAGATCGGTGTCACGGTGGAGAGTAGCACCACAAATACTCTCATGGGTGGGAGGGGGGGGGGATGGTGTCAGGTAAGGATCTAAAAATGTGGTGGGGAACATGAAAGGTTTAAAATCAAGATCCGAACTAGGTGGTGGGGTGGAAGGGACAATGGGTGGGTCAGGTGGGATAAATGGTGGAGGAAGATGATCCAACTCAAGCATGGTAGACACACACTCATTGGGAAGAGTAAAGGAATACTCACAAGGGAGTGTGGTTTCTAAGGATGGAGTGGTCAACTTCTCCATAACAGTATATTCTATGAATGTGGTGGATGGGTAAGACGAGGCACTAAGATCTAAGATAGAGGAGTCACTAGAAATATCGGGCTCAAAGCTATCCATGCATGGTGGGATATCATCCATATCCGGATAGTTAGGAACTATCTCAAATTCTATCTCGAGAAAATGATGAGCACTCGTAGCCGGAGATATCCTATGATAAATCGGTTCCTCGAGAATACACATGGTGGGATCAAGAGGTGTAGAATCGGGAATATTTTGGATATCATGGGAGTGGATATGTGAACCACAATTATGGGTTCATGTGGACATAGTGTGGTTTGACCGAGCTCACGATCGATGGATAAATCAACACAAGTGTCAACTTGAGGTCCGGACCACGAAATGGTCTCAACTTTGAGATTCTCGGGGTGATAGGGTTGGTCACACTCAAAATCAGTGGCATAAGATGACACATCATCACTCCACATTGGGGAACAATGGGTTGACTTTGGGTGAAGTCTGAATCTCTCTCACACTCAATTTCATTTATTCTGTGTTCAAGCCGTTGGAGGTCTTCATTTTGAAGTTGGTGGCTTTTTCTTGCTCGAGTATGAACTTTTGCAAGAGGCTTTAGAGAGCAGAGGTGGATGGTGGTGGTGGAGTGGTGGAAGGTGGTGGAGTGGTGGAAGGTGGCGGCGGTGGTTGAGGTGGACACAACTCCCTACTATCATGAGTGTACAGAGAATACTCAAATGAAGTGTGTGGAGTGGGGCCAAGTTCATCATACACGAAAGGATCGCCTTCATGATGGACAAAGGGTTGATACTCATGGGTTGCGTAGTGAGGCAACTAATCGTGAACGGGTGCACAAGGTTGACAGGGCGACTATTGGAACGTATGAGGATCCACAACATCGGGTTGTGGCTCCTATTACACGAAAGGATGATCAGTCCACCACGACAAAGCATGTGACGCGTTGACACTCATCATTGGAGGAGATGAAATGTGATAGGCATGCATGGGAGACTAATGTGTATCAACAGTCTGTGGTTGAGAGTTAAATCCACGAAGTAAGGTATGGAGGTTCAACTCGGGCTCAACCTCAAACATGCTTTAAGAGAATGATAAATGACCAAAGTAATCCCGTAAGGGATGTTTTTCGGCCATGAGGAGAGAAATATTTTTTGGATTTTTTAAATTTTTTCTAAAGGAAGGAAAATAATTTTGGATTTTTTTTATAAAAATAAAGAAAGAAAATATTTTTGGATTTTTTATAAAAATAAGAGAAGAAAATATTTTTGGATTTTTTTTTTAAAGAAAAGATGGGGAAAAATATGGACTCTTGATTTTGGACGAACCAACTAAAATTGACTACCGAAAAATGAATTGGGCACACGCAAGTCAAGGATAATACCAAACTAACACATAGCCAATTTTTATCTTTAAATTTAATGAGAGGGTAGTCAAATTTTAATTAAGTCCGCGGGCAATAAAAAATCACGGAATAATCTGAGTGATCGCCTTTGCAAAATTTTCTCCTATTAGGCTACCTAGTTAATTGATTTTAAATTTAGTGATGGCGAGGGTAATACAAAATTGGTAAGAGAGTGAGTCGGGTGGTGAAATCCCTTCTTGTGAGTGACCGGGTGTAGGTCTTAGTCAATTAAGTCATCACACCATTCAAAAATAAATGCAAGAATAAAATCAAGTAAGAGCACACAAAGCACACAAAAGAATTGACTCTCTAATAGGAGAGGCGCGAGTGTTTAGAAATGTACCTCCCAAGGTTTTTAGGCCATGGGGTGACGAAAAATTTGAGTCGGCCGGGGGGAGATCATGCCAATCTTAGTCGGCCCCGAGAGTCCTATCGACCCAAGGTAGAGAGGCTTCTAAATCCTCACCTTTGGACGCCCTCTCTCTACCTTGTCCGGTCTCCCTATCACTCTTTTCTTCTATTATTACAATATTTTAAAATGAAAAATAAAATAAAGGTGTCGATACACCGCAATACAAGCCAAGAGTAGAATAATCCTAAATACAAGCCTTCTAAAATAAAGAAAAAATGGTACGAAAAAAATAAAAATAAAAATAAATGAAAAAAATAATTGAACTACAAGTTGAAATCCTCTCCAAGCGCTTCACGCTCCCAAGAATGACAACGACGCTATTTGATAACTTGGCTTTTATGTGTGGTCGTTGTTGAAGCCAAGTTAATCAAAACCTCGAAATACCTACAAAATAATATCAAACTAAAGTGTAGAGCGGTAAGTAAGGATATCAATCCACATCAAGGGGGTAAGCTAGAGACAAACTCAATTTTATTTTCTTTTTGTGGTTTTTTACTTTTTCTAATTTTTTAGCTTTTCATATATTAAAACAATTTTCAAGGGTGAGGATGTGAAATAAGACCAAACTAAATTAAAGATCTAAACAATTAACTAAAAATGACTAAAAATAATGAACTAAGTCTAACACTAAAATATGAGAATAAGTGAGGAAGAAAATGTGAGAACAATCAAGGAATGGGATTATACCACAAATTTTAACTATTCTAACTAATTAATTTAATTATTTGAATTCTCCCAAATTAATATTAAAATTACAAACCAGCTCTCGTTGAAAGTGTAATTATAATAGTAATCTTTTTGAAAATTAAGTTTAACCCCCCACAACTCTAGAAAATAGATCTACACTCCTTTTAATTAATCACCCGCTAGGATCGATTATAATTTATGTAAATCTTAGAAAATAAATTTTAGAGTTGAAATTCAAGGAATAATACCACACTTGAGAAACCCATATCTCTAGTTCAAATCTAAAATGGGTATTATAACTTAGAATTTCGATTTTCTCTCGAAAATAATTTACCCTCTCTCGATGCGTAAATTTAAGAGCGAGGGATCAAAATTACCATTCAAAAGGAATTTTCAATTAACCAAACTAATTAAATCAAAATAATATCAAATAAGGGTTCACCCCACCTCTTGAAAGGGGATTTAGCCTAAAATGGTATGAAATCTGACAAATTAATAATCAAAGGCATAAAATAAATGAGAAGAGAAGAGAACAAGCAAACCCAATCCCTTAAAGTCAAATTGAACTCTTATTTCCTTGAAATCAAGCACCATCCATTCAATATAATACTCAATTGAATTACTCACAATTTATCCTCACAAATCTTTAAAAGTAAAAATAAAAACTATTTACAAAAATAATTTCCTAATTTATTTTCTAATCTAACTTATCTCTCTACTTTTCTCTGAAATTTTCTCTCTCTATTTTCATGATAATGGATGAATTCAACTACATAAATCTATTATGAAATAATTGTTAAAAATTCAAAAATTCATTATAGATGGTTGGGGTGAAATTCATCCTAGAGATAAATTTCATTACACACCTCTATATTGAGATATTTGCTAAAAATGCAAATACTCTCTAAAGAGGGGTGTAGAGAAATTTATCACAAAAGGTGTAAAAACTAAATTTCAGATCCCCTTGAAAATGGCCCAAGTCTTCTTTTATATGGTGCACATGGAGCTAGGGGCTAATTTGGGTAATTGGGAGCACACATGTGCATGGCAAAGGTGTCAGGTTAGGAAGGTATATGGGTGAGGGAATTGGGTGACAAAATATGATATGGTTATGTGGTATTTTGGGTATAAGGGCAAAAGATTATAGTTGGGGGTAGTTTTGGAAATGGGGAATAAGTGAGGTTTTAAAACACATGGTTAGGTCTGCCAACGGGTCAGAGCCGGATTGGGTTTAAGGAGATCCAGATCCGTGTAATCGGGTCTTCATCGAGTTTGGGTCTGGGTCTGGGTCTTTATCGGGTCTAGAATATTGGATCCAGACTCAAATCCGTTCGAGTCTCGGGTTCGGGTCCGGGTCTGGCCAAATATATATATTTATTTTATATTATCACCCTTCTTTAGTTTTTAATCTTAAATTAAAATATTTTGTAATGTATTATAGAATATTACTAGTATAAATAAAACATATATTATTTATATTTACTATATACCTAATTTTATATTTTTATATATATTACTCACATGTTATATTGATAAGATATATTTATAAATATCTATAAATTTATAGTATATGTATACATATTTAAAAAATAATAATATACAATCCGGATCGGGTCTTAGGGTCCGGGTCTTGTATAAGATCCAGACCCTACCCTTTTAATAAACAGGCATTCGGGTCTTCGGGTCCAAAAAAATATGCCCAGACCGTATTATATGCATCGGGTCCGAATTAGGTCCGGATCGGGACTCGACCCATTAATAGGCCTAACATGGGTATTTTTTTGGGATTTGGCTTTGGTTTGTTTGGCAGGTGGAGTCGTGACTTTGGAAATGAAATGGATTCATGTCTTGGATTGAATGGGATTGAGTACAGGTTTCGGGTTGGTGGCACAGGTCGGGGGGAGGATATGGGAGATCTCGAGTTTGCCTTCTCACGATTAAGGGTCGTGGGCGTACAAGGGTTTGGGAATTTCGGGTTTGGTCGCATCTGGTGAGGCCTGAACTAATATGAGGGTAAGGAGGTCTAGTTGGGGTGGCGTGCTGGTAAGAGTTGGAGCGGTTGGGTTGCGGTAGAAGGTAGGCTCAGGTCCGTGTTGGACCCCGACAACTGGTGGACATCACCGAAAATTAGGTCGAAGTTGGTCCTAGCCGTCGAGTTCGGGACCTCGGGTATGGAGGTAGCGGTCAATGGAGATATAAGGTGGGTTTTTTTGTGTTTGTAAACGGAGGTGGAGAGAGAAATCTGTTTAAAGGTTGAGTGGGGAAGATGACGTGGAGGAGGTAGTGTGTGAGAGGGTGTAGAGTATTAGTGTGTGTGTGTGAGGGGTTGTTTAGGTGTGTGTGAGTGTGTTTGGTATTGGGGTGTGAGGGGTTGTGTGTGTGTTTAACTTATAACCCCTAAAAAAATAAGGGGCATATACAAAATAGTCCCTCGAACATTTTTTAATGCACATTTAGTCCAAACCTCCAAAAAGTCATTTACCATGCCGCTGCGCGCGGATCTTTTCAAGTAAGAGAATAAGGAACTTTTTGGTACAAAATAAAAAGATTGGACTAAATGTGTATTAAAAAATATTGGAGGAACTTTTTGGTATTTGACCCAAAAAATAAACCAAAAGTAAAAATCAAGGTTCTAAAAAACGCGGGGCGTGATCGAGGCGTGAAGGCCAAGCCTTAAGCCTTAGAAGCTTAGGCGGGCCTAGGCGTAAAAAGGCGTGAAAAGGCGTTTAGGCCTTTTTAATATATTTTAATATTTTTTAACCATAACAAGGCTATTAAAATACTAAAATTGTACATATCATAAATATATGTCTGAATATTTGCAAATAAAAATACTATTTGATTATTTTGGGTGAGACAATGGTCCGGTTTGTAAAAAAATCTTTAAAAGGAGATATCGTTTCACTAAAGCATTGTTTTTTTTAGAGAAAAAGTACGCCTTAAGGGTTCTACCAAGCATAAGGCGTCAAAATCTTAAGGCGAAGCGTTTCTCCCAAGCCTCAAGCCTAGGCGTGCCTAGGCGGAGCCTAGGCGGGTTTTTTAGAACAGTGGTAAAAATAAAATAAAACAAAATAAAAATCAACTAAAATAAAAATGACACGACACGACACATTATACAAACTCTAAAAAAAACTAAACACAACTAAAATAAAAAATATAAAAATAAAAAATAATCAAATAAAAAAAATGAAATAATACTAAACTAACTAAAAACTAAGAACATAAAAGAAAATATAAAAACTAATACACGACGCGCTGAAAATATAAACTAGACCCTAAAAATAAAATGACATAAATAAAATAAAATAAAATGGGACAAGCTAAACACACACGGTTCGGGATAGGTTTAGGTAGGTTTAGGGTAGGGTATGGTAGGGTACGAGACAATATCTAATTAGCTTCATAATCCGCACAATTACCTTGAAATATGCGTTTGAACACCGCACGGGCATTCGAACTACAAAGTAGTCAATAAAGCACATAAAACCCAAATTGTCGAGAATTAGCAACTAAAATACGTCTATTCGGGGTATAAAATGTACACTTTTGGGTGCTTATCATGCACCTTTGACGTGCCATAGGGTAAATTTAAGGAAGTTATGGTCATGCAGAGGGTTATATAAACTAGCCCCGGAAAGATCCAAGAAATACTAAATATGAGAAGACCAAAGACTATGAAAAAAGTGGAATCAATGATTGAAAAGGTAGTGGCAGTAAACTGGTTCATTAGCAAGGCAACATGAAAGTGCATCCCATTATTTTAAAAGATGAAGAAGGCATTTGAGAATAAGCTTTGGCGGTATATCTCGTTAAACAGGTCAGCGCTTCATTGGTTGTCAGTTCAAACCTAATTTGAGACTATACAAGGATTTAACGACCGTTTAACTGTAGAAGTATAATATTTAGAGGTGCAGAATCATGATACTCGATGTTAGAGAGGATGTATTTTGGATTAATTATTTTAGCTCAGAATTTAAGGCCATTTTTTAGGCCCATACCATAGTCATTCGGATAGACTTTCCACTCAGCCAGGTCCTCCACAAGCCGGAGGTCTCTGGATAATTAATGAAGTGGTCGTTCAAGATTGGGTAATTAGACATGCACTACAAGCCGTGAGTCGCAGTCAAAAGGCAAGAAGGCATCTATTTATATCATATTTCACTAACATAAAAAAGGAGAATTCCCCTCAGTAAATTATTAAAGGAAAGTAGGTATGGGTGGTCTATGCGTAAAAATCTTCCAATAAAAAAGTTTATGGATAAGTATTAATAGTAGAGACACCCGATGGACCTTGTATGGAGTATACACTAAGATTCAACTTCCAAGCATCCAACAATAAAGATGAATATGAAGCACTGATCACTGTAGTAAACTCACTCTATCCAGCAAAGCCAACCAAGTGTAGTTCTTTAGTGACTCTAATGTGGTCGTTTCACAGGTAATGAGTGAGCATGAGGCTAAAGGGAAGAAAATGTTGGCTTACTTGAAGCAGTTCCAGTAAGTAATAAGACAATTTGAGATATTAACCATCTAATATATTCTAAGGGAGGATAACACCAAATCCATCCAAGTATCTAGTTTGGCATCAACGGACCAAGGCAATTCCCTTGTAGAAATTATAAGAAACCTTAGCATCCAGTTAAAAGAAGCAGGGGCAGTCAGAATGATTTAATAAACACCTGGAAAAATGGAAATGAATGTCCAATATTGTTGATACCAAATTTAGTCTGCTGACATGGATCAATAAAGTAAAGACACGTGGCAATCTACATGGCAACAACAAACACTTCTGAGGAACTCATACGCTCCGAGGAACTCTTGAGTACCAAGAAGCTTAGGAGGTCTGAGCAACTCAGGCAGTCCGAGCTGCACCTCGAACAAAGCATTAATAGCAAGAAAACCAACAGTCTGACTATTCATTAAATGCTTATCATTCAGACGCATACGCTTAAGGGGCATTGAATGTATTACCCTTTCATATGTACATCATTTAATGTATTACCCTTTCACATTACAGCCTCAGGGTTATAAATACATTGTACAATCCTCATTGTAAAGGGATCAAAATCGAGAATTCCCATACAATCAGCAATAACATAACAGTGGATGTAAGCCATTCTTATAAGGCTGAACCACTTTAAAAATTCTTTGTCTAATTTATTTATCTATGATTGAATAATTAGATATGATCTAATTTTTTGCATCAATAGATTGGCGTCGTCTGTGGGAACGATTGGTAATATCGTTTTCCATAAAAAATAATCCATCACAAATGGCTGATATTCCAGAATCTAGCAATCGAAATGCTGGAAGCCCTCCAAATCCATCTGCTCCACCCAATATTCCAGATCTGGCTGGAATAATGAAAAATTTGGCTCAGGGCCAGACCGTCATGCAAGAAACTATGCACCAACCCATTCAAGACCACGAAGTATTCAAAGAAATACCTGTACACCTTCTTCACGTACCAGACATACCAATTCATATCGCAATGAGGAGTCTGAAGATTTTTCTTATCAACCTGGACGAACTTCCTCAGTGCGAGCCACAGATACTGAACAACGTATCACTCTCTCCCCAGAAAGGACCAGTGCGCTAGAAAGATTAAACAGAGTTTCCCCTTTCGATCGATTAGGTCCTAGGAGGAGAAAAAGTCCTCCCAGAGCCCCATCGAGGAGTTTTCGACGACCATCAGATTTAAGGGAAGGATCTGCCCAGTCGCGACCAACTGCTCGTCAAGATAAATCCCAGGAAGCCACTTCAATGCGATCAGCTGCTCGAACCAACAGGCCTGAGGATGGAAATGATGCATGGAAAGGCTCTATTCAGAGGTTGTAGGATAGATTAGGGGAAATGGTTAAAGCCAAGAACCCTCTACAATGAACTTTTGTTCGAGGAAAACCTTTTGTCCAGGCCATTGTAGATTTTCCAACACCATCCAAATTCAAAGCACCTGTTGTGACGCCCAAATATGATGGAAAGACTGACCCCGTCCTTCATATATAATAATACCAAGCTACAGCCGACATCTATGCTGTTCCAGATGACATGAGATGTAGGGCATTCTCGGGAACTCTTATCGGATCTGCTCAAATATGGTATAATAATCTTCCTCGGGGTAAGATCTCAACTTTTCTTCCACTGGCCGAGTTATTCATTAGGAATTTCTGTTTTGGGGCAAATCCAGTTAAACGATTAGAACATTTATTAAGTGTTAGACAAAAGGATGGTGAGAGTACCAGAGACTATATAACTCGTTTTAATAACGAGAAACTTGAAGTCATTGATTATGAGGAGAAGACAGCGATTACCGCCTTGATGAGTGGACTACTGCCCAACAAGTTGTACTACACTTTGGCCAAAGATCCACCTAGAACCATGTCATACTTCATGGGAAAAGCGTCCAAGATTATGAATGCCGAGGAGGCTATGACTGCGAAGAAGAACGTGGATACCAAAGAAACCAAGGTGGAAGGTGATAAAGCTAAGAAGAAAGAGCATAAGAACAATGGTAATGACAAACATTCAAGAACAAGGTCGGTATGGGATGCAATGAAGAAATTCGATAATTATACTCCTTTGAAGAAGGATATCAACCATGTTCTAGAATAAATCAAGAGCAACGAGGAATTAAACTGGCCAAAGAAAATAAAGGCAGACCCTGACAAGAGGAATAAGGTAAAGTATTGCGAGTTTCATAAAGATCATGGCCATATGACAAAAAATTGCATAGCTCTTCAGAATGAAATTGAAGCACTTATCAGACGAGGAAAGATGGCAAAGTATGTCGATCGTGGAAGAGAAAGAAGAAACAACGACCGGACAAGAGAGAGGTCTAGATCTCCTCGTAGAGCAGAGGAGAACAAGAAAAGAAACCATGAAGTTAATCTTGAAGACGACCCCAATCTTCCCAAGAGACCAAGGCAGCCAGAACGAGAGGTATTTTCAATACGCTTTGGGTCATTTGACTGTAATGTTATAATAGGTGGAGATACAGGATGAGAAGACCTTACTGCTGAGAGAAAAGCTTACCTGTGTGAGGCTCAAGCTTGACCGTACATTCAACAAATAAATCTAGCTAAGGAGGATCGCCCGAGAAAGGTGAATAAAGAGAAATTGGTCATTGGTTTCTCAAATAACAACCTCGCTGGTGTTCTGTATCCTCATGATGACCCATTGGTGATCAAAATGAGGATGAAGGAAGTAATAATTTCAATAGTACTGGTCGACCATGGTAGCTCGACAGACATCATGTTCTACTCGTGCATCGATAGTTTAAATCTAAAACTATCTCAACTGGAGCCTTATCATAGACCCCTCCTCGGCTTTGCTGGCGAGAAAGTATTTCCACTTGGGACGATCAAGTTGGATATATTCATTGGTACGTGGCCTGCTTATCGGACAGAAATAATACGCTTTTTCGTGATGGATAAGAATGTTCAATCATCATACAATATCATCATGGGAAGAGTAGGATTGAAGAAATTCGAGGCTGTACCATCTACAGTGCATCCGTGCCTAAAGTTTCCAATAAATTTTGGAGTAGGAGTTGTGAAGGGTGACCAGAAAGTAGCTCGGGAATGCTACTATTCATCCGCCGAGCAAGAGGAACTAGAAGAATCAAGGAAAAAGACTACTACTTATCAAGTGGAAGAAGGGGTAGGAATTGAAACATTGGATCCTAGAGATGAGTCACAACTTGTGAAGGGTCAAGTGGTGAAAGCTACTGAAAACATCATTCTGGACGACGAGCAACCTGAACGAACTACTCAAGTAGGTTCGTCATTGGAAGCCTCACTAAAATAGGACTTGATAACTTTCCTTAGAAGCAGAAAGCAAACTTTTGCGTGGAGTCATGAGGATATGCCAGGGATAGACCCAAATTTCTTATGTCACGAACTCAATGTGAATAAGGAGATCAAGCCTGTGAAGCAGAGAAGAAGAGTGTTCAGCCCCGAGAAGAATCAAGCTACATAGGAGGAAGTCGAGAAGCTCCAGAAAGCTTGCTTCATTGAAAATGTTAAATATCCAGACTGGTTAGATAATGTGGTGATGGTAAAGAAGAAAAACAACAAGTGGAGGATGTGTGTAGACTTCACCGACCTCAACAAAGCATGCCCAAAGGATCACATTCCACTACCCCGAATTGATCAACTAGTCGATGCTACCTCGGGACACGAGCTGCTGATCTTCATGGATGTTTATTCTGGTTACAATCAGATTAAAATGAAACCTGAAGACATGGAGAGTACTTCTTTCATTACCCCTAGGGGAACTTATTGTTATAATGCTATGCCTTTTGGTTTGAAAAATGGAGGTGCGACATATCAGCGGCTGATGAACAAGGTCTTTGCGGAACAAATGAGTTGCAATATGGAAGTCTATGTTGACGATATGCTGACAAAGAGCAAGAAAGCTGCTGATCATCTAGTTGACTTAAGTCAGACTTTTGATCAACTAGATAAATACCAAATGACGCTGAACCCGATGAAGTGCATATTTGGAGTACGAGAAGGCATGTTTCTCGGGTACATTGTCAATCAACGAGGCATTGAGGCAAATCCTGAAAAGAACAAAGCTCTATTAGGGTTGCGATCTCCAACGACGAAGAAAGAGGTGCAAAGTCTTACAGGACGAGTAGCAGCACTCAACAGATTTGTATCACGAGCAACTGATCGATGTCTCCCATTCTTCAAGACACTCCGAAAGACTTTTGAGTGTAATGATGAATGTGAAAAGGCTTTTCAAGACTTGAAGAAATACTTTGGAGCACCTCCACTATTATCCAGGCCAGTGATGGGAGAAAAATTGTACTTTTATCTAGCAGTTTCGGAGAATGCAGTTAGCTCGGCGTTGATAAGAGTGGAGAATGGAGTACAAAAACCAATCTACTACACAAGTAAGTCCTTTCGAGGAGCAAAGATCAGATATCCAATGCTAGAAAAGTTAGCACTGGCGCTGATTGAGGCGAGTAGGAGAATGAGGCCATACTTCCAGGCTCATACTATAGTCGTATATATTGATATGCCATTGAGGCAAGCCCTTCATAAACCAAAAAAATTAGGGATATTGATGTACTGGGCAATAGAGCTTGGTGAATACGATATAGTTTATGAACCCAGATCATCGCTTAAAGGGCAAGCTGTAGCGGATTTTATAGCAGAGTTCACCTATCCTAATACCCTCGAGGAGCAAAAGTTGCTCACTGATCAACCTGTGGATGCTACAGGATCAACAAACACAAGCTCAGACCAACTCCGGTTGGTAAAAGGGCAAGTGGATGTTACGGGATCATCAAATTCGAGCTCAGACCAACTCCAGTTGGTAAAAGGGAAAGAAAAGATGATCGATGAAGAGCGAGAAATATCAGGGGAAGATGAAAGGAAGCAATAAATATTTCACCGGGGAACGCTATCAGATCAGAAGTTTGAAGACGAGTTACCTATATGGAGGCTATATGTAGATGGCTCATCTTTCACAACAGGCAATGGGGCAGGGATAGTTTTGAGACCTCCGGTAGAGGTCGACAAGAAGTACGCCTTACGTTTCCAATTCAAAGCTTCCAATAATGAGGCTGAGTATGAGGCCATGATTGCAGGTCTTAATTTGGCAAAAATTATGAAGGCGCAGCAAATTATTATCTTCAGTGATTCTCAATCAATTGTAAATCAAATGTTGGGAATATCTGAAGCCAAAGGATAATTAATGATCAAATACCATGTAAATGTGATAGAGTTGGTATCAGAATTTGCTGCTATTCAGCTGGTCAGAATACCAAGAATGGAGAATGCAAGAGCAGATGCCTTAGCTCGATTAGCATCAGCTACTCGTATCGAGCTACGAAGAACAATCCCAATTGAAGTTTTAGATGGTCAGAGTATAGATGAAGATTTTGTGATGAACTTTCACCCTTGATTTAGGACCATCTTGGATGGATCCCATCAGGGTATATATTGAGGAGGGAGAATTACCAATTGACAAGCTCGCAGCCAAGAAATTAAAGTTTAAAGCTGCTCGGTATGTATTAACTAACGGTATTTTATATAGACGAGGAATTATGGCAGGTTTACAAAGATTCGTACATCCCTCCGAGGTGAAAGAATTGATTAAAGAGATCCATGAAGGGTCCTGTGGAGCCCATGTAGTAGGTCAGACGCTTTTGCAAAGGATGATGATGCAGGGATATTACTGGACGACGATGAGGGCTGATTGTGTAGCCTATGCCAAGAAATGTGACAAGTGCCAGCCCTTTTCCTCCATCCTAAGAACACCACAAGCATTGTTGACACCCACCACTTCCCCTTGGCCATTTGCTATGTGGGGAATAGATTTGGTCGGACCACTGCTAACGACCAGAGGAAGGTTCAAATACCTCGTCGTCGTAGTGGATTATTTTACTAAGTGGGTAGAAGCTGAGCCTCTCGTTGATATGACGTACGAGAAGGTGTATCAATTTATTTGGAAGAACATCATTTGTCGATATGGTCTTCCTCATGCTTCCATCACAGACCATGGAACACAATTTGATAACGAGGAGTTTGCTGCCTATTATCATCAATCAAATGTTTTGAAGATCCACTCATCACCAAGCCATCCTCAAAGCAATGGACAAACTGAAGTGACAAACAGAACACTGCTGAATGGCTTGAAGAAAAGACTGGACGATGCGAAAGCAAATTGGATCAACGAGTTACAGTCAGTACTGTGGGCTTACCGAACTACTCCCCGAGTAGCAACTAGAGAATCTCCATATATGATAGCGTTTGGAAGTGAAGCTGTTATACCTATCAAGTTGGGCCTCCTAACACACATAGTACTGAATTTTAATTCCCCTGTCAGCGACTTAATGAGAAGATTGGATTTAGACATGCTCGAGGAAGTTAGAGAAGAAGCAGCCATCAGGAATGCCGCATACCAACAACGAACAACTTTGTTCTATAATAAGAGGGTGAAGAAGTGCGACCTGAAAGAAGGAGACTATGTGCTGAAGAAAGTAATTCAAAAGCACAATAAACTGGAGGCAAACTGGCATGGACCATACCGAGTTACAGAAATTGTTCGACCGGGAACTTAACAAATAGCAACTTTAGAAGGGGAGGAGTTTAAAAATGCATGGAACGCAGAGCACCTGCGCAAGTATTATCAGTGATGTGTATTTTCTCCTTTTATTAAAAGTTTTTCTGGGAATACTAGTGCTACACACTACTCGGCAAAACTTGGGCTACTCAAAATTTTTCTCAAAAACGCCAGCTAAGGTTGGTCGAGAAACAAATGTATTCCTCCGTGAAGTAAAACTTATATTCCTCTGGGAAGTAAAACTTATATTCCTCCGGGAAGTAAAGCTACTCGGTAAAACTCAGACTACTCAAAAATTTTCTCGAAAACGCCAGCTAAGGTTGGTCGAGAAACAAATGTATTCCTCCGGGAAGTAAAACTTATATTCCTCCGGGAAGTAAAACTTACATTCCTCCGGGAAGTAAAGCTACCTATATTCCTCCAGGAAGTAAAGCTACCTGTATTCCTTCGGGAAGTAAAGATTGTATTCCTACGGGAAATAAAACTATATGTTCCTCAAGAAGTAAAATTATTCCTAAAAATGCCAACTTATGTCGGTTAGGAAGTAAATATATTCTCGAAAAGGCCAACTTGAGTTGGTCGGGAGGTAAAATTATTTCAAAAAGTGCTAAAAGTTGCTCGCAGAGGAAAAATCCACTAACTACGGCTGGTCGGGGATAAAAACCTACTAACTGTAGTTGGTCGAAAAGGAAAATTTACCGACCTTGGGTGGTCGTAAACATTTTATGAATACGAGAAAATGATCAAGCAAAATTATTGATACTCGTGACTTTTTAATTATTAGTAAGTTGGTCGAGGAATGACTTAGTAATTTTTTATAATGACTACCACAAATTCAAGCTAGTCGACAATAAGTTGATCAACAAACAACACAATATTCTTATTTTTTTTAACAAACATACATGCACAAATGTAAAGTATTTTACAAGACAATAGCGATTAAGATTGCGAACAAAAATAAAAGTCTTTCATTAAAACCAAGAATAGATTACATTGATAATGAAATGTATACTAACTATTACATAAAAAAATCCTACTCTATTGGTTTCTTCCCCTCTACTTTTGAAACAGGTTCCTTGCTAGCAGGCGGATGATTTAAAGAAAGAGGAGAGTTTATGAAGTTCAAATCTTCTAACATCTTGATATTCATCACGGATGGTCGATCTAGGAGGTGCTCGGGACGAGATATCTCGACACTTGAATGGAGATTGTAGTCACCGAGATACTTGGAAATTAATCATCGAGGAATGGCCCGAGCAGGGATCCAACTCATATCATGTTTGAATGGTGGCACGGGTAGGTCGAACAGCTCAGGATCATGGTAATACCACAGGTAATGACCCTGTTTGAGTTGCAGCACACCTAAGGCATTCAACCAGCCTTGCTTGTAGCCCTCATTATTAGCATTCTGGATACGATCGTCCAAGTGGTAGAGAGCCTCGTTGTACCCAGCCATCCAGAACTCCCTGGTCTATTTGTGGAATTGATATGTCAGTCTTTCCAGCTGCTCGTGGAGATTTTTGATGAAGAGTTCCTTATTCTCCAAGACTGATTTTTGCGCTGAAAGCTTCTCTTCTAGGTCCGTGATCTTCTTTGACATTTCAGCCAACGCCTGGTTCTTTGCCATTAATTGGAAAGCTTGGTTCTCCAAAGAGGATTGAGTCCTCTATTCCTCGACAGGAATCTGAGCTACTCTTTCTCGTCCCCGAGGAGCTCTTGCTCGTCCATGAGAAGATGTAGAGGGGATAGCTCTCTTCAAGGTCTCCAATTCATCCCTCAAGTTAGCGTTCTCGACCTCCAAGAATGAGAATCCCTCATCAGTCACTGGGATCAAGGCTTTTGAAGTGGAAGCTACAGACTTCAACTGCGATAACTCTCTTTGCAGGTTATTATTCTCTTGCTCTAATAATTTAGCTATTTGTCTACACTCCTCGACTTCAACCCTCGGATTTCTCTCCCTCACATCGTAGCCAGCAAAACTCTTCTCGTATCCCTTGTCAGCATTGAGTTAATGATACTTCTTCTCATACCCCTCGTGCAAAAGGGCTGTGGATTCTTTGTATTGATGCTGAAGGTCTTCAAGAGTGCCTTGGAGATCATCGATCATATCATAATAAGCCATATTATTGGCTACTGCACGATCAACCAGACACTTCAAGTATTGGTAGGCCTCAATTGCCTCTTCTGAAGCATCTTGGCCGAGGATGTCGATGATTTGTACTGCACTCAGATCTGTGTGATCAGCCTTAAAATAATTATTGCATTGCCTCAACAGCCTTGTATCATGAGCAGACAGTAATTCCATCCTGGCCAGAAATTAGTAGTGGAAGAAAAGGCAGTAATCAATAATCAAAATAGAGTATGAAGAAGAGACAACAGTATGAATAAACACAAGTTCATGTTTTATTATATCATAAAGGTCAGAAGTACAAGGTTCAGAATTACATGTTCAAGATTACATTTGTTAAAGAAAAATAAAATAGAGAAATCCGAACAACTTTACACCTTTTCCTTGTCTCCGAAAACTTTCTCGGGAGGATTGGACAAGAAAGTAGGTTTCTCGGATGGAGCAGATAGTGGTTGGAGAAGTGCTGAAGGTTGCTCGGAGGAAGTTGCAGGTAGTTGAAGTTCCTCGTCAGCAGGCTGGATAGTCGGGGGAAGAGAAACCTGATCTCCCATCACCATGGAAGACTCTTCGAAGGCATCTTCGTCCTCTTCTTCGTCTTCAGGAGTTGGAGGGGGACCAGGGATGTGTCGCTGAAAGAGTTCGGAATTTTCATCCAATTTCATCTCCTATAGAGTAGGGACCCATCCAACCCTAAACTACTTGAGGCTGCGATATTTTTACTTGCGATATCATAGAAGCCAAGCCCTTGTTCCACCCCTTGTCCCAGCGAGCGCTGAAAGACTTCTTCACAGCCATTTTTCTCTTTAACTTCTCCGAGGAAAGCTTCTCGAAAAGAAGGTTTTCAGCAGTCTTCAATTTATTCTCAACCTCCTCCTTCTACCGATTTACCTCCTGAAGCCGACCCAATTCTTCCTCAGCAGCCTTGAGTTTAATCTCAAACTCTCCAGCATCTTTGAGCTTCTTGTCGAGCTCTTTATTTTTCTCCTCCAAGTCTTTTATTTTCTTCTCCAACCCCTTACAGACTTCAACAACTTGATCTTTCTCCTTCTCGGTGGAGGCAAGCTTCTTCTCCCAAGTTGCCTTATCATCAGCATAATTCTGGCGAGACTCTTCCATAAATTGCCCCAAGCCTATCAAAGCTTCCTCTACACCAGACGAGGAGCTTGAAGATTTAATAGCTTCATCCTTCTTCAAAATTGTGTTAAAGCAGCTCACCAACTGAAAAAAGAAAATGAAAGCAAGTCAGAGACAGATATAACAAAGAAAAGACAAACAGTTCAAAATAAAAGGACTTACAGAAGCAATGTGGCGAGCTGCCAAAGAGGTAACCATATCCTGAGAAAGGTTTTCTTCGATACCTTGGATCTCGAGAATGATCCAAGTCTTCACCGAGCTCATGGCAGAGCTCGGGGGAACGAAAGTCGAAACTCCACTAGTCGAGGGCTGAGAGATAGTGTCGGCCAAATTGACCATGGAGCTCTTCTTCAGCTTCCTCGGGGGAGCATGAATATATTCAACCAAGGAGGAACTCTTGGTCGGTGATATTACAATCACTTCTCTTGGAGCATCAGCCTTGCTCGGGGCCACTGGGGGCTTCTCTACAACCTTCACAGGAGCAGCCGAGGAAGGAGCATCAACTTTCTTTGTCCCTTCTGGGACGTCAACCTTACTTCTTTTTGCCTCTCCAGCACCAGAGGCAGGTTTCTCGAAGAGAGTGGGAGGCCTTCTCTTCTTTATCCTTTCACTTAAAGGAACGTGTGACTCAGGAGAAGAACTGGTAGAGGCTGGTGTTGGCTCTGCGTCGCTTATTACCGGACGAGCAGTAAAATAAGTGGTGTAGCTCTTGTACTGCAGCAGATATGAAGCTGACCTAATGTGCTCGTCGGTAACAGACTGATGCAAACTCCAGATAAGTTTCAAATGTCTTATGTTAACGTCTGCCTCTTTTGGACACTTTCTTTTACTATCAACTGCAAATAAATAAACATTGAAATATCAGTGGCACATTTTATCAAACATAGAGGAAGCATAATTTCAAAATAAATAAAATAAAATAAAAATGACCTATCCCATTGCCATAGGGAGGGCATCTGGGACCCTGATACACTTCATCTCTAGATAAAGGAGCATGTTGCCAATTCTTTATGACAACCCCGTGCTCAAAATAGTCCCTATTGGCATCCGGGAGATTGACCACTAAAGCCCTATTTAGAAATCTAGTTTTTAAATAAAAGGTGTTATCACTAACTGCCCATCTATAATAAAACATGATTTCTGGAATTCCTATGTGAGTTCCATGAATTTGGTTTAACCTATGAACCCCATTAACTATTCTCCATGTATTGGGGGCTATTCTTGGAGGAACAACGTCAAAATATTGACAAAATTCCAGACATGGAGGATTGGGTGGAAAAGAAAATCCACACTCAGCAACAAAGAGACTGAGGAACCAATGTCCCTCAGCCAAACGAAAATAGTCAGAAGGCTCAGAAAGCTCTTCCAGAACAACCCAGGAGGGAATAGAAAAATCATAGCGAAACTTATCAAGAGATTCAACAGGGTGAACCATGATGAATAAAGGAACTGAAGAAGAAGGAAGAAGATCTTACGGAAAAAGAGTGGATCTGTTGACAACGAACAGTGAAAAGGATGAACGCACAAGAAACTAAGATAATGGAAAACTCAAAAATATAAATTTGAAAAGGTAGAAGATGATGGGAGTGTCTGTGATGTTTAAATACCTTGCCTTGGGAAAAGGAAAAAGTAATGATTAAAAAAAGAGACGATTACGCTACCGACGGCTAGAAGGACAAAAAGGGCGCGACAATCGAAGCGGTTATAAAAATTCAAAAAAGCCTGATTCTATGAATTTGGAAGGAAAAATAAACACAAGGGAAACACTCCTAAAAATCAGGAGGACCATTTAAAGATACCATATTCCGAGAAAGAATGTTCCACACTCCTCAAATTTCGAACTATGAAACAATAGGGGCTTCTGTTGATACCAAATTTAATCTGCTGACATGGCTCAATAAAGTAAAGACACGTGGCAATCTACGTGGCAACAACAAACACTTCTGAGGAACTCATACGCTCCGAGGAACGAGAACTCTTCGAGGAACTCTTGAGTACCAAGAAGCTTAGGCGGTCCGAGCAGCACCTTGAACAAAGCATTAATAGCAAGAAAACCAACAGTCTGACTATTTATTAAATGCTTATCATTCAGACGCATACGCTTAAGGGGCATTGAATGTATTATCCTTTCATATGTACATCATTTAATGTATTACCCTTTCACATTACAGCCTCAGGGCTATAAATACATTGTACAATCCTTATTGTAAAGGGACCGTAATTTCTTGAGATAACTTGTAATCGAGAATTCACATACAATCAGCAATAACATAACAGTGGACGTAGGCCATTCTTATAAGGATGAACCACTTTAAAAATTCTTTGTCTCATTTATTTATCTGTGATTGAATAATTAGATATGATCTAATTTTTTGCATTAACAAATATATCAATAATGGGGTCCTTCTCGAAGATTTTATATAGGCAAAGAAGATAGGAGTCAAAGCAACCAAGTACTTACTTTAACAGGGATCATTGTATCGGAGGGAAAACTCTCGATAAATTTTGAGGTGTGTTATCCTTATGAAGTCGACTTGATCCTAAAAAATCTCCACAATAGGATATACGGAGGACAACCGGGAAAAAAGAGTTTAGCCAAAAGAGCATTAACATAGGGATTCTAGTGGCCCACGATGAGTATAAATGTCGAATGATATGCCAAGAGTTGTGATCGGTGTCAGCGGACCGCCAGTGACATAGACTAACCAATCAAAGAATTGTAAACGATCATCTCTCCATGGTCATTTAACTTACGAGAATGTATATCCTCGCCCCGTTCCCATTAGGAAGGGTCAATGCAAGTTCCTATTGGTAGTAATTGACTACTCATTCATCTAGAAGTACATAATTAGATGTCTTAGAGTTCCCCAAGCCATCATCATTAAAGACGGTATGAAATTTGATAGCGTGTTGATTGATGACTTATGCGATGAGTTCAAGATCAAACCCTATTACTCAGCTCCAAGACACCCTAGGTGTATTGGTAAGGTTGTAGTGACGAACCAAACTATACTCCACAAGATCAAAATAGATCTCACTGACTTCGAAAGGATCTGGGTGGAAAATCTATTCTCTCTTATGTGGGCTTATATAATGATGATGAGGGAATCAATAGGGTCCACACCTTTTTCTTTGACTCATGGCACTAAAATTGTGATACCAATTGAATTATATGTCCCAATATTTAGGGGGAACTTTTACAACGAAGAATAAAATGGAAAATGGCTCCAAATCAACCTAGACCTCTTAGATGAGCATGGAGAGTGAGAATAAGGGTGGAAATTACATAATAATAAAAAACCCAGTGTTATAACCAGAGAGTGAAGGAATGATCTTCCAGGTTGGTGACCTTGTCCTAAAAAAGATGATGCAGTCGACCAAAAATCCCAGCCATAAAAAGT